>CM062806.1:781150437-781786360 GCA_031772625.1 Pinus tabuliformis | reverse complement strand
CAACCTAGTAAAGCTTTAATGAGCCCTAGGAAGGAGAAGCTCGGTCTCATCATGATGACAAAGTCCAATGCTGTCAGGTTTTTAACGAGTCTGACATACGTAAAACTCAGAGTCTTTTTCATATTTAGAGAGTTTGAAAAAGACATGGAAAAGAAAACTCCAAAAGTCCCTTTTCGTAAATTTGTCCCTCGAATCCGAAAAGGTAGAAAACAATACCCAAGGAACCTATTGACCTTGATATATCAACATATACCTTTTTCATAAATAATCAATCCTAGTCCATAAAAGGGGTAAACTTATACTAGGTAGATGATGCTTCACAACCTTTAGCAAGTTCAAAGCAACAAGAGCTTGGCCATATTTTCATTTTTTAAAGGGTCGGAAAAGAGCTGAAAGCAGACCTCCCATTTTTATTCTCTTTAGAGAGTCAAAAAGAAAAAATATTCAGCAATATTTTCATTTTTTACGAGACAGAAAAGAGCTGAAAGGTGACTCATCCTGAAGGAATGAGTGGTATAAAGGGTAGTGACTGGTTCTGGCAATGGAGGAACTACTCAAAACACATGATGGTCAAGAGATGGCTAACAAAACCACTCATTGCTACGGTCCCTCAGGAGAGGAAACATAACCAAGTGAAAGCATATGATCGACCAAAGAGATGGTGGTGATGGAATGAAACAACCAAGGCTCATCTAGAAAAAATCAACTGATAAAAACGACAATCACGAGATGTAAATCGGACATGGGTTCATTTTTACACAAGCTTGAACCATGGAGAACTCTGCTTGGTTTGGTTTCATGTTTACACAAGCTTGAAACGAAAAAATATGCTTGCTATAAGTTCGCATGCCCCCAGCATAATGACTCAAATCGAGGTACATGTCCCCCAAGCTTCATTTCATTCAACTAGGTGGATGGAATGAAGGTTCACTTTCGAGATCCTGGAAAGACTCGACTGGGATTTTACGAGATCTTAATCAAAGACTCGATTTGGAAAAGGGAGTTGTTTCATTTTTTAATGAGGTTGACACAGTAAAAGAACTATCCTCAAGACCCTTGTTTCATTTTTAACGAGGTTGACACAAGGCCAAGAATCATCCTCATAACCTTGGTTTCATTTTTTAACGAGGTTGACACAAGAACAAGAACTATCCTCATTTCTTGTTTCATTTTTTAATTAGGTTGATACAAGACCAGGAACCATCCTCATAAGCTCTGTTCATGGACCATATGAGAACATGGCTCCCAAGAGGTCTTCACTAAATGGAAGGACCACGCTCTGGGAGGAATACATGTCATTTGGTACCAAAGACGGATCGGGTTCCAATGCCCCCAGTACATAACGTACTATACCATATGTGTAATCATCAACAGATGCAGAGATGAAACGGGTAGCCACATAATTGACCTGTGGTGGGGAAGGTACTACTTGCAAACAAGAGCCGATAGGGGATGATGGTTGCAAAGGAGGCACATGGTGACTAATGAATGACAATTGATCAATAGTCACAATTCTTCCTTCGTGCGGAAAAAAAACCACATGGAAAAGCGAAGAAAAAATAGCTCCCATGACATAAACATAGTCACGTCCAAGAGAAGATTGAAATCTAATGGACCTTGGACTACCATCACGTCTATGTAGATGGTCTTTCCTCTCAAAGTAATAGGAAAATTTGGAAGGATCCCTAAGGGTTGACTGGTTCCTCCGTTGAAAGCCAACAGATTTTGGGTAACAGGCACAAGCAGTGGGGAGCCCAAAGTTTGCCAAGTAGTGGAAGACATGATGCTAACGGACACACCTTCATCTAATAGAGTGCCAGGTACTACCATATTATAGGCTTGTACTGTAATCTGGAAAAGCACATAAGATGGGAGGCAGAAAGGAGTGAAGTGACTCTAATCGAAAGAAACAATAGAACTACTTGGTGGGGGTATCATATGATTTCCCCCATGCTCTGCAGGAATGGAAGAAGGATTCTCCTGAAAAATTGGGACGGGAGGTTCACTCTTCGATTCATGAGAATCTAAGGAGACGAGAAGAACATGAGAAGTATGATCACCATGCTCTTCCAGGATAGAATGAGCAACTGATGGTGAAACCAAGTCGACACTCTCTTTGATGAATGGTGGGTCAGGAACATACATAATAGAGTCAGGTTCAGGAAGAGCAGGATGGGAAAGAGATGAATCCAAGTCAATCTCTTTACCAATTGGGGGAGGGTTAGAACAAAGCCTCTGATAACCAACAGGAAGTTGGGGTTGAGAAGCCGTAAGGTTTTCCAAAACTTTGGAAGTTTTATCCATAAGAGGACAAAGGTGAAGAAGATGCTCTCCTTCACATAACCTACAGGGAAATATAATCTTCCCTTTCTTCTTACCATCGCTAGCCAAGAGTGCAACATAACATGATCTCCAGAGGTTGATGGGGAGGGTCGATCCAGATTTTGAGACCATACCTCTAAGACTCTGGGAATGCTAGGACAGTCTCGGAGGAGATGGTCACCCTTACACAACCTGCAAGGGAACTTGACCTTCCGTGGAGGATCAGAAGGTTTGCCAATAGGAGGTGCATTTGGAGTAATGACTGCACGGTCAGCCCCTTGCTTAGCTGACTTCTTCTTCTTCTTCGTCTTCTTCTTCTTCTTCTTAACCTCTTGGTTACTAGATTTGAAACTTTCACTAGGCGAAGTAGAAGAGGAAGGTGAAGAAACAGGGGAAGAAGGCGAGGGGTCAACCTTAGAATCATCATTCTATGATTCGAATGAAGGAGATGGAGGGGCCAGAGTTGAGACACTCAGGATCACTGAGGTCGAAGATAACCAGATAAGTAAACCAATAGTTAACCCAGGGAGGGACAACGTTGCCATATAAGGAGCACCAGCGTTTCCAAAGGATGGAAAAGGACCAGGATTCCCTTCCGAGGGGAACCCTTGACTGGTAAACTCCGGAGATGTTGCCATTGGAATTGAATTTAAAGAATTACTAAGGAAGTCAACTTTTACCAGGAATATTTCGTGGGAAGTTAAGTTTAGGACACCGAAACAAAACTTTGCCTTTTCATGTTTTAAGAGTTGAGAAAAGGATGAAAGGTGACTCTATCGCTTTCGATTGGAAACAAGTTCGAAACGATAAGTGCTCAGATGATCCTTTTACTTTTAAAGAGTCGAAAGGGAATGAAAGTGACTGCTATGGAACTCTAGGAAAAAGGTTTACTAGAAAATCGTGAACTGCAGAATACCTCCCCGTGAACTAAGAAGTACAAGCAGGAAATCTCCCCGAATGTTGTGTTCGATGTATCACGTTTACAAGGCGGTCGACTCATTTTCCTATGGATAACACGATTGCAACCTAGTTGGTTTCCCATCATATACACAATGGTATATGGAGCACAAGTCTGTACTAGGACTTATCAAATCACAAAAGGAGGAATCACCCAACCTTAGTGAAAACAACAACCACTAGGTTTAATGTGTTAAAATTGGAAACTAGGGCCAAACTCCATGTGGGTCAGCTTATTTATGGTAGATGATATTTTTATTGGATCCCTCTCATCGAGAGGTGTATGATTGATCCAAAGATCATCCGATTCTGATAAGTATTTATGGAGATATGAATTTATTTTGATTATGTAATTATTATCAAGCTGACCTACAACTTATGTAGGCTCAAGAAGCCCAAACGCCATGTCTATTCAACCTATACCTTTTTGGTATAAATAGAAGAGGATTTGATGTCATTTGCACACAAATTCTTATGTGATCTCCTCCTCTCCAAATCTTGGGTTTTTAGAGAAGGAGAGACGTTATTCCGTAGCTGCAGATGAAGCCCTAATTACAGTCAACATGATGCCCTAATTCATGTCTCTGGAAAAATCTATATGCAGACACAAGAGACCTTACACACAGGTAATGGAGAGATATATATGCTGTTCATTGTTGAACATAAAGGATGTTATACGCTAGTTATAGAGACTTTAAACACAACCAATATACGCATATGAGAAGTGTAGATACGCTGTCAATGATATATATACACGCTGTCAATGATATACACGCTGAAGTGGAGAGATATTCAACGCAGCTATGGAGACACTTATATGCTGGCATAAGGGACACTTGGAAATATGTTTACGTAGTAAAGGAAGCTACAGTCATAAGGACATGAGGCCACAGTCAAGCTGTAGGGTAAGCCGCAGTGGGAGCCGCAGTCAAACATAAGGGTGCCAGACTTATTCGCTGTCATCTTTGAGGGGAAACAATGTTTATATAGCAGTCAATGGTATGACTGTAACAATCTTCAGTGGAATTGTGTCAACATATTTAATGACATGGCATGGCATAG
This sequence comes from Pinus tabuliformis, assembly GCA_031772625.1. Taxonomy (NCBI): domain Eukaryota; kingdom Viridiplantae; phylum Streptophyta; class Pinopsida; order Pinales; family Pinaceae; genus Pinus; species Pinus tabuliformis. Next base: position 781,782,019 of record CM062806.1, on the reverse strand, counting down.
CATGAAAGACACTCTATATAGAATATGGAAAACATCATGAGATATATGGACAACATGATGAACATGGACAACATCATGAGATATATGGGCAACATGATGAATATGGACATCATGAGATATATGGGCAACATGATGAATATGGACATCATGAGATATATGGGCAACATGATGAACATGGACAACATCATGAGATATATGGGCAGCATGATGAATATGGACATCATGAGATATATGGGAAGCATGATGAACATGGACAACATCATGAGATATATGGGCAGCATGATGAATATGGACATCATGACATATATGGGCAACATGATGAATATGGACATCATGACATATATGGGCAGCATGATGAACATGGACAACATCATGAGATATATGGGCAGCATGATGAACATGGACAACATCATGAGATATATGGGCAGCATGATGAATATGGACATCATGAGATATATGGGCACCATGATGTATGGACATCATGATGTATGAGATCATGTGCATGTGCAGCACAATGATACATGGAGCATGGAAAACATCATGATGTATGTAATCATAAGCATGGGTGAGACCATGGAAGATGAAACATGATGAGAGCAACTCATTCATCTAGGTCCAACACTGTGATGGGGCAGCATGGTGCTACACGGTAAGGTGTGGCAAATGGATGAGATGCAACACTAAGATAGGTGAAGGGGTCACCTCAGATAAACAGTTGAAGCATATGTCTTCAACTGATCTCATGCAATATCAAAAGTCAAAGTGTTGACTTCTATTGTAAATGTACTATCTCTCTCTCTCTCTTTCTTTGCTGAACCTTGAAGAACATAAAAGAAGAATTGATCAAGGGTTCCCCACATTGGGGTTTGTCCATGGCTAGTGCCACATCTTGTGTCCTCTTTTCTTGGCTTGCCTTTTGTAATTTATATTTATGTTATATATATAGTTTACTTTATGCTGATGTGATTGCTAATCTAGAAAAGAAATTTAAATAAATTGCTCTAGCATAGAACATACCTAAAATTAACATGGAATCAGAGCTGAGGTGCGAACAATGCTCAAGCAAGAGTGAAAGAGCAATCAACAAAGACAGTTGGGATAGGAAAAAAGGATCAATGGGATTATTATCCCTCTTCTCATTCACTAATGGTGAAGTGGAAGCAGAGAATATTATCAGAATGGCACAACGGAACTTCTAATGGCCTACCTAAAGATCACTTCATTGGGAAGTTCAGATCTAAGGGTGGAAGGAAAGGCAGATGTCTTGGTTATAAGTTCGGCCCTTATGCGAAGGAGTGTCCGAATGGCAGAGATGTAGGTCATCAAGGACACAACTGACTCTTCAAGGAAGCAAGGAACCCCAGGAATGGAAGTCAAACATTTTTAGGTGGCATTCGTCGATGGAAAGGTATGTGTTTGAAAATGTAATTTTCAAAGATTCTTTTGAGTTCAGGGTTGTATTAAGTTACAATAAGTCCACCGGGGACCATGTCCATTGACACATAGCACCACAGGTCTGTGAGTCAGATGATGACAGGGAAGCCTAAATTCAAAAAGAGCATGAAAGTACATGTTTGAGATGTATTGAAGCAAAATCTTACAAGGGGACCATTCCCCTCATGTAGCAGGTCCACATGTTTGAAACAACTCGTGGAGTTTGAGATTCATGAATGGGAATCTCATGTATATTGGTGGAAGAAAGCCCTTTATGGCTTGAAGCAAAAAAGCCCGGGCGTAGTATGAGAGGATTGATAACTATTTGATTAAGCTGAGATTCACTAGGAGTGAAACTGATCCAAACCATTATCCGAAGGTTATGGATGATAGACCACTCATTCCAGCACCTTATGCAGACGAACTATTTCTGACAGGTGCAGACCCTCTCATTTGCAAAAGTAAGAGGGAGTTGGATTCCAAACATATGTTTTGCAGTTAGCATGGTGAGCTCATATTTGGTTGAGCCTCACTAGATTGATGCCAAGAATATTTTGAGATATTTTTGGGGCACAACCTCTCATGGATTGAGATACACTGTCGGAAATATGAAAACTGCATGATTATTCGAATGTTGATTGGGCAGGCAGTGTGGAGGATCACTAGAGCACTTTTCAGTGCTGGTTCTCTTTGGATTCTATTTAGATATCATGGATGAGTAGGAAGCAGAAGTTGGTTGTTATAAGTACCGCCGAGATTGGATATATAACTACGAGTATGACCTCGTATGAAGTTTCCTGGTTGTGGAAACTCTTCAGTGAGTACACATGATGAATACCACTGTGATTCTCTGTGCCAACCATAGGTGGGATTCGATTATTGAGGAATCCCGTATTCGAAAATTGCTCCAACAGATAGACATCAGATACTACTTTATCTGGGACATGGTAAGTCGATGAGCAAGGAGGCTCCATCGCACTGAGATGATGTACAGGTCGCTAAAGCCCCGGGGGAAAGATCAAATTTGTGATTTTCCCGATCGACTTGGAGTCCTCAAGAGGCCCTTGTACAAGGGTCTTGCATGTTGCATACATTGAGCTCTGGGAGCTCTGGGGGCTTGCGATTCTTATTGGAGCAACATACGACCACAGGGTGACTCACCCTCCCCTGGTGGTGCGCACTGGGACAAGATGATTCACTCTCTTTTGGGACAGAATGATTCATTCTCCTATGGACAAGATGATTCGCTCTCCTATGTATAGGATGATTCGCTCTCCTATGAACAAGATGATTCACTCTCTTGTGGGAAAAGATGATTCGCTCTCTTGTGGGATAGGATGATTCGCTCTCCTGTGGATAGGATGATTCACTCTCTTGTGAACAAGATGATTCGCTCTCTTGTGGGACAAGATGATTTTCTCTCTTGTGGGACAAGATGATTCGCTCTCCTGTGTAGCACGATGATTAGTTCTCCTGTGAGGTTTGGATGACATGTTCTCCATGACGATTATGTAGTGGGATGATTAGTTCTCCTGTGAGTTCTGGATGATGTGTTTATGATGATTATGTAGCAGGATGATTATCTCTCCTGTGAGGCCTGGATGATGTGTTCTCCATGGCGATTTTGTAGCAGGATGATTAGTTCTCCTATGAGGACAGGATTGATTAAGTTCTTCTATTGAGGCATCCTACCCATGCAGTCTGGGACTCAGGGGAGGTACCTCTCATCTAATCAATGAGGAGGAAAATGAGGATAGGGACCATAGTAGTACCGATGGACGCATCGTTGTATCTACCATACTCCTTATGCTAGGATGACCTTCAGTGATTTGGGATCAATGATATTGTTCTGGGACCAGTTGTAGGAGTTGTACCCACTGTGACGCTGACTTTGGGTCGGTTGAGACTAGTCTAGGACCAGTGGTACATACTCTGAGACTGACTTTGGGTCAGTGGAAGACTAGTCTAGGACCAGTGAGAGTGGTACATACTATGACGTTGACTTGGGGTCGGTTGAGACTGGTCTGGGACCAGTGGTACACTCTCTGAGACTAATGATATTGGTCTGGGACCATTAGTAGGAGTTGCACCCACTATGACGCTGAATTTGGGTCGGTTGAGACTAGTCTGGGACCAGTGGTACGCACTCTGAGACTGACTTCGGGTCAGTGGACATTGGTATGAGACATTCTCGATCAATTCTTCTTCTTCATGGTTCAGTAAGAGCTAAGTTGAGCAAAGCAGAGCCAGCAAAGCTGAGCAAACCAAATCTGAGTAGAGCCAGCAAAGCTGAGTAGAGCAGAGCAGAGCTAACAGAGCTGAGCAGAGCCAGAAAAGCTGAGCAGAGTTGAGCAGATCTTAGCAGAGCTAAGCAGAGTAGTGTAGGGCACTGATGGCAGAGACATTGCAGTCGGACATATGGATCAGTGGATGGAGTTCTCCCTAGTTGAGAGGGAGTGTTAAAATTGGAAACTAGGGTCAAACTCCATGTAGGTCACCTTATTTATGGCAGCTGATATTTTTATTGGATCCCTCTCGTCGAGAAGTGTAGGATTGATCCAAATATCATCCGATTCCGATAAGTATTTATGGAAATATGAATTTATTTTGATTATGTAATTATTATCAAGCTGACTTGCAACTTATGTAGGCTCAAGAAGTCCAAACGTTATGTCTATTCAACCTATACGTTTTTGGTATAAATAGAAGAGGATTTGATGTCATTTGCACACACATTCTTAAGTGATCTCCTCCTCTCCACATCTTGGGTTTTTGGAGAAGGAGAGACACTATGCCCTAGCTCAGATGAAGCCCTACTTATAGTCAACGTGATGCCCTAATTCGTGTCTCTGGAAACATCTATACACAGACACAAGAGACCTTACATGTAGGTAATGGAGAGATATATATGCTGTTCATTGCTAATCATAGAGGATGTTATATGCTGGTTATAGACACTTTAAACAAAGCCAAGATACGCATATGAGAAGTGTAGATATGTTGTCAATGATATATATACATGCTGTCAATGATATACACGCTGAAGTCGAGAGATATTCAACGCAGCTGTGGAGACACTTATATGCTGGCATAAGGGAACTTGGAAATATGTTTACGCAGTAAAGGAAGCTGCAGTCATAAAGAAATGAGGCCACAGTCAAGCTGCAGGGTAAGCCGCAGTGGGAGCTGCAGTCAAATATAAGGGTGCCAAACTTATACGTTGTCATCTTTGAGGGTAGCAATGTTGATATAGCAGTCAATGGTATGACTATAACAATCTTCAGTGGAATTGTGTCAGCATATTCAATGACATGGCATGGCATGGCATGAAAGACACTCTATGTAGAATATGGACAGCATCATGAGATATATGGGCAGCATGATGAACATGGACAACATCATGAGATATATGGGCAGCATGATGAATATGGACATCATGATATATATGGGAATCATGATGAACATGGACAACATCATGAGATATATGGGCAGCATGATGAATATGGACATCATGAGATATATGGGCACCATGATGAACATGGACAACATCATGAGATATATGGGCAGCATGATGAATATGGACATCATGAGATATATGGGTAGCATGATGAATATGGACATCATGAGATATATGGGAAGCATGATGAATATGGACATCATGAGATATATGGGTAGCATGATGAACATGGACAACATGATGAGATATATGGGCAGCATGATGAATATGGACATCATGAGATATATGGGCATTATGATGAACATGGACAACATCATGAGATATATAGGTAGCTTGATGAATATGGAAATCATGAGATATATGGGTAGCATGATGAATATGGACATCAGGAGATATATGGGCAGCATGATGTATGAGATCATGTGCATGGGCAACACAATGATACATGGAGCATGGACAAAATCATGATGAATGTAATCATAAGCACAGGCGAGACCATGGAAGATGCAGCATGATGAGAAACATGAAGATGAGAGCAGCTCAGTCATCTAGGTCCAGCACTGTGATGGGGAAGCATGGTGCTACGCGGTAAGGTGCAGAAAATGGACGAGATGTAGCCCTAAGATAGGTGAAGGAGTCACCTCAGGGAATCAGTTGAAGCATATGTCTTCAACTGATCTCATGCAATATCAAAAGTCAAAGTGTTGACTTCTATTGTAAATGTACTATCTCTCTCTCTCTCTTTCTCTGCTGAACTTTGAAGAACATAAAAGAAGAATTGATCAAGGGTTTCTCCACATTGGGGTTTGTCCCTGGCTAGCGCCATATCTTGTATCCTCTTGTCTTGTACGATCTATATTTATGTTCTATATGTAGTTTACTTTAAGATGATGTGATTGCTAATCGGGAAAAGAAATTTATATAAATTAATCTAGCATAGAACTTACCTAAAATTATCATAATGACACCGAAACACGTCTCTAGCCTAGACCTCTTGATATAAGCGTTAAGTTTCAATGCTTCCTTAGGTTAATTCAATAAATTTTAACAGTTTATCTTGAATTAAATTTCAGTTTCAAGGCCCTACCGAATGTATCTTCAAAATCTCCTACAATGCAACTATATGAGAAAAGAAACATTTCTTTTCAATGAACAACTAACTAAATAAAAGTGAGAGGTTCATTTCAAAGAAATCGAAGCAACAAGCAAGGAAATGCAAGAATGGTACTTTTCATCATTTCTCAAGAAAACCAATCAAGAGGAAAGAGTTACGCTTCTATCTTTCATTAACTTGCAAGCAATCTAATTAGGAAAATGAAAAATACATCCTTTGCTTTTCAACTTCTAGATGCCAAGAATTTACTAATGCAAAAGATCGTTCTTATTTCCTAATGCAAAATGAATGCGACATTTTGTTCTTTCGAATATATGGCAAGCAACCAAATGCAAAACTCAAAACAATGCTAGTTTTAAGTCCTTTCCAAATGAAATCATTCAATAAGTAAAGAGAAGCATTTCACTCGGAAACTAATCAAAGAATTAAAACACAGATTACGTTTCTTTTTGCAAAACTTGAAAGCTTTCTAACTGATCGGACAACAATGTAATCTATGCCAAAATGATGGAAGGAAACCAAACAAACAAGACTTGAAAATTTTGATAACCAAACGTCACATACCAATCAAGAAGATGAAAGAACAGTGAATAAGGAAAATCCTCAAACAAAGAAAGGGATCATTTCAAACACAGCTCAAAGGTCCGAACAAACAAGTAACCCAAGAAAAGATAATGTTTCAAGAAACCCTAAGGTAAACAGGTCACACAGTTTGAAAGGAGAAGTTTCAAGGGAATGAAACTCAGATCAGATATTCTAGAAATCAACAATTTGACCACAGTAAAGAGGCAGAAGAGAAGCTAAAAGGATAGGACACACTGGCCAATCTACAAGCAAAACCTCAAAATTGAAACCTACAGGAATCTTCAACAGGCGCGGACAATGAAACGTCGCACCTCCCTAACTAGCAACTTTGCGACGTCGTCGCCTAAGTACACCAGTTAACAGTGCCGAGATGATTTTAGAGCTCTTAGCGACTGTGAGGCTATTTAATCTCTCCAAACATTAGAAGTCACAACTAATCAGATAACACAAGCGCGAATATCTTCGTGACTGTCATAAAATAAACTGCGACTACCCTAAAACAAAGGAAAGTTTTCAAAATCCAGTTGAGGGAAGGCCAGACCTATCACTTATGACAGAGGGAAGACTACCAGGAGTAGTCAAACAACTCATAACATGAAGAATTCATCCCAAATGTAAAGGATACAATAAACAAACAAAACAAAATTAAAACAAGAGACAAAAGACAAAGAATCCCAGTATGGTCGCCAACTTGTGACACAGGCAAGTTCCCTCTATGGACAGAGGCAACCCCTCTAACCCTAGAGTGGGTCTAATCATAGCAAAGACAATACCAAAGAAAATTTCCTTAGAAAGTTGATGCCATGAAGGCTTACCTTCAAACCATCATTCGATGAAGTCCCTATTGTGTTGCTCCAGCTCTCGTTCTTCTAATCACTTGTATCCGAAAACAACATACATAACACAACCACGAACATAATAGAGTATGACAAAAACTATCTACTTAAAGAGTCAAGGAGTTTCAAGCTATCGTTATACAATTCAACATATGATATAGGAAATAAGATGCTGATTTGTATTAATGTAAATTGGAGTAGAACTTACAATCAAGCCTTGACATCGTAAGTCTCCTTGAAGGGTCCTGTCAGCATGTCTATGCAAGCATTCACTCATAGACTATCTCCCAAAAGACGAATAACTCTCTCTCCTACCCAAAAGGCTAATGCTAGAATACTCTTATAATCAAGTTAACTCCACTAAAACCATCCCAAGCTAAGTTACATGAGAGGCTACTTCCACACTCTAGCAAAACTATCTAATTTTACTATTGAATTTTGAACTCTGAAGCTAGCTAATCTTAGTCATGGAGGAAGTATTTATAGGAGGAGGAGCTTCCATAAAAGATGGGAGAAAGAGCTTGTCCCTTTGAGAGGTTGCACAAAAGGTGGAACAACCATCCCAAAGGAGAGAGGTGAGCTCATATGATCCAACAACCAACCCTATGACCACCCACGAAGCTGTTACACTTCGAAGCTTCAACGAGTTGTTTAAAAAACTTGCCAAAAGTAGCTCATCACGAGTGAAACATAGAAACAGAGCGAAGACTTCGCTAGGGCTAGTGAAATCTTGGACATCTTCGTGGGTGGAACAATGGCTATCTTGCGACGACCCAAAAAAATAGGTAAAAAGGGTCTGCTACAGGAGTAGTGAACTAAAGTATTCTTCCTGAGATGAAAAGGAAGATATTGACACATAACTTTCAACATGACTTAAGGCAAATGTCAATAACATGGACCGACAGTGTCCGAAATCAGGGAATGCGGGGTCGATGAAAAATAACTGTGTAACACCTTCAGTCTTAAAGAGTGCGCCTTGTGCCCTCTCTCTACCTTGGGTGCATAGTGCACTTGGGAAGCCCGAAGGATTTGCCTTCGTCCTTCGGACTTATGACATGCACCCTGTCTTGATTTCTTTCTTCCTCAGGGTGCATGAGTACATCTCGACGCCCTGAGCTCCTCCTCCTCCATCCTTCAACCTTTCTGAATGTTTCCTTGCGCCCTAAAGCTCCATTGACCATTTTAAGCTAGTCAAAAGGATATAAACAAGAAAATATGCATAAAACATGGTAGAGTAGGATATTTTCAGACTAATATTTTCTTATCTTGAGTAATTACAGAAATAGGTATTACAGGAACCTTATGGAAAGCACACACAAGGAAGATCAGGAAAAGAGGATAAATGAAGGAAGCATAAGAAGAACCAAGAAAACACCTAAAAATTGATGATCAAAGCACCATGAAGACTCCAAAGTTTGAAGACCCTTCAGAGGGTGGAAGCACCATGAGAAGATAAGGATAAAAAAAAAACACATTGGAAGCCATGTTACCACAGAATTAGATCCATGTCATCAATCACTGCCATGTCCCAATCATCCAAGATAGTGATGTGTCTAGTTTCATTATATGATGATATGGAAGACAAAGATATATTATTGTAATCATTGTAAAAGAAAAAAAAGTAGAATTCCAAGAGCCATAGAAGTCCAAAGGTCATGTAATACCAAAGTCATATGTAATTCCAAAAGTCATTTGGAACTTTAAAGGTTGTAGAAGTCCAAAGGTCACTAGATGTTAGAAAGTTAAGAGTCATGAGGATATGAAAGGCCACTCCTCAAGTTATAAATAGATATTGATTTCTCATGTAAAGGAATTTTAACCTTGACTTCTCTGATAAGTCATAAGAGAGATAAGTTAGTACTCTTGGGGAGTAAGTAGTGGTTTGAACACCACTATTGGAGCAAGTGGTGTTCGTTGTATTCATGCATATTGGGACTTTTACTTAATAATTGAACCCTGACGGCCAACAGTTTTTCGTACATGGATTATGAATGTTTGTAAGACTATTATGTGAATGTTTGTGATTCATGTTTTATTTTAACAATACTAATATAGTTTAACTATTTCAGTTATTTTAATGCTTATCTAATTGAGAACATGTTGTGATTCTTGTAACGATTGTCACATATTTTTGGACTATTCCACTAGATGTTAGATGAGACATTCCTTTTCATGTGTGTCTTTATTAGGGTGGTACTATTACCTCTCTCTTAAAGACTCACTTCCTCTCCTCTCTGGGGTAGAAGATACTTGATGCACTTGCAATGGAACATTCACCAGGCACACTATCTTGCTTTTCGAAGGCACATATGCAATTCTGTCTCTTATGTTGACCATTAAAGCTAAGGAAAATATTTAAGTAAATGAAATATTGGTTGTATTCTAGATGGGGATCCTATCCCAAATGGTGTGAGATATAGTTGGGACTGCATTTCGGGGAGACCCCCTTGAATGTTAGCAAGTCCAACACTGTCAGCATTTCTGGCTCTGGAAAGAGGGAAGCCATATTTTTATGGCTAATAACTCCACCCACCCACATCACGCTTCTTCTGGTCAAGGTAGCATCATTACCAATACTTCTCCGAATCATAATGCTAAAGTAGGAAGATCTTATCAACCCTACCCTAAACAAAGTTGTGAAATTTCGTACGAGACCATTTAGGTAATTCAGCCTATAACCCGTCATTTTGCAAAGGCTATTGGATTAATTCATGGAGCACATAATATTCCTTATTTTTGTAAGAAGAAATAAGAAAATCCTACTTGGATAATGTTTTATACAATCGAAGATTTGGTTTTTTCTACCCTTGAAGAGCTAACAAAATCTGCAAAATCCACAAAAATCTAGAGAAACCTCCATCTTTCAATGGGGGTGATAGAGACAACATTGTGTTCTCATAAAATAATTTCCATGGGTTAGGTGGTCTCAGAGAAGATCCCTCAGATTATTAAGAGTAGGAGGAGGATAGAGACAAGAACATGGTAGACCAAGTTCTGGATTGTGTGACTTAGGGTCCACTTTCCCTTCCAATTGTTTTACACAAGATGCCAAAGAACCTAGAAAAGTTATTAACAAAATATGACTGTGACAAGGTGATCAAAGAAGAAGACCATTTGGGTAATTGCTACCTACACCTACAAATGCTCGAGGTACCTTATGATGATGTTGTGTGTAGACTCTTTCCTTGTACCTTAGTTGGTAGAGCGACTACTTGGTATCATAGTCTTCTTCCAAATTCAATTCAGAATTAGAGGGGGTTTAAAAAGTTGTTCCTATAAAATTTCGTCAATGACAAAACCTCAACCATGTTATTAAAAGAGCTAGGGAACCTAAAGATGGGGAAAAATAAAAGGTCAAGGAATTTAATTAAAGGTTCAATCAGGTACTGAAACAATTTCCTCTAGATACAACACCTCATGCCTCCATTACAATTGATTACTACACTTCTTCCTTGCCAATCATAGTTTGTGAAGAGGGTGATGAAAGCAACTTTGGCCCAAAATTTTGAAGAAGCCATTGCTGTTGAGAAGGAATTACGTGCAATTGGAGTCATTGTTGATGATGAATCATCCAAGGACTCCAAGGAGACAGGTAAAATGTCTCATGCCTCTTCAAGCAAGGCCAAGGATAAAGAAGCTATTGGTATAGAAATATTGACCCATACTATCAAGAATATGTCCAATTAATTGGCATAACTAAAGCAAATGACAAGTGAGACCGCTGTCACCATCAAGCCCCGAAAGTTTAACTTTCTTAAGAAGTTCAATAACTAAAATAGTCAGTCGTCTAAGTCTGCAAAGAGTTCAAATGTCATGTTGAATGTCAAGGGTATGGGCATGGAAAAATATTTCCCTTTTCACCAATAATATCATTCATAAAAGACATGCCCACAATGGAATCATTGCATGAACGCTTTGGTTGCGCATATTATTGACTCAGTGATTGCAGATGAGCATACTAAACAAATGGTAGAAAAGGAAGAATTTGAGGTGGTTGAAGAGACCGCAAATGTCAGACACGCAGTTAATACTTTCGATTATGTGTTCAATGCTGAGAATAAAAACACTGAAGAACCACCACCGAACGAGGCCCCGACTTAGAAGAAAAATAATCGATATAAATTGATAATTCAAGGGCCTATTCCATAACAAGAGATGACAAGGAAAAGGTTGAAAGAAAATGTGTTAACATAACTCACTCCACCTCTCAGCTAAGCTACAAACAATTTTGGAGATGCTACCAGAGAAAAGAAAAAATCAACCAATAGTAAAAGTAAGGGCATCATGCCAGAAGTGCCAAACAAAGTTACTCCTCTAGACACTTCAAAAATCCTTGTTGCACTTGACTACAACATAGTTGAGGATATGAAGAAAGCACACACAAATATTTTGATCTTTGACCTCACAAGAAAAGAAAAACAATAGGAACTGCTTATCCAAGCCCTTGATTAGGCCTCAGTAAGTAATAATGCTTCTTCCCAGAAGGTATTTGGTAAGTCTTCTGGTCACTTGGAGTCAGTTGTTAACATTGCAACATTAGAATCTAATACTCTTTGCCCTCCATTTCTGTTTACTTTTGAAATTTTCAATTAAAATGTTCACAATTGTTTAGTGGATTCTGGTGCATCTGTAAATGTAATGCCATTATCTGTTGCAAAGAAAATAAATGCCAAATGGGATAAAACTAATGCACATATTATTCAGCTGGACAAATATCTAGTTCAGGCTATTGGTGAACTTAGAAATGTTCTTATCAGATTATATAAAGATGATCGAGTTCATCAATGTATAAATATCATAATTGTGGACATACCAGAAGCATATGGTTTACTCCTTAGTAGAGATTGGTCAAGCAAATTACAAGGGTATTTTGCAACCAACTAGTCACATTTGTGGCTTCCATATAAGGGAAAGAACAATTAGATCTGGGTGGAAACAAAACCTTACATGAAATACATGGTTACACCCTTCGAAGGGAAAAAATGAGTAGGTTGCTTTTGCCGATCTAATTTTTCAGCAATTTCTTTTTGGAAATAGATCTTGGGTGCTATCTCGCACAACCATCACCGATTCCACCAAATACACAACTGGAGGTCCTTCCTTGTTCTGGAATTGGTGCAAATGATTTATGTAATATAGATGTAAATATAATTACTAGTAATAATAGTAGTAATTGTACAAGAAATAGCTTCGTAGCTTGTAAATTTTTGACTCTTCACTTTGATGGTTCTAAGACGTAGGACGGTTCCAAAGCCGATTGTATCCTTATAGAACCGCATAACAAGAAACATGTATTTTCATGCCATATGGATAGATGTACATAGAATTAGTAGTAGTAATTGTACAAGAAATAACTTCGTAGCTTGTAAATTTTGGTCTCTTCACTTTGATGGTTCTAAGACATAGGACGGTTCGGGAGCTAGTTGTGTCCTTACAGAATTGCATAACAAGAAACATGTACTTTTATGATGTATGGAGTTTGAGTGTACTAATAAAACCGTAGAATATGAAGCACTTGTACTTGGATTAAAGAAAGCTATATACTTGAAGGTAGAGTTTGTTAAGGTAATTTGTGACTTAGAGCTAGTCACTCATCAGGTACGAGATACTATACATTGTGTTTAACCTCATCTCAAAAACTACTAGTAGGAGGCATGGCATTTGATAATTCATTTTAAAGCTTTCAATATTGTTTTTGTTCCAAGAGTTAGAAACACAACAACACATACATTAACAAATGCTACTACTAGGATGCCACCATTGAAAAATGTTTTTTCTATTTAAATTCTATATAAACTATCTTTACTCGACAATGTCACTAAATTACAAGTTTTCAATGATGACAAATATATAATACACTTTATGGTGAATATTGATGTATTTAAAGATGCCACCATAAAGGAGGATCAACACGAGCAGGCTCTACAAGAAGCATCTCAAGCACCGAAAGGAAACACTATGCCAAAAGGCGTGGTGTCCCTGGAGAAATTATATGACTTGCAAAGTTGGTTTAGAGGGCCAACAAAAACAAATACTTACAGTTCAAAGCTCACATATGAACAAGTCAATTTGGGAACCTCACAAGATCCGAAGTATGTCGATATCATTACCTGTTGTTCCCCTAGGAGAGACAAGAATTTATTTGTTTATTCAAGTAGTATCAGGATGTGTTCGTTTGGACATACGATGATTTAAAGACTTATGATACGTGCATCATCTAGCACATGATTCCCATAAAAGAAGGGGTGAAATAGTTCCAACAGAAGATACGAAAATTTCATCCGACACTAGAGCCCCTTATTCAAAAGGAATTGAGAAAGTTGGATACCTATATCATTTTCAAAGTTAGACATTCCCGTGGGTTTCCAACTTAGTCCCAGTCATAAAGAAGTCCATAGAAATACATCTATGTGTCGATTTTAAAAATATTAACTGGGCTTCTTACAAAGATAACTATCCAGTGCCATCCATGGAGAAGATACTTCATATAGTATTTGGGTTTGAAATGTTTTCGTTACTAGATGGATTTTCAAGTTATAATCAAGTGCTAGTAGTAGAACCTGATATATTGAAAAATACATTCTGTACTAAATGGGGAACATTTGCTTTCAAAATAATGTTGCTTGGGCTAATCAACGCTGGTGAAACCTTTTGAAGAGAAATGGACATCACCTTTCATAGCCTTATAGATTAGAGAATTGTTGTCTACTTGGATGATGTCACTGTATTTTAGAAGAGAAGGTCAGATCATGTACGTCATCTAAAATAGATATTTGAGTGGTGTCGAAAGTATGGAATTTATCCAAATCCTAATAAGAGCATCTTTGGTGTGTCTGAAGGGATCCTACTAGGGCACATCATAGCAAAGAGTGGTATCAAGATTGATCCTAAGAGGGTCAAGGCTATCATACAAATCCTGTTCCCAGTGAATAAGAAAGCCATGCGGTCTTTCTTAGGGAAAATAAATTTCCTCAAAAAATTCATCTCTAGTTACACACATATAGTCAAACCTATATAGGATATGGTTAAGAAGGATTCAGTATATAAGTGGGACAAATGGGAGAAAGATGCTTTTTCTCGAATTAAACAGGCTATTACTGATGCACCCATATTTTTCAGTGTAGATTATGGTAAGGATTTCCTACTCTATACATTTGCTTCAGATTTATCGATTGTCGTTGTATTAACTCAGAAGGACAATGAAGGAAATGAGTGACCTATATATTTTGTGAGCGCTAGTCTACATGAACCATAATTAAATTACCCTTCCATTGATAAACACACGTATGCAGTATATAAGGAAATGAAGTATTTCAGGCCCTACTTATTGAGATCTTACACCATTGTATTCATACCTCACCCAGTAGGAAGAATGCTTCTTGTGCAAAAAGAGTTGGGTGAGAAGAGGGCTAATTGGTGTTAAATTTCTATGATCTTGGGTCTAGGATAGAATCTTAAAATATCTGATGTTACCAAAGAAATAATATCAACAAAATTACTTTGCACAATGGAATGTAAACATCAGTGAATCGCACATGCATAGAATATAGAATTTTTTTTACATATTTCAACCCAACTTTGTTATATTAATCAACATGTAATATAACAGTTTAGGGCTCCCGTACCAGGGATAATGGCTCTCATTCATCCACGAGTACAAGAATAAAAATTGGGGCTTATTGTCAGTGCATCAACAACCAATCTTCCCTCAACAAGATACTCTAATCATCTAGATGATGTAGTCGACTCTCTCAGCTCCCCTCGGTTTTACCCTGTACCTTCCCGGCCCTTCGGCCCCCGATCTATAGCTCCTGCCTCTATCAATGCTCAAATTCCATCTGGCCAGTGAACCTCAGCTATCAATCTACTCACTAGTTATGCCTTAGTTCATCAAGGGAACAACACATCGAGACTCATGTCGATTTGTTCACAACTCCACTTGTGAATAACTCTCAACTACCCACTTTTGTTCCTCATCTACTCAAGGACTTCATCCCACTATTGTATTCCTATGATGCTTTGATGAAGACCAACATAGGGCATGGAGGGATTCCACCTATTACTGCAAGATGTCCATCTCCCATAATGAACATGGGATAGGAGGAATACCCATCATTTGTTGTAGAGTTCCTTCTCCACACACAAGTATAGGGCTCCACAAACTGCTCCTGGTTGATCAAACCCTTGAGCTCCAACAATGGTTGCTATAGCATCTACTTTTGTCCATCAAAGTGTTGCACACTGGGCTCCAACTTGGGCACTTTCACATTTTCCTCCAGCAGACCATAAATTCCCAATCACGTCCACCCTTGGTCCACTCTCAAGCTTCCCTCCAATAGTCCATGAGTGACCAATCCTTGCTGTAGCATTTGCCTTTAGCTAGGGAATCCTCACACCTAGGAAACTCTTATCTTAGATTCCAATAGAATCCATTAACTGTCCAAAACTTGGACACCCATCCAAATAAAAATAAACTCTATCAAAACCATATACCTCTACAAGTCCTTAAGGGTTGATGGCTTCCTTTGCATGGCTGCTGCTACTACTCAGTCATCACTTAGCTGTTGTTACTCAGTCACTGTTGCTACTCGACCACTGCTACTACTCAGTTGATGTTTCTACTCGTCCATTGCTTAGTTGTTGTTACTCAACCATTGCTGCTACTTGACCGTCGCTCAACTACTGTTACTCGGTCATTGCTGCTACTCAAACACTGTTGCTACTCGGCAACTACTGCTACTCGGTCATCGCTCCGCTGTTGTTGCTTATCCACTGATTCTACTCGACAACTGTTGCTACTCAAACATAGCTCAACTACGGTTACTCGGAAGTTGCTCAGGAATTGTTACTCGACAACTGCTACTACTCAGCTGTCGCTCAACTGCTATCACTCAATTGTATATTATCAGTAAATAAGCAAACTTTTGGAGGTATATTATGCCTCACAATTGACCTATATGTATATGCATCAAGTAGCTCCAAAATATTTGTCTTTGGGAACCACTTTGACCCCAATATGACTTTCCCAATCTAGACAAATTTACCCATTATATCTTGTTGGGCGCGGTATCCCCCAAGGGTAGTTTTTGGGCTTAGAGCCCAGATTTTGATCTAATTTTGTAACTCCAATGTAAAGACTCTACATTTTGTGGGCACAGAGTGCGTAGTTTGTTAAAGAGTCATAGAGTTGTCCGCCCTTACTTTTGATGTAACGTCAGTTGTAAAAGATCTACCCATGGTCCGTGAACCATGGAATTGTATAAATAGAGTGAGGCTCTAAGTAGTTAAGGCATCTAATATGGTCGAAGAATAAATGATGTATGCGAGATAGATCTGAAGTGTAAAGTCTAGTTTTGGGTTGTAGAGTAGGAAGAGGCTCTCCACTTGAGTGCGCATAGGCCTAGTAGTCTGCAATTTAGTGCGCGAACCCCTGCAGCTAAGTGCGTAGGGAAATCCGAAGTCTATAATCATTTGGAAGCAATAAAAAAGAGAAGTTTCTATCATTTCTGTGTATTTATTTCCTATTTTATGCATCAAATATATTGGGTATGAATTGCACTTCTATTGTTTATATGATGTGTGAATATATATAATTATTATTGTTAAGTGAATGCAAGTTAGAATATCTGTTTACACGAAGATAATCAAGACCTATTAATAAGACAAGTAAGATACTTGGCGTAGTTTGGGAAATAGAGCAGTTTACTGCCTTAGCAGTGCGAAAGCATCTCAGCCCCTGGGTAGCACTGCATGAAAGACAATTGTGACACTTCGCGAGGGTATTGAAGGTTGGAATAGTGCGTGAAGCAACCTGCGCAAAGGTAGGTCTAGTTGGACTAAACCGACATCACAGACATCTCAAGGGTGCAGAAACTTGGTTCCAGCATCTCCCCATGCTGCTCCAGGTGAGACTTCAGTCACACTCCAAGGGTTGATGCTGAAAGGGCCAGTAGTCTAGGGATTTGTTTGGCTAAATAACTCTGAACCTGGGTTAGACCCCCATAAGCCAGCAAATGGTTTTGTTGCCAGGACTGGAATCTGCATGAGAGATGTGTCATGTCGTATCATTAGAATCCAACTAAGAAAGACATCGAAGGCTGGTTGGACAGAAGAATTCACGAGTTCATGGCACAGTAGAACAGAAACCCACAACTATTAAAAGAAGAGTGGTAAGATAGCTACCTGTACACGGAGATCCACAAAATATTTTTCACGTCCTTCCCTATTGAGCTATACGAGTGGATCACAAGGCTAGGAGATAGCCAAGGAAGGTGGAAACTTGACGGTCCTATTGTGTGGACCCCAAAACTAGTGTGAAGGTTGGAAGCATGAGAGGGTAAGATCGTGTGCACCGTCGATCATTGGCTCGATCGTATTATAGGAGGACTCATTACAAAGTTTGAGGTTGACACCTAAATCAGCTATGGTGAGGCAGAGCGACGCTTTCTCAAAGGACCGCGAGGTAAGTATGTAAAGTCTTTGAATACTTGGATTAAAATTCTATTTTGCGAAATAGGGTTATGCAGTCACCTTAATGTTAGGGGATATGCGAAGTGGAAAGGTTTACAGGAATGAAGGAAATAAGGGTCTAGAAAATAGCCCCTTAATTTCACCTCCGTGAGGGGATGAGGAAGAGCTCGCGAAGGTCTTCCCATGAAGTTCCATTCAGCTGATAAGACAGAGAATTCCGTGAATACCAGCTCCACCCATGCCACCACTAGCTTCACTGCCATCAGCTCCATCTTCACCCGTACCAACTCCACCATCACCGAGATTCAATATGGAAAGCACATTGAAGTTGCCTATGTTCAAAGGTTTGGGAAATGAGGATTCAGACCAGTTCTGGTTCGTTGTAAGGGCTATATGGGAAGCGCAAGGTGTTATAGATGACCATATAAAGAAAGAAACAATGGTTAGCGCCCTGTAGGATCGCGCGCTAACCTGGTATATTAAGTACTCGAATGATAATCCAAATGCGGGAGTCACAGATATCCAAACCGCACTAAATAAAGAATTTAGCAGGCCTAAGTCTGAAGCGCAGTCAATCATTGGATTCAAAGACATCACGATGCTACCATGACAGAATCCTTGGGAGCTGGATTAGAGGTTGAAATGTATGATTCGTGAAGCCAATATGAATCTGACAGATGGACAACATCACGAGTGGTTTGGAGCTTCGCTACTACCACACTTAAGGAGTGCGCTACTGCAGCAGAAGATAACAACTCAGGAAGAGGCTTTGGAGATTTCTATGAGGCTTCATGAGACCCCGATGCAGGATCCTAACCTAGGAGTTCAGCAGATCCACGTGCAGCTGAAGAATCTGTGCCTTAAGATGCAAAGTCTAAAACAGGATAGGACGGTTTGACCAGAAGTGCGCGAAGAGGTATGGTGTGTGAAATGCAAGGGTCAAGGTCATGACAAAGAGCACTACCCGATTTTTACAAATTACCTCACAGGTGGAGGACCAATGCCTTTAATGTCAGAAGCTCAAGTAGGACCTAGCGTGGTGCCTACTTTGTGCTGCGCGATTTGTTATTAGTAGGAAAACATGCCATGGAAAACTGCCACTTGTTACCAAAGTATACGCAAAATTCACAACAATTGTTCTGCAACTTTTGTAGGTTGGTGGGACATGACGAGCGTACCTGCAGAAGTTATGAGTTGATTATGGATAGAAATCCCACCATTGCAGCCCCTTGACCAAAATGAAGGAATGGCACGAACAAGATTTCAGGGGCGTGGACAAGGCTGAGGCAGAGGAGGACTCGGTAGAGGTCGTGGACAATTTATTTTCTACAATTACGGAGGGCTAAGACACTATGCTTGCGATTGCACGAATCCAACGCGCCTGTCATGTTTGTGTTGCATGCTGTTTGATCATGAGATAGAAGATTGTCCTACGCTGATAGCTATGATACGTGATAAAGGAGTGCTACCACCTCCCTCGACTCAGAACCTGCAAATGATGAGGTTTGAGCCGGGCGAGGAAGATCCGAATGTGAACATTATGCTCCGAAGTGGAATCATGATGGGAGATGACAAGGGAAAACAACAAGAAGATAGTACTTGGGTTCGTAAAGCTCCGAGGAAAGAAGCTAAGTTTGATTTGGAGTGCGCTTAGGAAATTTTCATGGAAGCTAAGAAGAGCTTCATTGATGCCTCCACTTCAAGAAGCAAAGATAAATCTGAGCCAAAAATGGACCCATCTATGCTCACAACGTTCCTGGAAACCTGTATGAAGTTACTGCGCGACAATAAGGCTATGAAAGGGTTACAAGAACTAATAAACAGATGCGCTGGGACCGCGCTAGGAGAACCGCGCGTAGTCTGAAAGATTGGAAAGCATAAGATAAGAACAGGGCGAGAAATGAGGCTTACTGCGTAGATTGGAGAATATGAGATGGATCAAGTCATTATGGATTTGGGATCAGATGCCAATGCTCTACTGAAGCAGACATGGGAGCGAATAGGGCGACTTGTGCTGGAATGGTCTCCAATTCGGCTAAGGATGGCGAACTAGCAGAAAATAATACCCATGAGGCGATTGCAGGGAATAATATGGATATTGAGGGAGCGAGCGCGCTAGCAGGTTTCGAGGTGATAGAGATTGTTGATGACAAAAATCCCTACCTCACACTCTTAGGAATTTACTGGGCCACTGACATGAACGGGGTAATTAATCTGAAGAAGAGGAAAATGATATTTGAGAAGAAGTCACTACGCGTATTTTTACCCCTGGACCCTGCTGAAGGATCGCGTTATATGGAGCCAGTGTGCAACTATGAAAGCGATGATGATTTAGGCTGTATCTATAAGATAACGGCGTGAGATGAAGACTGGGTAAATCCCACCATGGATCAGTGGATTGCATGAGACTGCGAAAGCTCCTGCACTTCGGATTCTGATGAAGAAATAGAGCGATGGTAGAATCAGTTACATGAGGTAACTATGCTGAATTGCAATATGATGACTAGGTCATTGCGTTGCGTGTTAACATAAGTAAGAGATTTGCCTACTTATGATGGTCTGAATGGGGTAGATACCTTCTTGGATGCATTTGAAAGGGAGATTCTAGAAAAGCAACGCTTCCAGGCCTTGGATTGGGTACTGCGCGCTACGCCTGCTAGATGGTGGGGTACGCACAAAGGAAGTTTTTATGATTGCGTGAATGTAGGAAAATGATGAGAGTAAGATTTGGGAAGCCTAAGGTGCAACTAACAGAAAAGTATGATGGGTAGGATGATCCACATGCCCATCTGACCAAGTGGACGTAGGCTTATGGAAAAGAGAACCAACCTGTGTGGATGCACATGTACTCTGCACTGAAAGACCTGATCAATAAGTATGTGTTGGGGGGGTGAACTTGCAGATGGATCTTAATGTTGGGAAGACATTATGTAGGAAGAGCAACTGCGCAAAAAAGTGATTGGGACCTACGCGTCCCTGCAGTATTATGGGCTTATAAAACGACATGCAAGAAACTGATGGGAAAAATACCTTTTAGGCTTCTCTATGGAGTGGAAGTTGTAATTCCTATGGAATACATCATGCCTAGTCTGTGCATAGCAGTGCTCACAGGTATGACGGATCGTGGAGCCCTGGAGGAGAGGCTCGCGCAGTTGGAGGAGCTTGAAGAAGAATGATTTTTGGCTGGATTTCACCAACAGGTCCAAAAGCAGCAAGAAAAGGCATGGCATGATTGACATATTAAGTTGCACACCTTTAAGGTGAATGATTTGGTGTTGTTGTATGATAGTAAGTTTGAAAAATTTCTAGGGAATCTCAAAATGCATTGGCTAGGGCCATATGTTATTAAGGAGATTACTGATGGTGGTGCGATACAGTTGGTAAAGTTAAATGGAGAACCCTTCCCAGGAAAAGTGAATAGTAGTCATCTGAAGCCATACATAGGTGGCCCGACCATCTCACTAGCTAACAGAAGCACAGTCTTAGCGCTCCAGGCAGCTGAAAGGAGGCGTGGGACTATAAACTACTATGCCCGGGGACTGCGCGATGTCAGGACTGCGCGTAGTAGTGAAGTGTCACAGGGTCCGTGACAACACGAGGACGGCTGCGCTGCCGCATAGGTCGGCTAGAAAGTGACCATTACAATCACTATTCACGACGTGATGCTTGGTTTGAGACCAAATGGAGCGGGCGACAGGCATTTAAGGTGCTATAAATTACTAATGGATGTCCAACAAAAAACACTTGGCAATTTGAGCACTGAGTTGTTGTGCGCTCAGATATTCATGAATCGAGACTTGTTCGATATTCTGAAGGAAAAGTTGTTGCTTGAGCACTTACTAGAGACATTGAGAGAATTGTGGAATCACACTATGGTAGCACCCAAAGAAGTCATGGATACTAGAGCAATGACCATCGAGGAATCCGCACAGGAAATTACGGAAGTGGAAGCCCCAGAGTGCGCCGGAATAGTCGCTCAAATCCCTAAATCACCGCACATTCCAAGACCCAAGAAAGACAAGCAGGCCATAGTACCGGTGCGTGTCTCGCATAGGAATCCATTAAGGACTAGGCTCACCATCGAGGAAAAGGGGAAGGACATCAATTTGGAGGCCGATGAGGAGGAAGAATTTGAGGAGATCCTGGTGGAGGAGGAGGATGTAGAAATGGAAGTCAAAACCCAAGGTGAGGACCCTCTCACCAGACTGCCCGCATATGTTCCTCCGTGGAAAGGTAAATAAAAGGTGCCCAAAGATATAGAGGAAAGCAAGAGCTCTCTGCAAACTCCGCTACTCCCTGATGACATTATTTTTGAAGGAGCACACTTGGGATGGCTTCCCGTATTAAAATTTGAAGATTGCGACCTCGCGGACCACGAGAAGTTCCCACATTTAGTGACCGCACAGCTCATGCGCGAAAATAAATACGCACTGGTTGGAATAATAGAGTTGAAGCCGTGCAAATGACTGAGAGGTGTTGAGAAAGCAGCGTTGCTAAACCTGCTCTGGGTGCCGCATTACCATTGCACCCCAGTGACCATCTTTGTCAACAGGTAGCTACTCTTCTTGGTGTGTGATGGGTGCTTATGGTTGGAGGAGCCCATCCCCATCATAGACCATATGATTCACAAGATTACACGGCTACCTTGTGTAGGGGAGGACCCAATGAACATTTCAGAAGGGAAAAGTGATGATTTGGCCATCGCGGAGGCCATGAAAAAGAAATTTAAGTTGGAGAAGAAGAAGCGAAGGTATGCCATTTCCAGCATCAACAACCCTAAAGTTAAGGTCGTGACACAGATATTGGCAGGGAAGGTAATGCAGAAGTGTCGTGCAGATGAGGTTCCCGCGCCGGTGGTTGTGCTAACAGCACAATGCGCAGAAGGGGTCCAGTTCAACTGGGAAAACTATCTATGTGGAGAGTTCCTTGAGAAATACTGCGAGGCACAGGAGCAGGGAAAATCATTTCATTATGCATGGATTTTGTTGTCAATAGTACTGGTGGCATGGGAATTGCTCGAAGATAGCCAGTTCCCGATGATCGCATAGGACCTTACAAAGGCAACAAAGTACGCTTCGCTGTGGGCAACCGGGGATGCACAAACGATAAGGGAGAGCAAGATCTTTTGGGTGCTCATGGAGATGAACATCAGGATGGGGATTAATCGCAAGCCATGGTTATTGTTGAGCTATGGAAAAGGTGTGAATTTGCCATTTATTTCCTTATCATTTCCTTTTATCATAACTCCTTTTATTCCTAAGATGATAATATATCAAAGAATTATAGCGAAAACTAGGGAGTTATTGATTATTGCGAATTAGTTAATTATTTTCTTTTTCCATGCAAAAAATAGAAGAAATGGAAAACTACCATTTTGAAGGAAAAGACAAAACAGAGCAACTGTTGTTCCTTCACTAGGAAGCCGTATCCAGACAAGCAGATCAGGATCGAAGCGCACAGTAAAGGATAAGGATGGAAAATTGGAGCATCAGCGTAAGAAGACAAAGGATTAATTGGAGTTAGAAGATGGAGCGTATCCCTCAGGATCTCTTAATCTTGAGGGATCGTTGTTTTACAGTCTATCAGTTATTCCTTGTTTTATCCGCCTGTCTAGTATAAAAGGGACAATGCTTGTAAAGATTAGGGGATTATCACTTATCATTATTCACAATTCGCTGTTGTATTTCTACTTTGATTATCGACTCTCGTTGATTATAACATAGTATGATTGCCTGTAACATTTTCATATGATTAATACATAAGTCGGTTGTTGTTCCATTCGTTTATACTGAAGTAGTTTGGCAGTGCTTCACTAGCAGCTAAGGGCCCGACCCTAGTGGATCCACTTTCTATCTGTACCATTACTTTCAATCGCAGTCGTGTGATGGTTTGGTTTGGTTTTCATTCATTTAAATCGCATTACTTTACTGATTCTTTGTTTCTAGAGTTTATGAATTGTCTTACCATAATTGAATTGCATTGTCGTTCCTTTTCATCATAATAAGATTATCATCTTGAGAAACTATATTGTTATGTTGTTAATTTCAATTATAAATATTCGTTGTTTATTCCAGTAAACTACCTTTACTTTTCATTGCAGATTGCTGTTCATTTCTATTAAATCAATTTGCTGTTCATTTCTGCTGAATAACATTGTTGTTCATTTCTTCTCTGCAAGTATTTGGTTTTTCCTTTTAGCATCATTAAAGTTAGCGCATTTATTCCATTAGCAGTATTGTCAATTTGATTCCTTGTCATTTCTCATTAATCGCTTTAGTGTGGAGTGTGAGATCAGCAACTGTAAAGAACATTGGCTACTAGTGTCAGAGTTCTCAGATTGTGGATCTTGTTATGTTTGGTTTCATCTTCATCAGTTGACAAAGGAAAGAGTTATTGCTATTGCATCCTTGACTGATAGTTGCTGTTAATTTCCTGAGTGAATGATTTAGTTTCAGAGCATTGAGTTTCTTCTAATTGCAAATAGGTTTTATTTCGAGCATCCATTTACTCTTGTATTTGAAGAACTGTACTACAAATTGGAAAACATTACTCTTGGATTAAATTGCTGCCTCAGACTGAGTACACTCTTGAAATAGAAAATCGTTCCTGGATTGATAATTAATGTAGGATAAATAGGAGTTGAAAAGACACCTTTTATACCTCAACATTTTGGCGTCGTTGCCGGGGAGAGTGTAGCCATTTTTTTTTCTTTCAAAGAGTAGTGTGCATCTGATAAGTGCCTGCTAGGAAAGAATTGGGTATTAAAAATGGAAGGTAAGAACCTACGTACGGAGCATGTAACAACCTTGCTCCCTCACCCGCTTTCCAACATATTTGTTAATTTCTTTTGTGGGTAGAAATAAACATTTGAGTTGTGTGTATGAATAAGAAGAAAAAACTTGAAAATACTCCTAAACCGCTACCCAAACCTGATAAAGCTAAGGGACCGGTGACCCTTGGTCGATCAACCTTCATAGACGAAATCATTAAGCAAGTCGAATCTCAGCCATCAGTGGGCCCTAGAAAAGTTGCTTCTAGACAACCTACTGGCTCCCTTTAGGCCATAGTTTCACCATCTATAGCATTTGCTAAGGTGCACAACAAAATAGAAGACACTGAACAAGATTTTCAAGAAACTGAGAATTCTCGCCCAAGTTCTTTTCAGGAAGGGAACTCTAGCAATCTTCGTGAAGGAGGAGGAGAAACAGGGGAAATAGAAGAGCCAAAATCCCCTCTCGAAATAGTTCTAACACTCAGTAGCCCAGATAAGGCGAGTGTTGTTAAGATCATCCAAAACAAAACAGAAGAACTTAAAGAGCCTAAATCCCCCCAGATAATAGTTCAGCAAGGACCACTCATTATCCCAGACCAAGGAAGTGCTATCAAGGCCACTCCTACTCCTTCTAGTTAGCCTAGGAATAACTCTCTAGAAATCCTAGAAGGATATTGGCACATATTTGATCAAATGGCCCAAAACCAACAACCACCTCAAACCTCCACACTGAAATATCCCATTGTGGACACTACAGTTAATGCACCTTTGAAGGCCATTCCTCTCTAGCATATTCCTACATTTCATGGCCTAACATCGGAAGGTCCAGATGCATTTCTGTTTGAATTCGATGTATTATGCCGGGGGTATGACTATACCACCGATCCCCAAAAACTAAAACTATTTCCCTCCACATTAAAAGGGGCAGCTTTATGATGGTTTATGGGGTTAGGTGGAGGTGTTATCAATGATTGGGATCAGATGAAAGGTGCTTTTCTAAAGAAATATCAGGATTATTGTAGGTCCAAATAATTAAAGGATGAAATATTTCAAATGACAACAAGACCTAATGAAACACTAGAAGAATATGTAGTACGCTTTCAATACAATCTTCAGAGATCTCCTTATGCATCTTTACCCTTGCCTAACAATGTGTTAAAAACTATGTTAATTAAAGGGATGAAAGAACAATGGGTTGAAACATTAAACATTATGGGCAAAGGTGACATATATCAGGAAAATTTTGCTGACATCATTGATTTATGTATCGGGAGTTCGAGTGGCAGCACAGGACTAAAGCCAGCAGAACGTGACATGATCACAAGGGATAGTAAGGTCCCCGGTGGACATATAACCCGCGCAGAAATCGGCAATCTACTAGAAGATTTCAAAACTAATATTCTAGGGACTCTGTCAACACAATTCGACATCATGCAAGCTAAACAAAAGAAAGTATAAGCAAAGAAAAATTTGGCAATATTCTGCCCCAGATGCAGAAAGAAACACAACCACAAAGAGTGCCTGCTGGATACAGTCCAAGTCTGTGCCATCTGCACGAAAGATCACTCCACAGAAAGTTGCCCCTCACTCCCGGGATTGAAAGTAGTTTACAAGGAAGCAAAAGAAGAAACAAAACCGTTTTACTTACTCAATCAGCACCACCAGTGGCAGCCACGACAAACAGGTATGCCCGTTGATCCATCCTCTTCTTTTCAGCCTCCTCAATATAATGCTCAGCAATATAATGGAATGTGGCAGAATCAACCACCTTTCCCTAGCTAGTCACAACAACCATTTCCCATATCATCATGGCCAAATCAAACAAATCAAACCAATTGGCCGAACTTTCCTTACTGTCCACCATTTTGGCAAAACAATGCATATCCAACATAATGGTCACCCTCCACCTCGCAGAGTCAAACCTGGCAGTTGAACTGGAAAAGACCGATAAATTAGCCAGCTGGAACGATTCCTCTCCCTCAACCTACACTGCCAGCACCTTATACATTGCAACAAAATCCCTAGACAAACTTAAGACCACAACTCCCAGCCCAACCCAACCTGAACCCCAACAATAGACCGGTTCAATCTGTTCAAATAATTGAAGGACCAGAACTAGAAACCAAGTTAAGGGAGTGCAACGACATTCAATTAAGATCTGGGCGCATAATAGAAACAAAGGGAGACAAAAATGATCAAGTTGAAAACTTGTTACCTTTAGAACAAACACTACAAGAAGAGAATTTGGTTAGACAACAAACTCATGAACAAGCAACCACCTCTTCTCCTCCATTCCCAGAACGATTAATCATACCGCGCCCAATAGAACATCCTGATTTTGATCTTCTAGGAGAACTAAAAAGTTTGTGTATAAAAATTCCACTCCTCCAAGCTATCCATGATATCCAAATTTACGCAAAAACTATTAAAGAATTATGTATAAAATAGCCAAAGAGGAGAATAACAACTAACCCAACTGTCCAAGTAGTCGGCACCCTATTTGACTTACTATTAGAAAGAGAAGCACTTGTAAAATATGAGGACCTAGGGAATCCTATATTTACGGTGAAAATCAACGGATGCTCCTTCCCAAATGCCTTGGTTGATTTAGGAGCTGAAATCAACATTTTAACAACCATCACTTGTCAAAAGCTTGGCATTACATCATTAGATCCAACCACAACCTTACTGGAGTTGGCTGACCGATCGGTAGTCGGACCAGAAGATACACTACATGATGTAATGGTATCTGTAGACTCCTGGGAATACCCTGCAAACTTTCTGATTATTAATCCTAAAAACTGACTAGATGGACACCCTTTAATTTTAGGTAGACCCTAGCTGGCAACTGCTGACGCTTACATTGGCTGTCAACAAGGCAGCATGACTATAGCAAGAGGGAGTAATGTCAAGAATTTAGCCTTATACCCTCCAACCCAACCAAGCCTCACAATAATTAAAACAAAGAAACAACCTGTATCATACCTAACAGAAAACATTAGATCACCATTAACCATTGAAGATGCCCTAGAATTTAAAGACCAAACAGAGGACGACATTATTAACAGCTTCATTAACCAACCAGAAACCAAATCCCATTTACAATGTCACATGATTGAGGCAGCATTTGATAATGATGTAGAAGAAGATCCCCTGAAAGATACTCATGATCAATCAATACCTAACACCTCTGTTTACAATAGAAAAACTATAGAAATTGAAGTTGGAAAAACTTTGAACATTAACAAAAATCTGACTGCTAAACAAAAAGAAAAGCTGGTCCAACTACTAAGAAAATATATGGAAGCTTTTGCATGGAATTACCCAGACATGAAAGGAATTGATCCCCAGTTGTGTACGCACCACATTTATATAGAAAAGGATGCTAGACCCATTCGCCAACCCCAACGAAGATTAAACCCTCATCTTAAGGATATTGTGAAAGCTGAATTACAAAAATTTTGGATGTAAACTTTATTTACCCAATATCTGACAGCAAGTGGGTCTCTCCACTAGTAGTGGTGCCAAAGAAGAATGGGAAGTGGCGCATATGTGTAGACTATAGAGAATTGAACAAAGCAACCCAGAAAGACCACTTTCCCCTTCCATTCATTGATCAGGTATTAGACACATTAGCAGGAAAGAAATTATTTTCTTTCCTAGATGGCTTCAGTGGATACAATCAGATTCAGATTGCCCCTGAAGATCAGGATAAAACCACTTTTACCTGTCCTTGGGGAACATTTGCTTACAGAGTCTTACCCTTTGGGTTATGTAATGCTCCTGCCACATTTTAGAGGGCCATCCTCAACATTTTTTCAGATCTAATAAATGAAGGGCTCGAAGTATATATGGATGATTTCACACCTTATGGGGATGATTTTGAGCCAGCATTACAAACACTGGAAAAAGTGCTGCAAAGATGCATTGCCACCAGGCTCTACTTGAGCCATGAAAAGTGTCATATGATGATGACCAAAGGATTAATCTTAGGTCATTATATTTCAGCAGCTGGAATATAGGTAGATCCGGCTAAAATTCAGATAATTTTCTTAATACCTACTCCTACCACACAAACAGAGGTCCGTAGTTCTCTAGGATTTTCTGGTTATTATAGAAGATTTATAGAGCATTTTTCTAAGATTGCTGCAGCTTTATATGCACTAACAGGGAATGTTGATTTTATTTGGACAGACAAGTGTGACTGTGCTTTTGAGGATCTTAAAAAGCTCGTATCGACAGCCCCAGTGCTTAGGGGCCCAAATAGGGATTTGCCATTCCAAATTTCATCTGATGCTTTAGACACAACAATTGGAGCAATTCTTGGGCAGGAAGAAGATAAAAAGCCATATGCAATTTATTATATTAGCGAGAATCTATCTCTTGCTGAATTGAACTATACTGTGACTGAAAAATAATTTTTAGCTGTAATACATGTTGTAAATAAGTTTAGACATTATATAACTGGGTATCCTGTAGTTTTATATACATATCACTCTGCCATAAAATATTTAGCAAATAAACCGGTTAAAAATGGTAAAGTAACAAGATGGTTGATTCTCTTGCAGGAATTTGACATCACAATTAAGGATCAACCTAGAAAAGAGAATCATGTAGCTGATTTTCTCTCACGAGTGAAAAATCCAATGGACGCAGCAGCAGTCGGAGATCAATTTCCGGATGAACATTTGTTTGTTGTTACTGTCAGAACACCATGGTATGCTGACATTGCAAATTAATTAGCAGTAGGAAAATTACCTAAGCATTTAACTCTTAATGAACGAAAGCAGATAGTGCAGCGCAGTACCAAATTCTCTTGGATTAGGGGCTACTTATTTCATACAGGGGCAGATATGCACATCATAAGATGCGTCTGAGAAGATGAAATATTTGACATTCTGAAAGCATGCCACGATGGTCCATGTGGCAGACATTTCGCAGACCACAGGACCGGTCACAAGGTTCTACAAACATGCTATTACTGGCCCACTATTTTTAAAGATGCTAAAAATTTTGTTCAAGCCTATGATAGCTGCCAGAGGGCAGGACGCCCTAGACAATTTGATGAAATTCCTCTGAACCCACAGTTAGTAATTGAGCCATTTGAGTGATGGGCGCTCAATTTTATTGGTCCTATTAACCCATCATCAAATCAGAAAACATACATACTAGTTGCAACAGAGTATGTTACCAAATGGGTTGAAGCAGAGGCACTGCCAAGAGCTACAGAGGATTCTGTAATACATTTTCTTTTTCAATTATTTGTGCAATATGGCCTCCCGAGGGAGATAATTACAGATTGGGGACCGCAATTTGTAGGTAATAAAATTGCTGCAACATTAAAAAATTACCACATTCGGCACAAAATTACAACCCCATACCACCCACAGGAAAATGGCCAAGTAGAAAGCACTAATAAGGTAATTGAGGCAATACTGACAAAAACAGTTGCATCACACAGACGCGACTGGGCTTCAAGATTGTCGGAAGCCTTGTGGGCATACTGAACAATGTGGAGAAACACCATCAGGTATTCACCATATCAATTAGTATTTGGAAAAGAACCCATCTTTCCAATCGAATTCAAAATTCAAACATTAAGAACAACACAGGAGGTGGGTCTGAATTTAAATGAGGCCCAGACTAATAGATTACAACAAATCCATGAGTTAGATGAAATCAGGTTTTTAGCTCTTCAACACATTGCATTAATTCAACAGCAGAGAGCAAAATGGCATGACGCCCTTATTAAAAAGAAGATCTTCCACGAAGGAGATTAGGCACTCCTATATGATTCCAGGTTTCAGGATTTTCCTGGAAAACTCCAGACACGATGGCTTGGACCTTATGAGATACAGAAAGTGCATGACAATGGCACCATTACATTGACTACTATTGACGGATCTGGACACTCTTTCAAAGCAAATGGTCATCGAGTGCGACTGTATCACAAACCGCTTACTCGGGAATCCTTTTACCAGCAATTACGGGAAGATTCCACTATGCAGATTCTTGCTAAGGAAGATAACCCCTCCTCAGCATCAATTCACTGAACAATTCCTTTGTTTCTAAATTTTGTATATAAACTTTTCTTTTTTCAAATTTTGCTTGTATAAACTGTTTTTTGCACAAATTTTTACTGCTGTTCCTTTTAAGGAACAACAACCGTTCCATTTAAGGAGCAGCAGATGATTTCTTTATTTTAATTTTATTTTTCATGCTGTTCCTCTTAAGGAACAACTACTGTTCCGCCTAAGGAACAACATCCGTTCCTCTTAAGGAACAACACTTCCGTGTGTTTGCATTTTTGTTGTTCCTCTTAGGGAACCACTGTTGTTCCTCTAAGGAACAACAACCGTTCCTCTTAAGGAACAACACTTCTGTGTGTTTGCATTTTTGTTGTTCCTCTTAGGGAACAATTGTTGTTCCTCCTAAGGAACAATAGCCATTCCTCTGCCTTGTTTCTGTTCCTCTCTAGGAACAAATGCTGTTCCTCCTAAGGAACAACAAACATTCCTCTTAAGGAACAACACTTACGCGTGTTTGAATTTTTGTTGTTCCTCTTAAGGAACAAATACTGTTCCTCCTAAGGAACAACAACCGTTCCTCTTAAGGAACAACACTTCTGTGTGTTTTAATTTTTGTTGTTCCTCTTAAGGAATAGCTGTTGTTCCTCCTAAGGAACAACAACCATTCCTCTTAAGGAACAACACTTCTGTGTGTTTGTATTTTTGATGTTCCTCTTAAGGAACAGTTACTGTTCCTCCTAAGGAACAACAGCCGTTCCTCTAAAGGAACAACACTTCCGCGTGTTTGCATTTTTGCTGTTCCTCTTAAGGAAAAACTATTATTCCTCCTAAGGAACAGCAATCGTTCCTCTTAAGGAGCAACGCTTCCGCGTCTTTGCATTTTTGTTGTTCCTTTTAAAGGAACGACTATTGTTCCTCTTAAAGGAACAATAGCCGTTCCTTTTAAGGAACAACACTTCCGCATGTTTATTTTTGTTGTTCCTTTTAAAGGAATAGCTATTGTTCCTCTTAAGGAACAACAACCGTTTCTCTTAAGGAACAACACTCTCGCATGATTGTATTTTCGTTGTTCCTCTTAAGGAACAACTGATGTTCCTCTTAAAGAACAACCGACATTCCTATTAAGGAACAGAAATGCGCGTGTCTCTATTTTTCTGTTATTCCTCTTAAGGAACAACTGTTGTTCCTCTTAAGGAACAACTATCGTCCCTCTTAAGGAACAACAGTTTTGCGCGATTCATATTTTTTCTGTTCCATTTATGAATAGCTGTTGTTCCTCTTAAGGAACAACAACCCGCGTGTATTTTTTTAGCTATTCCATTAAATGAACAGTTATCATTCCTCTTAAGGAACAACAGTCGTTCCATTTAAAGGAACAACAATACTACCTGCTTACATTTGCGTTGTTCCTCTTAAGGAACAATTAAGGAACAACAGTTTCGCTATTTTTTACTTTCTGGCGTTCCTTCTAAGGAACAACAGTTTCAATTTGGAGTGTTTTTTGGCTGTTCCGCTGAAGGATCAACACTATATTTTGCGCTTGCTTTACTTGCTGTTCCGCTTAAGGAACAAATACTGTTCCTCTTAAGGAACAACTGCTGTTCCTCATAAGGAACAACAATTTCACGTCTAATTTGTTTCTTTTTTTGCCATTCCTCTTAAAGGAACCACAATTTTGGGTGAAGATGTTCTTTTTGCTGTTCCTCTTAAGGAATAGTAGTTGTTCCTCTTAAGGAACAACAACTGTTCCATCTAAGGAACAACACTTTTTGAGTGCATTTTTCGCTGTTTCTCTTAAAGAACAACAATTTTTTTTTACAGTTTTTGTGAATAATGTTTCACTCTTCATGATCCTTTCAAGGAAAAGATACAAATACATGCAAGGACAAAAAAATTAGAGGTTACTGAAATAAGAAAATCAAAGAAAAATTGTCATTAAAAAAAAAAGAGATTGCTTTGTATTGATAAGAAAAAGGAAAGGACACAACTATCTATATCACTTTGGTATCTTTATCTTCACTTAAACTTAAATTGATTGATTATTGTTATCATGTTGGTTCTTCTCTAATTCTCATAATTCTCTTTGATTATTAATATTGAATAAGAATAAGGGCATATTCTCCTCTATTGAGATGTTCAGACTTCTTCCACCATCCCTACTCTTAAGGAGTGTTGAGCCATCCTCTATATATAAATAGGAAGTGTTATATAAAAGAAAAGCAAAAGAAAAAAATATATCTATATGATTATTGACAATTCTATGATTTGTCAGATGGAGGATAGGGGGTCTCATCAAGAGCCAGCCTATCATGATCATAAGAACACAGTGAAGTGGCATTCCCACTATGGTCACCACACCAGGGATATGATCCAATTGGCACAACAGAAAAAATAAAAGTCCTTGGAACAAGAGGTCTCACCATGAGCCAACATGCCCACCTTTCACTTCTTCCTAGTGAATGACATTGTGATCCAACTCGTTACCAAGCCAGCACAATGGCCTTCATTCTGACATCACAAAGCACTTTCCTAGGCATATATAAAAGATTATGGTTCCAAGGGTGAAAAGCAACCTTGTCAAGGTTATAAACACCTGTGGGCAACAGAGCTCTGCTGATGGTATTGGAGTCATATTTTTCAACACCAATAATAATTATAAACCCTTTTCTTATTTCTTTATATTTATTTTAAAAGAGGTTATGTTCCCAAATTCCTTTTTGAACCTTTTATGCATGAATATCATTTAAAATCAATCATAACAGTTTAAGTGGGATGAGGACCGCATAAGCATTTTACTTACATCAGCTATCCTTTTTGCCTTTTTCACATCACTCCATAGCATCTCCATATCTATTCATGATTTTCATCATAAGCCTTGATTTCAGCAACTCGATACTTTTTGTGACCTTGTCATGGATATGTACACCTTTCCTTTTTTTTACTGTACGATTGTCATCCAGGACGCTACTCCTCCATTTAAATCGATAGAGGACGACCTATCATACTTCAGGGGGCACGGGTGACTTCCAAAATACTCCTGCATATGTGTCAGTTTCCTATTTGGAGGTACTAGACTGCATCAGATTCCTTAATAGCAAGTTTTAACGGTATTGGGATATTATCCAATATGCACAGTTTGATGTTCTATTGTTATCTCTATGTATTGTTGTGTAAAATCAACAGTGTGTAGAACTTAGATGAAATTTGAGGTCGATCAGTATGCAACAAGCCACAGGTACTAACAGTTTCCGACGCTACACGAGAGATTTTGGTAAGAGAAAGATGGATTGCCTATTTTACACGGTTACAACAGCCCCATGAAACTATGGCTATCGAATTTCTGTAGAATTTGCAGGGCGATCATTCCATAGTAAGAGGAAGGTAAATAACAGTGACAGATACAGTAATTTTAGAAGTATCTGGACTACCAGCAGTTGGTCCCATATGGACACATAAGAAAGTAAGATTTCAAGATGCCATGGCCACCTTTCAGGACGAGGGATAGAACCTGATCGTTAAAGGAAAAGAAGTCCAACCTTCATCTCTTGGGGAACCATGGACGGAACTATCTAGAATAGTGCAGAGCCACATTACATGCGATGGGAGAAAGGATGTGGTAAGACCACGCCACCTCAAATTTTTATCAATATTAAAACAAAAATGTGTCATAAATTTGCCTGCATATCTAAATTTTTTGCTGCATGATGTTGCTGAGAGTATAAAGAGATCACGTCATATAGATACTGTAGTGAGCCACCATTTTTTAATTCGATTAATAGTAAGTTACAACCTTGCTCAACAACAGACCAGTTGGGAATAATTGGTGTTTTCCATAGACAGGGTACTAGCCTTACCAACCCCAAAAAGAAAAAGAACCAGCAACACAACAAGCAGGGCTCTGAAACGTAGACACTCCTCTAGATTAAGAATAGGCAGGGGAATGTTTGAGAGCGTCTAGGGTAGCAGTAGCCAACCCTTAGAATTACTCAGTTCTGAAAACGAG
Source organism: Pinus tabuliformis (assembly GCA_031772625.1). NCBI lineage: Eukaryota > Viridiplantae > Streptophyta > Pinopsida > Pinales > Pinaceae > Pinus > Pinus tabuliformis. Next base: position 781,747,319 of record CM062806.1, on the reverse strand, counting down.
CAACCCTCACAAAACGAAGGGAGAGGTAACCAAGAGTCAGAATTAGAGGAAGAAGCTGAACACTCTAGTGAAGAAGAGAGGGAAGGAACTGAAATTGCTTTAAACCCTAGCACAAGTCCACCACAAAACCCATTGCAGGAAGATGAATTGGCCCAAATTTTGGCTAATATGAGTGAGTATATTCAACCCCAAAGTTCGCTTAACCTCAATATTGAGGTAGAGCAATCACAGGAACACTCTGCCCACACCAAGAGTTCATTAGAAGAAATAAATAATGAGCAAAAAATAGGAGCAGAAGCCACTCAGGAAGTGGCAGACCAAACTAGGGTTACCCCTCCAAAGGAACCTAGTTCGGAGCATGTAAAAATTGAAGAGATGCTCCAAACAGAGGATATGGAAACCATCCAGGGCAAAGGCACAACCCTTGAAGAGAAAAATCCAACTGAACAGCCAAGCCCAGAAAGAATAGAGACAGTTAGGGAAATAGTTGTTCCTCCTGAGAAGAAGAAGAAAAGTGAAATTAAGAGGTTGCGAAAGGAACAACAAAAATTGCAAAATTTAGTAAAACAACTCAGACGGAAGATAAGGGCACTGAAAAAGGGGAAAATCGCAAGAAGAGCCCCGAAAATAGTGGATGCAGCCATACAAACTGAACCCCATGATACAAAGGCCGCAAAGACTCAAACTGAGCCCATACGCATTCAAGATGGTAAGGAATAACATGCAGTTGTTACAGATGCAGTTGCCCAAACAAAAAATGCATATGTCTGCGATAAAGATGTTCAAACAGAGGCACTATCCTCCAGCAATACGACCACCCAGATATTTCGTGATAAAGAGACACAGACTATGGGCACTCGGAATTGTGATAAGAGTACCTAGATAAATCTTCAACCCAAAGATGTTTTGATAAACAACCACCCTGGTATAACAAATGCATCAGAGAATGAAGCCTTTGATAAATATTGAAGGGTAGAAGAAAAAGTTTAAGAGGTAAAGAACAACCTGAAAACAGTTAGGAATAAAATGGATATTTTCTGTTCTTTATATACAGATGTTCTAGCATGTAGGTCACCTACCAAAAACTATGCTTTGTTTCTGTTAGAAAGATATTTACAGTTAAAAATTAAGGCTGTGAAGGCAGGGAAATCTATAGAATTAAAAACTGTTGATGATTTTATAAATTGCTATAAACACCATGGAGTAAAATTTCAATGATTACTTTGTGATTTTTATTTAAATAATTTTATATTGGAAGAGGAAATGGAGAAAAATCCCAGTCCTTTTATGGGTGATGTACAATTTTAAGCATTTATTTCATTTGCTGTCAATCGGTTAAAGTGGCTCAAGGCCCATAATACTTTTCAAAGGAAAGAAAATGGGCTAGACCTTTGGGTTAGGGGTGAACCGAAAAACCCATTACAACTGCTGGCTAAACATAAAATCCTAATGAAAAAGGAAGGAGTGATCCAAACCCTGGGACCCATCCACAAAGAAATTGTCCAGCAAGGGGTAGAATATTTCCTCTCTATCAAAGATAATTCCTTGGCAGCAACTAAATTCAGATGGAAGACTTCCAATTGGAATATACAAGACAAAGAGCCATTCAATTACAAGAACTTCAAGTTAGCTGCAGATTGCCTGGTTACCTATAGTAACCTCATTTTGAGGGAAGGCCCGTATTGGCTTGGTTGTAGGTTTCGAAGCCCTATTATTTGGTATCCTGCAGAAGGGTACAAGGCCATATATGAGTTGCCTGAAGGGTAGACAGGGCCCATCTTTGAAGTTTTAGCTACAAATCATGGTTTTAGACCATTGCATGACAATCCCTCTCCAGCCTATTCTTTGACTGCTTTGCATACAAATTACATGGTTTTCATGAGGCCATGAAAAAGGGTAAGCAGGGGGGTGTGTTGAGCTATGGAAAATGTATGAATTTGCCATTTATTTCCTTATCTTTTCCTTTTATCATAACTCCTTTTATTCCTAAGATGATAATATATCAAAGAATTATAGTGAAAACTAGGGAGTTATTGATTATTGCGAATTAGTTAATTATTGTCTTTTTCCATGCAGAAAATAGAAGAAATGGAAAACTACCATTTTGAAGGAAAAGACAAAACATAGCAACTGTTGTTCCTTCACCAGGAAGCCGTATCCAGACAAGCAGATCAGGATCGGAGCACACAGTTAAGGATAAGGATGGAAATCGCAGCATTAGCGCATTAAGACAAAGGGATTAACTGGAGTTAGAAGATGGAGTGTATCTCTCAGGATCTCTTGATCCTGAGGGATTCTTGCTTTACAGTCTATCTATTATTCCTTGTTTTATCCGCCTGTCCAGTATAAAAGGGACAACACTTGTAAAGATTAGGGGATTATCACTTATCATTATTTAGAATTCGTTGTTGTATTTCTACTTTGATTATCGACTCTCGTTGATTAAAACAGAGTACGATTTCCTGTAACATTTTCATATGATCCACTTGCTATCGGTACCATTACTTTCAATCGCAGTCGTGTGATGGTTTGGTTTGGTTTTCATTCATTTAAATCGCATTACTTTATTGATTATTTGTTTCCAGAGTTTATGAATTGTCTTACTGTAACTGAATTGTGTTTCCATTCCTTTTAATCATAATAAGATTATCATCTTGAGAAACTATATTGTTATGTTGTTCATTTCAATTATAAAGCTTTGTTTTTCATTCCAGTAAACTGCCTTTGCTGTTCATTGTAGATTGCAGTTCATTTCTATTAAATCAAATTGTTGTTCATTTCTGCTGAATAACATTGCTGTTCATTTCTTTTCTGCAAGTATTTGGTTTTGCCTTTTATCATCATTACAGTTAGCGCATTTATTCCATTAACAGTATTGTCAATTTGATTCCTTGTCATTTCTCATTAATCGCTTTAGTGTGGAGTGTGAGATCAACAACTGTAAAGAAAATTGGCTACTAGTGTCAGAGTTCGCAAATTGTGGATCTTGTTATGTTTGGTTTCATCTTCATCAGTTGACAAAGGAAAGAGTTATTGCTACTACATCCTTGAATGATAGTTGCTGTTAATTTCCTGAGTGAATGATTTAGTTTTAGAGCATTGAGTTCTAATTTCAAATAGGTTTTATTTCAAGCATCCATTTACTCTTGTATTTGAAGCACTGTACTGCAAATTGGAAAACATTACTCTTGGATTAAATTTCCACCTCAGACTGAGTACACTCTTGAAATAGAAAATTGTTCTTGGATTGATAATTAATGTAGGATAAATAGGAGTTGAAAAGACACCTTTTATACCTCAACAGTTATCGCCCACGGTCTACAACAGTATCTAGAGCTTCGTGGAGTTCAAAGCAGACTTCCACCATGTCTTCATAAGGACGTGGAAGGACCCCACAAAGACGAGGCATGAGGTACCATACTTGGTGACCGATGATGTGATATTCGTGGTCCTTGAGTCTTGGCCGCCGGATTGGCGCGCTCTAGCTGGCTCGATGGTGGAAGCAGAGAAGTCTGCCGCATAGTGGAAGAAGGAAGAGAGGAAACTACGGATGGCTCAGCTGGCGGAAAAATGTAGGGAGGAATAAGAACCGGCTAAGGCCCAGGCGGCGTGCGATGCTGTGAAGTTGGCCGAGGAGCAGCAGAAGACAACAAAAGAAGAGCGCAAAGGATAGAAGTCACCTTCGCCCGAGCCAGAAACAAACACAGAACAAGGTGGTGCGAACCTGCATACAACATCAACTGAGCTAAAACGTCTGTGCCCAAGAGAGTAGGTAGGGCCGTAAAAGAAGACAAAGGTCTCAAAGACTTTGTTCAACCCAATCACCCTCACTGAGGGGGATCTACATGATATTCGTGAGACTGTGAGGGATGTCACTGCGGAGGCCCTCTAACAGTTTGAGGAGAAACACCAGATGGTATTGGGGGCTCTCTAGACACAGATAGAGGAGTTGCAGGTGTGCACTCCACAAGTTCGCACTGTGTCAACCAGCCTCGCAGTCGGCACTTCTGTGGCTGAGGAAATGTTGCGCGCTAGGATGACCAACATAATAGTGCTACCAGATGGAGCACTCGTTACAGAAAATGAGGCCAACAGGCCTATGGTCAGTAGTTTGGAAGGGATCGGGTTAAACATGGTTGCACTCCCTCGGGAGATGCTCTATATTTTACAAGATGGAGTCACTGCAGAACTATGAGCCAGGGAGAGCCGCGCGCTACAGGTAATGAGTGAGCAACACATCAACATTGAGCAGTTGAGCCTGCAACGTGACGAGGTAGTGGAGCAGAATAGATAGAAAGTGTAGGTGGTGGAGGAAGCCTGCCAGGTCATCCCGGAGTTGGCCATCCAAGTAGAGGAATCAGTGGAGGCGTGCGTAAGTAAGTTAGCAGCAGGAGTGCACGATGCAAGAGAAGAAGTGGCCAGGGTTCAACTGGAGCTGAACCTTCAAATAACAAAATTTCAGTTGAAGGCGCAGCCTTCAACTCTGTCAGAGGTTAAGGAAAAAAGCACCACCGCAATCACAACAGTAATGGTGACGGTTAACAGTGTTGTGATAGACTGCATGAAGCTGTTCGAGCAGTTGTTCGAGGTCCTAACTACCCTGTAGGAGGACCCAAACATAGAGCACCTGGAGACAGAGGTGCATGAGCTGCAGCAGAGATATGATGAGGTAAAAGGGACCGTGTAGACGGTTTCCCTTAGGCAGAGGCTCGTTAGGATGCAGTAGGCAAAGGCGCTCAAGGAGCAGGTGGATGCTGCTCGGCATAAAGTGGCAGTTTTGAAAGTGTGCCTACAACCGTGGATCGATGAGGCTTATACCATTAATACCTCCATTGAAGCAAAGCTTGCGCAGCTGCAAGCAACACAGGAGATGATTCAGGGTAGCAGTTTAGCCACAGCGGTCACTGAACAACGCGTAGAGCATGTACAACAGGCAACTGCTCATTGTGTTGCCGAACTTGCAGCGATCAAATCAGAGTTGGGAGGTCTTCACGCAAAGATCTCCGCACCGACAAAGTGACTCGAGGTTGAGTCACGATGTTTGTGTTGGGGGCCTATTGGGCGCAGGATCCCACAAGGCCAACTTTGGGGCTTAGAGCCCAGATTTTGATCTAATTTTGTAACTCCAATGTAAAGACTCCGCATTTTGTGGGAGCGGAGCGCTTAGTTTGTTAAAGAGTCATAGTGTTGTCTACCCTTACTTTTGATGTAATTTCGGCTGTAGAAGAACTACCCATGGTCCACGGACCATGGAATTGTATAAATAGAGCGAGGCTCTAAGTAGTTAAGGCATCTAATATAGTCGAAGAATCAATGATGTATGCGAGATAGATCTGAAGTGTAAAGTCTAGTTTTGGGTTGTAGAGTAGGAAGAGGCTCTGCAGCTGAGTGCGCAGAGGCCTAGTAGTCCGCAACTGAGTGCGCGGACCCCTGCAGCTGAGTGCATAGGGCGAGTCGAAGTCTGTAATAATTTGGAAGCAATAATAAAGAGAAGTTTCTATCATTTCTGTGTATTTATTTCATGTTTTATGCATCAGATATATTGGGTATGAATTGCACTTCTATTGTTTATATGATGCACGAATATATATAACTATTATTGTTAAGTGAATGCAAGTTAGAATATCTGTTTACGCGAAGATAATCAAGACCTGTTAATAAGACAAGTAAGATACTTGGCATAGTTTGGGAAATAGTGTAGTGCGCCGCGTTAGCAGCGTGAAAGCATCTCAGCCCCTGGTAGGGCTGCATGAAAGACGATTGTGACACTTCGCGAGGGTACTGAAGTTTGGAATAGTGTGCGAAGTGACCTGCGCGAAGGTAGGTCTAGTTGGACTAAACTGACATCACATACATCTCAAGGGTGCGAAAACTTGGTTGCAACATCCCCCCATACTACTTCGGGTGAGACTTCAGTCCGCGCTCCACAGGATGATGCCGAAAGGGCCAATACTGTAGGGATTTGTTTGGCTAAATAACTCTGAACCTGGGACAGGGCCCCATAAGCCAACATACCTTCAAAAATTCATATCTCAACTTTTACAACTTGGATTTCAACAATTTTTCACTATGTTGGATTCTCCTCGACATCCGCTATCATCTCCATCCATCACATGTATACATATCTCCATGCTTTTGGCCCAAACATCGATGGGTGGAAAACCCCCAGCTTGGCTTTCAAGCCCACAAGGCAACTTGTGGAGCTCCTTCCTCCAAACCCTCGATCCTTAAGGCTTGGAGTACCTCCCAAGCTACAAAAATCAACACTCCCTCTTAGCGAGGGAGGTACTTCCAAGACTAGGAAGTAACCATCATCATCCGATGACACTAGCCCATATAGCATCCATCACTGCAACACATTATATGGAATGAACTCGACAATCTTGGTAGTGATTCTGCCTAATCACATATGAACCTAAAGATCCCAACCCTCCATAGGGTTGCACCCTCTGAGGTTAGACTCCCTTTGAGCCTACACAATCTCCACTGGCTTAGTCTCGCAAGAACTCATCTTCCTGGATCAAATACCACTCGTGTGAATCCCTCCAATCTTGAATATGCAACATCACGATCTGATGAAGACTCCATCCTGCCAATTTGTAGTCCATCACATGAAGCCATTTTAATCAACTTGATCCCGTCCATGCCAAAGAAACCATCGAGTTGTCCCAACCATCCATGAAAAGTCAATAGAAGTCCATGATCAACAATATTCTCTACAACAAACTGTTTTTCACCAGGATCACCACCAATCTACCAGAACTCCCAGCCAATCTCGCTGCCAAGCTAATTAAGAGCACATCTCCATGTCTTCAACTGAACCCTCTGCTCCATGATCTAGACACCCACAACTCACTTTGAGTTAGTTCGATGTGCACATTGTGGTTCATTTTCCCTCAAAGTAACTCAGATACGCTCTAATACCATGTTAAATTTCCATGATCTTGGGTCTAGGATAGAATCTTAAAATCTCTGACACTACGAAACCAAGAATCTCAATAGAACTACTTTGCACAATGGAATATAAACATCTGTAAATCACACATGCAAAAAATATAGACAACTTTTTACAAGTTTCAACCCAACTTTGTTATATTAATCAACATATAATACAACATTATAGGGCTCCCATACTAGGGATAATGGCCCTCATACATTCACTAGTACACGAATACAAACTAGGGATTGGTGTCAGTACATCGAAAACCAATCTTCCCTCAACAAGATACTTTGACCATCTGACTGATGTAGTCGACTCTCTCAACTCCCCTCGGTCATACCCTATACCTACCCGGTCCTTCGGCCCCTGATATGCAACTCCTGCCTCTATCAATGCTCTAAGTCCATATGGCTACTGAATCTCGGTTGTCAATCTGCTCACTAGTTGTGCCTTAGTCCATCAAGGGCACAACACATCGAGACTCTTGTCGAGTTTTTCACAACTCCACTTGTGAACAACTCTCAACTACCCATTGTTGCTCCTCAGCTACTCAAGGACTTCATCCCACTATGGTCTTCCTATGATGCTCCGATGAAGACCAACATAGGGCATGGAGGGATTCCACCTATCACTGTAAGATGCCCATCTCCCATAATTAACACGGACTAGGAGGATTGCCCATCATATGCTATAGATGTCCTTCTCTACACACAATTCTAGGGATCCAAGAAATGCTCCTAGTTTATCAGACCCTTGAGCTCCAATAACTACTGCTCTAGAAATTACTTTTTCCATCAAAGTGTTGCACACGAAGCTCCAACTTGGGAACTATCACACTATCCTCCAATAGACCATACATACTCAATCACGTCCACCCTTGGTCCACTCTCACACTGTCCTCAAACAGTCCATGAGTGACCAATCCTCATTGTAGCATATGCCTTTGGATAGAGCCCCCTCACACCTAGGAAACCCTCTCTTTTCTAGCAATAGATTCTATCATCTGTCCAACCCTTGGACATCCATCAAACTAGCAATCAACTCTATCAAAACACATACCTCTATAAGTCCTTAAGGGTTGATGGCTTCCTTTGCATGGGCGTTTCTCCGCTACTACTACTCAGTCGTCACTCAGTTGCTATTATTCGACTATTGTTGCTACTTCGTTCTTGCTGCTACTTGGCCACCACTGCTACTCGACTGCTGCTGCTACTCGACCAATGCTACTACTCGGTCATTGCTCAGCTACTATTACTCAGCTGCTACTACTAGTCAGCCACTATTGCTACTCAAACGTCACCCGGTTTCTATTACTCGGTCGTCGCTCAGTTGCTATTACTTAGTCATTGTTGCTACTCGGGCATCGCTTAGCTCTTGTTACTTGGTTGTATTTTCTCGAGATATAAACAGAATTTTGGATGTATATTATGCCTCACACTTGACCTATATTTATATGCATCAAGTGGATCTAATTAATTTATCTTTGGGTACCACTTTGACCTGAAGCTGACATTTTTAAATCTAGACAAATTTACCCATTATATCTTCAAAAATTCATATCTCAACTTATACAACTTGGATTTGATGATTTTCATTGTGTTGGATTCTACTCACCATCCTCTATCATCTCCATCCATCACATGTATAAATATCTCCATGGTTTTTGCCCAAACAACGATGGGTGGAAAACCCCAAGCTTAGATTTCAATCCCACAAGGCCACTTATGGAGCTCCTTCATCCAAACCCTCAATTCTCAAGGCTTGGAGTACCTCCCAAGCTCCAAAAATCAACAATTGGGTGACATGTCTTCAAGAATATTATCTGGAGTTCAAACCAGTTCATACTATAAAGGATCATGACCTATGTAGACTAGAAGTCGAAGCAAAGGATGCTCCCGAACAAGTTCTCTAAAGATGGGAGCAAGAAATTGAAATGTACAATATTGATCACATTCCTCAACCCACGTCCACAATGCCTTGGTATGCAGAGTTATGCATTTTTTGGAACAAGGCACCTTTCCCTCACACTTATCAACTAAACAGAAAAGGGAAATCCAATTAAAGGCTTTATCATATCAATTGGTCCATGGAGTGCTTTTACAAAAGCACCATAATGGAGTTCTATTAAGGTGCCTTAAGTTGTAAGATACAGAGAAGATTCTAAAGGATCTACATGATGGACTGACAGGTGGCCACTATGCGGGTGACACCACAACACACAAATTTATGAGGGTTGGATATTATTAGTGCACTCTTTTTAAGGATGATCACGCCTATTTCCGCAAGTGCCAAGCTTGTTAGAAATGCGTTAGTCATGATAAAAGGTCAGCAACCCCACTGATCCCAGTATTAGTCCAAGAACCATTCCAACAATGGGGCCTTGTTGTTATTGGAGAGATTCTTCCACACTCATCAAAGAAACACTGATATATCCTCACAACTACATATTACTTCACCTAGTGGTCGGAAGAATTTCCACTTAAACAAGTAAATTACTAGGAACTAAATCACTTTATACAAAAAAACATCATAAATAGGTTTGGTGTTCCTATGTCACTTGTCTTTGATAATGAAACTTATTTTTCATCATTAAAACTTTATGAGTTTGCATTGGAAAATAGGATTTTTCTCAAGCATGCATCTAATTATTATCCCCAGGGAAATGGTCTAGCTAAATCCATTAATAAAAATCTTATCCACATTATTAAGAAGACTATTTTATCTAAAAAGAAGAGCTGGCATACTACTTTGACTAATGCACTATGGTCCAACCATGTCACTCCCAAGCCTTCCCTAAAGACCCCGTCATACTTTCTGGTGTATGGTAAAGAAGTTATCATGCCTCCGAATCTGTACCTCCCAGCCTTGCTACTCTCTTAAGAGTCACAAGATAAACCTTGTCTACTGGTTCAAAACATGATAAACACTTTACTAAAACTCGAGGAAGAGTGGCTCAAATCCAAGGACGAATTTATCATTCATCAGAATCGTATAAAGCGCTGGTTTGATAGAAAATACGCAGGGGCGAAGAGATTTGATGTGGGTGACCTAGTTCTGAGATGGGATAAACCCCATGAAAATAAACGGAAACATACGAAGTTCCATCCATTGTGGATTGGACTATTCAGAGTTGAAGAGAAACTTGGCCACAATACTTTAAAGCTCAAATATTTGGACTGGAGGATTAAACCCCTACCGTAAATGGTTGAGACCTAAAACATTATTTTCAGTAGCAACTATGAGATGCACTTCCTGTACATATTGTTTTTCATTTTCTTTTTGGTCCAAGTCAATTATGTGTCCATTGTTTAGTCATGTCATGACATGTCTCAATTTTTGTCATTGTACATAAATAAGACATGTGTGTAAAATGCATAGTCCAAAGGATTTGTAGTGTAATTAAAGAGAATTGTGACAACTGCAACACTTGGCTTTCTCATTATTCTCCTTCTTTGTTTGGGAAGGTGTCGTAGGTTGAGGTAAGTCCAAATGGAAAATATGATTCTTCTAATAGAATAACTTTGAGGGAACCTACTAGATATATGCTTATGATAGCACCTAAACTGCTCAACTTGGCCTATGTCTACTTGTGTATTAACACTTGTACAATCTAGTAGAGAAGGGATAAGGGGAAAATCAAAAGTGAGAAAAACCTAAATCAGAGGTCTTAAAATACTTCTCTGAAGGGGAAACATTCTATGATATTAATAAGTCGGGATGTCTCTTTCACATGTTAGAAAAATAGTAAGTGCCAATGCATAGTGAATCTACTAAATAAATAAATAAAGGGTGAAAGAAGAGAAACACTTCTTGCATAGGGAGGTGAAGCAAGCGACTTCACTGGGGTTTTGTTTAGGCTCAATGACAGTGAAGCAATGCTTTTTCTCTTGAAGTGACTCTGTTGGGGTAATGTTCAGGCATGCTAATAGTGGAGAAACACCAGAGATGAAACTTCATACTCTAGATATCCTAAATTCGCCACACACATTACCCTTTCCTAAATTGAATTGATTGTGATACGATGTATCTTTGTATGGGTTCAACTAAGTAGAGAAAAGAGAAGATGTTATGTATGAAACTGGGTCAAAAAGGGGAAATTTGGGCAATAAATACTTCTTGAATATTTTATCCTTAACCGAAAGCTAATTCCTTGACAAAGAAGTTGAATTTTGCCTAGTGTGTCGCCAAGTGTTGTCGCTGCTACAGAACCCTTCAAAATTTCACTACATTCTAATTTTGGAGCCTACTTCATGGTTGTATCATGTGTCACCTTTGTCATCAAGTATATTTTTGTATTGATTCATATGTCTTAAGTGTTCTTGAACCTTCTCAAGTGTCGTCACATCAATTACAAAATCTCTATGTGATTTTCCTGGTCACAACACCTTTCTTGTTGTAAAACAACACTTTCGGGTTACAGTCGCATGCACTTCACTGTTTATAGTTGATGAATGTTCACTGTTTATAGTGGTGTTTTCATGAATATTTTATTTTGGTTAAGTTTGTCTAAGTTTTCTTGATGAGTTAGTATATGTTGCACGTAGTTTCGCGTCCATAACTCATCTTGGCCACCCCTTCATCAATAATCCAGACTTAGAAAATTTTCGGTTGCAAGTGATCCCATTAAGTTCATGAGCACATGAGCGCACTTCGAAGCCTTGATGGGTGATCCTTCATTTTTTAGAAGTGCACCCTACGCCCTCCTATAGATTTGGGCGCACTCTAAAATCATGAAACCCCTTCCATGTTCTAAACTACACCCTCAAAAAGAGACTAAGTCTGATCTAGGTGGATATTGGTGGCCACCCCCCTTTTCCACCTATACCTCTAGTCAGTTTCATAGGTTTCCTTTATTGTATTAACATTTACTATTTTTATCATTTTTTCAGGTCCTGAACTTTTGGAGTTGCTTTTACCCCCTAAACGATGTTTGTTTGAGGTCCACAATAGGCTTGTGCTCGGAAAATACTATAGTACTAAGAGATATATTTATAATGAGGTATGGTATGCTCCAAATGAAGATCATATGACCAAGTTATGACCTCAGGAAGTTGGCTGCCCAACTAACTCCAACGGGGCCCACAAACTCTTGGTGTTTCATCTCTAGGGGTTAGGGTTTTGGTTGTTTAGGGTTTTCCTTTATTGTTCAATAATAAAAAGGCCCTTGAAACTCATTGTAACACAATTCAGAGGCATGTACCTGCCACATCTCTTCTCAGAGATAAGCTACCATCGCTCAAGCTAATTTATTTCCATTCTGCATGTAAGCATATTTTAGTTCTTAGATATTAATGAAATGAAGTTTTATTTATGTTACATCTCTGTGTTTATGTTTATATTTGTATTCTGTTGTATTCATGCATAAGTTCAGATTAGTGGTATCAGAGTGGTCTGCTCTTTCTTTATTTTTCTTTGCATGTCCCCAACAAGGTCCTGGTATAAGGATTTAGGGCTTGAACTAGTTGAACCTTTGCAAGACCAACCTCACAAACCCCAACAGCCTCCAATGGCGGAGAAAAGAAAGATAAGGGAGCAGGATATCATTTCGAAATATTGCTCAAAGAAGCCCTCGAACGAGAGAGGAACACGATGCTAGATAAGTTTACCCAAATCCTTTGGCGACTACCCATAGGCGACACATCTTCATCCAACATCCACTCCAAAGGCACCACTCCTTTTAAGGTACAAGTTAACTTTGAAATTCCCATATTTGAAGTCTAGATAGATGAAGGTACCATAGATAGATGGTTAAATATGTTGGAAGGATATTTTTCAGTTCACGACTTTTGCAATTGGGAAAAGATTAATTTTGCACTCCTTAAATCTGCCCACCATGTTAAGGACTAGTGGGAAACCTACTATGAACAAAAATGCGAGAGGGAGTCCTCACTTTTTTTCACCACACCCACTTGGAATTCTTTTTGAGATGCCATCAAGGAACAATATTACCCTATCAGGAGCTATGAAGATAAATACATAAAGCGAACCACGTTGTGGCAGGGAAGGGACCAAAATGTACGAGAGTTTACAAATATTTTTCATACTCTTCGCACAAAGCTGAGTATCATGGATTCTTAGCGGAATTTGGTACTCAAGTATTGCGACTGTCTGCACAAGTACATCCAAGATGAGTGGGGCTACTAGACATCTCCTCACTTACCACTGCCTATCGATACACTATTAAGATAGAACATAAATTTAAACAAAAGAAGCGAGACTTTGGATTTCTGAATTTGAAGCAAGGGAAAGGCAACCCCAAGTTGAAAAATAAAGGACAAATCCAAGGCAGGGAAACCCAGGACAACCTACCGAAGCCACAATTAAAGAACAACACCATGAAGACAAAGAAGGACATGGGGAAATGTTGTGAGCTCCATAAGAGCCCCACTCACAACACAAGTGATTTTTGAGCCAAGTAGTCACTGGTGGCCGAGATGAAGGCTTCTGAATTAGATGCATGTTTCGACTTTGAGTTAGAAAGCGATAAGGGAATGAAAAAGGGAAGAAAATGATTGATGCAGAACCTAGTTCCACCGTTGCCACCACCAAGATTCAGAAGATTGAGCCCGAAGATCCAAAGGAGGGGGAGGGACCATTCTACTCACAGATGTGGGTGAATGGTTTTCTACCGCAGTTCATTATCAATGACATAAGCCAAAAAAACCTCATTTCATCAGAGGTCATGAAGCGGTTGGGCCTACAGACCACACCACACCCATAGTCGTACACCATCGGGTGGCTTCACCAAGGGCAAGATCTCCGCAGTAGGAAACAATGTTACCTTCCCTACAACATCAAGCCCTTCACATATGAGGTACTATGTGATATACAGGATACCATATGTAGCACTGCATATCGCCATCCATTTGATCTTTACGAAGAAATGCAGTAAGTCCATTTTTTAGATCGGGAAATTTCTCTTCATTATGATTCGCCTTTAGGGAAAGAATAATACTGTGGCCACATCCATATGATCTAAACAAGGCTCCTCCTCATGACAACAACAGATGGACAAGGTCATGGAAGATTACAGGGACGTATTCACCTCACACACAGGAGTACCCATACACTGTTAGGGCAAGCACTCCATCAATTTGACCTCAGGCACGCCGCTACCCAACAGACCGATCTACTAACCTATGTTTTAGAGAATGATTGAATTAAGAGGAAAATTCAGTAGCTACTGCAAAAAGGGAACATCAGGCCAAGTTCATCACCTTGTGTGAGCCCAGTCATGTTGGTACAAAAGAAAAATGATATCTATAGACTTTGTATTGACTATCGAGCGTTGAATAAGATCAATGTCTGGAATAGGTATCCAATCCCACAAATTTATGACCTTCTAGATCAACTCAAGGTGCCCAAATATTTTAGCAAGGTTAACTTGAAGTCTAGTTATCACTATGTACCAATTGAACCCTCTGATGTGTGGAAGACTGCTTTTAAATCCAAGGAGGGCCTTTTCGAATGGTTGGTCATGCCTTTCGGGTTGATGAATGCCCCCACTAACTTCATGCGGTTGATGGATGACATCTTGTGGCCCTTTACCCAGTTGTTCATGGTAGTGTACTTGTACGACATCCTGATCTTTAGCCGAAATTAGGAATATCACATACACCATATCCGACAGGTCCTCCAAACCCTACGACAACACAAGTTATGCGCTAATTTGGAGAAATTCACTTTTGGTATGACCCAAGTTCAATATCTAGGGTAAATCATTAATGAGTGGGGAGTGCATGTGGATCCAACCAAGATACAAGTTATTCGATATTGGCCAACCCTAACCACTCTAATAGAGCTTCGTAACTTTCTGGGTCTTGCCAATTTTTATCGCAGGTTCATATTGGGATTCACAATCACTTGGTATTTGAGTCAAGTCACCAAGGGTGTAGCGAAAGAAAAGTTGTTTTGGTTTGAATCCCAACATAAGGCATTTTTTGAGTTGAAGCATCGTCTATTCTCTACACTAGTGCTCAGATTACCAAACCTACGACAACCATTTGAAATTGACAAAAACACCTCTGACTATGCTATTGGTGTAGTTCTTACCCCGTAGGAGCATATGGTGGCATATCATAGTGAGACACTTTCATATACAGTTTGCAAGTATCCCACTTATGAGAAAGAGATGTATTCTATTGTGAAGGTTTGACAAAAATGGAAGCATTACATTATAGGGAAGGAAATGGTCATCCACACAAACCACCGACCCCTACAGTCCATACAAACGCAAGGGAAGTTGCAAAATGATCACCATCAGAAATGGTCCATATATCTGTAAAAGTTCCATTTGAACATCGGTACAAGAATGACAACACCAATAATGTTACAAACTGTGTCAATCGACCACCAGTTATGGTGCTGACCACTGTGCTCGGCTCTTGTGGACACGAGACTTCAGGGTGGCCACATGTTTACAAGAGAAATCTATAATTTGGTATCACATACGAGATTCTAATGGAAGACAAGAAAGTTACCAATTTTTACCTCTAGGGTGAATTGTTATGCCACCTGGGACACCTTTATGTTCTACAAGCGAGCGTGCCAAGATGATTTGGGAGGAACACTACAATTGGGTTGTTGGATATTTCAGAGTAGAGAAAATAGTGGCAGTGCTACATAAGTATTTTTATTGGCCAAACCTTCGACAAGATGTTGGGAAGTACATCAGATCTGGCAATGTCTATGTTATTGCCAAACCAAAAATCAAGAATAAAGGCCTATATAATCCTTTGCCTACTCCTAGGCATTCTTGGGAATCCATCTCCATGGATTAAATGTCGGGACGTCCTTCTACTAAGCATGGCAACGATCGCGCGTTCATGGTCGTCGACAAATTCTTTAAGATGGCCATTCTGACGGCCTGCAAGAAGAGTAGCACAACAAAAGAAACTGCTAAGATATTCTTTGAATGAGTATGGGTACATTTTGGTATCCTAGAGTCCATTATCTCAAATTAGGACAACAGGTTCCTAAGTACATTTTGGTCAAGCCTCTAGTCGATGCTAGATACCAAGCTCACTAAGTCCACAACCTTCCACCCCCAAACTAATGGCCAAACATAGGTCATCAACAGGATGATCATGCACATTTTTCACATGTACAACTCGAAGCATCCATGCGCATGGGATGAAAGCTTCCCCTATGTCTAACACAGCTACAATAGAGCTTTCCATAGCTCAACTAGACGCAACCCCTTTCAGGTGGGGTTGGGACTCCAACCACTATGTCCCATTGATGTGGCCATACCATTTGCAACTACTTAAGTAGGTTCAAAGCATGTCCAAACAAAAGCTGACTAGGATAATAGATTCATTGAGCACATTCAACACATTTTCCAGCAGGTCCATGACATATTGGACAAAGCTAATGTTAAGTACAAGAAGCGTCATGATCAACATTGAGTGCCACACAAGTTCCAATTGGGTGAAAAAATTTGGTTACATTTGCATAAGGAGTGCCTCATCAGGCCCCAACACAAGCTTCACCCACTCCAATATGGGTTGCACACCATCACCAAGGTTATTTGGGATAATGAATTCGAGCTTAGCATTCCACCATTCCTTGGTCTGCACCCAATATTCAATGTGGATCGATTGTGACCATACTTTCCTCCATTATTGGACACATCCAACGTTGCCAAGCAGCTAACACCAACAAATCTCAAACCAACCTGCATCGAGGAGGCTAAAACTGACAAAGTCATGGACATACAACTCAAGAACACTCGCTAGTAGAGAATTAGGCTATATCGAGTTGTCAAATCCAACCAACTTCTTCACCAGGGCAAGTGGTTCATAAGGGACTAGGTTCAACAAAAATTTCCTCACCTCATGGGGAGTATTTCTTCCTAGGGGGGAGGAATGATCTAGGTGGATATTGGTTTCCACCCATCTATTCCACCTAGATCTCCAGTTAATTTTTTCTTGTTTCTTTGATTATAGCAACATTTAATATTTTTTTGCAGTTTTTCAAGTCATGAACTTTGAGAGTTGTTTTGACCCCCTAAACGACTTTTTTTTAGGTCCGTAGCAAGAATATACCTACATATTTCTAGTTAGATGTCATAAGTGAAAAATGAACATCATATGACCAAGTTACGACCCCTGGAAGTTGGATGCCCAACTAACCCCAACGGGGCCCACAAATTCTTGGCGTTTCATTTCTGGGGGTTAGGGTTTTGGTTGTTTATGGTTTTCCTTTGTTGTTCAATAATGAAAATGCACTTGTGCCTCATTTCAACATGGTTTAGAGGCATGTAGCCACCGTATATCTTCTCACAGATAAGCTACCATCGCCTGAGCTAGTTTGTTTCCATTATGTATGTAAGCATATTTCAGTTCTTGGATATTAATGAAATGAAGTTTTGTTTATGTTGCATCTCTATATTTATGTTTATATATGTATTTCGTTGCATTCCAACATAAGTATGGATCAAAGCATTCCTTGAGCACACTCCTTCGACTCAAAGAAGTGCGCCCTCCTTTATTTCACTGCCACATCCTAAATACCCGAAGCTCAACCCTTCAGCCTTCCCCTATGTGCCCAACACCCTCCTAACCTAACTTGAGCACACTATCACACCCTAAAGGGATGAAGTTTCAACATTTATCCTTCAAGAGTGCGCCTTGCGCCCTTTTGGAGGCCTCCTAGGTGAATGAGTGCACCCTGAAGGCATGAAGCCTCAACCTTCAATCTTCGGGAGTGCGTCCTGCGCCCTCTCTCTCTCTCCCTTGGGCGCATAATGCACTTGGGAAGCATGAAGCCTTCCCTTTTGTCCTTTGGACTTGAGACATGCACTTTTCATTGATTTATTTCTTCCTTAGGGTGCATAAGCACATGCTGAATCGCTGAATCTCCTCCTCCTCCATCCTTGAATATTTCCTAGTGCACCCTTATGCCCTAAAACTCTATTGACCATTTTAAGCACGCCGAAAGGACATACACAAGAAAATGTGCATAAAATATGGTAGAGTAGGAGATTTTCAGACTAATAGTTTCTAGTCATGAGTGATTGTAGCAACATGTATTCCACGAGCCTTATGGCAAGCACACACAAGGAATATCAGGCAAAGAGGATAAACAAAGGAAGCAAAATAAGAACTAAGAACACACCTAAAACGTGATGATCAAAGCACCATGAAGACTCCAAATTTTGAAGACCCTTTAGAGGGTGGAAGTACCATGAGAAGATGATGACAAAAAAAATACACAGTGGTAACCATGTCACCACTGAAGCAGATCCATGTCATCAGTCACTACCATGTCCTAGTCATCCAAGATAGTGATGTATCTAGTTTCATTATATGATGATATGGAAGATAAATACGTATTATTGTAATCACTGTATAAGACAAACAAGTATAACTCCAAGAGTCATGTGTGAACTCAAAATTCATGGAAGTCCAAAGGACATGTAATACCAAAATTCATATGTAATTCCAAAAGTAATTTGGAACTTCAAAGGTTGTAGAAGTCCAAAGGTCACTAGAAGTTACAAAGTCAAGAGTCACGAGGATATGAAAGGCCACTCCTCAAGTTATAAATGGATCCTAATTTCTCATGTAAAGGAATTTTAACCTTGGCTTCTCCCATAAGACACAAGAGAGATAAATTAGTACTTTTAGGGAGTAAGTAGTGGCTCCAATGCTCCACTATTGGAGCAAGTGATGTTTGCTGTATTCATCTTGGGACTTTTACTTAATAATTGAATTCTGGTTGCCAACATTTTTCCGTACATGGATTGTGAATGTTTGTATGACTATTCTACGAATATTTGTGATTCATGTTTTCTTTTACCAGTCCTAATGACAATTGAACTATTTTGGTTATTTTAGTGCTTATCTAATTGAGAAAGTGTTGTGATGCTTGTAATGATTGTCGCATATTTGTGGACTATTCTGTTGGATGTTAGAATAGACATTCTTGTTCATGTGTGTCTTTATTAGGGTGGTACTATTACCTCTCTATTAGAGACTCACTTACTCTCCTCTCTACAGTATAAGAACCTTGATGCACTTGCAACTAAACATTCACCAAACACACTAGCTTTCTTTTCAAAGGCACATATGCCATTCTCTCTCTTCTACTGACAATTAAATCTAAGGAAAATATTTAAGTAAACGATAATTGATCCATATTCTGGATGGGGATCCTATCTCAAACAGTGTGAGGTCTAGTTGGGACTGCATATCGGGGAGACCCCCTTGAATGTTGGTAGGTCTAGCACTGTCAACACAGTGTCACCAATAAAATAATGTATTCACAATATTTTCACATGCTATTACCATAATATTTTGAATATACATGCTTGAGGGAACAAACACTAGGTCACCATTATTCTCTCCTCCTTGTCTTGGTTCCAACAATGCAACATATGAGGATTGGTGACCTAGTGATTGTTCCCTCAAGGATGCAACATTAGGAATATTTTTCCTAACTATATGGCTTTACAAGATTAGATTCACGAGGAAAAAGTTACATAACATAAAAATATAAATAAGTTCCAATCACAAGGCCGTTTGAATAAGAAAAAAATGATAAATAATTTCAACCATTCATAATGAGAAATCTTGTTGGTATTCTATTCACCTATAATTTGCAGTCTAGGTCCCAAGAACATAAAGAGAAAAAGATTGCAGATGATATTTATTTTCCCAATGGTGATGTATATTCTTCAGAATTTTTGTAATTGGATCTACATCATTAGCTAATAATGATAATCTAAGGTTATTAAATATTCAATCCATGGTTTGATTTTAAAGGACACATTGTTGGCACTCCTTAATGAGGATTGGAATATAAATAGTGAACAATCAAAAATAAATAAGAGGCAATCCTAGACTTTCAATCGCTTTCCATGTATAACAAAGATAAAGATGAATCTTGTAAAGAGGTGATTATGATGAACAATGTTATAGAAATGTCAACAAAGAAGAGGACGAGGTAAGAAATTTTCCCTTATATTCTACTCCTCTCTTCAAATATTACAAGCCCCCCTTTATAAAATCTTTGAATTTTGTATGTACTCATTATTTTAGAGTGAATTTTCCAAAAAATGATAACAATATAGTACTTTTTGTTGTGACATAGATTTTTGATGCCACGATCTTTCTAATGATACACTGCATAGTATACTAGCCTCACATACTTATGTAGCACCTTGATATTCTTGTAGGTATTGATATCTTTTGTTACTTACATTGGCTTTATGATTTCACATGGTTTTGAATGAGCTAGTGTAGGTTAGTGAAGGAGTAGTTTAATTTAGTAGGGTTTCTTTAGTTTTTCCACCTTCCTGCTTCATTGTCTAGTTTGAGATTCGACTTTTGTTTATGCTTCAATTAGTTGATCCTTGAGACCACTTTCTTGTAAATCCTATTTTTATTTTTATTTTATTAATTTCAATAGTGGTATTTTACTGATAGTAGTTTTTTTTCAATTATTTTTCATAAAATAGTTTAGTTGTATGTTAAGCCCTAGACAAAGCCCCATGCTAAACATAAAGTCCCATGTAAAGCCCTAGATAGTGGGTTATATTTATATTTTTATATTAGTGGTCAGTTAGACCCTTTCATTATGATTGTAATTACATCCTATTTATATATACTAAGGAGACCTCGTATTATAATCGTCTAATCTCATTCTTCTACATTTGTTTTATTGTAAACGAAGGTTTTCCCCTTGAAGAGGCTTATGTTTCACTCTTAAATCTATTTATCGAGGTATGCATCTTATTATTTTTATATTTTTATGTTATTTGGTTATTTCTTGCCTAATTTTTGGTATTAGAGACTATGATCCTAGGGAATTTTCTCCATCAATCAAGACATATCAAAAATTGCTTTATAATCATTTTCTATGAAGTTTTAAAATAACCATTTTTTTAACACATATAATACATATTAGGGTACAAGTGATAAAAATTTTAGATTCTAATTCATTATAATTTTGAAAATATAGTCTATTGAAGATAAGGTTTTTGAATAATCTAGAAATTAGTTTTAAAAGAGTTATCTTGGAATTTTTGCTATAATTTGTTTTGGTGAAGTTTGACTTTTAAATATTTAAAATCTTAAGGAAACACATCTATTTATGTGTGAAAAAAGTTATATTTTTAAACATTGTACTTAATGAGATATATCTTGTGTAATTTAGGTTTTTTTACTAATCCTAAAATTAGTCTCAAATGAGTCAATTGAGAATTCTTGCTATAAAATTTATTTTGGTGTAGTTCCATATTATGAAATTTTTAGGAGTTTAAGCTAATGTAAATTTCAAACTTAGGAGAGTTCAAATTTTAGAGATACATTAGGAAAAATACTAATCATTTAATGTATAGTCTCCAAATTAATGTTTGAAAGGTATATGGCTTACAATTGGCACATGTTTTGATTACAAGATCTATTTTTGGTTATTCAAACTTTGTGATAAAGAGGAAAAGGAAAATAACTGTTATTTTGGAACATGGATCCAAACGATGATTCAAAATTTATTTCTCCAATTAAACCTCCAAAGAGCTCAATTGTGAGTCGAAATGAAAAAGAGGAAAAATTTCACTAGATTGAAGAGGTGAAAAGAAAAATGGATGAATAGATGGAAAAGAATGTCAGGCCATGCAGTAACTCCACAAAACAAATAATTGATTTGTCTATTATTCCATAGGTAGGTCACTGTTATATACAATAGGAGTGATTGTTCAGTTCATCGCCCAATGACTGTTCACATTCCTAATTTATTTATTTACACAAAATTCCCCCAATCATGAATATTAGGTGTCATCATTCCCCCCCTTAATCTGAAGGGGTGTCGGTGAGTCCAAGCATCATTATGAATCGTTCAAGCTTTTCCCTTCCAAGTGCTTTAGTGAAGATGTCTGCAATTTGCTCATTTGTGGAACAATGACGGAGATGGATTGTTTTGGCCTCAACATGATGTCGAATCAGATGATATTTAGTATTGATATGCTTTGTTTGATCATGGAACTTTGGGTTCTTGGCCAAATTTATTGCAGAGGTGTTGTCAATCATGAGTGGAGATGATTGTACTTGTTTTACTTCGGGATTATAAGGCACAGTTGTTTGATGTTTGATCCCATGTTGGCGAAGATATTTTTCAAATTCATTTGATGTATATTCTTTTCCATTATCAGTGCGAATAGACCCAATATGAGATTGTGCATCATTTTCAATCCATTTATGAAAATTCTTGAATGTTTGAAAGGCATCAGATTTGTTCTTCAATAAATAAACCCAACACATTATGGTGTAATCATCAATAAATGTCATGATATATTTATTTCCATTTGCAGAAGGAACATGCATTGGACAACATAAATCTGAATGAATGAGTTCAAGCTTCCTATGTGCTCTTGAATGTGAATCATGAAAAGAATGTTTGCTATGGTTTCCTAGAATGCAAACATCACATTGCTTATGTTTCCTAGGAATTGTAGGCAAACCAACAACACCATTTTTCTTCAATAAGCGGAGACTGTCATAATTTAAATGTCCAAATCTAGCATGCCATAATAAACTTGATGGAAGTGTACCTTCTTCATGATGAGAAATATATGAGAAATGTTGTGCATGAGCAGAGGTTCCTTGCAGTTTGAGAAGCCTTTCTTCTTTTATTCCCCTCATGACAAGTGAATGGTCAGAAGCTTTTCTTACCTCAAGCTTGCCATCAAACATATGAATGGAGTGACCTTGCTAGCGGATGTGGACCAAGGACAACAAGTTTCTCTTGAGTTGTGGGAGATATAGAACATGATCCAGAAGAAAGTATGGAAGACCACGCAGTTTAAGTCTGATTGTGCCAAGCCCTGATGGCTTGATTTTTGACTGATCTGCAAAGTATACTGCTCCATCAACATTATCAGTGAAATCTTCAAAAAAATCTTTTCTATGAGTCATGTGACAGGTTGCTCCTGAATCAAGCAACCAATCATTTTTCGAAGAAGCAAGTGAAGCATTAAACAAATCTTCATTTACTCCAATGTTACATTGTGCCTCAATATAGTGAGCGGATTCAGGTGCTTTACCTTTGTCTGTATCATTAGTTTTACCTTTCTGTTGGTTCCTTTTCTACTCAATTTTGTCCCATGGTAGCTTGTGTGTAGAGGCATCATGTGATCCATTTCTTTTGCAGTGAATGCAATGTAAGTCTGCCTTTTCTTCTTGAGAATGTCTGCCCCCCCTGCCTCTGAAATATCTTCCTCTTCCTTTTCGTCCACCTCTTCCTCTTGTAGAATCTTGAGCAGGATGCTTTTCTTTATGAGAAAGGCACACAGTCTCTTCAGAAGATTTAGGGGCTGTCTTCTTTCCAAAGGCTTTTTCTCTTTCAACAAAATTTTTCACAAGAGAGTCAAAGGTTATATCTTTAATATTTCCATTTGCTTGTAAAGACTCAAGATAATTGGAGTAAGTAGGATACAGTGCCTTGAGAAAAGCAATAAGAGGGATATCCAGCTCAACCTTAGTGGATTTGATATCATGCATTATAGATTTTACTTCAGATGCAAGAGCAAGAGGATCATTATTTTTTAGTTCAAGAGTGAAGAGTTTAATCATGAGCTGAACAACTTCAAGTGCAGAATGTGAGTCATAGAGTTCTTTCAGCTTTTGTAAAGCTTCAAAGGCAGTTGAATATGATGAAATATGGCGACTCACCTCTTCATTTACAGATGCTACGATTAATGCATAGGATTTGCTGTTCTTGTTTTCCCAAATGACGAGCTCTTTGTCTGAGGTAGGTTGTACTGGGTCATTGTCTCCTTCTCCGACACACACTCCTTTCCACAACTCATTGAAGATGAGGGTGTGTTTTATCATCCGGGACCATTCAGGATAGTTCTCCTTGCCAGTGAGAACTATTCCTACCATAGAGATGATTGAATGCATTCTGTAAAAAAAAAACTTCTGCTGATAGAAAAAATACTTCTGCTGATATACAGTGAAATTGTACTCAAAAGGGCAAAAAGATTTCAAATACTTTTATGTACTATGTTTCTTCAAATCCCTCCAATGTTTATAAAAGGATCCTCATATAATACATCCACCATATTCCATTCTACAAACTCAGTTCATATTCCATTCAACGCATTCAAATATCTACAAACTATTCAATATATATATATATATATATATATATATATATATATATATATATATATATATATATATATATATATATATATATGTTGGTCAATATATATCATTCAATATATATGCATAAACCCATAGCGCGCATATAAACCCACATAAACCACAAAGTTAATACGCATTCAATAAACAGTTGCACATGTACAGGCATATGTATAAACCCACAGACTTCAGCGTGTACCCAACAAGCAAGTAAACAACGTTAATATTCCAGATTAAAAGAGCTGTGGAATAGTGAATAAACCCACAGCGTTAATACGCATTCAACGCAGTTCAATATATACATTCAACGCAGTTAAACAGGAAAACTGGACAGCGTTAAAACCACTGGATTATTAGACAGCGCATACCATGAGACAGCACATTCAAACGTCCCACTCGTATATCCTGGAATCATATGAAATGAGCAACTTGTAGAGAGAAGGAATGTTGTGTTAAAAATGACTTGAACGTTGTGTTAAAATCCATTCAACGCAGTTTAATGGGACAGTTCAATATACCATTCCTCAACGTTATACCATTCAGCAACGCAGATACCACAGTCGTTTTAACTGATGTGTTATTTGTTAAAAAAATTGGACAGCGTTAAAACAATACAGGTATCTCATTCGCATACCATTCAACAACGCATACAGGAGCTGGTGGCGTATCTCTGCAGTGGCACCGTCAGGTCTCAGTATGGACAGATGTGCAGTGCGGCAGAGGCAGATTATTTCAAAACAGAAGGGAATAAAGCAGAGGCAGAGGCAGAGGCCAGGATAGAGGAGTTACAAGGAGCATAATAGCTAAAACAAGAACCTTGCTCTGATACCATGTCAGGCCAGGCAGTAACTCCACAAAACAAATAACTGATTCGTCTATTATTCCATAGGTGGGTCATTGTTATATACAATAGGAGTGATTGTTCAGTTCATCTCCCGATGACTGTTCACTTTCCTAATTTATTTATTTACACAAAATTCCCCCAATCATGAAGATTAGGTGTCAACAAAGAAGATGGGTGAAAATAGGGAACAAAAGAAAAATAATATGAATGAAAATAGGAAGTATATGGAAAAGAAGATGGATGAAAATCGAGAAAATACGAAAAATAATATGGAAGTATTGCAAAATTCCATGTCTACCATGTTCTTACAAATCCTAGATGAGAGACTCCCTAAAGGACATATCAAAATTTCATAAAATCATGAAAATGTAGAGGAAAAAGGATTGAATCCTAGAATCATAATTATTTATAACTTTAATATAACATCATTAAGGGTTCAATGTGACACCATATGAGGAATTTTGATGGAAAAGGTCATATAATATGGATATTCTAGATTCATAAATTCTTGATCTACACCAAATTCCAACCTTACAAAAGGTAACTATTGCATCCTTGTATTTAGAAAATGATCAATTTATCTAGTATCAATGGTTTTGTGAAGGAAAAATGATTCTATTGTCATTTTCTCCACTTTTATGAATGAGTAGATACCAAAACATGGGGATATTAAGAGTAATAAATTATTTAGTCAATCAATAAATATTAGGCAAGAGGTATAATTATAGAATGCATTCAACTATTTGAAAAAGTAAGCCTCAATGTAAAACAAATTTCATAGGATAATTTGTTGGATATCTTTGTGGGAACTTTAAATGAGAGCATCCAACATTAGGTGCATCTCTTGGAACCTAAAGCATGCTTTTATTTTAGTACGGAAAATTAAAAGTAAAAATATGGCTATTAGAAGAGTGATCAATAAAAACTATAGAGAGCACCATATTCAGTCTTCTAATGTAACTCAACCACGAATATTAACACCTTAAAAAATGGATGAAAGAAGAGAAAAAAAACTATGTTTCAATTGTGATAGAAAGTGTCATAAGGGGCATAAATGTGGTGAGAATAAATTATTCTACATAGACTCTGAAGAGGAAGAAGATCAAGGATTGGAACCATCATAATATCTAGAGCTACAAGAGACCACTTCTATGATATCTTGTCGTGCATCATTCAACATTATTTAATTAAAACCCCTAAATATAGAAGGATATATCAAAAATTAAATTGTATTAATGTTGATTGATTCTAGTAGTACCCATATCGTCATAAATTACAAATTACAAAAATTTCTCAATTGTTGTGTATTTGTAGCACCAAAATTCCAAGTAATGGTTGCAAATGGAGGTATCATAAATTTCTCAGAGAAGTTACATAAAATTAAGTTCAATATGAGGGAGTATTTATTAGATAGTCCCTTGATTTCAATCCAAATGAGTGGTGTTGATGTTGTATTAGAGGTACAATGGTTACAATAATTTGGAATAATGGCCATCAATATTGAAGATCGTCTCATGATGTTTTCCTCAAATGGAAATAAAATTGAGCTTAGAGGTATCCAAGGGAAACCAACTAAATTAATAAGCTCCAACAACATGACAAAATTACTAAAAAAAGGGACACCATGGTGTAATTGTACAATTGTGCTCACTAGATGTTCAAATGTCTCTATTCATTACTTCAATGGATCTCCAAAATTTTATCAACAATCATTCTAGGTTATTTGGGGATATTCCCAGGGGTATTCCACTTTCTCAAGATCATGACCATGCTATTCATTTGCAACCAAGAAGTGTACCACCTAACATTAGGCTTTACAAGTATCCATACGCATAAAAGAGTGACATTAGGTATATGATTCAAGAAATGTTAGAGTTCGACATCATTAAACCTAGCCAAAGTAGTTTCTCTTCACCAATGGTGATGATTACAAAAAATGGATGTTTCATGGAAATCATGTCCAAATTATAGACAAATCAACAATATGACCATAAAAAATATGTTTCCAATTCATGTCATTGGTGAATTATTAAATGAATTTCATGGAGCAAATTTATTTACAAATTTGGATCTTCATTTGTGATATTATTAATTCAAAATGACACAAGAATACGTTCCCAAAATATCCTTTAGAACACATGAAGGTTGTTATGAGTTTTAGTTATACCATTTGACCTTACTAATGCACCTTCAACATTTAAAAGTTTGATGAATTATATTTTAAAACCATTCCCTAGAAAACTTGTATTAGAATTTTTTGATAACATGTTAATCTTGTTTGGGTTTTGGAAACACATATGTATTTTTAGGTCTTGAAGTTCTAGGAAAAGAAGCATTTCCCATCTTCAAGAGGAGATATTTGAGAAGATCCCACATTCTTTGATATCCAATCATTTATGTAAAAAGTGTTATGGCATCAAAATTTTTAATATTGATTGAGTCAGTTCCTAGGGTGAATTAATTTCTAATTGATTGTTGGTTTATGCTTTTGATAACATATTCCCATGATTTTCTTAGTTTCCATCCATTGTCATGGTTGAGATTATTTGGGTTTTCTTATATTTCAATGGCCTCTCTAACTCATTTCTTTGCATAATGGTCATTTTGAGAATGACCTCAAGGTTTTCCATGTATATATGGTGTTTATGGACCTTGGGATGCTCTACAATTTTGTTTTTCTACCATGTATGGTGCCTGCACAATTCTCTTTTAGTCTTGTCTCTATCAAGCGACCAATCTTGCCAATATACACTTTACCACAATTACATGGAATGGAGTAAACATATTTGTTCTTTTTTCAGATTCATTTTATAATTTGCATGGTATAGCATGTTTCTTAAAGTATTTGGTTGTGAGAAAGCTACCCTAATTTGATTTTTTGAGGATATTGACTATTCTATCAGTTGTACCATGGATGTAGGGATGTTTCTTCTATAGAAGGATTGTAAATGGATCCATATCATTCACTAACCATGTTAATATAAAGTTAATGAATATATTCCATGGTTCAACTCTAAAGGGCACATAACATTCACTCCCTAATGAGGATTGGAATATAAATCATGACAATCAAAATATACATAAAATGAAATCCTAGACATTAGATCACTTTCCATGTGTAGAAGAGGTAATTATGATGAACACTGTTATATAAATGCTAAGCAAAGAAGAGGACGGGGTAAGACATTTTCCCTCATATTCTATTCCTCCCTTCAAATATTACAATGACCTCTTTTATGACATTATTGAATTTTGTATGTACTCATCATTTTAGAGTGAAGTTTTTAGAAAATGGTAATAATATAGTACTTTGGGTTGTGAATGAGATTTGTGATGCTACAATTTTTCCAATGATACATTACATAGTTCGGGCTACTGGTGGCAAGTTTAGAAGAAATACTATAGGACGGGATGAAACAGGGTGGAAACCAACATTAGGGGAATTTTGAGGTCTAAAATGGGCCTCCTAAGAAAAACGTACAACTAAAATAAACTTTATAAGAACCAATAGGATTCAAGATGATGATATCAACCATGGGGGAGGATTCACCATTTTTGGAGTAAAAAATTAAAAAGATTAAAAACTAATAAAATAATAAAACTGCTTTTTCAACTCGTATTTTCAACTTATCTCCCTAAGGTTTTATTCAAATTTCGAGCAGGAGTACTCATTGGATGAAAAATTTAATTCCTCATCCAAGGAGTACCCATGTTGCATACTTTTGATGGAAACTTCTACACGAAAAATGAGAAATACATGAAAAAACATGATTGCAATCACGTTTTTGGCTCTTGAAAAAGTTAATTGTAATTATGACCACATGGTTATGGCTAGTATAAGGTGTAAATCTATAACAACAACCCAATGAGGAAAATGTTATAGTGTTTGTGAGCTATAGGCTAATAACGTAATGTATTTCATAAGATATTAATGTATTGTTACTGAACAAATGCTTACAATAATGGGAAAATTGAACTTCATTTTTTGAAAAAATTCCAGTTCTTAAAGCTTTAGACACATTTATCGACATTACCATTATTATGAAATTTTAAAGCTTTAGAGACGAACTAGAGGAAATAGAAAACATTCTCGTACCTCATGAACCAAGCAGAGAAAAGTCAAGCAATGATAAGCCAATGGTCGAATCTCACTCATTGGAACACCAATTATCAAGTGGAAGCAACAGTTGAACCTACTGTTAATGTATTATGCCTTTGCCTTTGCCATGTTTTGTGCCTTGCGAGAGTTGGTTCCTTTGTGCAGAGTACTACGCACCTTTGTACAATGAAATCCTCTAAACAAACCAATGTGTGAAGGTAAATTTATTTGGGCAAGGCATTCATTA
Source organism: Pinus tabuliformis (assembly GCA_031772625.1). Taxonomy (NCBI): domain Eukaryota; kingdom Viridiplantae; phylum Streptophyta; class Pinopsida; order Pinales; family Pinaceae; genus Pinus; species Pinus tabuliformis. The sequence goes on along the minus strand of CM062806.1, from coordinate 781,718,042 downwards.
TGTATTTTCCTATAAGTTATTTCTATACAAAGGTAAGACGAATAAATAAGAAAATTTAAGTTTCTCTGTATCTAGGACATTTCATTTGTAGGTGATGCTCCAAGGCTCGCCTGTAGGTAATTGAAACCCAAATCGTCCTCATGTCTAATAAATCCTTCTCTGGATGTGAAGGGCTCCTAATGCATAACTCGAGTCAACACAATATAAAGTCTCTCACATTGTGGGATCAATTCATTGAAGTGCTTCATAAGTGGTGCAAAAACGAAAGTCTCATTTGTGACAGAAAGTTGGAAATTATAATAGAGACACATAATTGTAATCACAATCATCATTGTCTCTCTAGGAAAATCAAATTGTGTTAGGAATCAAGACAAGTGATGTTTATGTTACTTTATTTTCGCCACATGGAGTTTCATAATTTGTTTTCAATTTTTTTTTTTTGTATTTTTAAAAAAAATTGATGAAGTATTAACTTAAAATTGCCGAAATGGCACCAAGTTATATGGTTTATACGTTTAAACCATTGTTTCTATTTTAACTGCTTAAGAAAAAACAATTTTGGAGTGTCACGTCCATGTCCAAAAAAATAGTGGTGAAGTGTTTAACCTGCCACGTGATGTGACACCGAAATGGTTAAGAATTAGTCTTTATTAATATAATTGATGGAAAAATTGACATCCACTCATGAAACAAAGCATTATCCCAATATTTAAATAGCATATATAGAAAGCGGGATGAGTCATACCAACCCACTCCAATATTTCCCACCATTTTGTGGGGTCCTTTTCAATTCTACTATCATAAGTGGAGTTATGGATAAGAGCGTCGAAACATTGGCGATAAATTGTTGGCATAGATCAATGTTCTAGATTTCTTGTGCATTGAATGCTCTAGATTGGGTGGGTGGATAGCAGAAAAATCTAGAGGAATACAAGGCATGTGCAAGACTGGATGTGAACATTGGAGGTTATAGAGCTAACCTAGCCTAACCTAACCTATTAGTTGAACAATACGGAGAGATTATGATCCCCAAGTTGATACCGATCAAGACATCATGTTCATTGAATGCCCGAAGTTCTCAAAGCATCTGATTGTTCCCAATTAAGCTCTAGTCTACTCATGGGTCGTTATTCAATATTGAATTGCCTTATATTTTAGTAAGGATATAATCGCTATTCATGTTATTAATTTAGTAGATATAGAATGCCTTATCACTATTTATTAGAATTATTAGAATCAAGTCCATTGTGAACTCGATCATGAGCCTTGTTCATATTAATAATATTCAATCAGTAATAGGATTTGATCACTATTAAGCCTATTAAGTTAATATGAAATAAAGAAGGTGATACTTGATTTTAAAAATATACAAAAATCGACCAATTTCAATCAAGAAGCATTCACATTCAATTGGTGGATGTGCCATGAAAAATTTGATATATGAATAACCTCAAATTGTTAGTCGATATAAACTCAACATTCATCCATCCTTCTGAGTCAGGTAAATAAAAAACTCGAATAAGTGACCCAACTTGCATATGAAATGAGTCAATATGCATGTCACACAACCACATGACCCGAGGCTGGATAGTAACAAAACCTCAAATCTATGTTTTGAAAATCCCGATCTCTCTCCATTTGAATGATGCTACAAATATACATCAAAGGAGCGCCTAAGCTTAAGTGTTCTTCCTTTTCACAATTGAACAAAAGCAAGGTTTATTCGAGCTAATTTAATATAATATTTGTGTGTGATGAGTGCAAAGGTATTTTTGCCTCTGCACACAACATTTTGTTATATGTTGTCGTCGAAAGTGGTGTATGGTTGGGAAGTGCAAGCTCCACAAAAAGTTTCTACCACACAAAATATTAATTGTAGATTTGTTTAGCCCCCCGACAATTAAGATTTTGCTCTGCACAAAAATATTAATTGGAAATTTGTTCAGCCCACCCCCACCAACCACCCCCCCCCCCCGCCCCCCCCCCCCCCCAAGCCTACGTAAAGGACCTGCAACCACGTTAGTTCAGGGAAGAGCAGCGGACATGCACCCACATTAGTTCTTGGCAAAGCAATAACATAACAATTTCAATGTCAAAGCACTCACCTATGAAATGACCACTCATGAAATTAGTTTTTATTTATTTATTTTTAAATGAATTATCAGTCGCTGACAAATATAAAAATTAAACACCATCCACTAGGGGAATTATGTGCCATCAGAGTTCATTGAGCCAATAAAAAATTATAAATAAGGTTTCCAGAAAATTAGGAAATTATTTTTGAATTTATGAAAAAATAGAAATATTCAACATTTTCCTGGAACTTTGGTTAAAATTACAAACACACCCAAATAATGTAGAGTTAACGCACTTTGACTGCGAGGCGAAAGTTATCATCCATGGCGAGGCAATGACTCATAAAAAAGAGTTTACAAAGTTTAATCTAGTATATTGTATGTATGCAACTATAAATTCCTTTAAAATTAAATGGTGGTGATTTATTTTCTTATCCGTTTCAAAGTTATGGTATATTTTCTCTTCTAAAGTTTTGAAGTTGAAAAAGGAACTTGTTCTTTCAAAATTTATAATGATTTATCACTACACAAAATTCATTAGATATGGTCCATCATTTTAAAACTATTTAAATCTACCTTGAAAGATAGCACCTAAAAAAGAAACAACTACTCCAATTTAACTCTTCAATAAAAAAATTATTCCCCACAATGAAAAGATTATGTCCTACCACGTATATTCAAAATAGTCTAATGCCAACTTGTAATGTTCTAACATTAAAAATGAAAATACATCTATCACTCCACGAAATTTCTTAGATATGGTCCATCATTTTTAAACTATTTAAATCTACCTTGAAAAATAACACCAAAAATGAAACAACTACAATTTAACTCTTCAATAAAATTTATTCCTCACACTGAGGAGATCATGTCCTACCAAATATATCCAAAATAGTCTAATGCCAAATTGTAATGTTTTGACATTAAAAAAATGAAAATAAACCATAGTACATGGTCGAATATATCCATTATATAAAATATATAAAGATATTAAGTTAGTTATACGTGAAGAATTAACTTCTCTAAGTTATAACTTTATCTTTATTATTTTTATAAAATAAATAAAATATTATTATTTAATTGATTTTAATTATTATAGTCTAAAGTGTTTTGATTCAATGGTGGAAAGCGAGAAGCTTTTTATCATTGGGTAAGGTTTAATTTCCACGAGGGCTTAACTTGAAGCCATGGGCACTTTGAGGCAATGTTTGAATGTGTGGTTGCACTAAGAGAGATTACACTAAATGATCTCATGGATAATACACACATAAGTGGATCAAGCTCACCCCCATGTCCTTCAATTTTCAAAAGGTGACATCCATATAAGGGGCGTTACCCTTTGCCCTGGAGGATTTATATAAATGTCAAGATCTTGGGGTCTAGGATCAATATATAATAATTAAATAGAAGCTTATGTCATATCCCAAGGATTGTTGCACACGAGGGCCCATAACATCTATTCTGTGATTGTCACTAGAGACTCTAATCTCATAAATCCTGATTTGGTGGTTGGTTCTCTTCCTTAGGATTCTAGGATGAAGAATATTATGAAGAGGATTAATTTTTTCTCAACCTTATTTCATTCCTTCAAAGTGTTTCATGTCCTTTAAGTAAATAATCAAGCAATTGATGATATGGAAAAATAGAGTCAATTTAAATATAGGTGAATTGAGGGTAAATGGGAAACCCTCACATTTCCTAATTCTATGACTCTATAAAGAAAAACGATAGACAAAGGCCTCTTGTTACTTGAACATATGGCTCATTTATCTTTTAGAAACATAGCATCATATCCCCTTTTGGAGCATGCAAATGTATCATTTAATCACTTGATTGGTAAGTAATTGTTGCAAACCCAACCCCCTAATGCCTTATTAGGGCACTGGGGTGTAATTAGACATTTCCTTTAAGGTTTATTATGAATATGGGGTTATCAAATTTTCTCTTTCCTCCAACACCTTAAATGACAATTTCAATGCCACCAATGTCTTCTATTCATCAAGAGATTTCCAATAATATAAATTTCATCTCATTTTGAGATCTGAACACAGAGTTATTCCCATTTGAATATTTTACCCCTTAAGGGCCACATCATCATCTGTACATATCCATGTGGCTAACATGTGGTGGTCTTTGGCCACATGTTTCCCCCTTATTGGTCTACATGCCTAGCCCACATGTCATATCTAGACTATGCAATATTAACATTTTCCATTACAATTCCATTCATCTAATTGCTAGGTTTCCAATATATGATATACCGATATGACTGAATGCATCAATATGTTGATATTTTATATGGAAATATGGTCGTTCAACCAACTCCTGATATGTATGTGCCTTTTATAGCGATATGTCAATATGAGCACAAGTCCATCAATATTTTGACATGGGCACAAATCCTCTAGTCCACTGATATGTTGATATACCCTCACGGGAGAGTAGGTTATCAAAAAATTATTTATAACTAAAAATCATTGCATTTCACTTACAAACTAATATGGTGATGGCTATTCATCATGCCACCTCATCTTCTGACCTCCAATAACATCCTGCCACATGATAAAGGATGACATGTTAAAGATGTGGCATTGTTGAAGTGTCCCTTGCCTCATGGAACCATTGACGTGTGCAATGTGTCACTTGTATTTGTAGAGTTAGCTTGCCAAAAAAGAAAAATATTGGTGGCACATGTCATACATGTGACACTACTATGTCATCTCTTGTGATATCATCATGACATCACCCTCTAAGGGCTGAAGATATTCCAATACTTCCCATATTCAAAGTCCCAATGCCATTTGTTGATGCATTTGGGTTGATGGAATTATTTTTGTATGTGATGACTCATCTACCATAGCCATGACATACTCAGGGTTCAAAAAATGTAGTTCTTTTCATCCTTCTAGGGGTCAATATTATGATAATCCCCATTTCTAACTAGCTCTCGGCCTTGGCTCCTCTTAGGCCATGTGACCAGTGGATAGAGTGAAGATTCTTAAAATCCAAATTTGTAGTAAAAATAGGATTTGTTACATAATTCTATTTGATATTTTGATTAATTTCCTCAAAGGAATTTCAACACCCTGCCTTAAACTAGGCCACTCCAAGCTTCTTTTTTTTTCACTAACAAAACAAAGAGATCACATATTGGTTTATACTCAGAGATATACAAAGGCTTGAATTCTCACCATGTACCAATATCATTCCACCATCACAATATGCATGTTATTTCATCATGATAACATTATGAAACAATAAATAATGTAGCCATTACACCCAAGGCTAATTTCCCAATCTATGAACATATGCCATACAATAATCATAGAAAATTGAAGTGAGAGGCTTCTATTGTGTACAACATTCTTACTCATAAAAGGGATGTATATCAACATTCAAGCAGAATGGGTATTCCTCTCAACTCGCTTCTCATACACATGTCCAGAAGATATTATAAAGCTTTCAACCTATCAATGCATACCTACATATTATACCATACACTATAAAGGCTCATAAATAATTACAAGCTCACATATGAATGCTTTCATAGTCAATTCCTACAATCACCACAAACATCTTAGTTCATGTATAAATATGTTTTCACTAAGAAGGTTTCCATTGCAGTCAACAATATACTCATAAATGGGGATTCTAATCAACATGTAAGAAAGCTAGGCTAGATACTCAACTCACTTGTAACCACCCCTCCCATATTTACCTAGTTTCATTGCCCTACAGGGTAAACATGAGAGGAAGGGATACTATGACATGGCCCAACCTCCTAGGTTCCATTAAGGAAGTGGGGCCAACTACATAAGACAAACTGACAACTCAACGCATCATACAGGGGTTGCAGGTCACTCGAAGGCTGAGTAACCACCCCAGGTGGCCAAAACCTAAGTTGGAAACCCTTTTCTCTGACTTGGGTCCCCAACTACTCCCACAAAGATCCCTCCACGTAGTTGGAAGCCTCCAACAGTATGCACAATTCTGCATCCATGCAGTTGCAACCCAAATTTCTCAGTTAGGAGCATGTGGTTCCAAGATCTGAGCCTAGATTATAGGTCAACCTCCAAACCACTGCCCAGAACTTCCTGTAACTTCTAAGAATCAATAATGGCATGAAAAAATGCTAGAAACGCAAGTTTGAAGGTAGAACTTAACCTATACTGCTTAGAACATGACAGGAATTTCGTCAAACATATTGCAAACAAGTAAGCTACAGGTCATAAATGAATATATGATCATAAAAGTCTCAGATTCGTCCAAGAATCACCAGAAGGCCCTACACCCTCTCGACATAATTGCAACACCACTGATTATTCCATACATTCATCACTCATCAATAGCTATACATTTCATGACAAGAGCCATAGAAGATACCCATCATATGAAAAACATATAACCATAAAATAACCAACATATAAACCATGGCAACTCACCCATAATATAACCAACACATTGCCAATAAATATGCATGAATCATAATTGAATAATAACGCTTATTAACATAGGAAAATACCAACCAAGTTTGGTACTTCGACATACCACCCAACCATAGATTGGGCTAAACCAAATCTCTCTTTCAACCAATCACCCCCATGCCATATTCCAAGCATGAATGTGGGATCTCATGGAATAAACCAAACAAAAACAAACCAGGGCTTCCAGAGGCCAAACCACCTCAACCCTTAACCAGTGATTCCACCTCATGGCCAGACATCACTAACACCAACGAGATTGGTCTCTACCCAAGCTGTCTAGGGCTCCAGGAACTAGTAACTAAACCCACAACCTTCCAGGGCTATAGATCATTTGTCCAACCCAACTTTAGGACTAGTAACTCAACCCACCAAGGGCTCCAGAGTGTTTTTCCAACATAGGCTCCAGGACTAGTACCTCAACCCATGTTGTTTTAGGGAATCTATGGCATTTTTTCCAACCCATAACCATAAGGGATTACAAGCACCAATTAGAAAACAAATCAATGAAAAAAACCCACAACACCATGGATATCCAAGAAATGGCAATGCTAGGAAAAACCACTGTCAATCTAAGCAATCCTCCATCCTAATGATAGATCATAACCAGATAATAACATGCATATAACATGCATCCATAATCAACAAGGAAAACTGCACATAAAACTTATTACTTGCAAATCAATTTAATTGTAGTTGCTGATCCACCCATTCCATTGCACTTTCTCTCTTTTCTTTGCCTTCTTTCTCCAAATCCAATGAAAAGTAGAGTGCTCCAAGCATGCTCTAACAATGCTCCAATATTTCTCAAAGTGTGCAAGAGTACGAGAGAATGAGAGAATAAGAGAGAGATACAAAACTGAACTGACAAAAGGTTGTGAACTGATCCTCAGAAGCCTTTTTATCATTAAGGTCTCTATTTTCTTCATTTTCCTCTATTTTTCCTTCAATTTTCCTCACATGAAATTATGTGACCTTTCACCTTCCTTTTCTCCTATTTTCCATTATTTTCAAAAATAAATGTCAATAAAGGGCACTTTGCCTTTGCCAATTTCCATTGCCATTAATTAATCACCAGTGATACCCTGTTTTGAATGTTTTTCCCAACATTTAGCTCAGAATACATGTCCTGTGACCTTGGTTATTATTTTTGTTTATTTACAAAGGAAATCAACCAGGGGCTGTTACATCACTACTCATTGATATTCCATAGTGAAATGTAAATGGTTTTAACCTTATCATTACATTTTCACATAGAAATCCATCCTAACACTAAGCTTCATACTTGAAAAGGAATTTCATTTCATTTATAGATATATAGATTACACTTATCTAGTTCAATTACAATTGTTGGAAAATGAAGAAGGGTGAGCCACATTCCACCCCATTGTAGGCTTAGCTACACTGCAATATTTCTTGTAGCTAGACATACTTGTGCTAGATATAATACCTTAAGGGAAGCTTCACTTGTGTTTCACAATGTTTAAATAGAATGGGGGACATGAATTCTACTCCCCTTCATGCATAGACTAATAAGTGCTCAACCTTTTGATTGTTAAGATGGGGCCAATTAACACTCGAGGTGAGGCCTATTTGGGCTTGTTAATATTCAAAGGTATGGCCAATCCAAGCTAGTACTATGCAGAGGGAGCCATTCATTGAATACACATTTCATTGACGCTTCCTTCTTGCATTGTATGTGGTACCTCAAGCACAACATACATATAATTCTTATGGCCCTCACTTAGAATGAAGGTTTTCCACATTGATGTCTTGATCAATTTCACTTTCACTTCACACAATTTACTATGTTCTTCAATTTTTCACTCTCTTTGATTTCCTATTGTTCAATATCACTTGAATTTACACTCTCAATTTCATTCCCCTCTTTTCTTTGTGTTCTCTATATGCTCATTGTGAGCTCTCTCCTCCCTTACCTTTAGAACTCTCTCTCTGCCATCCATATGATGTCCACCTCCTATAATTCATGTACCTTCCTTAGGTTATGAGGGAATCAAATTTGTTTGAAAAAGGAGTACATAGCCCATACCCTTAGGGAAGTTTAGTAACATCTCCCCCATTCCTCATAAATACTCGCAGTTTGGGTAGCGCAACTGCCAAATCATGAAAATAATAACATTAATTCAGGAAGATAAGAAACTTCAAAATCCCCCCTTACAACTTCTCCTTTAAGAAATCTACCATAATTTATGGATTTGGTTGGAGGATTTACCCCATGTATAAAGTGTGCATGGGATGGAGAAGTGGGGGCTATTCGAAAAGTGACTTTGTTTTGTTTTCACGAGTGGCATATTTTGTGACCCCTAAAGTGTGCATTCCTTGGCATATGGAGATTGTGTTTTTTTGTTACATTAATTGATGGTATATGTCATCATGGATTCACTATGCTAGTTTTCTTGATAAATATGGGCTCTTTCGAAGATTAACAGATACATCCCACAAAAACCCTTCCTTTGGCACATCATAGAAATGATTGCAGGAATTTCCAAAAACAGGGGAGGTAAGTGATCTATAGCGTCAATCAATTTGGGCCACAATGAGAGAATTTTATAAGATCTTTTTTTCTACTCTCATAATGTTCAGATGTTGGTTATGCAATAAGTAACAAATTTTCTTTGTGGAGGTTCGTGCCTCTTGTATCACCTAGTGTATTGTCTGCTCCTATTGCTCCAAGAATTGATTTCAAGGTTAAGTTAATTGACAATTTTGGTTGCATTCTATATTTTTGCTCCTTTTTAGATGTATTATAATAGAGTTGTTCAGGGCTCTTGTAGGCCCTTTTATAGATACTCCTATCATAGAGTTTGATCTGGCCTTCTATTGTAATAGATTCACAATTTGGCTTCTTGGTTTTTTTAGGCGCATTATATAGTGTGTTATCTTCTGCTATCACATTTTGTTTATGCTATAAGCAATTGGTTTTTGTGGCTTAGGAGTGAAGTGATCTTAGTGCATCAAGACAATTAGGTGGCTTGGCAATATTTTGTTTACAAAGAATTTCAAACCACGCATATCCCTTGCAATGCCAAATTTTAGCAAGAATAATTGCTTGACCAAACGCATAAGAGGCAGGAAGAAATATATGCCCTCCAATTAAATCCAACGACTTAGCCTCAAGCATCATCTCTTATATAAAAATCCTTATCGACCATCGTAACTTAATTCAGAGAATAGAAAATGAAATCTCTAGTCTGTGCCTAGAATTGAAATATTTGCAACTATGTATGAGACATCAACAATCTAGTTGGTAGAGATGTCATGATCTTATCCTTGAAATGGAAATAGATGTTGCCCATATTAATTCTATCATACTTAGTATGATAATTAAAATATACAAAATTTTGGTAATGTATCAAAAAGTGTTTACTTTTTGATACACAGTCTCATGTTAGAATTTTGAACATATAACTAATTTAAATATTTTATATTTATGTCTCCCAACAAAAATCTATCCCTTTCCATATTTTTGATGTTATTTTTACATTCCACATACATATTTTCAATCAATATAATGTGCTCGTTAGAGTTGAAAACAATATTATATTAATAATTTATTTAAAATTAAATTAAAATATTATCATAAAATTATAAATTTGCATAAAATATTATTTAAAAATATTATATTTAAGTACGCAACATGTTTTGCATTTAAAAAATCAAGAATACATATGGTTTTAACTAATTTTTTGTTTTCAATCTCAATCACATGCATGCACTCATTATAAAATGATTTAAATAACTTACTATATGAAATATGAAATATGAATGTGCACTACTTTGACAATAAAGTAGTGAAATATGAGTGTGTAGTACTTTGACAATAAAGTAGTGAAATGACAAAATTGTTAAATAATCTCAGAAATAATTGGAAGCGTATTCTCTGCGTGACGGACGAAATAAAATGCATGCGCTCATTATAAAATGATGAAAATGAAATATGAGGTTGTAGTAGTTTGATATAGAGCAGTGAAATGACAAAACAGACATAATATTCTGTTTACCCCACTTTTCAATATATCCCCTGCTACTCTCGTGTACTGAAATGAAATATTATTTAGATGATGTGTGAAAAAACAATAACCAAATGAATAAATTGCAGGTGTAACAACCAAATGACCAAATTATTAAACGATCACATTTATTATTATTATAACATGATGAACTCAACAAACACTCACTCTTGTTTAGATATTGTAAATCCAATGGTCAATTCCAAATTTACTATCGTTTATATATTCATATGTGTTGATTCCATTTGTATGTGGATTGTGTTATTGTGTTGTTTTTATATATGCGGAAAAATTTATTATAATTTAATGAGAATATGTATTTTTAGTTTTTATTTGTAAATGTACGTTGACTCATCACCATTATTTAAGGAAAATTACCATATTCCTGGTAGTTTGTAAGGGTATAAGCTTTCACTCATGCCAAATACCTCTGGGTCTTAGGCCCTTAACCTATTTCCTTACATCCTAAGAAAACAATCTCTTAGTCAAGCAAAAATAGTTTTAGAGCATATTCCAGATCAGCAAATTATATATATATATATATATATATATATATATATATATATATATATATAATTAAAATTTGAAATTATTTACTATCACCAAAACTTATATTTTATTTGTTGATCATTTATATATTCATCTATGTTGATTTCACTCTTATTTGGATTGTGTTATTGTGTTGTTGTTATATAGGTGGGAAAACCTATTATAATTCAATGAGGATAGGTATCTGTAGCTGTTATCGGCAAATGCAGGCCGACGCATCATCGTTATTCAAGGAAAATCACGACACTTGGAATAACTCGCTGGTGGTCTGCAAAGGGGCAGTTTTTCACTCATGCCAGATGCTGGTCTTGGGTGGTTAACCTATTTCTTTACATCCTAAAAAATGTTCTCTTACCCAAGCAAAAGTAATTTTAGGACATACTCCATATATGTTTGTTTTATAAATTAAAATTTAAAATTATTTACCATTCCCAAAATCTTTTATATGATGTTTTATTGTTGATATTTCTTAAGTTTATGTAATAAAAATCATATATTTAAACATTACCGCAAGAGGAAAGAGTTGTTATGATGTTTTATTTCTTGATATTTTATAAGTTTATATATTAAAAATCATGATATTTAAAGAAAGATTTATGGAAGTAAATTGTGTGATTTTTTATTTTTTTTATTGAAATATGAATACGTTAATGGATTTAATGTTTATATAAATTCATCATGTTATATTAATTTAAAATTTTAACTTAATATCAATAATTGTTAAATAGATAGTAAAGATATAATTTTCATGGAATATTTATAGAATATTTTTAATAAAAGTTACAAATTAAAGGTTAAGATTTATCTTAAAAATAGTTGTCTTTTATATATATTTTTAATTAAATTGATTAATTAAAAAAATATCACATGCACATGAATTATGGTTTTTTTGTGCATGTGGTATTAGTTAATTCCATGTTTTTATTAAAAAATCTATTTAGAGATTAAGAATCTTTATAATAATGTTAAAGTAAAGCTTAGTGATTAAAGATCCTCTTACATGTATTTCTTAAATGTATATATGTTTAACTTGTCTATTAATTCTTTTTATAAACACTGCTACTAATAATAACAATTTTAAATTGAGTTATAATTTAGTTAATTTTTATGATTTTTTTTATTCTTAGCAATACGAGATGTATGATAAGATAAATGTTTTGATTCCTATTGATGTTTACCCATTTAAATAGTTGGACTAGTTATATATTCAATTTAAATATTTAAATTTTATAATTTATCTTTTGTATAAATAATCAAAATTAATGTTTCACATCCCACAATTTTTTTAAAGAAAAGTTAATAATGTATTAAATGTTTAAATATGTAATAATTTATCTATACAAATATATTTTATTTTAATTTTTTTTTTTATTATTATAACTTTCCATTTTTCTTAGAAGGTGACTATGAAAGTAAGGGTGAGGGTGAGGTGAGGTAGATGAATAACATAATCCATTTGATGTATTTGATATGCATGAATGAATTTAATAATATCTCTTCCACTTAAATTGTAAATATTAATTAACTTTTCTCATTATAATAATTAATAAAAATATATATATTGAAAAAATAAAGAGGTTATGTCTTTAAAAGTTATTAACTTATGATAGCATAAGTTATTATAGGTTTATTATAACAAATACACAATCAAACTATGAATCTTCTTCATCATGCTTAACTAAATTCATGTGTGTTTATTTTGTGTTTGAGGGAAATATCTCATTTTTCAACCAAAAATCCCAAAATATAATCATTACATTTAATGTTATTTATAATCACATAATTACATTAAATATAGTCAACACTCGTCATTATGCATATGAACATAAACACTAATAAATATAATAACCTTTATTATTAGGGAGGACCCCATTACATGTGCTACATTCATCATACACCATCCCAGTGAGATGTTCATGCCCACCAATGTTTGAACTTAGGCCATCATCATGGTAATTACCCAAGGTACCACTAGATCAATACTCCACACCACCTGACTCGACCCAACCCTAACATATACTCCTCCCCTACCCACCACACTCAATCCTACCTAACCCCACCCAAACCTAACATATGTGTGTATGTATTCCACCAAATGAAATATATGTATTTCTTTGTACATTTTGAGTGTGCCTAATGATTAAGAGCATGTGTTTCCTCCTAAGAGGTCACAGGTTCAAAACCAGAGGAGGGTAGAGTATGTATGCCTTCTTAGACTTAACAGTCAAATCACTGTGTGGAAGTGGGTTTCTTGTCCCACAAAAAAAAAGGTCTCATACACCAATGTGTGAAGGTAAGTCTCTTGTCTCACAAACAAAAAGGTCTCATACACCAATTTGGTGTCTGACTTAGCCATGACCTTAAAATTAGATAATAATATATACCATCACAAAAATCAAGCTAAATGTAAATGTAAAACATGACATCCAAGCTAAAAGCTCTTTTCATACCCCTACAAAGATTAAAACTACCTTCATATACTTAGTGTTAGATCAAACTACAATGATATGTGATTGGGCCATGAAGTACTAACAATTAGTTTCATTATTCGGCCAATTTAATTCATTTTTTTACAAAAGGAAAGAGTATAATATGGAACTCTACGTGTGAAAAGTTTAATGTGCGTGACAAGATTCAAAGAAACCGTGCAAGGAGATTGAACGGAAAAATTGAACAATGGAGAAATAAGTACGTGTCTTAAAAAGTGAGTGAATTTGTTTTTGGACAATACCTTGAGGTGTTGCATGAAACATTGTAAAAACAAATATCTTTGTGATGAAGAAAACATATAAAGAGTGTGGAAGTAGGATGAAGAGTGGAAGTACATTGTTGATTTTTGGTTTGCACATGAATGGGAGGGTTGTATTTTGGCATTTACAATTAAATATTTTACCTTTTTTTCCTACATATAATTAATATAAAATATTTGTGAAATGATTTAGAGGCTAATTGATTAATTATATATGTGTGTGTGATGGAAGATTGTAGGTTTCTATTTTTGTTAATTAATATGGAAGAATAAGATTTGTAAAATAAATAGAGGATCATTTTGGTAGATGGAGGGTGGGGAAATATTAAGTAGATAGAAATTGGATGTACAATTGACAAAATAAGAAAGAGACAAATACATAAAAATACTTGTAACAACATGAGAAGTTTCATAGAAAAATTAGTTATATGACAGTAAGAGGGGGAATATCATTATTAATAATGGCAAAGTAGGAATCAACATTTTCAAGTTGGATGAGTTACAATAAATGATAATTGAAGTAATAAAGCATTTGGTGTGCTCATTGATTATACACGATAGGATCAAAGGGAAGTAGTTTTTTATAGAACAAATGTAAAATATGTTAACTCCCTTAAAATTATTGCAAAAAATAGAGATAGTGATGATAGTGATGATATGATAAAAATTATCATGAATGGTGAAGAACTGTATGAAAATAAGACACAAATGAAAGAATTAGATAATGTAGATGCTTTAGTAGCCATATAGTGATTATCATACCTAATTTTAGTAAAGATGTTGTACTTGAAGAAGTTAAAGATTAAATAATGAACATACTATTTTATAAGAAAAGTTAGACCCTCCCTACGAGAACCACAATACTAAAAAATGAAACTACAACTGTAACCAATGAAATAACCAATACAAAAATAGAAATAAAGCATTAAAGGCAAATATAAATAATGGTGACACATACACAAGTAGGTTGGATTACTCCTTCAACTAATGGAGGAAAACTTCTCTAGGTAATAACAAAAGAAATGTTAGTTGTATTGATAATAGGATATGTAACATATTAAAGAAAAGATAATCTCTTATATAATCTATTATAAATGGTAAACCCTAACTTGGGGTCAAAGTTAGCTTTATATTGTAATTAGACTTTTATGTAGGTAATTAATTTTAACTAACATTCTAACTTTCTATATAACGTCTTGTTAAACATAAGTTTTCACATAAAAAAACTTTATTATAAAGTTACAAGATTACCTATTAAATTCCTTTTGTATACAAATTTATTTTCTTAATAAAAATATTCAATTTAAGTACACAAATACCCTTCCATTTAAGAAACTTTATCTCTCAATCTTGATGATGAAAGTGTTGCATGATTCCATCACCTTTACTTGAATATGATCAAATGCATGCACTCAATCCACGAAAGCTTTGATGGTAGACTAGTGTTATAAATATTGTGAACTCATTCTTTGTACTCTAGTGAAGGTTCTTAGTATACTCATAAGAGTTCAAGTATTGCTTCATCAACACCCTATAAATTATCTAATTTGACTTGTATTCAAATAAATATAAAAGTTATATGACAATGATAGATAGATCACTTATAATGAAATAAATTCAACTTAAAACTCTTTTTCCATACCTATTCTTCATTTCGATCAATCCACTCTGCTTAATAAAAGTTTTATGAGAAAAAAGAAAACAATCATTAAAAAATTAAAATATCTTATTTTCCTCTTATAAATACTCTTTCAAAAAAAATTCATTCTATAAATAAATTATGCGATAAAAACTTCCCATAATTATCTCCATATAATTAAAAAATATTTACATACTATTTAATCACATATTCCTTTTATAAAATCTATCTTAAAGCTACCTATAAACATGTTTATTATATATATATATATATATATATATATATATATATAACAATTAAACTAATATATATCACTTAAATCTATAACACATTCAACTTAGACTTATTTAAATATGACTCATGGTTTTCTTTTTTAACATTATTTTCAAACAAAGTTTAACACCAAAAGTAATGATATAAAATTCATATTTTTTATATAAATAATTTTTCCCTATAAAATAAAATTATATTATTTTTTTTATTTGATTATAAAAAAATTAATTATTTTTCTCGAAATCTAAAGCTGGTGAAGGCTTTATTTAAAAAAAAAAAAACAACCAAAACAAACAAAACTTAAAACTTTTAAAAAATATATAATTTTTACCTTTACCTGCAATCCCATAAAAGAGGTCCATCATAATAGAGTTATTTGAATATTATTAAAATTTGATAACTCAAGTGGACACTCCAACTAAAAATCAAACTATATTAAAAATATGGATGGTGTTTTTATTACTTTAAAAGGGAAGGGAATAATATAGTATTGTATTTTTTTATATTTATTTATAAACTATAATATTTTAATTATCATCAAAGTCTAATTTCTAAAAATAATCATCAAAGTCTAATTTCTAATAGAAAAATTAATGTTGAAGTTTGATTATTTAATATATTATTTAATTATTAAATTATATTTAAGTAAATAAATATAAAACAAGTTAAGATTTGGAGTATGTTTTAAAACTGTTTTTGTTTGGTTAAGAGTTCATTTTTTTTGGACATAAGGAAATATGTCATTTTTTTTAATAATCATGATGAGTCAACCTAGATTAGTGGATAGCAGTTGATGGGGACCAACCTAGATTCATGAGTCAAGATTCATGAATCCGTCGAACTCGAATCAATGCAATATTGATCGGGACCAATGTCTGTTAAATATCAAGATTTTATTAGAATAAGAAAATTATTGCGTGTGTCGACTTGTTGTGATTGACTCAACCAACTCAACAAATGACAATCTACCATTGATTGGTTGAACCTCGTCGATTGTTGAATTTACCAATTCCAAATTGAGGCTAGTTATGAGACACGTGAAGAAATTAATGCACTTTTGAAGGTTACAAATATTCCTAATGATCGAACAGTGAATGTAGTCACCAGGGCTATTGAAAAATTATTTGGACGTCAAGTTTTAAATCACATAAGGCTTGAAAAGTATCTTGCTACCAAAATTCTAAGCCTAAAGTTTTCAAAATGAAGAAGATAGCAGAGATGGTGAATGGTTTTATGCTTTGAAGAGCTCTTTGCACTGCATTATGCTTTCTTTAGAGGTATGAGTTCAAAATGAATCATGAAGAGTGGATCAATAGTGTAAAGGCTAATTTTAGACTTGGTATATCTACTCATGTACATGCAAAATCTAGACAAAAATAATGAAAATATTGGACATCGTTTGAAGGCCAGGGATCTAGTCAACTTAGTCAAACTATTAAAATGGATCAAGAAGTACATAAATAATCTGATGTTTATTGGACGAATATATATTGGTGCAAATCAACTAGATTAAAATCAATGCTACATCAACTAGCCAATCTAGACTCGAGACTCGGCTAGCCTCTAATCCTGAAAACAATATGCAAAAGTTGATCACTTCATCAGTTGATTCGGTTGATAGAAAGAATAATCGATCAACAGTGACATAATAACTTGATTTTTTTCAAAGAAATTTGTGTTCTTTCAAATTTGGACTATTCAAATATAGGTTGATGTCACCATGGAAAATTCACTAAAAATCAATTGAATTGGGGTAGAGGCCATTACAATGTTTTGTGTTATTTCAGAGCTTGTCAAAAGTTTTAATGGGTATTTAAAAAAATATTTTGTATGTACACAAACAAATAAAATTTGTTGTCAAGGAAGAAAAAGTGTTGTAATGATTGATTATGGAGTTAAGGTTTTGTTGTAATAGAGTTTGTATAACTTTGTTTTATGAAGGATAACCAAGTTAAATCTTTCAGAGTGACTGAGTCTTTCAATGACTGAGTCTTTCATAAGCAAGGAGAGGGTGCAACGTGAGCCTTGTTCAAGGTAGACGATCTTCTCTTCCTTTGTAACTGAAATCAACACTATTTAAATTGTAGCAAGGAAGGGCTTCTTTTGACTTGTGCCTTAGTCGAAGAAGAAAATTCGAATTCAGTCTCATAAGAATTTGAGTTAGTTGTTAGTTAGCATGTGTGATGTGGCCTATCACTATTTTATTGTCAGTTAATTCGGGTCAAATGGATTTCAATGATTTATGGGCTAGTTGATAGCTAAAATTAGCTATCTAGTGGATTTAACTCTAGTGTCTGTAAGTTAACTGATATCTAGTTCTAGAATAGAGATAGATTTGAGTTTAGTTGAGTAGTTTACTTTTTGGTTAACTCAACTTACTCTTAGTCAACTAGTTGCGATTACTAAATTAGCCCTAGCAGGTCATGCAATTCGAATTTCCTATTGAGATTGGATAAAGGCACAATTTTAATTCATTATTGTACAACAAGTTTTATGTACAAGCTTGAGAATTGAGCATGCCTATTTCTCTTGGGAATTGCACTAGGAAATAGGAGCTTCCTAGCAAGTTTATTTGGCTAAGTGTTGGGAAGTTCTTGAGAGGAGTTGATCAATATTGCAAGGGCTTCAGGCTTAAAGCAGATTCTCTGTAGTAGATCAGATTGCTCAATTGATAATACAAGCAAGAGGGGTTTCATCCAGTTGGGTTCCCGAGATAAATTTCTTTGTGTAATTGATCTATGTGTGATTGTGTTTCTATTCATTGTTTTCTTTCCACAAAATTTTAGTAGAGAAATCTTGTGTCTTTTGCATACTAGTTTGCTCTAATTGGTAGTTGCAAGGTTTCAAGGATTTCCTACAAACACTTAGTTGGTGAGATCAACCCCTTATTGACACCAGGAAATATTAAATTGGCAACTATTGTAAAAAATCCGGTTCACAACAACAAAAAATAGTGTGTCTAGATATTAAACTTGTCCTTCATAAATTTAATTGTAGACTCCAAGAAATCAACAGTAAGCAACAAGCAACCAACTCAACCAATATTTTGTACAACCACTTGATGACACAAAAACACATCAACCATAAAAGGAAAGATATTAAGAAGATCAAACAGAATTTTAAAGCAACATAACACCCATAATTGTGCAGCAAAATTGACAAAGAATACAAGTAGAAAAAATAACTCTTTGACATAAATATGTGCAGTGGCTGAGGAGAAAAAGTACGCAGTGAACAACGAGACCAAACAAGTAGAACACACACATAAAAATATGAAATGATAAAGCTGGTGACATCATCATGTTATCTTGATTATCCCCCCCCCAATATGAAGATTGCAAAATTGTTCTTGGATGACGACAAAAGTGAAAATCAAGATGGTTGATATGGAAAATGTTTGTTTATTTTATGTTTAAATGAAATACTCCTTGGAATGAAAGCTATATGCTAGACTTATCCATAGAGAGGGTGAAAAGGACACCCCTGGATTGGAGAGGAGCTGCCTGATAGTTCTTGGTTGGAGTAACAATGCATATGGTAGAAAGACTACAAATAATGTGAATAGTCGATATCTGCAATAAGTGGCCACCAAATAACTAAAATCCATAATAAGCCTCACACATGTGCATCTCCCTATCTAGTTGCTGGTTGTTGTAGCTGAATTACCAATTGAAATTGATATGCATGGTTGATGCACAATAAGGATACTTCTATAAGAAGTAGAGATCCAAGACTTTGTTGCATCCTTGCTCGAGACAAGTAAGGCATTGAGGGTGGAGGAGATGTTGTAGGGGCTTCTTAGGCCTATGTTTGTCATCATACATAATACATTAAGTAAATGTGAGTAACACTTGGTAAATATGTAAATTAAAGTAAATGAAAGGTTGGTTGAGAATGGGTACAACTACTCCAACCATATCATCCATGTATAAATGTGTATAAAGTCTACCATATCATCCATGTATAAATATGTATAAAGTCTATTAGAAACTTGGTTGAAATTCCTTACCATATTCTATTTCGTGTATGTTCTTGTTGTTTTCTCATCATATAGTCCATTATTCTGCACAGAGACTAGACTTTCAACAATAACCTAATGCATTTTCCAAAAATAAAAATAAAAATACAAATCCAATTATTAAAATAACCCAATAATAAATATAAAGCCAAAAACAAAGAAAAATATTGTAAGACTTGTACCGTTCATTGAATTGTATTCAAAAATTTAAATAACAAAGGAAAAGTTCTCAAATAAACAACAAGAAATTAATCAAATATATGGACTATATAATATGAAATACATAATAGGATAGGGCGTTATCAGCCAAATTTCCTAATTTATGAGGTGATAAAGTTCTTATTTAATTAGCTTACTTTATTTAATAAATTAATTAATTATTTAGAATTTTATTTAAGTGATTCGGGTGTTTGGATGTGTGTTTAGAATATTATCATAATATTATAAATTTATATAAAAAATTATTTAATTAACAAAAATATTATATTTAAGTACGCAGCATCTTTTTCATTTTTAAAAATATTAATACATATGGTTTTAAATAAAATTAAAGTTTCCAATCTCAATCATATGCATGCTAAAATTATTGAAATATGAGTGTCTAGTAATTTGACAATAGATTAGCGGAATGACAAAATTGTGAAATAATCACAGAAATAAAATGCATGCACTCATTATAAAACGATGAAAATGAAATGAGTTTGTGGTAGTTTGATATAGAGCAATGAAATGAAATATTCTCCTTACCCCACTTTTCAATATATCTCCTGCTACTCTCGTGTACTGAAATGAAATATTAAAAAAAATAACCAATCAATCTGCAAAATTATTTCCATTTCTGTTATTAGTGCCAGTACATTTTTCTTTGATGTTCTTTAAGGTGATTAGGTGAGAGATCTCATTTTAAAATATCATGACATAGTTTAAATATTATAAAAGGACATCACCTAAATTGCAGGTGTAACAACCAAATGACCAAATCATTAAACAATCACCATTATTATTATAACATGATCTCAATAAGCACTCACTCTGTTTTAAATATTGTAAATGCATAGTAACTTTTAAATTTATTATGGTTTATAATGGTTTATATAGTTATCTTGGTTGATTTCACTTTTATTTGGATTGTGTTATAAGTTGGGAAAATTTATCATAATTTAGTTGTTAAATTACCAGTGAAGACATTTACTTTCATTGTTATATGTCAATTTAGGTTGATTCATCATTGTTATTCAAAGATTATCGTAATTTAGTCGTCAAATCACTAGTGAGGTTGTTATGTGCTAACGCAGGTTATCTCATCATTAGTGAGGTTGTTATGTGCTAACGCAGGTTGTCTCATCATTAGTGAGGTTGTTATGTGCTAACGCAGGTTGACTCATCATTGTTATTCAACGAAAATCAGGCCACTTGGAATAACCACCTGGTGGTCCGTAAGGGGGCAGGCTTTCGCTCTTGCAATATGTCTCTGAGTCTTGGACCATTAACATGTTTCCTTAAGTCCTTAAGTCCGAAGAAAAAAAACCATTAATCTATTTCTTTATGTCTTAAAGAAAAACACTTAACAAAACAAAATAATTTTAAAACATACTCCATTTAAATTATATATATATATAAATTTGGAATTATTTCCCATCCCCAAAACCGTTTATATGATATTTTATTTGTAGATATTTCTTAAATTTATGTAATATAAATCATATATTAAACATTACATGAAGAGGAAAGAGTTGTTATGATGTTTTATTTGTGGATAATTTTTAAGTCTATATATTAAAAATCATGATATTTAACGAAAGAGTTAGGGAAAGGAAATAGTTTTTATGATATTTTATTTGTTGATATTTTTAAAGTCTATATATTAAAAATCATGATATTTAAGGAAAGAATTAATGAAAAATCATGATATTTAAGGAAAGAGTTAATGAAGTAAATTGTGTTTGATTTTTTTTTATTGAAATATGAATATGTTAATGGATTTAATGTTCATATAAATTTATTATTTTATATTAATTTAAAATTTTAATTAATATTAATAATTTTTAAATAAAGGGTAAAAATATATTTTTTATAGAGTATTTATAGAATATTTTTAATAATAATTAAAGGTTGAGATTTATCTTAAAAGTAGTTATGTCTTTTATGTTTTTTTAATTAAATTGATTAATTTAAAAGCATATCATATGGATATGAATTATTGTTTTTTGGGTATGTGGTATTAGTTAGTGGTAATGTTGGTCTATGCTATTACAAAAAAACATATTTAGAAATTAAGAATCTCTATGATAATGTTAAAGTGAATCTTAGTAATTAAAAATCCGGTTACATATATTTTTTAAATGTATATATCTTTAACTTATCTATTAATTCTTTTTATAAATACTACTAATAATAGTTTTAAATTAAGTTATAATGTAGTTAATTTTTATAGCTTTTTTATTTTTATTTTTGGCAATGTAAGATGTATGATGATATAAGTGTTTTGATTCCTATCGATGTTTACCCATTTAAATGGTTGGTCTAGTTAACAATTCAACTTAAATATTTAAATTTTGTAATTTATATTTTGTATGAATGATCAGAATTAATGTTTCACATCCCACACTTAAAAAAAAAGGTTTACTTAATAATGTATTAAATGTTTAAATATGTATCTATACTTTTTAAAGATAATTTATTTATATAAATATATTTTAATTATTTATTTTCTTTTACTTAATAATGTATTAAATGTTTAAATATGTGTCTATACTTTTTAATGATAATTTATTTATATAAATATATCTTAATTTTAATCATTTATTTTCTTTTTTATTATAGTTTTCCATTTTTGTTAGAGGGCAGTATGAAAGTGAGGATTGTGTGAAGTAGATCAATAATATAATCTATTTGACGTATTTGATATGCATGAATGAATTTAACATCTCTTTCACTAATTCACTTTTTTCATTATAATAACTAATAAAAATTATATATTGAAAAAATAAAGAGGTTTTTTTAAAAGTTATTAATTTAAGGAAATATAAGTTATTATAGGTTTATTATAACAACTATAAGTCAAACTATGAATTTTCTTCATCATGCTTAACTATATTCATGTGTGTTTATTTTGTGTGTGAAGGAAATAGGCCTCGTCTATTGAGGTAGAGGAATTGTCTAGATGGTTAAAAGTGGCTAGAATCCGGGCAAAAAAAAATTCAAGAAATCTTGCAGTAGCAGTGTTTGAATCATGTTTTTGATGGTGGAAATCGATTCAACACCATCAAAAACCTTCAGGACACCCAAAATCTTGAAGTTTGACACTTGTAACCTAGATTTACAAAAATCCTTGCCCTATTTTATCAAAATCTTGCCAAAAATTTCCCTGATTTTTAGAGAAAAAATAGTCTGGTTAGACTACGATGAAGCAAATATCTCATTTTTCAACAATCAATCTCAAAAAATAATCATCATTACATTTAATCTCATTTATATTTTTATACCAAAATATGTTACTATCATAAAATAACTACATTAATATAAACATAAACACCTTTAAATATAATAACCTTTATTACGAGACCCATCATCACATGTGACACATTCATCATACACCATCCTAGAAAAAAATTCATGCCACCCATCACCTTTAAATATAATAACTTTTATTACCAGACCCATCACATGTGACACATTCATCATACACCATCCCAGAAAAAGATTCATGCCCACCCATCTTTGAACTTAAGCCATTATCATAATAAATACCCAAAGTACTACTAAATCACCCACCCAAGGGCCAACCCAAATATATGTGTGTAATTAAATAAATGTATTTCTTTCTATTAATTAAAATAGACAAAAATCAACCTAAAAGTGAGGCTTGAGATCCCAAGCAAAAAGCTTTTTTCATACCTCTACACAGATTAAAACGATCTTCATGTACTTAGGGTTAGATCAAGCTACACCAATATGTGATTGGGCCATGAAGTACGAACCATTAGTTTCATTATTGGGCCAATCTAATTCAATTTTTTTGCAAAAGGAAAAAGTAAAATATGGGGCTCAACGTGAGAAAAGTTTAATATGTGTGACAAGATTCAAAGAAACCGTGCGAGGAGATTGAACGGAAACATTGCACAATGCAGAAATAAGTTCGGGTCTCAAAAAATGAGCGAAATTTTTTGGACAATACCTTAATATGTTGCATGAAACATTGTAAAGAAAATAGAGTTGATCCTGATAAGGAGATCAAAAGTGCCATATGTTTATGATGAAGAAAACATATAAAAAGCGTGGAAGTGGGATGAAGTGTGCAAGTATATTTTTGGTTTGCCCATGAATTAGAGGGTTGTATTTTGGCATTTATAATAATTTATTTATTTATTTATTGTTTTTTTTCGATAATTAAAAAATATTTGTGAAATGTTTTAAAGGTTAATTGATTATATATATGTGCGGAAGATTGCTTGTTTCTATTCATGTTTAATAAGATGGAAGAATAAGATTTATAAAATAAATGGAGATCATCTTGTTAGATGGAGGGTGGGAAAGATTAAGTAGATAGAAATTAGATGTACAATTGACAAAATAGGAAAGAGACAAATACATAAAAATGTTGGTAACAACATGAAAAGTTTTATAGAAAAATTAGTTACATGACATTAGGAGGGGAATATCATCATTAGTAGTGGCAAAGTAGACATCGACATTTTCAAGTTGGATGAGTTGCAATAAATGATAATTGAAGTAATAAAGCATTTGGTGTGCACATCGATTATACATGATAGAATTAAAGGGAAGTAGTTTTTTGTAGAACAAATGTAGAAGATGTTAACTCCCCTAAAATTATTGCAAAAGATGGAGATAGTTTGGATTGTGATGATAGGATAAAAATTATCATGAATGTGAAGAACTGTATGAAAATGAGACACAAATGAAAGAATCAAATAATGTAGATGTTTTAGTATCCATATATTGATTATCATACATACGTTTAGTAAAGATGTTATACTTGAAGAAGTTAAAGATTAAATAATGAGCATACTAAGAATTTTATAACAAAAGCTAGATCCTCCCTACTAGAACCATGTTGTATTCCAATACTAAAAAATGAAATTACAATTGTAGCCAATGAAATAGCCAATACGAAAACAGAAATAAAGCATTAAAGGCAAAGATAAATAATGGGGACACATATACACATAGGTTGGATTACTCCTACAAATTCAATTAAAGGAGGAAAACTTCTCTGTTTAATAACAAAAGATATGTTAGTTGTATTGATAATAGGATATGTAATATATTAAAGAAAAGAGAATCTCTTATACAATCTATTACGGAGGATAAACCCTAACTTGGTGTCGAAGTTAACTTTATATTGTAATAGACCTTTATGTAGGTAATCAATTTTAACTAACGCTCTAAGTTTCTATGTGAGGTCTTGTTAAACATAAGTTTTCACATACAAAACTTTATTATAAAGTTACAAGATTAACTATTAAATTCCTTTTATACATATGTTTATTTTCTTAATAAAAATATTCAATTTAAGTAAACAAAATACCCTTCCATTTAAGAAACTTTATCTCTCAATCTTGATGATGCAAGTGTAACTTGACCTTGTTTCTTCTTCTCACATGATTCCACCACCTTTACTTGAATATGATAAAATGCATGCACTCAATCCAGGAAAGCTTTGATGGTAGACTAGTGTTATGAATTTTGTGGACTCATTCTTTGTGCTCTAATGAAGGTGTTTGGTATAGTCATAAGAGTTTAAGTATTGCTTCAACAACACCCTATCAATTATCTAATTTAACTTGTATTCAAATAAATAAATAAATAAAATTTATAACGGAAATAGATATATTATTTATAATGCAATAAATTCAACTTGCAACTCTTTTTTTATACGGATCATGACTTCTTTCATTTATAGGTTTTTCATTTTCAAACAATCCACTCT
This sequence comes from Pinus tabuliformis, assembly GCA_031772625.1. Taxonomy (NCBI): domain Eukaryota; kingdom Viridiplantae; phylum Streptophyta; class Pinopsida; order Pinales; family Pinaceae; genus Pinus; species Pinus tabuliformis. The sequence continues at coordinate 781,692,277 of CM062806.1, read as the reverse complement.
ATTAACTTAATAGAAGTTTAATGGAAAAAAGATAGTCATTAAAAAATAAAAAATTTTCATTTTCTTTTTGTAAATACTCTTTCAAAAAAATCATTATATGCAAAAGCAAATCATGCAAATAAAAAAATAAAAACTTCCCATAATTGTTTCCATATAATTAAAAAATATTTAGCATATCACTTTTATAAAATCTCTCTTAGATCTAACTATACACTTTCTTTTATATTTTATATATTTTTTTTTTGTCAGCTAAAGAAGGACCTTTGTTTTTCTATTTATCCAGGTTGAAATAAGTACAAACATTTGGTGGCCTCAACCTGCCCAGCAGGGAAACTGGGTCTGTTGGCCACCTTAAGTCTTTATACGCCGACCAATAACAAAAAAGACAAAGTCTGTAAATCCATGCCAAATACACTTCACTTCCAAAATTACTAATCTGGTTTACTATTGACATGATCAACTTTAAACAGAACAAAAAGGAGAGCTTGTTCTCAGAGACTTAACACAGAAAACCATTGACTTAATCTAGAAAGATTAATCAACCATGATTTCAGGCCGAGTATCTTCTGCCCAGGGCGCTGCAGCTATCTTCTTTAGCTGTTGTTGTATTTCTTCCAACTTACTGTCCTGCATGAGCAAAGTAATTTGGAGGTTTTTCATCTCTCTCCTTAAATTTGGTATTCCCTGCGCCATCTCTGCCATTTCCGCTACAACCTGCTCCATAGCCTTTGCCAGTAACTGCTTCACTACCCAATATACATGTAAGGCCTGTTTGTATAAAGACAGGTGTCCCCTCGTATTGCCCAGGTCAGGGATCAGGTTGCCCCAATCCTCCATCTCCGGTTCTGAATTGTCCTGCATTACATTGGTTTCCAATTCCTGGATGAGCCTGCGGATGTCCATGTCAGTTCCTTCATTGTAGGCCTTCTTTGCCTCCTGCACCATATGCTTCATTGTTTTCCGACCCTGTCTTTGACGTACTGGTGAAGGCACTTTAGAGTCTTGTCTGTCGGATTGTCGTTGTCCCCCTCTGCCTCTGCGTCCTCTTCCTCTGCCTGGCCGAAGTGGTCTGCTCCTGGTAGCTGCCTGGCTCCCCTGCCCAACCTCGAATGACACGTTCCCTGTGAATTCCTCTCTGTCGGGCTCCTTGACTTTCCTATCCAGATTTATTTCTTCCCCTTGCTGCTCTTTCTCAAGCATTTTGGTCGTCCCCGCCCTTCCTTTCCTAGCAGGAAATTGGTCTTTATGCTCAGGGGGCCTCTCCTCCTCCCAGGCCTTCTGTTTTTCTGTCGCCAGCTGGTCCTGCTCAGTGTCGAACTGTGCTCCTTGCATTCCTCTGTCCTGTCTCGTCTGTCTTCCTGCCTTGTTGACGTCATCTCCAGCCCTTCTCATTCTCCCTGTCGTTGCCTTCTGCCCCTTTCTGAAACGAATAGCATAGAATACCAGCCAGCTGCTCGCTTCCTTCATCGCCCTCCTTAGCATCATACTGTCTTCAGCTCTGCCCTTACCTGCTCTTATTGATCTGTTGCCACCTACCCAATGTCCCATCGTCCGATCGCCGCCGATCCTTCCTCCTTCTTCCTCCACTACTCTGTCGTCTCCTCGCCTCGGGTTTCTACCGTGCCTGCAAGCCGTCTCAACGTCCTGTGGGATGATTATATTGAGAGGTGGTCTGTATTGCCACCATCCCACCTCCATCATAATCCCACGCGTTTCCATCTTGTCCACCCCGATCGAGGGTTCTTTTATATTTTATATTTTATTTTTATAACCATTAAACTAATATATATCAATAAATCTATAACATTTCAAACTCATTCAAGTTAGACTTATTTAAACATGACTCGTGGTTTTCTTTTCCAACATTATTTTCAAACAAGGTTTAATACCAAAAACTAATGATATAAAATTCTTATTTTTTATATAAATAAATGAAACTTTTCTATAAAATAAAATTTATTATATTTGTTATTATATTTAGTTTTTCTTTTGACTGGGTATTAATTTGTTTTTACAAAAAGTATGACGTTTGTTCATAGTTTAACATTAAGAATTCAAGTATTATTATTATTATTGAAATTTATTTATTTGTAAAGTGATTAATTGAGGTCTTATTATAAGTTGTTTATTAACTTCCATATTTATTACTTACTAATTTTTGTTTTTAGTTTTATTTCCTTTTTATTTAGTTTTTGATTTTTTTTTTTCTATTATTTCTATTTTCTTAGATTATAATGTTTTCATAATATTTTCAATTTAAGTGACTTATTATTACATGAAAAACATATTTTAATAAATTTAATTATAGACAACTATATCTATTAATAAAAATAAAATACACACATATAGATATATGTATTTTAATATAAACGATATTAGTTAATCATATTTCTTAATCTTTGGTAATGGTATTCAACAATATAATATTTTATTAGTTGTTTTATTTTTGTGATGAGATCTTTGTCTATGTTATTTTTTTTGTTTCATTAAACAATATTTAAACTAAGCGGAAAGTACTAGCTACTATGTAACTCTTATTTTCTTTTAAAATAAACAATCATCTTTCTCAAAATATAACAAAACTCTTCATTTAAAAAAATAAAAATAAAAAAACTTTTAAAAATTATAATTTTTACCTCTACCATACAATCCCATCCCATAGAAGAGAGAAGAGGTCCATCATAATAGAACTATTTGAATCTTTTTAAAAATTGGTAACTCAAGTGGACACTCCAACTAAAAATCAAACTATATTAAAAATATGTATTGTGTTTTTATTACTTTAAAAAGGAATAATATTGTATTATATTTTTCTATATATTTATTTATAAATTATGAATTTTTTTATCATCATCAAATTCTAAAGTCTCATTTTTAATAAAAAAATTAATTTTATAGTTTAATTATTTAATATAAATTTATTTTAGAAAAAAATATATTTTAAAAATAATTAAATTGTATTCAAGTAAATAGATATAAAACAAGTTAAGACTTGGAGTATGTCTTAAAACTGTTTTTGTTTGGCTAAGAGTTTATTTTCTTTGGACATAAGGAAATATGCTAACAACCCAAAACCCAAAAACATCTCATAGGAGTGAAAGCATGCCCCCTTACATATCATTAGGGGTAATTCTAGGTGACAACATGGTTTTCTTTGAATAACATGATGAGTCAACCTGGATTAGTGGATAGCAATCAATGGTAATTCTAGGTGACAACATGGTTTTCTTTGAATAAGGTGATGAGTCAACCTGGATTAGTGGATAGCAACCAATGATGGCTATCCCCAGTATTGATTTGACCATTGAGTTATGATGAGTTTCCCCAATCTCTTTAAAAGATTAAAATACAAAATAAACTTTAGTGTTTGTTGTAGGGGCCTCTTAGGCTTATGTTTATCATTATACATTATACACCAAGTAAATGTGAGTAGCACTTAGCAAATATGTAAAGTAAAGTAAATGAAGGGTTGGTTGAGAGTAAGTACAACCACTACGACTATATTATCCATATATAAATATGCATAAAGTCTAATATAACTGGGTTGGAATTCCTTCCCAAATTCCGTTCTTCTTTGTGCATCTTGTATGTTCTTGTTTTGTTCTCATCATGTAGTCCATTTGCCTACATAAAGGCTAGGCTTTCAACATCTTAATTCAATTTTCGTGGATACTAGGTTTGATATTGAATATTGAATGAAGATGATGTAAACCAGTAAAAAGCAATCTGAAGATGTGACTGAAATTTTGCAAGTAAAGAAGATATGTTTGTAGAGGATGCACGTGAAAGAATCAGATGTTGCTAATAGAAGCCTATAAAAATTGATCCTGACTTTACTTATTTTACTTATTGACTCTTGCATTTTGAAATATGCTTAGGATAGAGTGCTCGTGCTTGTGGATGCTCATAGTTGTTTGAAAGCAGAATAGAGAAAAAATCCTCCCTGCTCGTGAATGTTTTGTTGTTGGTTGATTTCTAACTGTCCGTCGAGGTATTGCACAAAATTAAAGATTTATGGATCATGTTAAATTGTTTAAAGTTTCCAGAAATTATGGATTATGCTTATCAAAGGGTGTCATTTACGTTGAATTGAACAAGAAGATTTCAATATGTAACACATGTCGTTCAAATTTCCTAATAAACGAATGCTTTGTGACGCTTAGTTTTTGAAAAGAAGACAACGAATCCAACAAGTATTGGGGCATGAATTATATGGAAACTACTATAATGAAAAAGCGTTACTATTATTTTGGCTAAGATTCTCACCACAACCACATTAGTACTTTTATGTGCGGTAGGAATATTACCTCGTCGAATACGGCTTGGATACTCATAATTTTGTTTGAAGGCTATGGAAAGTGGTCTAGTCAATGATAGTAGGGTTCTCTTTTTTCCTGAGTCATGATTCTCATGGATAAATTTGGATTTTTTACAATTCTCACAGAAATAATTAGATGTCTTAGTTATATGATGAATTTTTCTTATCAAAAAAGGTAGAATCATTGAATGTCATTGATAAATAATTATCCAAGGCTTAGCCAAGATTCATGAATTTGTCGAACTCAGATGATTGCAATATTGATGGGACCAGAGTCTGTTAAATATCGAAGATTTTATTAGAATAAGAAAATTATTGTGTGTGTCGACTTGTTGTTATTGACTCAACCAACTCAATAAATGACAATCTATCATCGACTGATTGAACCTTGTCGATCGTTGAATTTACCAATTCCAAATTGAAGGCTAGGTATGAGACGTGAAGAAATTAATGAACATTTGAAGGTTACAAATATTCCTAATGATCCAACAGTGAATGTAGTCATTAGGTCTAATGAAAAATTATTTGGACGTCAAATTTTAAATCACATAAGTCTTGACAAGTATCTTGCTGTTGAATTGAGGCTTTTGTGATCCATATCATTTAAGAGAGAATTTTTTCGGCATAAATCACATGATACTTCATTTGTCGACGCGTTTCGAACCAACCAGTGTGGTTCATCATCAGGACAAGTTGAATAATCAAATCTAGATTGCATGTTAAATAGACAAAGCAGAACATCCAACGGCTATAGTTTTTGACCAGGTAACGACTATATTGACTAACAAATGACTATATTAGACTAGGAAACAGCTAGTTTTACCAGGCTTAGGGAAAAGGGGTGTTATCACAAAACCCAACCCTGATAGGCTGCTGGTCAGGAAGACTTTGAGTAACTATTTCAAAGCAAACTTTTGGCTCAGGCTTAGCCTCCTCAACTTGAGAGGGCTCTCTCACTAGGTTAAAGATTTCAATTAGGGATTAGATGGCTAACTATATAAAAAAAAACAAGTGGAAAGGTATAAATGGTTGAACACAACCAATAAACATCCATTGGGCTTATGGAGTTAGAATATGTTTCAGTATCACAGTAAGATTAGCTGAACATGGAAGTCAGGGCATCAAGAGTTTTAATATATTAGCAAAATAGAACAAAAATATAAGGAACACAACCTATAAACACATGTAGGAAGTTAGAGCATTGTCAATTAATTCTAAGTAACATGCATTCATACCACTGCAAGTGAGTAAATGAAGGAAACCATGAGGAAAAACATTAAAACTCTCTTCTGAATCTTGAGTAGTAAAGCCAAATCTTTGTATTAACATAAAAAACATAGCCTTCCACAGTGACATAGTATGACTGTTTCTTTTGAAAATTTCCAACCCTTGGTGCATTACACCTCTTGCTCTTTATAGAGTTCATTACAATCTTGGATTCCTTCCTCCAACATGAGGGGAATTCAAATTTACTTGACTTGACACCTATTCATACTTTAAGCAAACTATTAATTACAAGTGGTAGTTAACTAACAGTACTAGAGTCCTAATACAATTAGGAGTACAACTCCTTATTATGCTAGCAACAACCTAGAATTTGGAATAAATTCAATCTTTGACAGCTGCTCCTCCTCCTTAACTTCGACTTTGGTGATGACTATAACCTCCATGCTGGCCTTCAATCACCTCTCCTTTGACTGTCCTGAAAACTAGGTAACTGTCCCTTGCAATGCTGCTTTGGTCTTCAAAGATATTGTTCGAAGTTTCTGCTGGCCACACTATCTCTTTTAGTGACCTGACACATATTGAATTAATCATAGGACCCTGCTCTTACATTTGTCCCAAAACAAAACTCCTTGAAGTTTCCTGAAGGAAGACAAACTGGATGAGCTATGAAATGTACTGTTATTTTCATAGCACAAGGCTTAGTTCTTGCATATATCTTGCATTCCTTGAGTTCATATTTAATTAGGGTCTAAACATTCTCAAATGATCTTCTTACATCTCTGTAGCAACATCCTTCTCAAAAATAGCCCCTTTTTCCTTTGAAGATTAATCCAAAAAAAAAACTGCAGCTACAACAGTTTCGTACTGCACTACGAAACTGCTGTGCATTGCGTGTCACCTACAGCAGTTTCATAGCACGCTACGAAACTGTTGCGCATTGCATGTCACCTACAACAATTTTGTAGTGTGCTATAAAACTGCTGTGTGAATCAAAATACACAGTTTTTTCTCAAAAATTGTCCTTCTTGGGATTTCTTCACAGCTTCACCTTATGCCAATAGGCCACATATATATTTGACATTATCCATCCATAAACAACTTCAAAAATTAATGTCCTAATCAAAATTGTGTTAAGGCTCCATCACTTACTGTCCGGTTCATTTGTGCCGAGGCTGTCCTCTAGATTTGCTTAGTTGAATCTTCAGGTCCTCAATTTGCCTTTTCATCACTCTAATATTGGTTCTAAGCTTGTCATTAATCCATCTGATGTATCTTGCCTCTTTAATGGCAGGGGCAATCCAGGTGAAGTATTGAGCATCTTTGCCAACTATTTCAGGTTTTAGAACTTTTCCTTCTTCCCACATGGCTTTTACTCTTTTGAAATTGGCTTTTTCAACTGCATGTTTCCTTACCCTTTTCTTAAGTTGAGAAATCTCAATATTGGCAAGCTTCAATTTCTTCTTGACTTCCTCAAAGCTATTTTCTTCTTCTTGAGTATCAACTGCTCTGTTTCTGTCATCTTCATGCGTGAGTGATGGTGGCACTACTGGAACTACGGGCTCTTCACAGAATCCTAATATCTCCATTGTCTGACTCACCTCTGGTCCTACCTCCTGTAACTTTTTGGACCGCCTAGTCACAGGCCTTCTGGGCTTAAAAACAAATTCTGAAACCTGATCATCAAACTGTAACTTTTTGGAAGATTTCATATTTTTTGACCTGCTTTCGCCTGCTTCAATTAAGTCTGCTTGGACCAGAGGAGACTCTTCTATGTCAATGGCCTAGAGAAGATCATTCAAACTACCCTTTGAGGTTGGGCTTTCATTAGTGACCACTATTTTACCCTTTTCCTTGGCTAATTGGCTTCTAGTTACTCTTCTTTGGACTGTTTCACCAATGGACTGTTCTTGTGCTGCTACCTTGATTTGAACCTTCTTCTTCTGTGACTGTTGAGGGGTATCTTGAGCAATCAATGGTGTCATTGGTTCCTTAACTTGCTTTCTAGCTTTTAGTTTCACAAACCTGCTTGACCTAGCTTCTTCTTGGTGACTAGCTGTTGGTGATGATATTTCCTTAGCCCTAGGGCTAAGTCCTATTTCAGCTCTAAAACCAGACATAAATAGAAAAGCAGACCATTCTCTATCTACCTTCTGAAGTTCATGCAAGACAATTAATTTGATTAAGCCATGATGGAACAATGATGTTTCACAAGCTTCTTTCTTCAACTGTATTTTATCAAACATCTTGCCTAAGCTTCGAAACAGATAGAAAGGTAGGTCTAGAGATATTATTCCAGTGAAATGCAGTAAGAGCTTGAAATGGTAAGAATACACCTTATGGTATCTTCCTTAGCAAGTAAAAGACCTTTGTATGCATGAGAGTAAGTTGGTAAATGAGTCTTTGACATAACTCTTGGGCACTGCTTTAGTTAAATCTGAATCTATAAATTCTGGCTTTAGGAATATCTTGCAGGGTGCCATCTCAAACTTGAAATTCTTAAACCATCTCTCTGACCTCTAGGAATCTTTGTGACTAAATATATGACCTCAGGAGAAATTGCTAATTCTAATATTCCAACCTTTGTATTCAAACCTGTGAAATTGAGGGCAAATTCCTTGCTTACTTGGCTGTGACCTCCTTATAGTTTTTCGCAGAACCTCCAACAGCCTACTTTTTTGAAGGCTTCTTCAACTTCTTTATCCTTTGTGAGAGCATCTAAGCCTTCAGGCTCAGTTCTCAAACACCGGCCTGATCTATGATTCTTCTTCTCTTCAGACATTTCTTCTTTGAAATCCTTGTAAAGGAAACCTGGAAGAAACTACCCTGTTTAGTTTAAGAGTTTCCTCGCTTGAATTAGATGAAGAGCTGCCTCGCTTGAATTGGATGAAGAGCTGCCTCGCTTGAAGCCTGTGAAAGAATTTTGGTCTATGCTCACCCTGGGCTTGTTAACTTGACCTTAAGGAAAGCATCAAGTGTTTCTCATGCATGAAAATGACACGAAAATGACCAGAGCCAATTCACCCTTACCTTTTCTTTTTGAAATTTGAAATGAGTGCGAACAAATGACTCCTAATGAATCTAATGATGAATGTGAATGGCTGCATGTGATAAGTAAGGTTCATGGATTGACACCTGATGATGAAACATTAACGGATTCTGGTGGATTTGACAGCTAGACAAGATTTGGCACGAATCCCCGATTTCGTAGTGCATCTAGTGTAAATTCGGGGTTTTGCGCTACGAAAACTCCTAACTACAAATCCCCAATTTCATAGCGCATGTAGTGTATTTTCAGAGTTTTGCGCTACGAAAACTCCTAGACAGTTTCGTAGCGCGTTCAAATTTTAAAATGACCAAATACATGACACTTTTGGAATGATGTGGGATCCATAATGGGTAAAACTAGGTTGTTGACCTTTATTTGATAATGGAAACGAGACTCTGACTCTATGACTTAGACTCTAAACAGAACATAAAAATGACTTGACCATGACTAACATAAAAACTTTGGAACCATACTAGTTGTCCAAAATTTTAGAACTTTTTACAGTGATAACAAGGGGCAAAATTATATTTTAAATAAAGTTAAGGATTTCAGTAATTATTAAATTATTAGTTAGTTACACTATTTAAAAGTAAATGGGAACTATGAATTTATATTAAAGGTATTAAATATTCTATATTTCTTTTACTTTTTATTATTATTATAAATGTTTGTATAAATATCAATATTAAAATAAATTAATTTAGGAAAAATCTTTAAACATCTAAACTTTAAATATATTAATTGTATATTTTATTATTAGAAATTGTTTATTTAATTGTTAAAAAGTTGAATTATAATAAACCAATAAAAATATATTCTCATAGAAAAAATTCAAAAAAACTATTTTAAGTTAAATAATTAGTATATAGCATAAACTAAATGCTATTAAATATATATATAAACCAATAAAAACATATTTTTATAGAACAATTTCAATATTAAAGAAAATATTTTTCTTATATTAATTAAGTTAAATTATTAGTGTAAAGCCTAAAAAAAAAACCATCAAAAAACCAAGGCAAAAGAGAGAGGGCATAACAAGGGGAAACAAACATATAAGAAAAAAAACAAGCCAAAATAGAAGGGAGGGGAGGGAGAGAAGAACGACTGGGAAGTGAGGGCTGGGACCCAACAACTACTGATCTTCCAGCCGTCCTCTCAAATGAGATTTCTCGGCCTTTTTTCAATCTCAAGGGCTTCCCTAAATTTGCAGTGATGGAACTGCGAAACTCTAGCAATAACACTGGCCTCGTCGATACAAACATGATGTTTGGTTTTCTCCGCATGCTCTGCTAAAGCGGAAGACCTGGTTCTCCTATGCTTAAGGTCCATTGCATGCTCACTAATCCTATGATTAATGGAGCGTCCAGTTTCACCAATATAGGGGGTTCCACAGGAACAAGGAATAATATAAACCCCCTTCATGTCTTTAGGGTCGATAGGATCCTTTACTGAACTGAGGGAATTACGAATGGTGTTAAGGGGTCTAAAGGTCAAGGGGACATTATGCTTCTTAAGAATCCTGGCAATCTTATCAGTGGTCCCTTGCACAAATAGAAGGTGGACACTTGGGACCCGTTCTTTAGGTTCTCTTTTAAATAACTAATTTTTGTCAGCTTTGAGGAAGGCTTTCTGACCCAGGTATCTACTATAACCATTTTCAATGAAGACATTAAGAATATGGGATTTCTCTTTCTCGAAGCTTTTTTCAACAGAGATCCTTAGGGCACAAGTAGTGAGGGTGTTGAGTACCCCCAAATACTGAGCTGGGAAATGGTGGGAACTGGCATGAAGATACTGCTCCGTATGAGTTTTCTTTCGGAACACTTGGTAGATGCTCATCGAAAATATACCATTCACGCACTAGATTATTTGAGGTCCAACAAGTACTGAACTATTTCTTCTAGGGGCCTGTCTTCTGCTAGCCTTTGACTAAAAGGTTTGGTTGTTTCGATACTCAAGGCTTGATTAAGTACTCCCTATAGATATTGAGATGAATTACTGGCTTCATGTTGCATTTTATTCCTTTCCATTAGCCATTGATTTTCTTGTTGCAACAACTACACATGAGTTTTTTGTTCCCGCTTTAGAGTGTTGTTAAGTGACTGTTGTGCTCTGGAGTCTATAGTTTGTCTTGTATATAGTTATCGAATGAGCATAACTTGAGCCCTAATCTTATAATTATTAGATGTCATATAGGCAGACCAATTATTCAATGTCGTCATGAGGGCAGCTCCCTTGTCAAGTGTGTGCTCCAAACTTTGTTTGGTAGCCACAAATTCATCATGAGCCTTCTGCAGGATCTTTGTAAAATACATATTTTCAACAGTTATAGGTTAGTCCTATAGGTCTGCTAGCTATGCACTGATTTGTTCATTTTGGTCGATTAACTTCTACACCAGCTGTTGAATGGTGATGAGATGATCATGAACTTTGGTTGGGGTGGGAATTTTCAATTTTTCTGCTTCCTAGTTTCGACATGCCAGCCAAATCTCCATTTCTCATTGTTGTTGAATTTTAAGCTTGTTGGTGTCCTTCTTTCTCTTCTAAAACGTCTTCTTAGCAGCTTTAACATATTTTTTCAAAACTTGAAAAATTATTTGTTGCAAGCTCGTTTGATGTCGACATACTTGGTTGAGATATCAACGCACTCATTTTTATCCTTGACTCCCGATGTGCTTGTTTAAGTCGGTTTTGTAGAAGTCCTGCATGTATAAATAAGGTTTGTTACTAATGGATTGTTCACAACTAGTGGGTCGGTGACATGTACTTCAATCATTCTTTCCTGGTGCTGGTCAGTCAATGCTTCAGTCATTTGTGGGTTGCGATCTTTGATGGTTTTGTCGGAGTGAGTGTGCTCATACAAAATATATTGTGAGTTTACTTCAGAATTATCTTGTTGGTCTGACTAGTTTTTCTCTAACTGGTCCTACTCCAACTAAGTTTGTTCTAAATGATTTTTCTCTGACTGATTCTATTTCAACTTTTTTTACTTTTACTGATTCTTCGCATTTACAATGCATGTTAGAAATTTGACGGGTGTATCATTATTAGATCAATTGTAGTGGCTTTATCAGTATGTGTGTCAGTGGCTTGCTTAGTTTGATCCGAAGTACCATCGTGAATGTTGCCATTCTACCTAGTGGAAGAAGTCTCATTATATTTACCAGAAGAAATTTTATTCTACTCATGGATTCACTTTTGTGAGTTGTGGAATATCTCATCCAATTTATACCGAAGATTGTCTGCAAAAATGCCTTTGTCACTTTCCATTAAATTCTTTATTTTTTCTTGAATTGATGGGGCTTTGTGATTTCATGTCTTCTCGATTGTTTTTTTCCTTGATCTGCATTTTTTGAATAGCTTCATTGAGTTTTTTCTGTTTCGTAAGATATTTCAAATGGATTTCTTTAAGTACATTCTGCCATTGGGTTATTTAGACATGGTCAAAGTGGTCTTAGGGTTATAAGACTCTTTTCAAGTAGACTTTTGAGAAGTTTCAAGTAAAGGAAACAACAAATCAAATTTCAAAGGTTGTAAATACAAAGAAGTTTCTACCTCTTCTTCTAGTTTGGCATCATTTGAAAGGTTATAAATAAAAAGAAGCTTCTACCTTTTCTTCTAGTTTGGCATCATCCAAAGGGGTAATGATATCATGCAACGGGTAAAAAACTACATGGGGAATGGTGTAGTTGGTATTATACTTTCAGTGGAGTTCATAAAATATTTGGTCGACTGAAGGTTGGTATGAGATTTCTTGGGGGTCGACTTCTACAAAGTTAGTATACCATACTTTGGTGTTTTCTGAACACAATAGAATATGAGAAAAAGGGGTTAGGGCTTGATGGACATGCTGAGGAATCAAAATTTGTTAGATTTATTCTTCATGTTTAATAACCAATTTCTAAAGAGTTCATTAGGGCATAGGGATTGAGGTTTCCCTAATCAATTATGCGAAAAAACCCTTAAATTGTTCATGAGAGGTAATCCTTTTTTGTGGAATTTGCCTCCTTGATTGTTGGGCTAGACTTCATGGCTAACCAGATTAACAAAGAGGGGAATGGATGGCCTTACCTAAACTTTTATAATCTTGGTATTTGGCTTTGATGAGGTCGAATACATGCTCCGCCCAACTATACTCTTTACCATATTTTTCTATTTTTCCAATGTCTTCGAGCATTGTTAGTTTGAAATCTGATGCTTGACCAGTTGTGGTGAGACACAATGAGACTATTATAGATGCCCATCTGCCCAATGATTCCTAGACCTAGATGATGAATAATCCCTATAATTCTTTACGGATGCTCTGCCAGTAAAATTTGTGATCCACTTATTAGCATTAGTCGCAGTCAACACTTTGTCACCCTTATATGGTAACTTTGTAATCAAATGAATAATGGTGTCGAAAGTGGATTGAGCCTATGCAATCCAAATATTTTCATTATGATATATGTTGACTAAGTATTTAGAAGCCTCCTCCTTCATCCCCTGCAGGTCCAACACTAATGGAACATCGATAATATCGTGAAGTTATGCTTTTTGCAACATTTTTGACTTTGAATTCCACTGGTCGTCTCATTTAGCCCATCTGAGGAAGGATTCGAAATTATTCTCCCATGAATCAAACTTTACCTACCTAATGTTCTACATTTGAACTTTCAACTCAACTTTCCCAACAAGATCAAACCTTGCCTTAGTCCATGGCTCAACTGTAATTTCATCCTCTTCAGAGTGGACTTTGCACTTTTCCATTGTGAAATTGTTGTGTAAGTCTTCAGTTCAGAGGCAGTCCATGTGATCATAATTGGGGATTATATGACTTGTGATATCCAAGATATCATCAAGGTCACAAGGAGTGTCGAATGGTATTTGTGGAAATATTTTTGTTAAGCCCGAGAATTCATTGATTTTTGTAGAGGTGGAATTAATTTTGCCATCATTTTCTCTCAGTGGTTGTCCTTTGAAATGTCTTGTCGATTTATGATTTTCTCCTTGAATGCCACTCGACGTGTGCATGCCATCTGCTTTCCACCTTCTTTTCGGGGTGGTAAATAAATGTGGAGTGATTTGAGGTGATTTCTTGTGTACATCTGATAGTGATGAGACGTACAAAGTCTATGACGTGTTAGGATAAGACGGGTACACTTGATTGCTTTGATTTTTAAATCCAAATTTTTGTCTTTTATGTGATATGTTGCAAGAGTTGCATGACAAATTTGTTCGTGATTGGAATTTTGGAATTTCCTTTTGACGGATGGCCAATGCTCTTGTCTTGGGTCTATGTTCCATTTAATCATGCTTTACGGCTTTGTTCCATTGGATGTTTCTTCCACGATTTAGGTAAGCTTCTTTCTTTGCATTTTTTCCCTTAGTCATCTCTAGATTGATGTTGATACATATTTTCTTTGCTCTTAGAATATTATGAAGGTCGAGCTCTTGTTCCATATCGCTATTGATTTTTCCTACTTAATTCATTATTTTGTTTCTTTTATTGGGTCCCTGACTAGTATGTCAATTATTTTTAATGCTAGTTTATAACTACATTTTAAATAACCCACAAATTTGTAAACAAAGAAATAATATTGTGGGGAAAACTCCATAGTTAAGCGCGCTTGAGCCAGAGGCGATCTGGGATGGGTGACCTCTCAGGAAGTCCTGGTTACCGAGTGCAAGCCCCTGAAGTGATGATTGACACTATGTGATTCATTTCACTAGTTTTAATCCCACTTCTTCACCCTTGTGAGCATCACCCGATGCAATGAGTGCTAAGTGAACTATTCAAAAATCATGAGAAATTAGTCATTTACGACTACCTCTCATGGAAATGGTCATACGTGAATGACTTTCTTAACGCAGTTGAATCCCAAAAATGGTATCTAATATAATGCACTGCGTAAACCCCCTAATACTTAAGATTTTAATAGCTCAATAATTTTAATAATTTTATTTAAAACTTTTACAAATAGTCGATTAGATTGTCACCAAATAGTCCTAAGGCTAACCTATGCTAAGTGTTATTAAGAAATATATTTTTTAAGGTAGGAACCCTTAACAAGTGACTTGAAAAGGTGCCCTTGTAGTGTTTTTAGTTGAGCAACTTCGAAAGGTTGAATATCCTCTATGATGAAGGGTTCGAACCTTGCAAATTCAAGTTTATTTGGATTTCCTTTTACTATAATATCATAAAATAAAACTAAGTGTCTGACTTGGAATTTCTTAGCTTACAGATTCTTGTCACGCCATGATTTTTGTTTTTCTTTACTTATTTGTCTATGATAGAGAGCATAGAGTCGATCTTCCTCTAGTTGATTTAATTGTCAAATTTGTTATATTTGCAATTTTTTATTATATTTGAAGATATATGATACATTGTGTGCATTTTCCAAACAATGAAATGGTACGACTGCTTATTGATCGTAAAAAAGTTTGAATGGTGTCGAGCTCGTCAACTACTTGTATGTTGTGTGGTATGCCAATAAAATGGCTAGAGCCTTTTCATCCCAGTCATCCCTGTCTATATTGAATATCTTTGTTAGACCTTTATGTAGGGTTTTATTGAAGGATTCAATAACATCATTTTCTTGTGGGTGATATGCGGTAGTCTTCTGGTGTTCGATCATAAAGTTCTTCATTAATACTTGAATTGTACCATTCAAAAAATGTGTCCTTCTATCACTGATAAGAATAATAGGGCAGCCAAATCTTGTTATTATATTTTCATATATGAAATTTACAACTACTTCTTTAGTACAAGACTCGACTGGTTCCACATCTGCCCATTTCGTTAGGTACTTGATTGTTATTATTATATCTTTTGCTGCTATCCATTTGACTCTTTTTGGAAATAGGTTGATGAAGTCAATTACCCAAATCTCAAAAGGCAGTGATGGGACAATTGGATGTAGTGGGATTCAATGCTTTAGTAGTGTTCATCCAAGTCTTTGGCATATGTCACATTTCTGTACATACTGTCGGTACTCACGAAAAAATGACCAACACCATAATCCTGCTTGTAATATCTTTCATGCAATTATCTCCTTGAAAGTGACCTATGGCTCACCCTTTGTGTGCTTCATCGATGATTCCTTCTATTTCATGTTCTAATATTTGAAGCACTTCATCGATTTTGAGCCTATATAATTATCCATTTAACAATGTAATTGGTGTTTCTTTGATTGCAAGTGTCTTCTACTTTTTTTTTTTTCCAGATAATCCTTCAAGTTCCTTACCATTATGTATAAATTATGCAATTTCAATAAGCTCCTAAGGGATTACATCAATTCTGAATAAATTTTCATCAGGAAGATCATCATAAATGCTAGTCATCTCCTTTTGAGATTCCAGTCAACATAAGTGGTTGGGACTGACATTGTTTTTACTTGATTGAATGATGAATTTGAATTCAAACTCCTGAAATAATAATAGCCATTGAAAAATTTTCCTTTGATGAACTGGTTTGTTTATGAGATATTTTAATGCTTGATGGTCCATGTAAAATATTAAGCGGTTTGCAAGAAGATAATGTGAAAACTTTTGAAAGGAAAAATTCATTACTAAGGCTTCAAACTCAGTCATCAAGTAGTTTCTTTCACCCTGTTTGAGTTTCTGACTGGCTTAGGCATTTGGATGGCTATTGATTCATCATTAGGTTGTGCTAGAACTGCTCCAACTGCTACATTGGATGCATTGACATGTACATGGAATTGTTTTGACTAGTTGGGAAACTTAAGGATTGGTGCTTCGACTAATTTCATTTTCAATATTTGAAATGACTCATTACATTTGTTAGATCATATAAATGGAACATCTTTCTTCAAAATCTCATCTATCAAGAATGTAATGTCAAAATAATTCCTAATGAATCGCCTATAACATCTTGTGTGTCCCAAAAATATATTTTTTTATTTTTATTTTTATTGATGGGTGGCTTTAGATCTATGATTACCTTTATTTTTGCTATATCTACCTTAATCCAATCCTTTGAGACCACATGGCCCAATAGTATTCCAATTGTATTGGAAAAGATGCACTTTTTTATATTTAGTGATAAACGTATGTGTCGACATATTTCAAGTATTAGCCTTAACCACCATATGTGATCCTTTAGTAGTGTTTAGACCATCTAGTCATTAAAGTATGTTGCCATCATTTTACAAATGTAATTCTTGGAAATCTTTAACGAAAAATATTGAGAATACTGTCAATGTGTTTTTCAATCCAAAAGGAATTACCCTGTAGGAAAAAGAACCAAATTTAGTAACAAATGCCATTTTTTATCTGTCTTCTTCAGTAATGGGTACTTGGTTATACCCTGAGAACCCATCTGTGAATGAGTAACATTCATGCCTTGTAACTTCACTGATAATTTCATCAATGAATGGGGTCAAAAAGGGATCAGTAACTGTTAACTTTCTTAGCTTGTGGTAGTTGATACAAATACACAATTTGGTTGGGTTGTGATTTTTAGGATGTACGACCATGGGGATTTCCAATTCCTATATTTTTATCAAGTAGATGATGCTAGTGGAAAGCATCTCCTCTATTTCTTTTTGAACGATACATTTGTACTTGTGAGCAAAATTATATGGTCTCTTCTTTATCGACTTTGCTCCCATAATGAGATTAATTTTCATTTATCCCATTTCCTTGACCAATCCCTTCATATGTTTGTAATCATGGGTGGATACGTCTTGATATTTTTTAAGTAGGTCAATGGATTCTGCAATTTTCTTGTCCGGACCAGTAGTCGCCAAGTCATGAAATCTTTGGTCAATCATCATTCGATATGTCGACTTCACACATTTTAATCTATGGATCAAGGAAAATTTTAAGAACCCCACCTAAATTTATATGTATAATAAATGGGCGAATCTCCATGGTATATAGGAAAAATGGAAGGCGATTTTATCAATAATATAATATGTATATATAATTTTTTGGCGAATCTCTCACCAGGCATGGCGAATATTTTACTCAATTATAAAATATTGTAAGATCTTAGTGAGTCTTTCACTAAATAATAAAACTTTGTAAGGTCCTAGTGAATCTTAGCATTGTGAACTCTTAGAGAATTTTTTGAAAAAGTATAAAACCATATATGGAAAGAGCCACATGGTGGCAATATCACTATTTTTTTCACATTTCCATGAAATGGAACTTGTTTATAAAATTATAAAAAAGCCAACCAAGTCCCTTATAATATGCATGTAAGCTTATAACAGAGTATGATACATCTACTATGTTTGTATTCATTCAAGTGTCATAGCTGCTATACTTAACACTGTGAATCACAACTCTCTCAGAACTCAGCTCTATAGTGTAATTAAAACCTTTGGAAATTGAATCTGACAACTCTATAAAAGGGATTAGTGAAATAGAAGCTTTTGTGAATGAGCCCACTAATTATCACTACTAAACAACCAATCCATACTATGAAGTCTTTCATCTTGATCACAATCGTGCTCACGATCAAGGGAGTGCGACCACCTAGCCTGACACAATGGCCATCATAGCTTCCAATAATCAACAACCACCTTGGAAGGACATCCTAGCTCATGTCTAATGAATTTTATTCATCAATCTTAACTAATATAAATCTTATAAAGATAATATTAGAATCGTCTCTTGATTCACTGTTAATACAAGGGTAAAGGAAATTTTCTAGCTCAAGGCACTAGCCAATACCAACTTTGGTATTTGTGACCCCTTTGTGGGGATGCACCTACCCTGCCTCATTGGGTTTCTACCTTGTAACATAGTTCAAGGATCAAAAGACTTTCCAATCTTCCTACTTCGTTAGACACACTTTACATGCTATACATAGTGAATGGAAAAGAAGCATTATAGAACACATAATTTCACAGAAGGAAGAAAAATCTTAGCTAGTTCAATATCAAAATCTTAACCATTGATTAATAAAGAATAACAAGTAGTGTAATGAATTTTTTCGAGTTATTTATTTACAAGCTGTAAAGAATGTAGTGGAATGGAAAATATTACTTAGGCAACCCTTCAATATTTTCTACTAATATGTTTGTGCATGTACATATGAAATTAAGAGCATTGTTGAATACAAAGTTTCCTTTTCTCTTGCCTCCATTTTGACAAATCAGTGTGAAATCAGTGTCACTTTGAATCTCCTTTCCTGTGTGGATATTTTGACAAATCAATGTGAAACCAAAGACACTTTGAATTTCCTTTCCTGCGAGGGATCACATCCACATTTGATTAGTAAAATATAATCTACTATATATTATGTTCAAGAAACTGACTGCAATCTACAGTGGAAATGAGACCTCAATTCTTATTCTGAATTTGAATATCTCAAGACAACATAAGAGATAAAAGTGCATATGGCATTAGTAGCTAGAAAATAATCACTCCATCATTACAAGACCACCTAGATTTCGACACTTAATCTAAATAATCGCACTAGTTGTAGTGCTTATTTGCATTAACACCATGGAAAAGCAACAACAATGTTTCAAAGTACACTTACTACAAAAGTTGTAACGTTCTAAGAATATTTAATGATAGCATCTGAACCTCATAGATATGGTGGGGAAACTAGGAAACCCAAATATTGGAAGATATCTCATACCAAATTTGAGAAAAAAATAAAAAAGCGAAAAAATCAAAATCTATAAATCAAGCAATGAATTGTTTACAAATCAAATACAATTCCTTTAACTAACAGTTAAATTGTGGTGATATATTTACATATTTAGTAAGAGGGTAACTTCAAACCATGGAATATTACCTTTTTCATTACTGTCATCCCTCAGTTACTGAGCTTAGAAATCAATACTTATGGAAAGATTGTAAGAAATTATGTGAAATAGTAAAGCGTAACCTCTATTTTCAAGCAACAAAATCAAGACATTGTTACATCAAGAGCCATAATTGATACATAATCATTGAATCAAGTCCTTGTATGGCACAAGCTTGTTTCACAACCTCTATTTTGTCAATAACAAAATCAAGACATTGTATGTGGTTATTGCCAAAAGGAAACTGTGTTCTAATTTGGAAGAGGATCTTATCAAAAGACATGGATTTATTCAAAGCTACAAATCCTAATGGGTTACTGAAAAATAAGTTGGAATATGGGATCCTGATACTTAAATTGAAAAAATATGCTTTCCTTTTAGAAACATTACAGTTATACAATTTTTTTTGAAAGCATTAGAATTTGAAAATGGGCCTTTCTATCAAGACAAATTTTCATTAACAGAATGTACTTTCCTACCTGAAACGTTGTACATATCCAAGAAAAACTTGAAAAGCATAAGAGAACTTAGCATAATGTACTTTCTTTCCTTCCTTAACATTCTTAAATATTTGAGGTTCCCCAAGTCATCAGGTAACTTTCGAAGGAAATGACAATTAGCAATAGTCCAATTCACAACTAAAGATGTGTCACAAATATGAGGGGGCATGTCCTCCAAATCACAAAAGTGCTCTAGGTTAAGATCTAGCATTATTGGAAGCTTAATGCTCGAATGGTTGTTATTGAACCCAAACATTTTCCATTCTTCACTAAAAACTTAAAGATAGCTTCTCTAAGTTCTACATGACTTTACTATGCTCTTGAAGTGGGGGCACATGTTGGCTCTCCAAGTGAATAGTCTTAAACTAAATGAAGATAAGGTCGATAGATCATTCAGTGTGGATCTCTTTAACCCATAATTGAATACTATGTCTCTCTGAGAGGGATCAAATATTTTTTCACTCTATGCTAGTTTGCATATCACGATATTTGATAACTCTCGGGGGTTAGTAGATCCCGAGTAAAGATGGATCTATGCTGGTTTAATTCCCCCATTTAAATAGGCTACATTCTAGGTGAATACCATGGGTCAATACCATGCGCCATTTTGGTGAATACCATGGGTCAATACCATGTGCCATTTTTATTTTTATTAATACTAATATTAGGGTTAATAAAGTTTTTTTGCATGGTATTAATAACAATCTAGTCCATGGTATTTGTCCCATATTATTTTTCCCATAGGTTTCACCGCATTTTTTGAGTGTTCGTAAAGATAAGGTGACTTATGGAGTAAATATAAAACAAAATGTTTTATTTGTTTACCATACCTCTCATTTATTTATATTTTTATTAATTTACCATACCTCTTTTACAAATATGGTATTTGGCCCATAGTATTCACTTAAATAAAACCTCTTTCTTGAGCCTTCATAAATAGAATGAGGGTTATGGACTAAACATTTACCATACGTCTAGTTTATTTATATTCTTATTTATTTACCATACCTTTTGAGTAAGTATAAAAAGACGTTTTATTTATTTACCATACCTTCAATTTACTTATATTTTTATTTGTTTACACCATTGCATGTATATAAGGTGACTTATGGAGTAAATATAAAAAAATATTTTATTTATTTACCATACCTCTCATTTATTTATATTTTTATTAATTTACCATACCTCTTTTATAAATATGGTATTTGGCCCATAGGATTCACTTAAACAAAACCTATTCTTGAAAATGGGCGAATGGATTCACTTAAATAAAATCTATTCTCGAAAATGGGCGAATGGATTCACTTAAATAAAACTTATTCTTGAAAATGGGCAAATGGAAGGTTGTAACTCTTAGTTTCAAGGGCTAAATTTACCTTTTTTACCCTCTCCCTTAAAATAAGGTGGGCTATTTGAGGTGATTTGTAAAAATGTGCTATGATACAAAATATTCGCCCACTAAAAATTTAAAACCCCATAAATTCACCAAAGGGCGAACATTCGCCCATAAAATTTTCTATGCTATGGATCCATCCAGTCCGGTGATTTTGATTCACGAAGTTGTTGTTCCTTGAATTTTATTTCTTGATAAGCTAAAGGAAAGTCCAATTTTCTGGTTTCTCGAGTTATTTTTTATCGACTTTGTATACTGATTGTATTCTTTTGTGATTCTCAGGATGATTTTTCTTTAAGAAAAATATTTTACCAACAATAAGTGTTTCTTACATTTCTATGTGACTGGTCATTTTCTGATTTGAAGTACACAACATGAAATTGTTGGTTGATGAAGTATCGTCTGGTAATTTTCATTGGTCAATTGATTTTTCTTTGATGAATTATCTAATTTTATGAACTACATCGTTCAACTCCGGCTCCTCTGGTTTGAACTCAAAATATTTGATAAAAAAATTTCTTAGTTCTTTCCATTGCAATGATTGACCTCCTACTTCTTCTATTCTATACCATTTATTCGATAGGTCATCTAGGGTGTTTGGGAACATATATGACCAAACTCATTCATTTCTATAGCCAATTCATCTCCATTTTGACTCACAGTTTTGAATGTGAATAATAGGGTCTTGTCCGACACTAAAAATGGGTATATTTTCCTTTGCAAATAAATATTTCCCTCTGAAATGTTCAATGAAGTATGTTGTTGTGGTTGTCCAAGTTTGAATACGAGATGAATGGGTGTCCCACCATCTCGTTGCTGGACTTGTGAAAGTTTGAAATAGACTTTACATTCTTCGTTGTTCGCTAATTTTCTTTCTTACTTGTTCTATATGATTAACAAGTGACACTCTTTCTTTGAATCAATTGGCGTTTCTATTGCCAGGGGTTAAATTTGTTGGAAGAAGAGATGGCACTCCCCAACAAATTTTTTATTTTATGATAAGTACTTCTTTAATGGAGTAGCATAGTCGAATATTTGACATCATAATGGCTTCTATTGACCAAAATTATTTAGATTTAGATTCATAATTATCCACTTGCCATTTGTATAGATCTATGTCAAATTCCGTCCAATGGAAAGTGGTGAGCCTATTAAAATTTCTCCAAAAGAATTTGGTTCGACACTATAATGGCCCTCATGTAATATATGGTATAGTATTCTTGTTTCAGTTTCTTTATCATAGGCTTCGACTTATGGTTTCCCTCCGTAGGCATCTATAAGAATGATGGTTTTATTAGTGTTACCTTTAAGCTTGATTCGATCTTTCTCCAAAGATATTGTTGCTTTCAGTCTATGTGCCCAAGGTTGACCAACTAATGTAGGGTATGTAGGTATTCCATCGACTAGGTCAATGACCTCAAAATTGACCATCAATAAAATTCCCATGATAAAATTTTGCACTTTTATTAGTCTTTCAATGGGTTCAATACATATTTGGTTAGCAAGTTTAAGATAATTGGTTGTCCTATGTAAATGTGGTTGGCCCATATTGATCCATATTTCATGTGAAAGGGCATTTACTTGTGAACCAAAATCGACAATAACTTGTTTGACCATGTACCCATTTATTTCTAAATCAAATAGTGGGTCATGATCTTCCATCTATTTCCCATGAGATAGTTGTCAAACATTCTTAAATTTTTCTCTTTTGTTACAAATTTTTAGCATGTTTAAGAGTTCTACCGATCGACTAATGGAGTGTTATTATTTTAAAAGTTCCAGGAATTCTTCTAGAATGAGATCTTTAGATAGTCTTTGTTGATCAGTCTCCATTATAAAGAATTCCAATGCTCTTGACATCGTGTCATTCTGCTCCCACATATCTCGATATTTGTTCGAATTTTTTATCGGCCAAATGAATTGTTAATTTTTATTACTAATATATTTCGCCACAACCAACCTTGTAACTACGTGGAGATTTTGGAAGTCAAGATTTCTTGTTTCAGAATAATTTGAAGCAAATTAACAATTCTCTTATTTAGCACTTTTTCAATAATCTTAGGGTAATCATCTGAGTAATCACCTAATCCACACATGTTGGAGAAGCGCAAATCAATATTATTCACTAAAGGTCATTCTGTATCTACGTGTTTCTCTTTCCAGCAGGTATAGCAGTAGAATATACCCCGACCTTGACCCCAACCATGACCTTTTCCATTACAACCTCTCTGATGACCACCATAAAATCCTTAGCTGACTCCTTATCCTCCATATGAAGGTGGATTGTTAAATTGATTTGAGGCATGTGTATGATACAAAATATGATAATTTGGTTTATTCTTTCCATTTAGCGGGCATTCTTTTGTGGAGTGAACATTGTATTCGTAGATAACACACCATTTTGGTTTTGAATTTCGAATATTATATTGGCAGTCTTTGGTTGAGTGATTTGAGACGAATTGGAAGATATCACAATATAGATCAGGCCATATATTTCAGATTTCCTAATCAAAATAATCCCCATATTTACAATTGTCTTTAGTATGCCCCTCGGTGCAACAATCGGTACACCATAATTTTTTCTTTTGTAATTTCAAGGTTAGCAAATAATTATTTAGTTCTTCAAGTTTGTCTTCATTTTTGTTGTCAGTCAATGAGATAATCCATTTTCATTCATCATATTTCTTGATTCACTGTGCTGATTTATGTGCTTCTTCATAAGCATTTGTAGAAATAGCTCGAAATTTGCAGTTTCTAATGAATTCAGATTGAAAACAATAGACACATATTGCTTCTACTCAATTTGCAGAAAAGAAAACATACAATAGAAACAAATGCAACCATTCAATAACAATAAACACAATATTTTTAATGGGGAAACCAACTGAGAAAAACCCCTCCTCTTTTTTGCATTAAATTAGATGAGAATATGGATCTATTACAATGACAACTTCAATCTTAAAGCACCACTTGCATTACAATATTGATCTCTTGCTCTTAGACCTGCTCTGACCAACACTTAGCCAAAATAGGCCTCAACCTTCCTCCTATTTCCTTGCGAAATTAGCCCCTAAAAAATAGGAAAATTACCTATTTCCTTGCGCAAATCCTGAAGGAATTGATCATCTGCTCTAATGAAAAACATGTACGCTCAACTAGTATACAATTGATAATTAGAATGTGCATTTTTCTCCACCTCAACTAGGAAATTCGAATTCCATGCATGAATAGGGATATTTTTAGTAAATTGATCAAGTAATTGAGAGATCAATAAGTTACCAACAGTTACTACTACTCAACTAAACTCCTACTGACTCTATTCTAGACTAGAGCTCAGATGACTGAGTTTAACTAATAATAACTCCACTAGATTGCTCGATTTTAGCAATCAATTCATGCACAACAATACTTCTAGCCTACAAACTCAAAGTGACTAATTTAAATGAGTGATTTGGCCATGTCATTCCTGCTAACTTAAACTCAAGTTATCCTCCTAATATGGAAAACTAGATTTCTTCATTTGACTAAGGAACAAGTCAAATGAAGCCTTTTATTGCTACAATTTAACACTTCCTCTTAGTAGGAAGAGGGTTCTTATCCACCCCAATCTTGCTCCCGTGGAACTCAAACTTGCTTCTTGACAAAGCCTTTTATCAAAATATCGACATGTCGTTACTATGTGAGAATGTACTACAACATGATGATCCTCCTCTACACACAATATCTCAGGTGATGGTGCTTGATGTCTATATGCTTGGAGCTATCATGAAACGCTAGATTTTCAAAGAGTTTGATACAACTATGATTATCAAAGTGAATCAAAGTAATATTCATCCCTTGGTTGTATACACCAACCAAGATCTTCCTCATCCAAATAGCTTCACATGTTGATTGACTAGCATCCATATACTCAGCCTCTACTGAGTTGAGTGCTATAGATATTTATTTCCTACTATACCAAGAAATTATTGTTGAACCAAATCTAAAGATAAATATATATGTGTTCTTCCTTTGTGATGAACACCCTTCCCAATCTACATCTATGAAGCCTTGGAGCTTCACTCCATCATTCCTCCTGTACCATAAACCAAAATCTACTGTGCCTCTGAGGTATTTGAGAACATGTTTTGATGCTTTCTAGTGAATCTTGGTAGGCTCCACCATAAGCTAACTAAGATGATTGATTGCAAAACAAAGATTGAGCCTTGAGTTCACCATGTAGATTAAGGACCAGACCAACTGTTTATAGATAATTCCATCTACTGCCTCTCCTATAGAAGCATCCTCTTTCCTCCAGTTAGTAGCTAGACAAGTGTCCATGGGCTTGTAGTCCTACATATGGAATATCTGAAGGATTTTAGAGGTGTACTTCCCCTGACCAAAAAATATCTCATCATCTCCCTTCAACACCTCCAAACCAAGGAAGTAGTGCATCAAACCCATATCCTTCATCAGAAGCTCTCTTGCAAGGTCCTCCTTACAATACTGGATTAATCTCTCATCTCTTGTTAGTATAAAGTAATCTACATAAAGGACTAAGATTAGAAACTTTCCATCTACCAAAATGTAATACAGATTAACATCTGCTTCACTCTTAGTGAAGCCCAATCCATAGATATAGGAATATATGCAAGTGTACCGAGCACGAGGTGCTTGCTTGAGACCATAGAGGGATATTATGAGTCTACATACATGTGTCTTCTTGTCAGATGTCTCAAATAACTCAGGTTACTCAATGTAGATATCTTCCTCGACCAATCCATCGAGGAAGGAAATCTTAACATCCATCTGGTGGATATTCCACTCAAACTGTGTTGTCAATGTAGTATGGTCCCGATAGAAGAATATCTAGCCACAAGGGAAAATGTATCCTCATAATCAACTCCATCTACCCGTGAGAAGCCTTTTGCCACAAATTTTTCCATGTACTTCTCAACAATTCCATCAGTTTCATGTGTCACCTTATACACCCACCTGGAGCCAATAATATATTTTCCCTCAGGTATAGGCACAACCTCCTAAGCATCATTATTCATGATGGAGTGATCCTCCTCCACCTTGGAATCTACCCACACTTGCTGGAAAACGGCCTCATCAAATGAAGAAGGATAAGAATGAATCAATTTTGTGATTAATTTCATATATCTGGTATGTCTGTCTGGTGATCTCCTATGTATGCGCAAGGAGCTAGGATCTTTAACATGCTACTAAGCATCATGCACCAATATTTATGCCTCCTTGATTATGTTCCTCCCTTCTCTGGAAGACACAATGTGAGTGAGTTCCTCCACTCGATCTGCTCTCTTCTCCTCCACTTGTGGTTGCTCTACAACATCTTGTGGATATGACTGGGGATCTTCCTTTGGAGCTAGAAGATCCTCCTCTGGTGGAATGATCAACTCTCGATTTAGACATATTCTCATGGCCTTCTCCTCATCACAATCATCTTCAGTGAAGGAATATACACCCATTATATCTAAGGTGTCTCTATGTATCCTACAAATATCCCCCTCTCCACCGTAGGTTCTAACATTTTCTCACTATCTTTGAGACATGACAATAGATCATGGATCCAAAAATGTGAAAGTGAGAGACATCTAGCTTCCTCCCAGAGAAAGCCTCTTCTGGTGTGATCATTCTAAGAATTATGTGAGGGCTCCTATTCTGTAAATAAATAATTGTATTGCATGATTCTTCCCATAGGTATAGTAGAAATCCATGATCATGCAACATTTCTCTTGCAGCCCCTACATTTTTTCTATTTTCCCTCTTTGCCACCCCATTTTGTTGTGGATTATGAGATGCGGTAAACTCCCTTGTAATAGTCTCATTGGCATATAATTATTTAAAGGCATTAGACACATACTCTCCTCTATTATCAATTCTCCAAGATTTAATTTTCTACCAACTCTCATTTTTCACTAAGGCCTTGAATTCAACAAACTTTGAGTAAACCTCATATTTCTTCTTCATAAAATAGATCCAACATTTATGGGAAAAATCATCTACACAAATCACATAATACATTTTCTTTGCAACTGATGCTATATAAAATGGTCCACAGACATATGAGTGAACTCACTCTAAGATGGCTCCATCTCTGTTATCTCATCTCTGGAAAGAGGATTTAACATATTTTCCAAGAGTGCATCCCTTAAGGCATCATGTTGAACAAGGTTGCATTGGAAGTCCAGTGGTGATTTGTTGCATTATTTTCAAAGATCCGTGGTGTAGGTGTCCCATGCACCTATGCCAGAACTCTCCAACATCTTGGCCCTGAACATGTTCTGTTGTGTTGTTTAATGTAGTCCATGCATCCAACTTTAGCTTGTAGAGATTTTTATCTCGAACACCAATTTGTTTTACTTGTGTAGTAGTGACATGCTTTAGATAATATTTACCCTTATTGAACACCACATCATATCCACGATCTTCTAGTACAACTACATAAACTAAAATTTTCTTCAAACCAGGAACATACATTACATTCTTTAGGTGAAGATGGGAGCTTGGATCCTTTTTAAAGGTGACAATGTCAAACCCTTTGGTACTATACTTCATTCATCTCCAAGTTCTATGTGTAATTGTAGTTCCTTATCCTCTAGGTTGTTGAATAACTTGTTATTTCTTGTCATATGAAATGAAGCACCAAAATATAAGTTCCATACACTTCCTCATATAGTACTTTCCATGCATGCAATGAGGGTGAAATCCAACTCGAATTGTGATGTGAGAGCATGAATTCCTACTTCTCCTGCAAGCTTCTTCCCATATATATTGTGTGGACACTTGGTCAGATAGTGTTGTGTTGTAGTGGCTACAACCACCCTCCAAAATTTTTCCTATGCTTCGATTTTGGAGCCTTCCTTCTAAATTGCAATCAATGATCTTACACTGATCCAGGTACTTGTGCTTCGACTAAGCCTTATTATTTTCATCGTGGCTTTTTTCTCTCACTTATTTCATTTTATAACCCACAAGGAAATATCTTGACTTGGTCCCCTAACAGTTCTAGGCTTGCCTCAGAGAACTGCGTAATTCTTGAGGGAAACTGGCCTTGCTATTGGGAATTTCACATTCTTGACTACTAGTGAGCCTTGAGATCTGAAAATGCACAGTATTGAATGGAATCCAACCTTGAGCTGGGAAATTGGATAAACAGGAGAGGCATCCCAAAGCCACTGAGCCCAAAAAGTGTGGAGACCCCACTGTGCTCAGAAGTTTCACAGTGCATGAGCCAGAGAGTTGCCTAGTCCTTCCCAGAACTGTGTAATATATCTAGGAAATGCATGGAAAGTTTCCTTGCCGAAAAAGAAAGAAAACTAAATGGAAAACAACATCCCTAGGAAGTAGCGATATATTTATAGTTTCTAAAGGTGGCACATTGATATCTTTAGAAGTTTCTGCCAAGTGCTTCTTTTGTCCTTAATCTCAGGCACGCACATCATAAATTCCAATTTTCTCAATTATATGTAATGGACACCTCTATATCTCATTTGTACATTTTTATCATCAAGCTCAAGAATTCCCGAGGAGATCAAGGAACCTTCGGAGCATTGTCGTCGCATTTTTGGGTGAGTTTTGATTTTATCATCTTTTGCCTCTTTTTCTGTCACTTTTTGTTGTTTAGATTATGCGAGTGTTGTTTAACTTGTTTCTTTGAATGAATGTTGGAATTTTAAGTTTTTTAGCATGTATAAGTTTTCTTTCAAGTTATAAGTTTCCTTTCCCAAGTGTCGCATGAGTTTTCCTGTTTTTGCACCAACGGTCACCATTATGGTGACTCTCTTTACATACTTCATTTTCCTTCAATTTAGTCAATTTATGCACTTTTTTCACATGAATGCATCTACACTTAGTCATATATTCACTTATCCTCACACCATATTTCATATCTTCTTGTTTTTCACACTCCCTTGGGCAGATATGGGTTTCCCTTTCCCGAATCTCACTATGCACAACATGCACTGCTCAATCTGGGGACTCAAGCCTCTGGCTTCACCTCTATAATTACACAGAGCATGAAATGGGTTGGATCCAACTGCACAATATGAATTTCTAGGAGCTAGTCTCCCAGCTTGGGCACTGAGACTACTCAATGCATAGTCTCTCCTAGGCCCTGCCCCAAACTGTACTATGAACTGCGCAATTTCAGTCATCATGCTTCCACATTGACTGTTGGAATTTCATAGTGCAAAGTTCCCATAGCCAGTTAGTCACCCCTGTAAGTCAAAATTGTGCAATCCCTCTCATCAGATGCCTTGATTTCTACTTGATCATGCTATGAAGTTAGATTTGCAAGAGATAATGTTTTCTTGCCAGGAGTGTCCTTTTTATCCCACAGGTACCACACTCGTGAAACACTTCTCTCCAGAAATCATTGTACCATGGCACCAAAGAGTGCTGCTCAAGAGAGACCACTAAAATAAGTACTAGGGAAGTAGTTGAGCAAGCATCAATTATCTTTCCAACCTATACAGACACTCAATTGTTCATAGAAAAGGAGTCAACACTAACATGGCAACAAGTCCAACAGCAGTAGAAGAAGGCAACAATCCAGTACAAGTTCAAGGAAAGAGGAAGTTGTTGACATAATAGTGGGAGAAAAAATGCAGAGTGAAAGAGGATTTAATATTCATGCATGTATCTTTGGAAGCATATGCAAAGGGAAGCACAGGGCATAGATGACAGAGCGAAGGAAGAGAGAAAATCAGAACTTGTAGGTAGCAGAACTGAGATTGTAGCAAGAAAAACAAGAACCAAAGGAAGAATGAGAGCTGAGGAGGAAAGAAAAGGAAGAGAACCAGAAGCAAGAAGAAGAACAAAGGAAAGGCATGATCGCAGAGGAAACAATTCCCATATAGGTTGATGAGACAGAATAAATAACAACTGAGGAAGAGAGTGAGCATATGCAGGATCGGGAGTTTGCTCAACAGATTGAGAAACTGATTGAAGTGACAAACATGGAGTTGGAACAAGAGCCACAAATTGAAGACACTGACCTTATGCCAAGAGCACTAGAGATCATCTCTTAGTCTCCACCACCTCTAGTGTCAGAACCAGTCCCCAACTAGCAAGGGGATACTATTCTCCTTGAGGATGATCCAGTTATAGATGTGTACAATATATCATTAGATGAATTCCAGAAGAGGATTATATAGGTGCATAAAAATAACTTTTCAGATGGTCACACATCACCTACATTCATCAAGGAAATGATAATAGTTCCAGACACTAGGAAGCATCTGACTACCCTTGTCAAAGCCATCTTGGCCTATGTAGGAGAAGAAAGCTCAAATGTTAAGTACCTAATGGTTGAGAATAAACAACTCGCAAAGAACTTGCAAGCTGCCAAGAAAGAGGTAAAACGACTACAAGCGTCAACATAGAATTCAATTTCTACAATGGGGGAGATGAGGAAAGTGATACTCACTGAAGTATCAACACTTGAGGATACCATGTGGAAGCTCTATGATGGATTTGTCACCGTACATAAAGAGGTTGTCCATGTACATAGATTACAATAGTGTAGAAAAGTGTTTATTCAAAATCTCAAGAACATACATGCTGCCATCTCCCATGTACAGGAGTGGGAAATGTAGTACAAGGGGCCTCTGCTTGACTTAGTTAAGAATATGAAGACACATGCAAAGATGGAGAAAGAAATGGTCTGGATGTTGATCCATAACTATGAGTAGCTCACCCCATTCATTAGTAGCATAAAAGCCTCATATGTGCAGTTGTACAATAGTTTGGATGTCATGGTGAGAAAGCACAAGATCCCATCAATCGTTTCCCTCACCATGGCTAAATCCAAGAACCAAGTTCGGCTTGAGATCAATGAGTACATGGAGCAGCTAAGACAAGAGACCACTAGGGAAGACTTGGAGATAAACGTATGCAACATGCATAAGTACATTGATGGTCTTGTCAAGGTCAACATCATGCTACAATTGCTTCAAAATGAGTTGGATACAAGTTCCAAGACCATATACTTGGATTCCATGGAGGCAAGGGTTCGCTTTTAGAAAGACACCATCAAGAATTTTGGGGACACTACCACATAATACTAAGCTTGAGTTCAATATGTGATCAAGAAGCATCAAGTGGATGTTGCTGAGTTGGAATTTCCCTAAACTCTAGAGTCTTAGTGTTGTGTCTTGCTCGGTTATCTCTAGCCTATTTGTTTTATATGGATACATGTGGAAAATGTAATATTACTTGTAAATATGTTGTAAGTGAAATTCCAAGTGTCATTAGTGGAATATGAAAGGTCATCATGTTATGTAATGAGTTACTTGTAAATAATTTTAAGGGTCATAAGGGTAGACAAAGAGTCACAAAGGGGAATGTTAAGGGTCACCCCACCCTTTGTTATAAATAAAACCTCACAACGCATAGCATAGGCTTTTGGGAGCCAAGATTTTGCCTAGGCTCAGGCTTAGAAAAGGCTTGGGAGTATTGTGACGAGCCTTGGCCCCTTCTTCATAGCGTAGAGAAAGTATATTTCTCTGGAGGAGAAAGTGTTCTTAATAATAATGTTCCACTATTGGGGCTAGTGGTCGTCAATGGTTTATGTATGGGTTGAACTTTCACTTATAATAATAGTCTAAGAGCCAACACGCTTTCATGCATATGTTGTTAATGTAGTTGGCTATTCTGGTTGCTTTAATAATGTATGTTATTTAAATTACGCTTTTACTTATGAACTACTTTGTATGAAATTGTACGAATCTTGTTGAATGCGTGTTGTTGGATTAACCCATCACTTTAATTTGTGGACTATTCTACATTTTAGCTTATGACGTCATTCTGCTTGTGTGTTCCTTTCAAGCTGCATACTATTATAGGCTTCTAAGGGGCACACTTCATTTTCTCCTTTGTGTGTTATAACCTTCATGCATCACACTTGACTCTCTATAGGGTCACACACTTTCTTTTGCCCAAAGTTATCATACTTACTTCTGCACGCTACCGCAATCAAGGCACTACAATACCACCCACTACTGGTACTTCTAATGGTTTGAGGTCTAGTTGGAACTTCATATTAGGGAGATTCCCTTAATGTTGGTGGGTCCAACATCGTCAACATTTTTGGCGCTAGAAGAAGGGCCAGATGACAAGCTGAGCTCTTGATGTATGTCTAGAATTTCTGCACATATTTCATGACTTCTTTTGAAATCATAACCTTGACATGTTTCTCTAACTTTACTAATTTTGAAGTGTTGACAAGCATTATAGATGAATTGTCTAGATATAAATTCAATGATGAGGATGGAACAACCTTGTTCAGGCACATAGTCTCTTTATTTGGCTTCTATGATAGACATGATGTCCCGTAGGATGACATTGCATGTGGGTTTTTCACTTTCACGTTCGAAGGGAATGTCAAGAAATGGTGTCACACATTTCCTGCAGCCTCTATACACTCTTTTGATCACTTGTTTAGATAATTATGTCGTTCTTTTGTTCTTTATGTCCGTAAATCCCTTAATAAAAAAAAATTAAATTGCAAAAATAACCTGATGAATCTCTTGAGCATTTTCACGATCGCTTTCTTCATTATTTTTATGAATTTCCTAAAGATGAGGTAGACCGGTAATTTTTGGAGGAAAAATTTCAATACCTTGTTCACGTTTATGAGAATCCATATGAGTTAGAATTTTTTGAAACTCTCCCAACATACCTCTATGTTAGAGCTTCTCTGAGAAGGACAAGGTTGTTGTCCCAAGTGATCCTCCATACCCTTCTCATCAAACAACTCTAGCAACACAGGTCGAGGTGGGAGAAGTTGAGAATCCACCTGTTGATTTGTCACTACCTCCTCCTACCCCATTTGCTCAAGAGTTCTATGTAGATTTGGAATGTAACTTCGATGATTGTTGTGTGGTCTTATCCCCTCAGCCTCCAGCCTTCGGTCCCTTTCATCCTACGGATTTTGGTTTGTTGTGTTCATCCGTCTCGAATCTCACATTTGATGTTCATGAGGATCAAGTTCTGGATGGAATTGGTGTTGAATAGGAAACCTGCACTATTATTTTTGATGAGTATGTGTGGGAGTCTAAATAAATCCGTGGTGAAGGATGACCTACTTCTGTCCGCACCTCATCCTATTTATCCTGATATCTTCCACAGTCATGTCAATTCTATTCCATCTCATGAAAATTTATTTATGGATGTTTCCACTTCCGATCATTCATTAAACAAGTGGGACGCTAGTATTTCATTTGATTACGAAAAGGAAAAATCTATCTTCCTTGATATTCCTAATATTTCATCTTACTTTTCCAGGAACATCGAGGGTGAAATTTCACATTTTTCATTATCCAATATTTATGATTCGTAAGAGCACGGGGATGCTACTATCCATCATCTTGAACTTTATGATCATTGATATCATGATATTTTCATTCATTCATTTGATCACAATTCTGATTTTCCTAGTCTTGATCTTTGTAAGCCATGAGTCTTTGATGATCCATCTTCTGATGAATTGGAAACTCCTCAAGCTTTCGATGCACTTCAGCCCAAGATGATGGTTATGTCAGTTTCTCGTAGCTTTGAGGTTAGCTCCACTTTTGATAAGAAATTTTTTGAATCTATCGAGGCTCCTCATCACCCTATTGTTCTCATTGAAAATCAATCTATTTCATAGTTTTCATATCCTCCACGAGAATTACACGATCCTATCACTCATGGATTGGAGGAGTTGTACGTAGTGAGCACTATTGTGAAATGAAAGTTTTCTTCATTATTTATGTTTATTCATTTTTCAATTTTGAAGGTCTTTACATGCTTGTCTTCCACTTGTAATGTGTTAGGACACGATGATACGCCTGCAGAGTGCTTTTCATGTGATTTCCATTTTTAATATTCTGTGGATGCATACAAGCTTCGAACATATTGGTTTACATTTTTTTATCTTTCTTGTATGTTGATTTTCCTGTATATGTTTCTTGTCAATGATGCTCTCGACTACATAGACAAACTGATGCACTGATGGATTTATTGGAAGTATCACTTTATGTCAGTTAGCCTATTCTCTGCTTAGGTTCGGAGTAGGAGTAGTGTTTTCTTTTCTTGCTTGTTTCCTAATGTGCTTACTTTGTTTTTATTTGTCTTACTTATTTCCTTTATTTTTTTTCTTTGCACCTGTAAGTTAGTTTCCACATGAAACCATGTTTGGATTCTTAGACAAGCAGGGTAAGATCCAAGAGGAACTTGTACAACTATCAACACTTGGTTATCTATCTATTCCCTCTCTTTATGCGAATCTTTCATTTCTTCTGGTCGATGATACCCTGATGGAAAATATGTTCCTTTCAGAGAGTGTCATGATGAAATCACGAAGCTTGTAGTCTTATAGTACCGCCTGCTCTAATTAGTTTTCTATATTCGGTTAACACTTGTCAACTAAGTCAAGTAGAGTAAGGAGAAGGGAAAACTTAACAAGTATGTCATAGGTATATATAAATATCATTATCTGAAGGGATAACCTCTTCTGTTGTCAATAAGTCGGGATCCATATTCTTCCTCATGAAATAAATAAGTGCCTATGCAAATTTCTTTGAAAAATGAAAAAATAAAAAATAAAAGGTGAAAGAAGAGAATTTTTTCTTGCGCAGGGAGGTGAAGAAAGTAACTCCACTAGGGTACTATCTAGGCTTGCTATCAGTGGAGAAAATACTTTTTTCCTGAAGTGACTCCGTCGGGGCACTCTCTAGGCTTGTTGGTAGCAGAGCAACATTAGAGATGAAACTAAAAATATGACAATATATTTTTCTTGTGCATCTATATTCCCCTCATCCCCAATCAAAACAACTTAGTTTGACTTGGATTAGCATGTGTGTTGCCGATAAAGAGAATGGTAGGGACTACATCTTTAACTCAATCTATGTGAAGAAGTTATGATAATCGAAGAAATGAAAAATACTTTCAGAAGAGTTAGACTCATTTTGCATGAGAGAATTTCCATACAAAGAGTTGGATTTCTACCAGTGTGTTATCAATGTTGTAGTGGCTACAACCACCATCCAAAATTTTGCCTATGCTTCAGTTTTGGAGCCTTCCTTCTAAGCCACAACATCTTATCTTACACTGATCTAGGTACTTGTGCTTCGAATGAGCCTTATTATTTTCATCATGGCTTGTGTTTCTCACTTATTTCATTTTCTAACCCACAAGCCGATCTATTGACTTTGACTGATAACAGTTATAGGCTTGCCTCATAGAACTATGCAATTCTTGAGGGAACCTAGCCTTGCTGTTAGGAATTATTCAGTCCTGACTGCCAGTAAGCCTTGAGCTGGGAAATTGCACAGTCAGGAGATGCAGCCCAGAACCATTGAGCCCAGAAATTGCGCAAACCCCACCATGCTTAAAAATTGCATAGTGCATGAGGCAGAGAGTTTCCCAGTCCTTCCCAGAACCATGCAATCTTTCTGGGAAATGCATGGAAAGTTCCCTTCTGGAAAAGAAAGAAAACTGAAGGGAAAAAAACATCCCTAGGAAGTATGGATCTATTATTAGTTTCCGAAGGTGGCACATTTATATCTTTATAAGTTTCTGCCAATGCTGCTTTTGTCCTTGATCTCAGGAATACACATCATAAATTCGAATTTGAAATCATTTGTACATTCTACAATCAAGCTCTAGTATTCCTGAGGATATCATGTTGGAAATAATACTGAGAGGGGGGGTGAATCAGTATTATCAGATCAGATAAAACTTTTCAATTTCATACTCAGAAACATATACGCGCCTTCAGTTAAGTGAACCCGCGTGTACACGCGACTGTGTCTAATGCAACTAGCGTATATCCAGAGATCTTATGATTCAGTTATTCTTATCTTCAGTAAATGCATCAGAACATTATTAAGCATATTAACAGTAAACAGGTGCAGTATAACAGAACAGATCATCACACAAAAGCCACACACATGAACACCATGATATAAGGTGGAAACCCAATGTGGGTGAAAACCACCTGCTGCAATTTGTCTCTTTCTTCTTTAATGAGAACTTCTTTTACAATGTACTGGTGCAGTCCTTTACCAGCACGCAGGCTACAACCTGCAGAGGGCTACAACCCTCTTAGCTCTTGTACTAGCCGATCCATTTACTAGTACGTAGGTGCCTACCTACAAAATGCTTCTTTACTCGTTTTCCAGCTGCTAGTGGAAGGGAGCTACAACCCCCTGGCTCTTGTACTGGCTGATATGTTTACCAGTACGTAGGTGCCGGCCTACGAGCTACCCGGGACCACGTTTCATACATTTTCATACTGGATCCATAAGACAATCATCATTGTAGTACAACCTGAATCATTAATCACTGAAACACCCAATTCTGAATCACTGTAACCCTATCAACAATAACCAGACAATCATAGCAACAACCAGATCCAGCTCCATATTCAAATATCATACTTCACATTGTATATGCTACTTGGATGAACCCAACCTGCGTGTATACGCTCTTTTACCAAAACCAACTCGCGTACAGATCTATAAATTCAACCTTAAAACTCTGCAGCTATATCAGACATCAAAACATACCCAGATCATAATAATAAACATGCGTCAGTAGATCTGATCTATCCACAGGCAAACCATATGAAGATAATCATTCCAAGCCTTGAGATCTCGTTCCATCATTCATCATCCTCCATATGAGTGAAACCTTGGTTCAGATCACCAACCCATAACCAGCACTTGGATCACACACTTTCTCAGATCTTCATCACTCACACTTACTCTCTTTGGCCTAGTGATCTTCTCCTTATATAGCCTTAGGCCTTGCTCAATACCAAGAGCCAAAACCATAGTAACACAATACCATCAACCTCGAAACTAGGGATCGACACGTCCGTCGAGACACCATGGTCCAAAACCATAGGCACAACTTCCAAGGACTAACTGCCACTGACCAAAGGTACGTTTTCACATGTACGCGCTTTTACTGAAGCCAACCTGCGTGTACACGCTGATTCTCCTTGATGAACCTGCGTATATCTCTTTCTTGTCCTGCTGTA
Organism: Pinus tabuliformis; assembly: GCA_031772625.1. Taxonomy (NCBI): domain Eukaryota; kingdom Viridiplantae; phylum Streptophyta; class Pinopsida; order Pinales; family Pinaceae; genus Pinus; species Pinus tabuliformis. The sequence goes on along the minus strand of CM062806.1, from coordinate 781,654,991 downwards.
CTGAGATCTGTCCACTAGTTAAGTTGCCATCACCTGTACCAGTCTCTGAGCACCTGTACCAACCTCTGAGTGAGTTGCCATCAAGGACAACACTTGAATCATAATGCCAACAATCTCCCCCTTTGGACTTGATGGCAACCACCACACCAAGTCACTCTCCCCCTTTGACATCAAGGGCAAAGGGTGGACCAAGATATTCTCTTCTTTGGTATACCTTCTGCTGTCCATACTGCTGTCCATACTCCCCCTGAGTACATGCTGAAATCTCCAAATGTGCTCCCCCTTTGTGTATGCCAAAGTGTACCAATCTATCCATCCTGCTCTTGCTGAATTGTGCTGTTCATGCTCCCCTTGACTGTAGGCAAGATCTGCAAAAGATGTTCTTCAAGAAGAACAAAGACTTATACATTATAGAAGACCTTCCTATCACCAAAGACTCAATACATACATTCATCACCCAACCTAGTGGGGATATACCAATATTGACTCATCCACCTAACCATGTGGAGATACATTAAGAGTTTACTCACGACAATACATAAACATTTCATCATTCATCCCAGGCATAGTGGGGAAACCAACATAGGCCGTTACATGACCTTGACATCATAAAAGAGATATCACAAAGAGATACATGACATAGTGATGAAATATCTAGACCAAGACTTATGAAAGCCACCAGCAGCATCATGATCTGTACCATAAGCATCAGCCTGCAATACCATTCCTAAACAGCAAGATGTATCATTTAGCTTCATAGACTTTATCAACAACTTCTAACCATAATGCCAACAATGAATTATTTGAAGAATCTGCTCCCCCTGAGTGTGAGCCAACCATGTCTGAACCATTTCCTGAGTCTGTTCTGCTCCCCCTAAGCCTGAGCCAACCATGACTGAACCTGGGTCTGTTCTGCTGCCCTTTCTCCATATACGCGACTTTGCAGCCTGTAACTCGCGTATATACGCAGCTTTCCTTCATGAAACTTGCGTATGAGAATTAGAACACTGAAGTTTTACACCTTCAGCTCCCCCTGAGTTTGTTATGTCTGTGCTGTGCCATATTTTTCTGACTGAACTTCCTTTTTCTTCCATATCTTCAAGCATGTTGATGATTTCTTCTTATCATGAGCTTTGTTCCTGCAATCTCTTGCTTTATGTCCAAACTTGTTACATGCATAGCATCTTACATGTTTCATATTCCTCCTGTAGCAATCAGCAGCTTTGTGGCCAAGCATATTGCAAGAAAAACAATATCCATTAAAGTACCTCGAATGTGATGATCTTTTTGCATGATGGTCTTGAAACCTTCTTCTTCTACATATGGCTGCAACATGTCCAAGATTATGACATACATAACATTCAACATTATTCAGTGGAGGAAATAATTGTCTATCACGTCCATAGTTAGGAGTAAAGAATCTTCCTTGAGGAATTTCTTTCCTTGGTTGTTCCTTGTTGGGCATTTCAGATTTCTCATTAGAGTTTCTTGCCTCACCTTGTGAACTAGATTCACCTTCAACATATCCACGAAAACCAAGACCAGTCTTGATAGCAGGAGATCTTTGACTATGAAGAATATCATCCAAGACTTTAGTACTATCTTGAAATCGTAAAAGCTTATCCTTTTCTTCTATTTTACCTTTCAGGATATTTACCTCAACTTGATGTTGTTCTTCCTTTTCAAGACATTGCTTCTCCAAGGTCTCTTCAGCTTTCCTTCCTTCATCCAAATGATGCCTTAGTTTGAGGATCTCGTTTTCTTGCTCTTTATTCAGTGCTAGCAGCATTTCTCGAATTCTGGAGGCACATTCTAACTGATCTTCTAATCTGATGATTTCTTCCTTGAGGGCATTCTCCCTTTTGCTAGGTAGATCTTGTTGATCTATGATTTGATCTGATGCTTCATTTGCTTGTCCATCTTCAATCTGAGATGCTTCAAGATCTGAACACTTGCTTCCACTCAACGGCAGGTTGTCATTTTTCCTTTGAGCTGTCTTCTTCTTCTGACGTGCTTTCTTCCCCATTGTTCTACGAATCTCCTTCAAGCGATCAAGCTTCTCTGAAGGACCTGCTCCGATACCAATTGTTGGAAATAATACTGAGAGGGGGGGTGAATCAGTATTATCAGATCAGATAAAACTTTTCAATTTCATACTCAGAAACATATACGCGCCTTCAGTTAAGTGAACCCGCGTGTACACGCGACTGTGTCTAATGCAACTAGCGTATATCCAGAGATCTTATGATTCAGTTAATCTTATCTTCAGTAAATGCATCAGAACATTATTAAGCATATTAACAGTAAACAGGTGCAGTATAACAGAACAGATCATCACACAAAAGCCACACACATGAACACCATGATATAAGGTGGAAACCCAATGTGGGTGAAAACCACCTGCTGCAATTTGTCTCTTTCTTCTTTAATGAGAACTTCTTTTACAATGTACTGGTGCAGTCCTTTACCAGCACGCAGGCTACAACCTGCAGAGGGCTACAACCCTCTTAGCTCTTGTACTAGCCGATCCATTTACTAGTACGTAGGTGCCTACCTACAAAATGCTTCTTTACTCGTTTTCCAGCTGCTAGTGGAAGGGAGCTACAACCCCTGGCTCTTGTACTGGCTGATATGTTTACCAGTACGTAGGTGCCGGCCTACGAGCTACCCGGGACCACGTTTCATACATTTTCATACTGGATCCATAAGACAATCATCATTGTAGTACAACCTGCATCATTAATCACTGAAACACCCAATTCTGAATCACTGTAACCCTATCAACAATAACCAGACAATCATAGCAACAACCAGATCCAGCTCCATATTCAAATATCATACTTCACATTGTATACGCTACTTGGATGAACCCAACCTGCGTGTATACGCTCTTTTACCAAAACCAACTCGCGTACAGATCTATAAATTCAACCTTAAAACTCTGCAGCTATATCAGACATCAAAACATACCCAGATCATAATAATAAACATGCGTCAGTAGATCTGATCTATCCACAGGCAAACCATATGAAGATAATCATTCCAAGCCTTGAGATCTCGTTCCATCATTCATCATCCTCCATATGAGTGAAACCTTGGTTCAGATCACCAACCCATAACCAGCACTTGGATCACACACTTTCTCAGATCTTCATCACTCACACTTACTCTCTTTGGCCTAGTGATCTTCTCCTTATATAGCCTTAGGCCTTGCTCAATACCAAGAGCCAAAACCATAGTAACACAATACCATCAACCTCGAAACTAGGGATCGACACGTCCGTCGAGACACCATGGTCCAAAACCATAGGCACAACTTCCAAGGACTAACTGCCACTGACCAAAGGTACGTTTTCACATGTACGCGCTTTTACTGAAGCCAACCTGCGTGTACACGCTGATTCTCCTTGATGAACCTGCGTATATCTCTTTCTTGTCCTGCTGTACTGAGATCTGTCCACTAGTTAAGTTGCCATCACCTGTACCAGTCTCTGAGCACCTGTACCAACCTCTGAGTGAGTTGCCATCAAGGACAACACTTGAATCATAATGCCAACATATCATGGAAGCTTCGGAGCATCGATGTCGCTTTTCTGGGTGAGTTTTGATTTTATCGTCTTTTATGCTTTTTTTTTTTTTTTTTTAGCTTGTGTAAGTGTTGTTTCACTGGTTTATTTTCATGAATGCTAGAATTTTAACTTGTTTTAGATGGTAGAGGCATTGTTTTAAGCTATAGATTTCCTTTCCTAAGTGTCACATGAGTTTTATCATTTTTGCACCAACGGTCGTTGTTGTGGCAACTCTGTTTACATGATTCATTTTCCTTCAGTTTAATCAATTGTTGCAATTTTTTCACATGGATGCATCTACAATTAGTCAAATCTTCACTCAATCTCACACCATCTTTTAGATCTTCTTTTTTTCACTCTCCCTTGGGCAGATCTAGGTTTCCCTTACCTAGATCTCACTATGCACAACATGCACTGTGAAATTTGGGGACTCAAGCCTTTGGCTTGGTCTCTGGAATTATGAATAGCATGGCTTGGGTTGGATCCAAATGCGTACTATGCAGTTCCAGGAGTTAGTCTCCCAGCTTGGCCACTTAGACTGCGCAATGCGTAGTCTCTCCTAGGGCCTTCTGTTTAGTCAATTTAGTGTTATCTAAATTGCTAGTATTTATTGTCAACCCGGGGCTCGTAAGCTGATGAAGTAAAGGTGTACTATATGTACTTAAGTAACCTCTTAGAGTTTTTCTTATCGTTGGGGGTGTTGTTGTGGTTAATTATGTTCCTAGATGGAATGAGAATTTATAAACAAGTGAGTGATGGTGTGTGTGTAGAGTGAATTCTAAATGAGTGGAAGTGTGTGTGGAGTGATTTCTAACTAATTGCTTGAAAGGAAATGCTTGGAAATAATAAATGAAATTGAAATGACTTGAAATAAACTTGAAAGCAAATGACCACTACCAATGGCACTAGACACCGTTCAAATTGCTGCTAATAAAAGAAAAGAGAATCACTCTTAAAACCCAAGAATAAAGATTATCTCTCTCTAACTCGATGCCTCAAAGCACATGTACTGTGTAAAGCACGGAAAGAAAGTAGCTTAAGTGGAATTATAAAAGTGAGAAAAATATGCTTGAAAGACTAATGATAATAATTTGTTATTTCTAATTCTCTACTTCAGCCATATGTACTATGGAAAGCATGATTAGAAATTAGTGAGGAAATAGTCTAGGAAGCACTTTAAAATCAAAACTTCTACTTTAAAGACTAGTGGTAATGATTTACTCTTTCTAACTCGATACTTCAAAGCACATGTACTGTGTAAAGTACGGAAAGAAAGTAGCTTAAGAACAGTCCAAAAAGCACCCAAACAAGCTGCAAGTTAGTGATATTTTGATCTTAAAAGATAGTAGTTTATGATGAAGATCATTCATGTATGTTAACAGCTCTTTGAGAAATAAGATTAAAAACTAACTATAAAGACAAAGGCAGCACTTGAATTGTCAACTTCAAATACCATTAGCTGTAAAGCAAACACAACACATATAAAAATAAATCCCGGGCTAAAAGAAACCTGCAAAGAAATAACACTGATCAGCTGAAGATAAAGGAAAACAAATAAATAAAACTATACATGCTTAAGGAAACAAATGAGAAAATAATAAAATGCTGCACATGAAATACTTTACAAAGGCTGAGATGAGCAGGGGCCCTCTGTTCATTCAGCCACAAGAGAACTCAAAGATCTGGAAACTTCAAAACAGTGCTATATTGATTCCTCCATTTGCAAAAAGTTTACAAAACAGAGTGCTGGAATAGCACTAGAAAACAGAGTTCACAAATGCTTCTAAATTTAACACAAGTGCAGCAAAATACAACTAATCAAAAGTTCTTTGAGCGTACGCAGACGCATCAATTTATAGGAGCTTCTAAGTTATCCTACGCGTACAGCTAGTTAACAGAAAAACAATAAAACAGTATGCGTATTAATGGTCCTTGGACACATCACGGTTGCGTGGACGAGTTCAGTGGTTCTTGTCGACATGGATAATAAATCCCCTGTTGGATTGCATCCTTTGCCATCTGTAGAACATAGACAGATCACCATTTAAGGTGACGTGACCAAACAGCTCTCAAACACCGTTTAAACCACCTTGAGTTGACCGTGGCTAAACCAGCTTTGACCATGGGTGAAAGTGACGTGGATGGCTGAAACAATGGAACAGGAACCTCGAGCTCACTGATACCTGAGTGCCCATGTGGCCCGTCTAGCAAACCGACACGTGGATCATAGTGTTTAACAAAAAGGCTGCAGGATCTTCAGATAGCTGCGGGATCATCAGATAGCTGCGGGATTCCTGCAAGTAGGTCAAAAAAACTAAACAAATAGTCATCCATTAGCAAAACTTGCTTGATCATGCTTATTGACACTGAATGTAATGATCCGAGAGGTTTTATGGTGAAAATGAGGCAAAAGTGAAGGAAAGATAAGGAAAAGTTGAGGAAAATGGTGGACAAATAGGTGTAGAATAGAGGTTCTACATACCCCCACTCCGAGGGTATTGCATGTCCTCATGCAATGAAAACACAATTCAGTCCATCTGCTGGGATGCCTCAGCTAGGACATCCAACCTCCTTCTCTTCCTTTGTGTAGAAACATTAACCTTTGGCCTCTTGAACATGCATCTAAATTTCAAATTAATTAAGGCTCTGTTCAGCCTTCTGCATCTCTTCTTGAGTCTGCTGTGTTTCTTCTGCCACATGCTCATGTGAAGATAGGTATTATCTTGGATTGCCTTGGCAATATCAGCTTGCTGCTTCATTTCTTCATTTCTCTGTTTAATGTGACAGTTCAACACTTCCAGTTCATAGATTTCTTGTCTAAGTAAATCTATTTGCTGCTCATGAGGTATGACATTACTTGGGCCAGCAGTGTTTTGCTCTAATGTCTCATAATAGTTGTACACCTCTTGTTGAATTGGGTCAACAATTGGTGACTTCCTTGGACTATATTCATGTTCAATTTCAGTTTCAAACTCCGGCTGAAATGGACTGTCTTCTCTTGGAGGAGTAGCTGCCTCACGTGATGATGGACTATCCTCAAGGTCTGCTTGTGTAGCACCCTTCTCAGGTGTGCTAAGATCAACGAAGAGTGTCCTCGTGGCTTTCCTTTTATTCTGCAATCTACTACTCCTTCTTACAGTGGCAGCACTATGTGTTTCTTTTTGTGCCTTTTCCTTTGGTTTTTGAACTTTTACTTTCTCAGAGAGGGCAGTTTTCTCATGGAGTTTAGCTACCCTTTGTGCTAAAGGCTGGTTATCTCTTTCTTCACCTCTAGAATGCTCTGGGGTCTGGTCAGTTTCTCGGATTATGGATTTCCCCTTATCTTGTTTTTGTTTCTTTTTGTCCTCTCTTTTCTTTTTGGCAGCTTCCTTGGCAAGTTCAGCGAGGGTTTCTGAGATGACCTCTTGAGCACTGTCTTCAGTGGGTTCAATCTCAGGTTCAGGATGATGGACTTCTATTTCTTCTACAGTTTGTCCTTCTAAGACATCAGTCTCAGAGATACTTTCCCTTCTCTTCCTTCTGCTTTTTCTAGGTATAGAAGACTCTCCAGGCTCTGCAAAATGATTCCTTACAAGGAATTTTTCCCATGTGTCTTGTTTTTCTTTTAACTGTTCTTCTATCAATAATCTTACAAGACCATGGTGACAGAGGTAAGCTTCTACATTTCGTGGATTTCGTTGAGCCATGGAACACATTTTCCTAAGGCTTTGAAATAGGAAATAAGGAAGGTTTATATCATGTTCTCCTTGAAACTGCAGCATAATTTTACCATGATAGACATACAACACTCCAAATCTCCCTTCACAGGTGAAAAACTTTTGTACTAATAACAATAGAATTTTCCATTCTTCTTTAACATGGGAAATTGGAATGCCTTTGGTGAAAACACTTATGTCCATACCTGGGTTTTTAAAAATCCGCTTCCATTGTTGATCCTGGACTGCCCGGTTTTTAAACCAACGTTCACCGGTTTGTGGAAGAGAGGTAGCCCTTGCTATGCTTCCTTCGCTGACTGTAACTGTTAAATCTCCCACCTCTGCCTGGCTGTCCTTATCCTTAAATGATCTTGCAAAGGCTTTGGTTACTTCCTTATGGTAGCCCTTAAACTTTCTGATACATTGTAACCAATTGGCTTTTTGTAGTGCCTCCTCAACCTGAGGATATGCCTCCAAGAATTTCGAACCTTCCGGTTCAGCCCTCAGAAGCTTTCCCATCGACTCTTCAGCTTTGTTTAAACACAAATTTGATGGTGACCTTACACAGTAACTCCGTAACTTCACACAGTAACTTCTCGGTCTCTATTCAGACTCTGTGGAACAGAGGGTATATGGTGCATAAACAGTCTCAGACACCGGGAATTCACGGCTTGAATTTAGAGTTAAGCGGTGGAATTAGCGTGGTCACGGTAAAAACGGTGACTAACAGTCGTAATACGACTGTATCACAGGTTTACGGGCTATACGGCAGAGTGAAAACAGAGGATGGTTTATGGAGGTAATCGTAGTGAGTGAAAGCGAAATAAGGAAGATAATGGCGAGGAATAGGGTGTTATGAACATAGAGGGTTTTGAAATGACGAACGGAACGGCTACATTCTCCAATTTCGGATGTGGAGTGACACATGGCTGCGGGACGAGAACTGAGAGACGTAATGCGGTAGGTTACGTCATTAGGGTACAAAACCTTAATGACCGAAACAACCATATGTAATTTCAAAAATCGTGGTTATTATGAGCTGGTAGACGTGGAGGATTCGGAGATTTGTAGTCGCATGGGAAATAGAAAATGGGTAATCATTACGTTTAGTGGCCAACAAGACATAACCCAGAAAGTTCGCATAATGAAATAACCATAGGTTTAGAGTTTTGAACATACCTCGGATCACATTTGATTTGGCTTCTGATGATTTACTAACCTTTTGTTAACTTTATTGCTAGCACATGATCTTTTCTCCTTGTCTTTGATGATTTTGAACTGTAAAATATTTTCTTCAGACAAACTGTGTTTCTTGTGCAGGTACAGAAGGCTGCAGGAAAGCTAATCGGCTGCAGGATTGTCAAATGGCTGCAGAAACTGTAATGAAGTCTTCCAGCAGCATAAAATACTTTAGTTGCCTAAAAAAACTTTATTAATGAAGTGAAATGGAATGAATGAATGAGTGAAAAGCAGTGAGGTGAAGTGAAGATGGTAAGATGGAAGAAAATGGTGAGATGAAATAAATGAAATGGAAATGAAAGAAAGAGAGAGATTTTTTTTTTGGAAAACATGAGGTGTCAGGTGACCCTGATTTTCACCTTATGTTTTCTGCATGAGACTGCCAATCAGAGATTGGTTTTCAGGCTCATACATTTATTCATTTTTTCTTTTTTTTTTTTTTCTTTTTTTTTTCTTTTTTTTTTTTTTTTTTTTTTTTAATTGAAATTGAAATTGAAAGAAACAGAGATTAGGCTGATGGAGGAGAAGAATTCTTCTCCACCAGCCTCATTTCAGAATCGCCTTGGAATAACTTAACAAACTCCTCTTTTGAGAGTGGCTTGTGATAGACTTTTAACCGGTGGCCATTCACAATAAAGGGAGTTTGAAGTTCATCAATAGTCTTCACTCTAACTGCTCCATTATTAAAGACTTCATCAATCTCATATGGCCCAAGCCAATGAGTTTGAAATTTTCCCTTGAAGTCCTTAAATTTTGAATCAAACAAGAGTGCCCAATCACCCTTTTGAAACTTCTTTTCTTTGATATGTCGATCATGCCATTTGCTTCTTTGGTGCTGAACTAGATCGGTCCTTAGAATTGCATCTTGTCTCATTTCATCTAGTTCATTTAACTGGTCCATTCTGTGCTTCTGGGCTTCTGTTAAGCTCATCCCCAATTGAACTGCTGTCTTGAAGGTCTTGATTTGGAACTCAATGGGGAACAGGACTTCCTTCCCATAAACAAGTTCATAGGGAGAATGTCCTGTAGTGTTCCTCCATGTAGTTCTATAGGCCCATAAGGCTTCAGGAAGCCTTTCTGCCCAATCTCTTCTATGTAGATGAACAGTCTTTGTGATGATGCTTTCAAGAACTTTATTTGTAGATTCTACTTGACCATTCACTTGCGGATGGTATGGAGTAGATGTTCTATGCTTAATCTTATATTCCTACATCAGCTTTTCCACCATCCTTGATGTAAACTGGCTTCCCTGATCTGTTACAATTTCTCTTGGGACACCAAAACGAGTGAAAATATCCTTGAAAAGAAATTGAACAACTGAATTTTCAGTAGCAGAAGTTAATGCTATAGCTTCTACCCACTTGGTAACATAATCAGTACAAACCAGTATATATCTATTTTGCTTGGATGGCGGATTAATTGGTCCAACAAAATCTAGAGCCCATTTCTCGAAAGGTTCGATGCATACCTGTGGCTGTAGTGGCATTTCATTTGAAAGAGTTCTTCTCCCAGTTCTCTGACAACTGTCACACCTTTTAACATATTGCTTTGCATCCTTAAAGAGAGAAGGCCAATAATATCCTGATGAAAGGATTTTATAGGCAGTCCTCTTATCAGAAAAATGTCCGCCACAAGGTTCGTCATGACATGCTTTAAGGATGTCAGGCATCTCATCCTCTCGTACACATCTTCTGATCATCAAATCTGGCCCTGTTCTGAACAATTCATTAGAAATCCAAGAATAAAGTGAACTATCCTGAATGATTTTCCTTTTCTCATTAGGAAATAAATGTAAAGGTAATTTTCCAGTAACTAAATAATTAGCAATATCAGCATACCAAGGAGTCTTGGTAGTTACTGCAAACAAATACTCATCTGGAAATTTATCCTCTACCGGAGAGTCCTCATTAGTGTTTTGGATTCTGGACAAGAAGTCAGCTACTGTGTTCTGTTTACCTGGTCGATCTAACACAGTTATGTTGAATTCTTGTAAAAGCAAAAGCCATCTTGTAACTCTACCATTAGTGACTGGTTTGTTCATGAGGTATCTAATGGCAGAGTGATCAGTGTGGACAAAGGTTTCATAGCCGGTTATATAGTGTCTAAACTTGTTTATAGCATGAACAACGGCTAGAAACTCCTTTTCAGTAACAGTATAATTTAACTCAGTAGGAGTCAAATTCTTACTTGTGTAATAAATGGCATAAGGGATCAAATCCTTTTGTCCCAAAACAGCTCCTAAAGCTGTATCTGAAGCATCAGTAGAAATGTGGAAAGGGAGTTTCCAATTTGGACCCCTTAAAATGGGTGCTTCAGATATTCTAGTCTTTAAAGCTTCAAAGGCAGATTGACATTCAGGATCCCACTTAAATTCACAATCTTTGGTAAGTAATTTGAAAAGAGGGGATGCTATCTTCGTGAAGTTTTCAATAAATCTTCTATAATACCCAGTAAACCCAAGAAAACTTCTAACATCTCTTTGGCAATTTGGAACAGATAACTTAGAGATGACTTCTACTTTAGATCTATCAACTTTGATTCCATCTCCTGAAATATGATGTCCTAAAACAATCCCTTCAGTAAACATCATAAAACACTTTTCATGACTTAAAGAAAGATTTGTTTCCTTACATCTTACCAGTACTTTTTCCAAATTTGCCAAAGCTTCTTCAAATGTATTACCATAGACTGTGAAATCGTCCATGTATACCTCTACACAATCATGAATCAGATCTGAGAAAATTCCTAGTACAGCCCTTTGAAATGTAGCTGGTGCATTGCACAAACCAAAAGGGAGTACTCGATAGGCAAAAGTCCCCCAAGGACAAGTAAAGGTGGTTTTGTCTTGATCTTCAGGTGCTACCTGAATCTGATTGTAACCACTAAAACCATCCAAGAATGAGAAATACTTTTTACCTGCTAAAGTGTCTAATACCTGATCAATAAAAGGTAGAGGAAAATGATCCTTTAAGGTTGCCTTGTTCAATTCTCGATAGTCAATGCAAACTCTCCATTTACCATTCTTTTTGGGCACTATAACCAAGGGAGAAACCCATTGGCTATCTGAAATGGGGTAAATGAAGTTTACCTTGAGCAATTTCTGAAGTTCTTCTTTCACAATTTCCCTAAGATTTGGATTCATCCGTCTTTGTGGCTGCCTAATAGGTCTGCTGTTTTCTTCAATGTAAATATGATGAATACAAGTCTTAGGGTCGATTCCTTTCATGTCGGTATATTCCCATGCAAAGGCAGTGGAATGTTTTTGCAACAGTTTAGTTAATTCTTCTTGTTGTAGTCTTTCCAAGTTTTTGTTAATGTTTAATGTTTTTCCTGGAAAGATTTCAACTGTAGAACTACCAAACTCTTCCATTGAGAAGAGAGACATTTGTCTAGAGGAGAGATATTCAATATCTGCATCTAACTGGAATTGTGAAGAGTCATATTCTAAAGGTGCCTCAAAATTTTCTAATGTATTTAGAATTTGACTGTCCTCACTGATTTCAGAGATGGTTAGAACAGGTTGAAGAGTATCCTCATCATCAATCCACTCATCTTCTCCTATTTCTGTTATTGCCTTTGCGGGAGGATACAAGTTGAATTTCTTGGTAGAATTACCATCTGATATATACATGTCTCCCGACCTACAACTTATGAAAGCATCAGCTGTGGCCAGCCAAGGTCTTCCTAGAATAAGAGGATGTCCTCCTAGATTGTTCTTGGGAGTTAAAATCATAAAATCAACTGGATACTCCCAAGAGTCTAGTGAGACTGGAATGTCTTCCAATACACCATCAGGTTTAATGATTGATCTGTCTGCAAGTTGCAGCAAAGTAGGTGTAAAGAGAAGATTAGGAAGTTTTAACTGATCCATGGTCTGTCTACTCATAATGTTGATAGCGGCTCCTAAGTCAATCAAAGTATTTGGGATTTCAACCCCATTAATATGAGTTTTAACAATAGGGCTACCGGGATCTACATATTTTTGCATGGTAATTTTACCCATCATAATGTCTGCAATTTTCCCAACTAGATGTATCCTTTTTGTGTCTCTGGTTCTTTTTATTGTTTTTTTCAAACTCATCTCCTTTATTGTCTTTGCTAGAATGGGAATCTCCTTAATGGCTGTTAACAAGGGGATCTTGATACAGACATTTTTCAATTCATCTAGAAAGCTATAGTCAGGCAACCAAATCTGCTTCTCCACTCCTTTATCAATTTGCAATCTTTCAGGAAAAGGAGGAATAGCTGAAGATGTGGGTTGCTCTACTAAGGGAGTTGATTCTTTTTCTTTTTCTTTAATGCTTGGGTTTTGAAGGGATACTTCAGAACCTTTATTGGCTTTGAGAGATTCTTCCTCAGAAATGCTTGGTTGTTGAGCACTTGTAGAAGGTTGGTCTAAGATTCTACCTGATCTGAGTTGGACCTCATTGAGAGGGACAACCATATAGGTAGGGAATGGTTGACCTTCCATAAGTGGTTGACCTTCCATCACATAAGCATTTTGAGGATTCCTATTATTGGGGTTTGGTTGAGGTTGAGAGGGAAGTTGATTTGGCCTCTGCTGAGATTGTAACAAGAGTTGAGAATTTTGATTTTGTGGAGGAGGTTGTTGTTGTTGAGGGAATGGTAATGACAATTGTTGACCTTGATTTGGAAGTTGGGGAGCTTGCTGATTCTGAAAGGATTGAGGATATTGATATAATTGGGCAAATCTCCCATAAGGATTTTGCATTTGCATGCTTTGCAACCATGCTTGGAAAGGATTTTGTGGTTGTGACCAAGGTTGTTGCCAAGGATTCCAATTTGGTGGGGGCTGGAAATTCATAGAGTTGTTAAACCCTTGATTTTGCTGCCCCTGCCAAGGTCTCCTTGCAACAAAACAAAGAGATTCAAGCGTACTTGGATCTTCTTGAAAGACTGCTTTGAGGCCAGGGATTGAAGGACATTCCTTGGTCTCATGAGTTTCTGAGCAAATTACACAGGTTTCCACAACTTGTGCTTCCAAGGGACATTCCCTTAAAGCATGCTTCTTTCTACACTTCGGGCAAAAGATGGTCATAGCCTCGGCTTCTGCTTTTTGTTTATTCTGAATCTTAAGGGTATCAATTTGTTCACTAAGACTCCCTAGGATGTCAGTTTTAAATTCATCTAGCATATTACCGATTTCAGCCCTACTCACTGATCCTGTTGCAGATTTATTTGCCCTAAGGAGAGAAGGATCTCTAGGCCCTTTTTGAGTTTTTGATTTGCCTCTTGAGAGATGGGTACAAAGTTCTGCTATATCACTGAGAGGAAGTTGAGAAATATCCCCTTTCCCCATCATGTTTAAGATATCTATCCACTCATCCCTAATGGCTTTTAATAAGAGGGCTTTTAAGGTCTCTTCATCCAAGGTGCTCATTTTTGCTCTTTTTAAATTATATTGAAATCTCTCAAGTAAATCTTCTAAGCTCTCATCTTCTTTTTGCATCATTTTAAAAACCTCATCCTTATGATTAGTAGGCATACAATAGTCCAAATACCTATCCAAAAAGGTTTGTTTCATTTCATCCCAGGTCCTAATGGACTGAGTAAGTAACCCCATGAACCATTTCAAAGCTTGATCTTTTAACGTTGATGGGAACAGTTTGAGTTTCTGAGTATCATCCAGATAGTCATAAGTTCGACACACAACTTCAAATTCAAACAAGAATGTTTCAGGGTCCTCAGTTCTTAATCCATGAAAATTTGGGAGAACGGATGGTGATATGTTTTTCATGGTGGTTTGGGAGTCCTCATCAACAATGGGAAACCCAAATGTGTTATCCCCATCTCTATTTCCTCCAATGGGACCTCTACCTCCTCCATTGTTATTGTTATTTCCTCCTCCTCCTCTACCTCTACCTCCTCCTTCTTCTTCTGCCATGATGATTCTCCTAGGGATTTCAAAATATTCTGGTTCTTCTACAAAGGGTGAATGAGGAGAGATTTCTCCTTCCTCTTCAGGTGAGTCTATTTCCTCAATTACAATTGGTTGTCTGGTAGGAGAAAGAGAAGAGTCTCTTCCTAGTTCAAACTCAATAGAAGGTATAGGAGAGTCAACTCTTGGCTCTTGAATTTCAGGACTAGGAGTTTCGGTTGGAGATAAGGGAGGTATCTCTTGTCTATCTCTTGAAGCAGATGGACTTGTAAAAATTGAACTTCAAGCTCTAGCTAAAAACCTTCCCCTAGAATCTCTAGCTCTATGCATGTCATTTTTATTTTATCTTCAAGTCAAGTTAAATAGTTCTTTTTCTGATCTTCCAGTTCACTCTAGGTGCAAGAAGAGAGCATACTTAAGAAACTATTAGATTAATAACTTTCTCCTTTCTGATCCTCCAGATCACTTCAAAGTGCAAGAGGAGAGCATACTTAGATAGGTTATTAACTTCTTTTCTTGAAGTTGTTTTTTTTTTTTATATTTTTTTTTTCTTCTAAGAATATGGCTACTTAATTTTACTTCCCCGGCAACGGCGCCAAACCCCAATAATAGGAATCCTCAAAATGCTTATGTGATGGAAGGTCAACCACTTATGGAAGGTCAACCATTCCCTACCTATATGGTTGTCCCTCTCAATGAGGTCCAACTCAGATCAGGTAGAATCTTAGACCAACCTTCTACAAGTGCTCAACAACCAAGCATTTCTGAGGAAGAATCTCTCAAAGCCAATAAAGGTTCTGAAGTATCCCTTCAAAACCCAAGCATTAAAGAAAAAGAAAAAGAATCAACTCCCTTAGTAGAGCAACCCACATCTTCAGCTATTCCTCCTTTTCCTGAAAGATTGCAAATTGATAAAGGAGTGGAGAAGCAGATTTGGTTGCCTGACTATAGCTTTCTAGATGAATTGAAAAATGTCTGTATCAAGATCCCCTTGTTAACAGCCATTAAGGAGATTCCCATTCTAGCAAAGACAATAAAGGAGATGAGTTTGAAAAAAACAATAAAAAGAACCAGAGACACAAAAAGGATACATCTAGTTGGGAAAATTGCAGACATTATGATGGGTAAAATTACCATGCAAAAATATGTAGATCCCGGTAGCCCTATTGTTAAAACTCATATTAATGGGGTTGAAATCCCAAATACTTTGATTGACTTAGGAGCCGCTATCAACATTATGAGTAGACAGACCATGGATCAGTTAAAACTTCCTAATCTTCTCTTTACACCTACTTTGCTGCAACTTGCAGACAGATCAATCATTAAACCTGATGGTGTATTGGAAGACATTCCAGTCTCACTAGACTCTTGGGAGTATCCAGTTGATTTTATGATTTTAACTCCCAAGAACAATCTAGGAGGACATCCTCTTATTCTAGGAGGACCTTGGCTGGCCACAGCTGATGCTTTCATAAGTTGTAGGTCGGGAGACATGTATATATCAGATGGTAATTCTACCAAGAAATTCAACTTGTATCCTCCCGCAAAGGCAATAACAGAAATAGGAGAAGATGAGTGGATTGATGATGAGGATACTCTTCAACCTGTTCTAACCATCTCTGAAATCAGTGAGGACAGTCAAATTCTAAATACATTAGAAAATTTTGAGGCACCTTTAGAATATGACTCTTCACAATTCCAGTTAGATGCAGATATTGAATATCTCTCCTCTAGACAAATGTCTCTCTTCTCAATGGAAGAGTTTGGTAGTTCTACAGTTGAAATCTTTCCAGGAAAAACATTAAACATTAACAAAAACTTGGAAAGACTACAACAAGAAGAATTAACTAAACTGTTGCAAAAACATTCCACTGCCTTTGCATGGGAATATACCGACATGAAAGGAATCGACCCTAAGACTTGTATTCATCATATTTACATTGAAGAAAACAACAGACCTATTAGGCAGCCACAAAGACGGATGAATCCAAATCTTAGGGAAATTGTGAAAGAAGAACTTCAGAAATTGCTCAAGGTAAACTTCATTTACCCCATTTCAGATAGCCAATGGGTTTCTCCCTTGGTTATAGTGCCCAAAAAGAATGGTAAATGGAGAGTTTGCATTGACTATCGAGAATTGAACAAGGCAACCTTAAAGGATCATTTTCCTCTACCTTTTATTGATCAGGTATTAGACACTTTAGCAGGTAAAAAGTATTTCTCATTCTTGGATGGTTTTAGTGGTTACAATCAGATTCAGGTAGCACCTGAAGATCAAGACAAAACCACCTTTACTTGTCCTTGGGGGACTTTTGCCTATCGAGTACTCCCTTTTGGTTTGTGCAATGCACCAGCTACATTTCAAAGGGCTGTACTAGGAATTTTCTCAGATATGATTCATGATTGTGTAGAGGTATACATGGACGATTTCACAGTCTATGGTAATACATTTGAAGAAGCTTTGGCAAATTTGGAAAAAGTACTGGTAAGATGTAAGGAAACAAATCTTTCTTTAAGTCATGAAAAGTGTTTTATGATGTTTACTGAAGGGATTGTTTTAGGACATCATATTTCAGGAGATGGAATCAAAGTTGATAGATCTAAAGTAGAAGTCATCTCTAAGTTATCTGTTCCAAATTGCCAAAGAGATGTTAGAAGTTTTCTTGGGTTTACTGGGTATTATAGAAGATTTATTGAAAACTTCACGAAGATAGCATCCCCTCTTTTCAAATTACTTACCAAAGATTGTGAATTTAAGTGGGATCCTGAATGTCAATCTGCCTTTGAAGCTTTAAAGACTAGAATATCTGAAGCACCCATTTTAAGGGGTCCAAATTGGAAACTCCCTTTCCACATTTCTACTGATGCTTCAGATACAGCTTTAGGAGCTGTTTTGGGACAAAAGGATTTGATCCCTTATGCCATTTATTACACAAGTAAGAATTTGACTCCTACTGAGTTAAATTATACTGTTACTGAAAAGGAGTTTCTAGCCGTTGTTCATGCTATAAACAAGTTTAGACACTATATAACCGGCTATGAAACCTTTGTCCACACTGATCACTCTGCCATTAGATACCTCATGAACAAACCAGTCACTAATGGTAGAGTTACAAGATGGCTTTTGCTTTTACAAGAATTCAACATAACTGTGTTAGATCGACCAGGTAAACAGAACACAGTAGCTGACTTCTTGTCCAGAATCCAAAACACTAATGAGGACTCTCCGGTAGAGGATAAATTTCCAGATGAGTATTTGTTTGCAGTAACTACCAAGACTCCTTGGTATGATGATATTGCTAATTATTTAGTTACTGGAAAATTACCTTTACATTTATTTCCTAATGAGAAAAGGAAAATCATTCAGGATAGTTCACTTTATTCTTGGATTTCTAATGAATTTTTCAGAACAGGGCCAGATTTGATGATCAGAAGATGTGTACGAGAGGATGAGATGCCTGACATCCTTAAAGCATGTCATGACGAACCTTGTGGCGGACATTTTTCTAATAAGAGGACTGCCTATAAAATCCTTTCATCAGGATATTATTGGCCTTCTCTCTTTAAGGATGCAAAGCAATATGTTAAAAGGTGTGACAGTTGTCAGAGAACTGGGAGACCAACTCTTTCAAATGAAATGCCACTACAGCCACAGGTATGCATCGAACCTTTCGAGAAATGGGCTCTAGATTTTGTTGGACCAATTAATCCGCCATCCAAGCAAAATAGATATATACTGGTTTGTACTGATTATGTTACCAAGTGGGTAGAAGCTATAGCATTAACTTCTGCTACTGAAAATTCAGTTGTTCAATTTCTTTTCAAGGATATTTTCACTCGTTTTGGTGTCCCAAGAGAAATTGTAACAGATCAGGGAAGCCAGTTTACATCAAGGATGGTGGAAAAGCTGATGGAGGAATATAAGATTAAGCATAGAACATCTACTCCATACCATCCGCAAGCGAATGGTCAAGTAGAATCTACAAATAAAGTTCTTGAAAGCATCATCACAAAGACTGTTCATCTACATAGAAGAGATTGGGCAGAAAGGCTTCCTGAAGCCTTATGGGCCTATAGAACTACATGGAGGAACACTACAGGACATTCTCCCTATGAACTTGTTTATGGGAAGGAAGTCCTGTTCCCCATTGAGTTCCAAATCAAGACCTTCAAGACAGCAGTTCAATTGGGGATGAGCTTAACAGAAGCCTAGAAGCACAGAATGGACCAGTTAAATGAACTAGATGAAATGAGACAAGATGCAATTCTAAGGACCGATCTAGTTCAGCACCAAAGAAGCAAATGGCATGATCGACATATCAAAGAAAAGAAGTTTCAAAAGGGTGACTGGGCACTCTTGTTTGATTCAAAATTTAAGGACTTCAAGGGAAAATTTCAAACTCATTGGCTTGGGCCATATGAGATTGATGAAGTCTTTATTAATGGAGCAGTTAGAGTGAAGACTATTGATGAACTTCAAACTCCCTTTATTGTGAATGGCCACCGGTTAAAAGTCTATCACAAGCCACTCTCAAAAGAGGAGTTTGTTAAGTTATTCCAAGGCGATTCTGAAATGAGGCTGGTGGAGAAGAATTCTTCTCCTCCATCAGCCTAATCTCTGTTTCTTTCAATTTCAATTTCAATAAAAAAAAAAAAAAAAAAAAAAGAAAAAAAAAAAAAAAAATGAATAAATGTATGAGCCTAAAAACCAATCTCTGATTGGCAGTCTCATGCAGAAAACATAAGGTGAAAATCAGGGTCACCTGACACCTCATGTTTTCCAAAAAAAAAATCTCTCTCTTTCTTTCATTTCCATTTGATTTATTTCATCTCACCATTTTCTTCCATCTTACCATCTTCACTTCACCTCACTGCTTTTCACTCATTCATTCATTCATTCATTCATTCCATTTCACTTCATTAATAAAGTTTTTTTAGGCAACTAAAGTATTTTATGCAGCTGGAAGACTTCATTACAGTTTCTGCAGCCATTTGACAATCCTGCAGCCGATTAGCTTTCCTGCAGCCTTCTGTACCTGCACAAGAAACACAGTTTGTCTGAAGAAAATATTTTACAATTCAAAATCATCAAAGACAAGGAGAAAAGATCATGTGCTAGCAATAAAGTTAACAAAAGGTTAGTAAATCATCAGAAGCCAAATCAAATGTGATCCGAGGTATGTTCAAAACTCTAAACCTATGGTTATTTCATTATGCGAACTTTCTGGGTTATGTCTTGTTATGGCTACTTAATTTTACTTCCCCGGCAACGGCGCCAAAATGTTTAGTCAATTTAGTGTTATCTAAATTGCTAGTATTTATTGTCAACCCGGGGCTCGTAAGCTGATGAAGTAAAGGTGTACTATATGTACTTAAGTAACCTCTTAGAGTTTTTCTTATCGTTGGGGGTGTTGTTGTGGTTAATTATGTTCCTAGATGGAATGAGAATTTATAAACAAGTGAGTGATGGTGTGTGTGTAGAGTGAATTCTAAATGAGTGGAAGTGTGTGTGGAGTGATTTCTAACTAATTGCTTGAAAGGAAATGCTTGGAAATAATAAATGAAATTGAAATGACTTGAAATAAACTTGAAAGCAAATGACCACTACCAATGGCACTAGACACCGTTCAAGTTGCTGCTAATAAAAGAAAAGAGAATCACTTTTAAAACCCAAGAATAAAGATTATCTCTCTCTAACTCGATGCCTCAAAGCACATGTACTGTGTAAAGCACGGAAAGAAAGTAGCTTAAGTGGAATTATAAAAGTGAGAAAAATATGCTTGAAAGACTAATGATAATAATTTGCTATTTCTAATTCTCTACTTCAGCCATATGTACTATGGAAAGCATGATTAGAAATTAGTGAGGAAATAGTCTAGGAAGCACTTTAAAATCAAAACTTCTACTTTAAAGACTAGTAGTAATAATTTACTCTTTCTAACTCGATACTTCAAAGCACATGTACTGTGTAAAGTACGGAAAGAAAGTAGCTTAAGAACAGTCCAAAAAGCACCCAAACAAGCTGCAAGTTAGTGATATTTTGATCTTAAAAGATAGTAGTTTATGATGAAGATCATTCATGTATGTTAACAGCTCTTTGAGAAATAAGATTAAAAACTAACTATAAAGACAAAGGCAGCACTTGAATTGTCAACTTCAAATACCATTAGCTGTAAAGCAAACACAACACATATAAAAATAAATCCCGGGCTAAAAGAAACCTGCAAAGAAATAACACTGATCAGCTGAAGATAAAGGAAAACAAATAAATAAAACTATACATGCTTAAGGAAACAAATGAGAAAATAATGAAATGCTGCACATGAAATACTTTACAAAGGCTGAGATGAGCAGGGGCCCTCTGTTCATTCAGCCACAAGAGAACTCAAAGATCTGGAAACTTCAAAACAGTGCTATATTGATTCCTCCATTTGCAAAAAGTTTACAAAACAGAGTGTTGGAATAGCACTAGAAAACAGAGTTCACAAATGCTTCTAAATTTAACACAAGTGCAGCAAAATACAACTAATCAAAAGTACTTTGAGCGTACGCAGACGCATCAATTTATAGGAGCTTCTAAGTTATCCTACGCGTACAGCTAGTTAATAGAAAAACAATAAAACAGTATGCGTATTAATGGTCCTTGGACACATCACGGTTGCGTGGACGAGTTCAGTGGTTCTTGTCGACATGGATAATAAATCCCCTGTTGGATTGCGTCCTCTGCCATCTGTAGAACATAGACAGATCACCATTTAAGGTGACGTGACCAAACAGCTCTCAAACACCGTTTAAACCACCTTGAGTTGACCGTGGCTAAACCAGCTTTGACCATGGGTGAAAGTGACGTGGATGGCTGAAACAATGGAACAGGAACCTCGAGCTCACTGATACCTGAGTGCCCATGTGGCCCGTCTAGCAAACCGACACGTGGATCATAGTGTTTAACAAAAAGGCTGCAGGATCTTCAGATAGCTACGGGATCATCAGATAGCTGCAGGATTCCTGCAAGTAGGTCAAAAAAACTAAACAAATAGTCATCCATTAGCAAAACTTGCTTGATCATGCTTATTGACACTGAATGTAATGATCTGAGAGGTTTTATGGTGAAAATGAGGCAAAAGTGAAGGAAAGATAAGGAAAAGTTGAGGAAAATGGTGGACAAATAGGTGTAGAATAGAGGTTCTACACCTTCCCCAGATTGTACTGCACATTACGTAGTTCCAGTCATCAAGCTTCCATATTGACTATTGCGACTACGTAGTGCGCAGTTCCCAGAGTCATTCAGTCACCTATGTTAGTCAAAATTGCGCAATCCATCTCATTAGATGCCCTGATTTCTGCTTGATCATGTTATTAAGTCAGATTTGCAAGAGCTAGTGTTTGCTTGCCAGGAGTGTCATTTCTCTCCCATAGGTACCACACTAATGAATAAATTCTCTCTAGTAGTCATTGTACCATGGAACCAAAGAGAGATGCTTCAAGAGAGACCACTGAAAGTAGTACTAGGGAAGCAATTGAGAAAGCACCAGTTAACATGCCAATATATGTGGACACTCAACTATTCATAGAATAAGAGTCAAGACTAACGTGGCAGCAAGTCCAGTAGCAATAGAATAAGGTAGAAATCCAGTACAAGATTAGGGAAAGAGGGATTTGATAACATAATAGTGGCTGAACGAAGATGTAGAGTGAAAGTGTATTCAAACTTCATGAAGATAACTTTGGCAGCAGAAAGAAAAGGAAGGAGAAGACATAAACAACAGAGCAAATGAAGAGAGAAAAGCAGAGCTTGCAGGTAGTAGAATTGAGATCGTAGCAAGTAGAACAATAACAGGAGGAAGAATGGGAGCTAAGGAAGAAATATCAAGAAGAGAAGTAGAAGTAAGAAGAATAATAAAAGAAGGGCACAATGGCAGAGGAAACAACACCCATACAGGTTGATGGTCGAGAACAACCAACAACTAGGGAAGAGAGTGAAAAAATGCAGGATCAGGAGCTTGCTCAACAGATTGAGAAATTAATTGAAGTAACATGCATGGAGCTGGAACAAGAGCCAAAGAATGAAGACATTGACCTTATGCGAATAAAACAAGAGGTCATCTCTAAATCTCCACCAACTTTAGCATCAGAACTAGTCATGAGCGAGAAAGGGGATATTGTTCTCCTTAGGATGATTTAGTTATGGATGTGTACAATCTATCATTTGATGAATTCCAGAAGAGGATTGTACAAGCGTAGAGAAAACACTTTTTGGATGGTCACATATCACTTGCATTCATCAAGGAAAGGGTGATTGTGTCAGAAACTAGGAAGCATCCAACTTACCTTTCCAAAGCCAGCTTGGCTTATGAAGTAGTGACAAGATCAAATTTTAAGTACCTGATGGTCGAGAATGAACAACTGGCAAAGAACTTGCAGGGTGCCAGGACAAAGATAGAAAAACTTTGAGCGTCAATGTAGAATGCAATTTCCTCAATGGGTGAGATGAGGAAGGAGATACTCGCTAAAGAATCAACACATGAGGATACCATGTGTAAGATCCATGATGGATCTGTCACTGTGCATAAAGTAGTTTTCCATGTACAAGGACTACAACGATGGAGCAAAGAGTTTGTTAAAACCGCCCAAGAACATACATGTTGCCATCGCCCATGTACAAGAGTGGACAGTGTGGTACAAAGGCCCCCCGCTTGACTTAATTAAGAAAATGAAGCCATAAGCATATTTGGAGAAAGCAAAGGTCTGGATGTTGATCCAAAACTATGAGCATCTTGCCACATTCATTAGCAGCATACAAGCCTCATATGTGGGATTGTACAACATTTTGGATGTCATGGTGAGAAAGCACAAGATCCCATCTATCGGTTCCCTCACCGAGGCTAAATCAAAGAACCAAGTCCGGCTTGAGATTGATGAGTACATGGAGTAGCTAAGATGAGAGACCACAGGGGAAGACTTGGAGCTAAACACACACAACATGTAGAATTACATCGATGGTCCTGTCAAGGTCAAAACCATGCTGCACATGATTGAGAATGAGTTGGATATAGGTTCCAAGACCATATACCTGGATGCCATGGAGGCAGGATTCCACTTTCAGTAAGACACCATCAAGAAGTTTGGGGACACCATCACACAGTGCCAAGCTTTGCATCAATATGTGACTGAGAAGCATCAAGTGGATGTTGTTGAGCTGGACCTTCCCCAAACTCCAGAGTCATAGTTTTGTGTCTTACTGGGCTATCTCTAGCCTATTTTGTCTTATGTGGGTACATGTGGAAAATGTAATATTATTTGAAAATATGTTGTAAGTCAAATTCCAAGTGTTATTAGTGGAATATGAAAGGTCATCATGTTATGTAATGAATTACTTGTAAATAAGTTGAAGAGTCATGAGGGTAGTTAAAGAGCTAGACAGGGGAATGCTAAGGGTCACCCCACCCTTTGTTATAAATAAAACCTCATAACTCATATCATAGGCTTTTGGGAGCCAAAATTTCATCTAGGCTTATGATTAGAAAAGGCTTGGGAGTATTGTGATGATCATTGGCTTCTCCATAGTGTATAGTGAATATACTTATTTGGAGGAGCAGGGTTTCTTAATTGTAATGTTCCACTATTGGAGTTAGTGTTCGCAAATGGTGTATGTATGGATGGAACTTTCACTTACAATAATAATATCAAAGCCAACATGTTTTCATGCATATGTTGTTGATGTAGTTGGACTATTATGGTTTCTTTAGAAATGTATTATTTTTAACTTACACATTTTCTTATGAACTACTTTGCATGAAATTGTATGAATATTGTTGAATGCGTGTTGTTGGATTAACCCATCACTTTAATTTATGGACTATTATGCATTTTAGCTTGTGATGTGATTCCGCCCATGTGCTCCTTTCAAGCTGTGTACTATTACAGACTTCTAAGGGGTGCACTTCCTTTTCCCCTCCATGCATCACACGTAACTCTCTACAGGGTCACACACTTGCTTTCACCCAAAGTTATCATACTTACCTCTGTGTGCTACTGCAGTCAAGGCACTACAATACCATCCACTGTTGGGAGTCGTACTCCAAATAGTTTGAGGTCTAGTTGGGACTTCATATCGGGGATATCCCCTGAATGTTGGCAGGTCTAGAACCATCAACATGTCCATATTCATGGCTGTGAAAAAAATGATTTTACCAAGGTCTTTCTTATTTCCATGTTTCTCGCTAAATTTTTCCTTTCTTTGGGCCTTCTTTTCCTTGACCTTCTAGAGAAAATTTTTCTTAGTCCTCAGATTTGGATATGACACCATCTCTAGTGTTTCTTCTGATCTCCTCCTACATTAATTTAGACCAAATTCTCTCCCAAACTGGTAGCTTGTCTCTTCCATCAACTAATCTTGATAGTTGTGTCAGGATTTAAAAAGGCAAAGGAGTGTTAAATTCACAAGTTTAGATGATGACACATTTTATACTATTCCTCCAAGTTCATCTTGAACTTGACTGAATCTAGATATGTATTAAACAATCGTTTCATTTTTACCCATTCGAATGTTGCAAATCTTGTCTCTCAAAGCCAATATCCTAGCATCACTGCTACTCTAAAATAGATATGTGAGAGTTTTCAACATTGAAAAAACAGTTTCCTTTCCATGAAAATTCGACACCACATGATCTCTGACACCCTCCAAAATAATTCTCCTGCCTTTTGGCATGTCTTTCTTCCACTAAGTGCTTGTGCGTCTGATGTTGTTGGTTTTGGAATATCAATTTTTGTGTGTTCCAATACTCCATTTTTATCCAGGATATCTTTCATCCTATTTTTCCAAGCACAAAAATATGAGATGCCCTCCAATGCATACTCAAGCCTCAATCCACATTGTTCCTACACTGAAGAAAATATTCTCTAAGAACTCTGAAAATCAAATTTTTTCTAAGAGAATATATGGAAACTGGTCTCTATGTAGTCTTCCAAAGCTCTAATACCATGTACAAATAGCTCAAACTTTGCAGTTGCTAATGAATTCAAATTGAAAACAATATACACAAATTTAGTCTACTCAATCTACAAAAAGGAAAACATACAATAGAAACACATGAAATAACATGCAACCATTCAATCATAATGAACATACTATTTTTACTAGGGAACCTAACTAGGAAAAACCCATCCTCTATTTTTCATTAAATTCGATGAGAATATGGATATATTACAATGAAAACTTAAATCTTGAAGCACGACATGCACTGCGAAATCTATCTCCTTCTCTCTGACCTATTCTGACTAACACTAACCAAAATAGGCCTCAACCTTCCTCCTATTTCCTTGTGCAGTTCTTGAGGAAATTAACCCATAAAAAATAGGAGAATTCCCTATTTCCATGCGCAAATATTGAAGGAATTGATCATTTTCTCTAATGAAAAACCTGTACAATAAACTATTGTACAATTGAAAATTACAATGTGCCTTTTCATTCACCTCAACTAGGAAATTTGAATTCCATACATGACTAGGGATATTTTTAGTAAATTGATTAATTAGCTGAGAGATCAGCGAGTAAACAAAAATTACTGCTACTCAACTGAAATCTTGCTGACTCTATTCTAGACTAGAGCTCATATAATTGAGTTTAACTGACATTAAATCCACTAGATTGTTATATTTCATCAATCAACTCATGCACAACTCTACTTCTAGCCTACAAACTCAAATTGACTGATTTAACTAGGTGATTTGGCCATTTCAACCTTATTAATTGCAACTCAAGTCATCTTGTTGGTGTGGAAAATTGAATTTCTCCATTTGATGAAGGCATAAGTCAAATGAAGCCTTTTCTTGATACAATTTAACAATTGTTACTTCATGCATTCTAAGTATATCATGAATCTTCTAGAGTAAACTAGCACATACCATTGTACTAAGATATGTTTGTTGAAGGTATATGGAATCTGGATCAATAAATATTTAAATTGTTTGTCATATTCTCATACTGATTCATTTGGTCTTTGTTTAATCTCTTTAAATTTTTGTGTTGCTAGGAGGTTGACATCTTGGGGTTTAAAAATTGTAAGGAAGCTAGTATTGATTTCTTTTTTCAACTTTAGTTGGTTTTTTGTAAGGTTCATAAACAACGTGAAAACGTGTTTCCTTAAGGCTGTGACGAATTGTTCCATTTGTTTGTCTTCATCATTAACATCATTTGCGGCCCATAAATTTTCATAGACAAATCGACATTTTTTGGGGTCTTCTTCATCCTCGTATAGGGGTATATGGTTTAATCACATTTTACTTGTATGAGATGTCGATGTCCCATATGTTAGACTAATATGTGACTCGTCATTTTTTCCAAGTTCAGAGGTAGGTGGACTACTCAGAGGTGTGCTACTTTCTTCTTTTTCAGCAATATCCTTTGAAAATAATTTGTCGATTTAACATACTATATCTATATATTCAGTGAACTGACTCTCTCAGGGTCGCGACCCTTCATCGATCGGTTATGTGCTTTCGACATCCTCAATAGATACTAGTTGTGGCAGGGGGGAATGATCATGAGATTCTAGAGTTGGAGAAGTACTTGTTCTATTTCATTACTATTTAATTGGTTTTCATATGTGCTTTAAATTTTTGCATGGTTTCTTTATTCATCTTGATTATGCCAGATTGTAACTATGTATGAATAATTCTGTGATGTTTGTTGAAGGAACTATCAAACAATGGACTTGATATTGTTACGGACGAAGTTCTTATTGTTGGACTAGAGTCATCAATTTCCATAACGTCTACTTGTTCTCTAGGTGTTATGAGTAGACTATTATTCTTTGTCAAAGTGGGTGGTGCTATGCCTCTCAACTCATCTAAGGAGTCCCATGCATCTTCACTCTCACACTCTCGATTCTTCATTCTTTTCCTCTGGTATTCTTATTCTCTTATTTTTTCTCATATTTGTTGTCGCTTGTCCCTTGCAATTTTTTGTATGTCAATCGATTGCTTATACTGTTGGTTGGTGTCCTATCGATTACTATATATTTTGTTTTTTCTGGCAGATGACCTTCTTCCTTACATTTTATTTATTTATGTGTACTTATCCAACTTTACTATTTTTTTCAACTTTTCACTCTTTATTTATCACAATCTATTACCCCCCCATGCAGATCTGACTTAGTGTCAGTTCGTGGGGAAGCACCCAACAACCATATCTGTTTTCTTAGAGAGTAATCCCACGTTTCCTTTGTGCCTTTGCACCAGACATCAATGAAATTATGCCCATTGATTTGTTCATTTTGCTAGTTAGTATTCACTGGAGTCTACAACAATGGTTGATACTTGATGATGTGTCCTGCACTCTTTTCAAGTAGGAACTTATGTAAGAGGGTGGGAATTGTGCAAAAGAAACTGTTGTGCAGATCATTAAAGAGTCTGGCTTTAACACATTCAAAAGAAGTTTTGTCTTCTATTTCTTGTTATTCGTTAAAGTTATCAAGAATCAACTTAACCCACTCATGTAGATTTGTTAGAGTGTCGTTTGATAATTTCAACAGGAGTCAGGAATGATTTTTTTTTTCAGAGCTTTTTTCCTAGGCGAATCAATCGAGGAATTTATTGATCTATATCGGGGCAACTTTGATGAACCGTTCATGTGCTTCTGTGAAGAAGTTCGCTATGGATTATGCAATTGATACTTGATTCCTTCGTGCATAGTTATTTAGATAGTTATTGATCTTTATCTTCCAACATAATTGTATTTTCTATAATGTTAATATTTATTCTTGCATACTCCGTGACTCAAGTTCTGACTACCGAAAATGGAACGAATGTTGTAATCTAGCGAAAAATGTACATTGTTACCAGTACATAGACATCAGGCAATGGTATGACAAGCATAAGTAAAGATAAAAGAGACATAATAATGTTGAACCAACAGACACACATATATATTATTTCTTATTATCCTACTAAGAACTAATACATTGGTATACAAACAAATATATATAGACTACCAAGACAATTACAACAATCTAACTGTCCAACACAATGTTAATCTGACATTAGTTATCACTTTGTTTCAATATGTATTTGTTGACTCAACTCTGCCGACTAGCCCCTCCAACACCTACTCTGATTAAAAAATCCAAATTGAAGTAGCTAGTTGGGTTCCTAACCCTAGCCATACAACGGGAGGATAGAGCTAGCATTTAAATTGCATCATCCTCTATTGGAAAATAAAGGCACTCGTGGGTGGGGTCCTTAAAGAAATTTTTTAGGAATATAATGACATTATTACTTACCTTAATTAGATACAACGATTCCAACACCACCAATGCTCTTGCCTAATCAACCTTGATACCCGCTTGGCCCACATACAGGGTCACCTCCAATGTGGCCTCGAGCCTTTAGCTCCAATAGGTACAATTTCCATGGATTTGGCCCCAGTCACCTCCTCAGATATTTGATGTTTCTTCCATCCTCTTAGCTAATGTTTTGTACTTATAGTCTAGTAGATTATTTAAGAAAATGTAGAGTGAATGCTAGTTGAGACTTGATTTTTTGTATATCTAACTTAGAGTATATCATAGACTTGAATATCGTTGACAAGTCTTGTTTCCCTAGTATAAGACCATAACATTGTTAAAGATAAAAAATGATATTTAATTTTGTAACAAAGTTATTTTGAAACTATAAAAACTTTAATTAACTGAAAAAATATTATTGATTTACATAAAATTATTTATATAATAAAAAGATCATATTTAAAAAGTAAATTTAATTCTAATTCTAATTAGTTAGGATTATCGGATGATATCCAATCATTGATTATAAAATGTTAGGATTATTGGATGATATCCATTCATTGGTTATAAAATGATAAAATAATAGAGTATTAAAAATGACAAAATGGTCAAATCATAAAAGATATAATTGAAACTGAAATTTATTTTGTGGTATAAAAAATAATTCATATATTAAAAATAATTATAATAAATTGTGTTAACTTTATATTATAAAACGATAATTTAATTTCAAAATTATTTTTATTTATAATATTTACATACAAATTTAAAATATCATTTTTTATGCATGCATATTTTTATATTAATAAAAAATATCACAATATCATTAAATTAAATTTATAATAATAAATCGGTCAAATTATTAAACAATCACCATAATCCACTTATACTAATTAATAATCATAACCATCTACATTGTTATTTAAATCATGTATTTTGATGCAGATTCCAAACTTGCTACCATTTGAATGTCCATCTTTGTTAATTCTACCTTTATACCATTTGAATGCTCATCTTTGTTAATTCCACTTATGACATCTAATGATCATAGCCAGATTATAAAAAACACCAGATGATTCTACCAATACAAACTAATAACCAAATAAAATTTTATTTACATTTTATTGTAATAGTCAATTCCATATCCATAGATACTGACTACACTTATAACAAATATAGATTCATCTTAAATACAGATCTAACATGAGTCGAGTGGGATCAAATTTCTTTACATGCAAACTTTTTTAGAGTGCAAAATACAGTGTGTTATTTTTCATTGTTTAAATTGTATTTTTGAATGCTAAATAGAGTATATATATGACCAATTAAAAAAATTAACCATAAAAACTTAATTTTTTGCTCTTTATAGACATATATGAAGTTGATATTGACATAAATTAGTTAACATAGATCTTCAAATAGTTTATATAAATCTCTTGTTAAAATATTTTTGAAAAATAGAAGATTTAAACACCTGATGCACACATTTATTTTACTTCTAATTATTTTAAAACATACTCATTTTTCTTTAATTACAGGCAACATTATTTTTCTATTTAGAACATAATTTTTATTTTTTATTTATATTTTAAAGGGACATGGATGGACGGACAAACTTACACATCCCCTCATACTAGGCTGTAGAATGAGCCTCTCGTCTCAACCAAGTTTTTATTTGGATTGAAATATTGTTAATTCCAAACACACATATATACAAATAATATTTATATCAAGAAAAGGGTATAATCGAGTTACAAAATTTGATGAGAATATGGTTGTAAGCCATAAGAAAAATGATAAATGTCTTGTTCCAGAAAATCTATAGTGGTGTACTCAATACTAACTAGCCCAACATGTCTACTATTTAGCAAAATGTCATGCTACTGAAACAACTTAACAAAATATTATAAACAAAGACATATATTAAAAAATGGCCCCGGTAGAGCATCTTCTAGCACAATTCAATTTTCCTTGTTGTCCTCCTCATAACACATGTCCATTATTACTTGCACTATAGGGAATAGTCTATCTATTATGGCCTTTAATTCCAAATTGGGATAACACCTAACCCTTGCACTTTGTTCCTTCAAGCTAGATTTTTATGAAGTAAAAAGAGTAAGAGATTGGAGAATATCATAAAGGAAATTAAGGAAACCAAAAATATGAGCCACTAATGAAACTATAAATTCCCAGTCAAGGTTAAATTCTAGATATTTTCTTCCATGTATTTGGTAAAATGTACTAAACTCACGTCCTAGGTCTTACACTTTTCTTAATTAAGTGGTAATTTGAACAATGTACCTATCTCACTATTGAATTTCCACCATGAGGGTTTCCTCCCATAATCCTTACCAACATTTCCTTTAGCAAGATAAATTTACCACAAATTGATGAGACTTTACTACCCCACTTTCACGCCATTTAACATTTCTATGGACCTCCAAATACTCACACATCACAAGTTGGTTCTTTCTGCGGCTCGTCTTCCTTCTTATATGTCACTTGAAGCATTGATATCAAATAGTGAAAAATCAAATTATTCACTTGCTATATTTCTCAACATAAGATGTTCAAAGGAAAACCACTAAAGATGTAACATAGAAACTATAGGGATGTAGGCGGGGTGGGTGGGGGAGGGGAATTGCTCTCCCAAACCACCCTTCACTCAAAACAAAACAACAATTTCAGATGTGTTAGACCAACATGATCTTATTAATTACTAGTATTAGTGACTAGAAGCATTAGGGAGTGTGGCATGGTAATCACCATACCCCATTGTCCTTTTGAACCTACTAGAGTAGATGCAATGACATTACCCTCTCCAGGCATTTTTAAGGAAACAATGTGTCTAGACCATCAACCTCCAATATTAGTTTAAAAATATGGGTTATCAAAATTCCCCATCCTTTAAGCACCCCAAAACAATTTTCAGAGATCATTATCATGTTCATCTCATCAAGAGCCTTCTAATGATACAAATTTAATCAAAATTTTGAGCTCTAGACACAAAGTTATACCAAACTGAAGATTTTCCCTTCCAAGAACCATGCCAACATCTATATCATTGCCATGATGGATACATGTGGAATTTTCCCCCCATATGTACCCATTGTACAAGTCTACATCAGTTATATGTGGCTAAGATGTGGCATTTTCTACCCACATGTCACCACCACATATGAACACATCCTCATAATGACACATTACCCAAACGCTCACATCTAGATCTCAGAATACCAAAAATCCTTGTTATAATGATTTCTAGATCTTTGGTATTCTATATCCATTTGATAATTTTAGAACTTTTAGATCTTTATTTGCATTTTTCCCCACTAAAGTTAACGAGTCAACATTTCAATTCAAGAAAACTTGAAAAGTCCCAATTAACCAAAAAGTCAAATTTCTAGATTTATGGATTTAGAAAATCTACTAATATGAATCACAACACTTCACTTTCCACATGGACTTCCACTTCAATGTCATTGCACCACTCTAATCGTCATTAGTACCATGCCATGTTAGACTGGGTCCACATTGTCAAACTTTGCTTCTTTGGATATCTAGCATTTTATGTTAAGCCCTATATAAGATCCATGTTAACCTAAAAACCTTTATTAAGCCCTATATATTGAGTGATTATATCTATATTGTTATATTATTATGTAGGCTAGAACCCCTCATGTCCCATTTTATTGTAATTATATCTCTCTCTCTCTCTCTCTCTCTCTCTCTCTCTCTCTCTCTCTCTCTCTCTCTCTCTCCATATTGTCTCAAATAGGTTAGTTCAAAATTTTCGCTATTTTTCTTTATAATTCCTTAGACCATGAAACTTCGACCACATTGAGGGGAAATCATGGTAAACATATGGTCCAATTTACATATCTTGGTTTACTATAATTTAGGATATATACTCTAAGGAACTTATTGTTTCCATATGCTCCCTAATTTGGTCTCAAACATTTGAGTTTGGCGTTTGTACTGTAATTTTTTATGTAAGGATTCATAAATGAAACTTGGATCATATTAATAAGAAATATTGGGGAATATTTAATTCCATTTTCAGAACTTGGTTCACTTTAATTTGGAAGTTATACCCTATGGAAGTTAGGGTTTATGAAGAGTCATGGAATAAATTTTAAACAAACCAACTTGGTATATTTACTATATATTCTTGTCTAGAAATTTTTAGACTATGAAATATTTAGGAATTTCAAGAGACAGATAGAAGCAACTCAGGTATATGTTCCAAAATTATATTCAAGAATTGAACAAGTGGTATGCTATATAATTTTACTCATGGGAAGAGTAAAAAAAATCAGCAAGTTTTGGGAAAGTTATTGTAACTTTCAATTGGCATATCAGATTCAATTTACACCTGTGAATTGTAGAACAAATTTTCAAATCCATAAGCTCTTGAATCTCTGAGATATATCAATAAATATTCAATCATTTTGATATTGTTGAAATTAAGATATGCAACTTACTAGTGACCCAATTGTTCATTAGAAGAGTCCATTTTTTTAGGTTGTATCAAAGAGGAAGGATATTATTATTTTCCAACATGCCTCTAATGAAAGCTATTAAACCAATTAAATATTATAAAGTCCCATACTTGATCCATGGAGAAAGTGAAGACATATAATTCAGGTTATCTCAAATAGAGAATAATGTTAATGAAATGGATGGTAGTATGTTGACAAGGTGGATTTATTAGGTTCTCAAGAAAATCTTAAAAGTGAAATGGAAAAAAATATGAATGAAAATAAGAAATAAATAAAAAAGAAGATAAAAGAAATAGAAATGAATATGAGCGAAAATGAGGAAGGAATAGAAATGAAGGTGAACGAAAAGAATGAAGAAATACAAAAATCCATGATTTCTATTTTCAATAAAATTCCTAAAAGGGATGTGGATATTCAAGGAATTTGTAAAAATAAGGAGAAGCATGTTGTTGAGACTCAATGTCATATAGGGAGTATGCTACTAAAATTAGAGAATATAAATGTTGAATCACATAACCATACTCATGAATTATCAATCCAAGATCCACATCATTAGGGCTTCAAGTCAACACCAAGGAACTACTACATTCTGAAGATTGATATCAGGAAATTTGATGGTAATGATCCCTTAACATGGATATTTCATATGGAACAATACTTTGATCTACACCAAGTGACATCCTTGCAAAAGGTAATTATTGAATCCATGTTTTTAGAACAAGACCAACATGTTTGATATCAATGGATTTGTGAAATAAAAAAGTAATTCTCAATATCTTCATTAAAGTAAATTTCATCCTAAAAGGGGCCTCCTAAGGAAAAATAATAAAATAATAGTTAAAATAGTAAAATGAGGGTTATGCTTTTTGAGGGAAAAGAAGAAACTATTTTTTTAATTGTATCTTTGTCTTATCTCCTTGTAGGTCTACTCAAATTTCAAGTCTAGACACTCATTGGATGTAGAATTAAATTATACATACAATGAGTACCCATTATGCATAATTCTAAGAAGATCAAAATTGATAAAAATTGAAGATACATTAAAAAACATGTTCAACATTTTTTTTAATGTATCTTCATTTTTTTTTTTTTATCAATGTGAGTCTTTTCAGAAGTATGCATAATGGGTACTTTCCAGATGTGCAATTTAATTCTGCATCAAATGAGTGTCTACAATTGAAATTTGAGTAAACTTACAAGGAGATAAACCAAAAATACAATTAAAAAAATAGTTTTCTTCTTTTCCCTCCAAAATATTTATATGTACCTATTTTAAATTTAAAGGATTTTGATTGGTTTACATGTTTTGAGATGGATATTACATGAAAAATTAATGGGCACTTTTAGGCTAAAATTTCCTCTAATGGGTACAATTTTACATAGGATTAGATAGAACATTATGTCGATATTAAGAGAAACACATTATTTAGTCATTTAGTAAATTTATGATAAAGAGGTCCTATTACAAAGCACACTCAACAATTCCAAAAGTTGAGTCTTAGAGTAAAGAATGTTTTGGAGAATAACTTGTTAGACCTATTTATGGGTACTTTAAAGGAAAGAATCCAACATGAGGTATGTCTCTTTGAACCTAAATATCTAGAGCATGCTTTTAGCCTAGAAAGGAAAGTTGAAAGTAAAAATATTGCCACTATAAAATTGGTCACTAATAACTATGGAGAAAATCACACTTCCTTTCCTAAACTGATAAGGTTGAATACTTCGTAAATGGATGAAATAAAATGAAAGGACTATGTTTAAACTATGACAATTAGTAAAGGGAATAAACATCGTGAGAATAAATTATTCTACATAGAGTGTGAAGATAAAGAAGACTAGTAAATGGAAAATTCACAAGATCTAGAGCTTGAAGAAACTACTTCAACAATCTCTTGTCATGCATTGGTCGACATCAATACTCCACAAACTCTCAAGGTAGAAGCATATATAAAAAACAAAGGATAAAAATGTTGATTGATTCAGATAGTACCCATAACTTCATCAATTATGTTATCACTCAGGTTGTCCTTAAGCTCTACAAAAAGGATACGACCGAGGTAACCACAGACCAACTTTGGACTGCAGGTTCTAGCCAACCTGCAATCAGAGAGGGCTCTCTCTTTATGATTTAGCTTTGTTTGAAAAGGATTTTAGGCTAGGTCTCGAGTTCAGAGGGTTTTTGTTTTGTTTTTGGTGGGAAAATTGATTTTTTAGATAGAGAGGCATAGCATAGTCTAAGGGTTTCGAACCATTGGGCGTGGAGTCGAGGAGAAAAACTGTTGGTGCTTTTCCTTAATAACAGTGAGGGAAAATGGAGCAAGAATTGGGCATGAAACAATGTTTCAGGTTAAAGGGATGGAAATAAATGCTAAGTAATGAGAGGCAATTAAGAGTCTCTCAATTATGCTTAACAGGGGAAGATAACAGGGCGCTACCTAGGGGCATTTAAGAATCCCTAGATAATTGGCAAACACAGGTGAATCGGGGTAAACATGAGCCAGAAGGAATTCATATTCATAACCAATTCAATCAAAAGAAAACGTAAAGAAATAGCAGAAATTGAGCGTAGAGAGTATTTAAACTAATTCTAGGCTATTCTTTCTTCCTGCTACTTAGATAGTGGTAAAAAATAAACAGAGGTAAGATGCACTTATTGCTTCAGGTTGCAGCACAAGAATTCCATCTTCATATTTCCATAAACATTCATTCACAACAGACAATTTTCTCTCCAAGCTTTCGACAATCTTTGATTATGGAAAAACACAGGTATACACAACGAGTCTCTAGTGAAGTTCTCAATTGACCAACCCTTAAAACTATACAGAGGGTGGTATATATAGGGCAAAAACTCTCTGCAGAGTTCCTTTATTACATCTTGACCTAATCAGGTCATAATTAACTGACCTAACTCTACCAGAAATAAATGCATGCAATAACTCGGGCTGCGCTGGGGGCGGCCATATCAAAACTGAATAACTTATGTAGTCCTTGGTGCAGTATCTTTTGAAATAAATGTGCATGGGTTTCTGCTTTTTCGCTGTCCTGTGCTTTGAATGCCTTAATGGTGATTTGAGGATAAGGATGGGTCGATGATGCCTGATTTGACTTTCTGGGGGATTCATTAATATACAGGTGCTTCGAGCCCCTAAAAAATATTTGCTGATACACTTTGGCGTCCTTTCTTCCTTCTGATACTC
Organism: Pinus tabuliformis; assembly: GCA_031772625.1. Classification (NCBI taxonomy): domain Eukaryota; kingdom Viridiplantae; phylum Streptophyta; class Pinopsida; order Pinales; family Pinaceae; genus Pinus; species Pinus tabuliformis. The sequence goes on along the minus strand of CM062806.1, from coordinate 781,618,608 downwards.
TTTGACAAAATCTGGACTGTTGTTCTGATGTGCTACGGGTCTAATCACGCATTGATGGCCGTTGTTCGGCCTCTGTATCCTCTAAATTGTTTTCTGCTCCTTTCGGTATGCTCTGCGAAGAAAATGGATCATTTTATGGCCTTTCAGGCTTCCTAGGGACTGCGTAACGAAAGATTCCCTGAAGATTCTCCATTTTGGCCTAAAAAATCTTGCGATGAACGATTTGCTCATCAAAAACTGCCTCAGAATCGGATTCTGGTGCTCCGAAGTGCGATTTTCGCGCCTTTGCGCCCAAAAAGTGCTGATGACGTCAGCATGATGTAAGCCTGATGTGACATTGTACGGCGGGTGACGTCAGTGTGATGACGTGGCAGGATGACGTCAGCATGATGTCATCATGTACGGATGGTGACATGGCAGGGATACGTGGCAGTGACATGGTAGGAGGCCACGCAGGCAAGTGACTCGACATAGTGACTGGGCGGGGGGTGACGTGGGATGTGATGTCATGGGCGGTAAGCGGTTTTAGGGCGCACAACTTATGGACGACGGTGGTTTCGGGGGAGAGGGCTCCGCCACAGCCCGACGCTTGACGCGTGGCGGGAGGTACGGCAGTAATACCGCTCATCTCCCGGACACTAAACATCGGGAAGGTCGGGGATGGGACGGCCCGCCCACCGTTGATCTGTGGGGCGGGCGATCCAATGACTGGCGGGGAGTGTGATATGACGGAGGGATAAGGGGCGGCATATGCGCAGGAATATTCCTTTAATTTTTTGCGCGAGTGGGTTTAAACTTAAGAAATGGGGGTTTTTATGTGTTAAAAAGGCGCGGGTTGATATATTTACATTCAGACTTAGGGACAAGGGTGGAATATGGGTTTCTTGACAAGCAGGGTTAATATTTTATGTACAGAACGTAGGGAACAGGTGCAAAAAATGGGTTTTTTTTAAAGGTTTTTAATGGGTTTTTGGGCTAGGGGAGAGGTTACTAGCTGACCAGATGTAAAACTAGCTCCTTAATGACTCGGATAGGCTAAAGACAGCCCCAGATGGACTGTGATTTCCTGGACTCAATAGAATTATGGCTATAATGCCCGGGAGGGGGTATTTACATAAGGGAGTTTTATATACATGATTTTAATAGGGAAAGGGAAAAACTGATAGGGAGTTTATATAATAAAGTTAGTAGTTAATATGGAGATGAACAGAGGGCGCTAAGGTATGAGACCTTAGGCTTTGTTGGGAAGAGAAGGCTCACAGAAGATGAGTGAGCAATCCTTGGGTGAAGCAGATCCTCACCAAGGCGAATGTCATGGAGATGATGAAACTGAGAGGCTCAAGGAGATCTTGACCTCTTGGGGGATGTTAGTAAGTGACTTGGGGGAAATGAGAAGAAGGGGAGGTTAGTGAAATCCAGCTTGAGTACCTCCTTTGAAATAAAACTGCCTGATAACTGTGATCTGAAAAGATAAGACATTGCGAGACACAAAATTTATCATCAGTCATCATTCTGCCACCAAACAGCTACCTACCCAGCCTATTGTCCTAACATTTTTTCTTCTTTTCTGAGTAGGGTGCACTTAGACTTGCAGACCCGGAATTACAATTTTTCTTTTGAATGTTTCCTATCTAAATCTGCACTTATTTCTGCCAGGGCCCAGATTAAACAGTTGGGTCCCTTTGGTTCTCTACCTATCTACAAATCTGACCAAGATTAAACTGTTTGGATAGATGCATTCTCTATATTCTACAACAGGAAATTGAAACCTAGGGAGACCAAGATTAGACTGTTTGGACCTCCCTTAAATGAAAACTCTTCAAAACTGGAACAACTCATCAAAATGGGACCTCAGCAGTGGCATTTGGACTAGCACACTCTCATGGTATCTTCTGGAAATATGGAACACTGCAGCTTGCCAAGTATGACATATTTGGCATGTAAAAATGTCAATCATGAAAAATGAAACCCTGTTGCAACAGGAGGCTAATAGTGGCTCCACTTGGGGATGGCTTTTCCTTGTGAAAAGTCAAGAACAGCAGGTCAGACTGCCTTGATCTTCTTTTTGTTGCTATGGACCGGGAAATTCTTCTTTGTTCTGGCTGTTGAAAAACGTAAAACTTTGAACTATAGAAAACCTCCTCCCCAACTGAGTTACTGTGAATTGTACAACATCGCCTACTTTCTTCTGCGTGCTTGATCTTTTATGTATAATGCTACTGGAACATGCCTTTTAAAACAGTTTAGGGACACGGATCAAACTGTTGTGTTTGCCTTGCTTTTGCTTAGATCAAGGTGCTGGTATGAACTGAAAATTTTTCTTTGTTTTGATACTCTTAAGACTAGAAAATTTGCATTGGTGGCGTCCTCACCGAATTTACTGTTATTCCTCAAACAATCGGCCGGTTTATACAAAATAAAAACTGAGTGCTGGTATTTACAAATAATATTGTACAAAGATATTTACAGAATTTGCATTGTTTCAACAACAAGGATTATGATAATGTTTCAACATCCTGCCATTCACAGGGCCTTCTTCAGCAGTGCTGTCCTCCATAGATCTGAGAAAATAAGTGTTGTTTCCCTGAACGGCGGAAATTACCAATGGACCTTTCCATAGAGAATCAAACTTGGCATGTTTGCCCTTGTCTTCTCTTCTTGAGTCCCATTTCAGAACTTTGTCACCAATACTGAAATCTTCAACTTTAGCCCTCTTATCAAACATCTTTTTGAGCTTCTCTTGCAAAATTTGAGCTCTGTCATAAACTTGTTCTCTGGTTTGCTGAAGGTGAATTGTCTGATTAATCCTTCTTTGAATGTCATTTGGTTCAGCCTGAATCTCTTGTAATAGCTTGATAGTAGGAATGCCCAGGGATGAAGGAAATCTAGCCTCCATGCCATATACTAGCTCATAAGGGCTCATACCAATGGATCTTTTGCTTGAAAGTCTGTCTTCCCATAGGGCATTTACCAGCTTTTTGTGCCAGTTCTTCTTGTTCTGTTCTAGCACCTTCTTTATGATGTTAATGAGGCTCTTGTTTGAATATTCTGCCAATCCATTACCTTGAGGGTAATAAGCTGTGGAGTGGCCCAAGGTAATATGAAATCTGTGGCAAAAATTGATCATCTTTTTGGATTTAAAGGCAGCGGCATTGTCAGTGATGATTTTCTCAGGGTAGCCAAATCTGGAAAGGATATTGCACTCAAGGAATTGGATAATGATGGTGTCATTGGCTTGTCTACAGGGAATGGCTTCAACCCACTTAGTGAAATAGTCGGTGGCTGTTAGGATCCATTTGTGTTGGCCTGAGGAAGAGGGATGGATTTCTCCAATGAAGTCAAGACCCCATTGTTGAAAAGGTTTTTCGGTGGAGATTGGTTTAAGGGGTAGGGGCAACAATTTTCTCTTACCTTCAAAAATTTGGCATTTGTGACATGATATAGAAAACTTTTTTACATCTGCGAAAAGAGTGGGCCAATAGAAACCAACCCTTAGAATTTTATCAGCAGTGGACTTCCAGTAGAGATGTCCTCCACAATCACCTGCATGGAATTCTTTCATGACATTGTTAGTTTCATTCATGGTTAAACAATTAAGCAATATACCTTCATGATTTTTCCAAAATAAAGCACCATCTATAACACAAAACTTTAAAGCCTTCATTCTCAAAAATCTTTTCTTGGTTTTGGACAATCCCGGGGGAGCACACAGGTTTGACAATACAAAGCATATATCAGCGTACCATGGGGATTGTAAAAAGATTTCACTGATCTGTGGAGTCGCCAGCTCCGGTTCATTGTCCAACTGGTTTATGTCTAAGGCCTGAAAGTTTGTTTCGGACATCAGTTTAGCTAAACCTTGTCCTTTTATCAGCTTGGTTGGTTTTATTTCTATGTCATATTCGAGGATGTTTGCAATCCACTTACCTCTTTTGCCTTCGAGTTCGTCTTGGGTCAAAATGTCTTTTACCGCAGCGTGTGGGACATAAGCAATCACGTGTGAATATAAAATGTACACTCTGAAATCCTTGATGGCCTTAACAAGTGTATAGGCTTGTTTTTCCATGATTGGGTATTTTAACGGGGCGTCTCTTAAAGCTCTGCTGAAAAAAGAGATTGGTTTTTCAGCTCCTTGTTCATCCTTTTGCAAAAGGACAGCGACTATTATATGCTCTGATGCAAACGAGAATATGATAAAATCTTTGTCAAATTGTGGACTAGTTAGGACAGGGACTTGGGTTAAGGCAGATTTGATACTCTCAAATGCTTGCTTGGCTTCCAGGGACCATCTTACCTTGGCATCCTTCTTTAACATGTTGCTTAACAGTATTATTAATTCAGCCAGATTTGGAACGAATCTTCTCAAAAAGTTGATTTTCCCAAGGAATGCTTGTAGCTCTTTTATGTTTCTGGGGTATGGAATTCGGAGGATGGCCTGTATTCTCTGAGGATCAATTCTGATCCCATCCTTTGATATAATGTGGCCAAGTAATTTTCCTTCTTCAAGGCCAAACAGAGACTTCTGGGGTTCAAGGAAATGCCATATTTCCTACATGTCATGAAAATTTGCCTGAGATGCTTGAGGTGTTCTTCATCAGATTTGGAAAATGGGGTTAAGTCATCAAGGTAGAAAATTAGGAAGTCATGTATTTCTTTGGCGAAAGAAATATCCATTGCACGTTGAAAGGTAGCACCAGCGTTTTTAAGTCCGAATGGCATCTTTACATACTTAAATGTTCCCCAGGGTGTGGTAAAAGCTGTTTTGTCTTGGTCATCTGGGTGAACAAGTATTTGGTTGAAACCTGAAAAACCATCTAGTAAAGAGATTCTAGATGATCCCACTACTCTCTGCAATATGTGGTCCATTTTGGGCAAAGGATAGTGGTCTTTTAAGGAGACTTGGTTTAAGTTTCTAAGGTCTACACAAAGTCTGATTTCACCTGTCTTTTTTCTTGTAGGGACAAGATTAGATACCCATTCGGAGAATATGATGGGTGAGCTAATGCCTACTTCAAACATCCTCTTTACTTCTTTCTCAATCGGGGGAAGAAGCATGGGGTTAATTCTTCTAAGTTTCTGCTTGAAGGGTTTCTAGTTTGGTTTTAAAGGAATGGTGTGCTGAATCACTGATGTATCATAGGATTTCAAATCTTCATAGCTCCAAGAAAATACATCTTGGAGTTCTTTGAATAAATCAATGTACTTGGGTTTTTGATCAGGTCGTAGATTTTTGGACAGTTTGATCATTTTCGGATTTTCTGGTGTCCCCATGTTGTGTTCTTCTATCTCAGTGTTTATGGGCTGCAATTTTGGTTTTCTGGGAACGTCATTAGAATCAAACATGTCTTCTAGCGGGTTTAGACCCGTAGGCAAAAAATTGTCTTTTAGCTCAATGATTTCTGCCTTTGTTTTGTCTATTTCTTCTACTTGTGTTTGTTTCAGTTGTTCTATGTTTTCATTGTCGAAAATAGTTGGTTTCAAGATCTGTTTGGCTGTTGCAATTGTTACAGCCTACTGATTTTCATTTGTTTGTTGTTCTGGGTCTGTCATGGCATCCATGTCAATGTCCATACTCGAAAACTCATGCTCAAGGGTGAGGAAATTATTAATCTGGGCATCATTTTCGAATACTTGCCAGTCTTTAACATTATTTAGGACTGCGGGCCTATGTTTTATTTCAGCTGTGAAGTGATGGTTTGGGTGAAAGGGAAGCTTGCATGTACTAGCAAAGGTGGCTAGGCTGTGTGCATGAATGTTGTGATTTCTGGAAATCTTGTCAAGCTTGAATTCGGTGAATGTCTGGAGTATGCTAGTAGCAACAGTCCTATAGGCCCTCATTCTATTGTCATTGGTAACAAAATTACCTTTCATCTGTTGTATAACTAGGTCAGAGTCACCTAAGATAGACACTTTTACAGCTCCTAGAGTTTTTAGCAGTTTAATGCCTAAAAGCAGAGCCTCATACTCTGCCATTTTGTTTGTGCATTTGAAGTTCAGTCTGTAGGCATGTCCTTCTGCCTGGTTGTTATATGTGTTGTGAATCCAAACACCCGCCCCTGCTCCTAACTTGTTAATAGAGCCATCAAACTCTAGGTACCATGTGATTTCTTGTTTATGGTCACTATCAAGAGTTTGAGCTGTTTCAGGATTGGGCAAATTTAAAATTTCTGTTTGGGGAACTTCTTTTGGTAGGCTGGTTGCATCAGCTGATGTGAAAGTTTTGTGGGTATGTGCAACCGACTCTTCGTTGATGTGTGCTTGTTGCTCTAGAGTGAAGGACTCATTACCAATTGAAACATTTGTATCATCATTAAACAAAATAAATGAATCCATATCAGAGTGGATTGAGTAAATGGGAAAATTTTCAGGCTTACTTTCACTACTCACTACATACTTCATGAGCATTTCTCTATACAGTCTCTTTGGTTGCCCAAAGACTGAAATAGTAGCATAGGAAAGGTCTAATTGAAGGGATCCTTGTAGCTTTGCTCCCCATGATCTTGACAGGAGCATACCGTACTTTGTTGGAATGTCAGCAACCACTACATCCATGAGGATGGTCTTGTTGGGATATTGGACTAAGGAGACACACAAGTCTTTGATGAGGCCTAAACATTTCACTTGACTTGAGTCAAATGAGTACATATATTTGTAAGGTCTTGTAAAGTCAAGATTCAATTTTTCCATAACTGCTTTGGGCATAAGATTATGCGATGCCCCTGAGTCAAACATAGCATTGTGTAAAACTTTATCATGTATGTGCAAGTTGATATAAAAGGGTGGGACAGGTCCATGGGTTGATTTTCTATTAACTTCAGGGCCAAATAGCAGCTCTGGGGTATCGTCTAGAACATTTACATCATCCTTATTTTCTGGGATTTGAAGTGACCTTTGAATTTGTTGCCTATATACATCGTGTTTTGCAAGTTCAGATAGAGGGATGGCTATCTTGAGTTTTCCTATTTCTGCCTCTAAGTTAAAGGGCTTTTCTAGTGGAGTTTTGATGTTGATAATGGCAGTTTTTTCTTTTTCATTTGCATTCTCGGCAATCTGGTCTCGCTTATCAGTGTTATGGGAAATTTCTGCTTGCGGTTTTACATTTTCAGGAGTGCTTTGTGGAACGCTGTTTGAATTTTCTTTTGAAGAGGGAGGTGGCAGAGGCTGCTCAACAGAAGGTTGAGTGTCTGTTATATCTTCTACAGTCACTTGATGTGGGTTCGGGACAGTTATATCAGCTGGTTCTATTACAACAGCTTTGTTTTTAGCCTTGTTGGGTTGTTTGCCTTCCTTTGTCTTGCTAGACTCAGAGATTTCAATGGTCCTAGTTCTGAGCTTATACTGTTTGTGTACTTCATACACAGCAGTGTCATAACCCTGTTTGAAATAAAAAAACTCACCAGATTTATTCTGAAATTGATTATAGTCATGTTCGTTTTGGTCTTCTTGTGTCAGGAAAGTTTGATGCTCACCCTTTAGATCCATTAAGTTCATGTGAGAGTCATCTATAGGTTCACTTGAAGTGGAACCTTCAACATAGTTGTCTTGAAACGGGGGTCTTATATCATGGTCTTGGTTAGGCCTACCAGCATTTGTGTTCTGTGTCTTCCTGAAAATTGGGTTTTTTATAGTGTTGGACTGTTGTCCTTCCCATGATGCTTTTCTCTCAACATTTTCTACTCTTTCTCCTAGTCTTTGCAGGCCATTGATAATAGCATCAAGCTTCTAGTCAAAGGCTGAGGGTTCTTCTTTAAAGGTGGTTCTTCTTTCCATTCTTGCTCTATTTCTCTTGGAAATTAAGTTAGCCTCTACGGTAACAGCAACCTTTTGCACATCTTCAAGAGTTGCAGGGGCTCTTTCTTTCAACTGATATGCCATATCAGGGTCAAACCATCCGAAAATTTATACAAAGCAAGGTCAGGTGGAGGTCTTAAGTTCTGTGGTATTGCGTTATATACGTTATTGAATCTTGCACAATACTCCAAAACAGTCTCTTGAGGGCCTCTTTTGATTGTATCGTATTCGGCCAGTACGTGCAAGGGGTCTTTCCTTTTCTCCCATCTGTTGGTAAAGGATTGATAGAGCTCATCTGGGGTAGTTATGGAATTTGCGGCAAGTGATCGGAACCAAGTTCTAACATCACCTGTCAGACTCTGAACAAAAATTCTCATTCTTACACTATCATCATCTATATCATAGTTTTCAAAATAATCTTGCATCTTTTTGGTATGTTGAATGGCTGTGAAAGGGCCGGTGCTGTCAAAATATGTGATTTTAGATTGGTACTCTTGAGGTAAATCCCCAACATTGGTAGGTAATTGCAGGGGTGCATATCTATTAGCCATATTGGCAGGTATAAGCGGAACAACGGGGATAAGTGGAACAACTGGGGTAACAGGGATAACAGTAGTAACTGGGACGCTAGAAACAACAGTAGTGTTAGTATGTACAGTGGATGAAGGTGTGGAAGGGGTACTACTGGAGGTAGAAGATGAACTGATGGAAATAGGGGATGAACGGAACAAAACCTTGATAGGAGTCAGAAAACAACTAGGGTATGTTGTTTCAGGGCTCAAATCAGCAGAATTTTCCTGTTTTTCTTGCTTCCTAATGATTTTTGGGATTAAGTTAGGGTTTTCAAAAACAGCTGGAAGGTTGGGGTCTGGATTTGACCTTGTATATCGTGGATTTTTCTTGGGATCCAGCTTCCGAGCAAAGTAAGAAACAGTCTCAAAAGCTTCCTGGCTGACATTCAGGCTTCATCTATAGTTTCAAGAGATAAACAGCAGTTGGAAGGTTTGATTTATGGTCTCGGTAGAGCTTTCTTACCTTCTTCGTGAAACTATCTAAAATTATCTGAGGAAAGTCCCTAGTGGAGTCGCCATTATGTTATCACTCAGGTTGTCCTTAAGCTCTACAAAAAGGATATGACCGAGGTAACCACAGACCAACTTTGGACTGCAGGTTCTAGCCAACCTGCAATCAGAGAGGGCTCTCTCTTTATGATTTAGCATTTTTTGAAAAGGATTTTAGGCTAGGTCTCGAGTTCAGAGGGTTTTTGTTTTGTTTTTGGTGGGAAAATTGATTTTTCAGATAGAGAGGCAGAGCATAGTCTAAGGGTTTCGAACCATTAGGCGTGGAGTCGAGGAGAAAAACTGCTGGTGCTTTTCCTTAATAATAGTGAGGGAAAATGGAGCAAGATAGCTGGGAATGAAACGATGTTTCAGGTTAAAGGGATGGAAAGAAATGCTAAGTAATGAGAGGAAATTAAGAATCTCTCAATTATGCTTAACAGGGGAAGATAACAGGGCGCTACCTAGGGGCATTTAAGAATCCCTAGATAATTGGCAAACATAGGTGAATCGAGGTAAACATGAGCCAGAAGGAATTCATATTCATAATCAATTCAATCAGAAGAAAACATAAAGAAATAGCAGAAATTGAGCGTAGAGAGTATTTAAACTAATTCTAGGCTATTCTTTCTTCCTGCTACTTAGATAGTGGTAAACAATAAACAGAGGTAAGATGCACTTATTGCTTCAGGCTGCAGCACAAGAATTCCATCTTCATATTTCCATAAACATTCATTCACAACAGACAGTTTTCTCTCCAAGCTTTCGACAATCTTTGATTATGGAAAAACTTAGGTATACACAGCGAGTCTCTAGTGAACTTCTCAATTGACCAACCCTTAAAACTATACAGAGGGTGGTATATATAGGGCAAAAAATCTCTGCAGAGTTCCTTTATTACATCTTGACCTAATCAGGTCATAATTAACTAACCTAACTCTACCAGAAATAAATGCATGCAATAACTCGGGCTGCGCTGGGGGCGGCCATATCAAAACTGAATAACTTATGTAGTCCTTGGTGCAGTATCTTTTGAAATAAATGTGCATGGGTTTCTGCTTTTTTGCTGTCCTGTGCTTTGAATGCCTTAATGGTGATTTGAGGGTAAGGATGGGTTGATGATGCCTGATTTGACTTTCTGGGGGCTTCATTAATATACAGGTGCTTCGAGCCCCTAAAAAATCTTTGCTGATACACTTTGGCGTCCTTTCTTCCTTCTGATACTCTTTGACAAAATCTGGACTGTTGTTCTGATGTGCTGCGGGTCTAATCACGCATTGATGGCCGCTGTTCGGCCTCTGTATCCTCTGAAATTGTTTTCTGCTCCTTTCGGTATGCTCTGCGAAGAAAATGGATCATTTTATGGCCTTTCGGGCTTCCTGGGGACTGCGTAACGAAAGATTCCCTGAAGGTTCCCTGAAGATTCTCCATTTTGGCCTAAAAAATCCTGCGATGAGCGATTTGCGCTAAGTGCAAACGCAAATCGCTCATCAAAAACTGCCTCAGAATCAGATTCTGGGGCTCCGAAGTGCGATATTTGTGCCTTTGCGCCCAAAAAGTGCTGGTGACGTCAGCATGATGTCAGCCTGATGTGACATTGTACGGCGGGTGACATCAGCAGGACGACGTGGCGGGATGACGTCAGCATGACGTCATCATGTATAGATGGTGACGTGGCAGGGATACGTGGCAGTGACGTGGCAGGAGGCCACGCAGGTAGGTGACTCGACATAGTGATTGGGCGGGGGGTGACGTGGGATGTGATGTCACGGGCTGTAAGCAGTTTTGGGGCGCACCGCTTATGGACGACGGTGGTTTCGGGGGAGAGGGCTCCACCACAGCCCGACGCTTAACGCATGGCGGGAGGTACGCGGTAATACCGCCCATCTCCCAGACGCTAAACATCAGGTAGGTCGGGGATGGGACGGCCCGCCCACCGTTGATCTGTGGGGCGGGTGATCCAACGGCTGGCGGGGAGTGTGATATGACGAAGGGATAAGGGGCAGCATATGCGTAGGAATATTCCTTTAATTTTTTGCGCGGGTGGGTTTAAACTTAAGAAATGGGGGTTTTTATGTGTTAAAAAGGCGCGGGTTGATATTTTACATTCAGACTTAGGGACAAGGGTGGAATATGGGTTTCTTGACAAGCGGGTTTAATATTTTATGTACAGAACGTAGGGAACAGGTGCAAAAAATGGGTTTTTTTTAAAGGTTTTTAATGGGTTTTTGGGCTAGGGGAGAGGCTACTAGCTGACCAGATGTCAAACTAGCTCCTTATTGACTCGGATAGGGTAAAGACAGCCCCAGATGGACTGTGATTTCCTGGACTCAGTAGAATTATGGCTATAATGCCCGGGAGGGGGTATTTACATAAGCGAGTTTGATATACATGATTTTAATAGGGAAAGGGAAAAACTGATAGGGAGTTTATATAATAAAGTTAGTAGTTAATATGGAGATGAACAGAGGGCGCTAAGGTATGAGACATTAGGCTTCGTTGGGAAGAGAAGGCTCACAGAAGATGAGTGAGCAATCCTTCGGTGAAGCAGATCCTCACCAAGGCGAATGTCATGGAGATGATGAAACTGAGAGGCTCAAGGATATCTTGACCTCTTAGGGGATGTTAATAAGTGACTTGGGGGAAATGAGAAGAAGGGGAGGTTAGTGAAATCCAGCTTGAGTACCTCATTTGAAATAAAACTGCCTGATAACTGTGATCTGAAAAGATAAGACATTGCGAGACACAAAATTTATCATCAGTTATCATTCTGCCACCAAACAGCTACCTACCCAGCCTATTGTCCTAACATTTTTTCTTCTTTTCTGAGTAGGGTGCACTTAGACTTGCAGACCCAGAATTACAATTTTTCTTTTGAATGTTTCCTATCTAAATCTGCACTTATTTCTGCTAGGGCCCAAATTAAACAGTTGGGTCCCTTTGGTTCTCTACCTATCTACAAATTTGACCAAGAATAAACTGTTTGGACAGATGCATTCTCTATATTCTACAACAGGAAATTGAAACCTAGGGAGACCAAGATTAGACTGTTTGGACCTCCCTGAAATGAAAACTCTTCAAAACTGGAACAACTCATCAAAATGGGACATCAGCAGTGGCATTTTGACTAGTACACTCTCATGTTATCTTCTGGAAATATGGAACACTGCAGCTTGCCAAGTATGACATATTTGGCATGTAAAAATGTCAATCATGAAAAATGAAACCCTGTTGCAACAGGAGGCTAACAAATTACAAGCTAGTAAAACTTATCAATTGCTTTGTATATCCAACACCAAAATCTCAAGTAATTATTGTAGATGGAGGTACCATAAATTATTTAGGGAAGTGTAATAAGATTAAGCTAAATATGGGGGAATATTTATCGGTTAGTCCTATGATTGCATCCAAATGAGTGGTGGAGATGTTGTGCTAGGGGTGTAATGGTTCCAATCATTAGGAACAATGACCCTTAATTTCCAAGATCTTTCAATAATATTTTTATCAAAAGTAAACAAAATTTATCTTAGAGGTATGCAAGGGAAACCATGTAAAGTGATAAGATCTAATAGCATGAAAAATTACTAGAAAAGTGACACCAAGGTGTACTTGCAGAATTGTGTTAATTATATGTTCAAAAATTTCTATTCTATGCTCCAGTGGATCTTCAAAAAGTTATCAATAATCATGCAAAGTATTTGGAGGAAAGTCCAAGGGTCTTCAACTTGTTTGATAACATTACCATGTTATTCGTTTGCAACCTAGAAGTGTACCACCTAATGTTAGGGCTTATAGATATCCACATATACAAAAGAGTGTTATTGAATGTATGGTTCAAAAAATGATAGAGGTGGGCATCATTCAACGTAGCTAGATTAGTTTCTCTTCACTAGTGGTGATGATTATAAAAAAGGGTTCGTGGTATATTTATCCATAGTAAAAACAACTAAAAAAAATGACAATCAAAGACAAGTTTCCTATTCCTATCATTGGTGATTTGTTAGAGAAATGACATGGAAAAAAATTCTTTACTTAGTTGGATCTTCGTTTTAGATATCATTAAATCAGAATGAGGCAAGAAGACATGCCCAAAATAACTTTTACAACACATGAAGTTCATTATGGTTTTTGGGTTATTCCGTTTGGGACTACAAATGCACCTTCAACATTTCAAAGCTTGATGAATTCTATTTTGAAACCCTTCCTTAGAATATCTGTGCCAATATTTTTTGATGACATATTAATTTACAAAAAAACTTGGGAATAAAAATGCACAACATTTTGACAAGGTCTTGACACTATTGGAAGAGAAACAACTATATGAAAATCCTTCCAAGTGTGCCTTTGGGGTTCAAGATGTGGAATATTTGGGTCATATTTTATCACACATGGTGTAAAGATGAATTAAAAAAAAATCAAAGTTGTGAGGGAATGGACAATCACAAATACCTTGAAGGAGCCTAGAGGATTCTTAGTATTTATAGGATATTTCAAAAAAATTGTAAAAAATTATGGCCAAATGACATGACCACTAACAAAATTATTGAGGAAGGAACCATTTTCTTGGACTAAAGAAGAAACAAATCATTTAAAGAACTTAAAGAGGCTATGTGTATGAATCTCGTCTTGGTGATCCCGACTTCACAAAAATATTTATTTTGGAATGTGATGCCTCAAGCCATGGCATTGGTGTAGTTTTGATGCAAGAAATTAGACCCATCTATGAAAATGAAATGTTGGAAATACTAAGAGGGTGGTTGAAGATGTACTTCATGAATTATTACATATTTATATTTTCATTTCCATTCACCATGCATCATCAATAAACACATAAACAAGTAGTATACATCGTACACAATAACATATATGATACATATATTTTTTAAGGTGGAAACCCATAAAGGGAGAAAACCACCATACTTCTTCTTCTCATCTCCAATATTTACATCATTTCACTCGAACTAACTAGTAGGAAGCACCCACTCCCTTTACAATGTTGCACTGGTACCCACTAGTAGGAAGCATCCACTCCCTTCACAATTTTGCTAATGCCCACTAAAAAGAAGCACCCACTCCCTTCAAGGTTTCACCGACACCCACCAGTATGAAGCACCTACTCCCTTCACTATTGCATTGGCATCCACCAACAAGAAGCACACACTCCCTTCAAAGTTTCATTGACACCCACTAGCAATAAGCATCCACTCTCTTCACTATTTTGCTAGCATCTACTCTCCTAGATCAATTTTCTAGCACCAACTAGCTGGAGGGACCTACCCCCAAAACAATTTGGACCTAACTTTCATACATTTTCACACTAGATCCATAAACTTCAAAATTAATACAAAGTATTCCTGTAAATTCGTTTATGTTCAATTATAGATAAAAAAATACACTTCGTATATTAGAAACACATCATCAAAAACAACATATATGTTAATATAAATATTTTTTCATCATGCATACACCCCTGAAACGTAAGATCTAAACAATAGAGATCACAACCTATCTTGTATAAATAATATTCTAATTTTCAAACCCTGATAGAAACAATGAACCAGTTTTGAATACAATCTTTATTGGCAAGTCAATTCCAAACGTAACCTATGACTTCTGGACAATGGAGAGCTTAGAAATATAAACAAACACCTACAACCTCTGTAGCAATAATACTCAAACGATTTATTAGATTGCAAATATGGTCACTAGCAACAAATTACTTTAGTCACTAATAATTCCATTAGGTCAACAAATCCAAATACTAGCAAAAACAATAAACTAATTTTGACGTCAAATAGTGGACCATTTCAACATATGGACTTCAATAGAAACATAATGACACACCCTATCATTTGTAGTGGATAAATTATCCAACTCAACAGTAGCACTATCACAATGCAATAGTTAGGATGCAAGAGATCAATCAACAACATATCAACATAAGCATACTCATGTCATTCTCGTGCATCCCTTTCATACCAAAATTTACACCCTAGAAATATTAATCATGAGTAGTTGTATTACAATAGTAACAATGCCAGTCATCAAACCAATTAGCCCAATCCAAGTTCTTCAAACAAACAACAATAAATTTGATGATCATGCAATACACTCTAACATCATGATAGCAATACTCTCTGCAAAAAATACATTTCTCCCAAAAGGGAAAAATAATTCATGCACTTATTAACAATGTCAACCAATAGATCTCAAGATATCAATCAAAATGAGGGACACTGGTATACTTGCATATTTAGTAATAACGACTCTACATCCTAGTAGTCAAACCATAGCAATGATCCAACAAAAACTGTACTCATGAGAAATTAATTCATAACCACATCATACTGACACTAGCCATCAACATAACTATTGATCACAATTAAATATTTAGCCAAAATAAAAACTACAGTTCCCCTATAGTTAACAATACAACTCATATATGGAACCAACATTGTACCAAATATCTAACTCAACAATTCATCAACTTTTGTAAATAATAACAAAAAATCTTGAAGCAACATAACCATATTATTGATAAAAACCATGAAGGTTAACTAGTAGCAACTCGATTCAAACAATTCATTACATCATTGAGGTTTTATGGAAAATCTCAATGAAGAAGCATACACAACATCAAGCTCAACTATCATTTCAATTATCCTTGTCATATCAATAATAAATAATAGATAACTCCAAATCTTGAAAATACAAATCTCATTGCCCTGATGATGGACTCACTAAGCTAGTCCGAAATGTTGGTTTCAAAACTGTTCACAGGTTTTTCCACAAAATTAAAAACTCAAAGATATTAGTTTTATCACACCATTGTTCAATATATTTGAATGTTGGCTTATGTAGATTTTATCACTCCAATGGTTAGTGATCAAATTTAACTATATAATGGGTCTGGAAACAAGTTTTGCTTTAATTGAGTCTACAACAAGGATATATATTATACGACATTATTAACAAACACACGCCTAACTAATGACATGTTGTGCTTCACCATAGAATCAACACACCAACAACAACCTTATACTATTCAATCAACGAAACAAAATGAGGGAAAAAATCACTCTAATCTAATAATACTCTTATTAACATACCAGACAAAGTTATATTATTAAGAAATCATTTAAATAGTATAAAACCAAATAAAATCGCAACAGAGCTAGGAAACAAAATGCATTCACATTTTGTATCAACATTGTGTGCTTGTTTGACATAATTAACACCACATATTATTTTTCTATTACTGCAAAAAATATATGCATAATTTAGAGCATTAAATTGATTGCATACCAACATTTATGAAACATATCACATGGTTGAATTTACTCAAACCAATTTTTTGATAACACTGGGTTACTATAAAACATGGGTTTGCACCTAATTGCTCAAAATACTAGTTCAAATTATCAACTTACATGAACAAAACAAACCTATACTAGAACAAGAATAGAAAAAAAATTTGACCATTGATGTGTGCTAGTGTTAAACCCTCTCTAATTGCTTGATTTCATATATTTTTGTTGAAGGCCCAAAATGACTATTCAACATTATAAGGAAGACCACACAGTGGGGAACTTAAAGCAGTGCCTTTTTCATTTAGAATGGTGGTTCCAACTGGTTAAACTAAGTCCAATTACCATCTCTCTAAATCTATTGGCTTAAAGTATGCCTTTGTCTTACAAATAGAGAAGATTCATGAGATAAACCCTGTTGCTGAGCTCAAGCAAGAAAGTGATATTTAAGCTGATATGAGGCTCAACCAAGCCACAAATAAAGTTTTCCTCTTTTATAACGAGACTTCTATAAATGTAATGATTAATCTAAATGAAAACTAATCCTAGAATGCAAACAAAAAGAAATAAATCCTAAGCCTAGCTCGGTTAGGAAGATGTAGATCTAACCCAACCAAGAGCAAGATATTAACATAATTGAGATTTTAACATGTTTGGCTTAAGATGAATATATAACTAATGAAATAGTTCAATTAACTAATATTATAATTACTAAACATGCTGTTCAGATATCTATTAACAATGAATGATGAACAAATAACATTAGGAAGTAGTTCACATAATGCTAATGGAAATTAAATAAAAATTAGATAACATATTTCTAAGTAAATAGTTACTCATAAATCTGGCTTTAATATATCAGTGCAAAATAGACAACTGACAACAGATCATGAAATAAACATATTAGATAGCTAATCTATAAGACATGTATTTATATTGATAGTAATGCACAATATAAATCCAATTAAAATAATTCTATAATCAAGAATGAAGTTCACATTAAAAATAATAGTATTTCTAATACAAATTTATTTTAACCTATTCTCCTGCTCTATTCTTTAAATTTGATCTCCTACAATCTCCGCCAAAGCATAAAATTTGCTGCTAAAAACAAGAGCTAAAAGAGTGAAAACTTTACCTCTCATACACAGTTTCATAATGGAAAAAGACAAATCCTAATAATTCTCAGATCTGAGATGGATACTCTCTACCTACAACATGAAATCCCTATTACAATAGTGCTTAAAGAATTACAAAATTGTAGAGAAGAGAAGTCCTTTCTCCATTCCACAAACCACTATTTATAATTAAAAAAATGAATTCCAAATAGAAGAGTTATTGAAGAACAAATGTTCTCCAACAATTGTCATTGGTCAAAATTCTTTTTCTTCTCTTGCTGGAGAAATTCCATTAATTCAAATCTTCTCTTCCTCATCTCCTCAACTCTTCTCTTGCCAAATACCAATCAAAATTAAATTAAAATGCAAATCAAAATAAAAAATACCAAATCTGGAAAACAAACATCTCCAATCCAATATTAGTGTTTTCCATTGATCCTTGTAAAGTTCTTATTTGTCAAAAAAAACATAATCGAATGGATTTGCAATCAAGAGTGTCTTTGAGCAAATGGAACTACTTCAGATATATTCTACATGGTTTTATCTATATAACGAGTTGTCCTAGGCCTGATTTGTCCAAGCAAAACTCAACTTATGAGCTTCCAAAGTTGAAGTATCAAAATTACTAGAATTGTGAAAACAAATTCTATCTAGACTAAAAAACAAAAAAAAATTAAAAACTAATTTTAGATTAAATCCATTAATTCTAATTAACTATTATCAATAAAATATATACAATTATTTAAATTATTTAAAAATTAATCAATTTAATTAAATTAATACACATCACATTTAATAATATTAAAATTATATTATATTATCCATTTCACAATTTGTTTTAATCATCATGTTGAATGAGTATTGAATAATACATTGAAAATCATGAAATAGTGTTTGAAGTGTTTAGTGACTATCGTTGAAATAATGGAGTATCATGAGCCAAGTCAGCCATGCAATCGGATATCGGAAGTCCTTTGTAGCCTAAGTGTTTTTTAAACGATTTTCTAATGTACAAAAGGTTCGATGTTATATTGGTTTTTTCATATATCATATTTTTTAATTTTTTATTAGGATTTTTTTCGGGATTTATTTTTATTGGAATTTTTTTATCAGGGCTTGATGTGATCAGAAGTTTGAATAATGTTTTATTGGAGTTTCTACTAAGGGTGGAGGTGAAGTGAAGTTGAGCCCACATGGAGTGGGATTCATCCATTGTAAACTACGATCACTTGATAATTAAAAATATGACAAAATGAACTACAACCATTTTGCAATTTTGAGATTTCATGTCTCATAATTTCATTTAAATTTGGGATAAATTACCGAGATCCCGAAAACAAATAATTTTAATTGTTCTACAATTTGGCTACAATGATTTTGTAACGCTTCTAGTGAAAAATGAATTAATTAGTAAAAACTTAACTAGGAATTAATATTTACAATCACTTACTAATTTATTTACAAAAAATATAATATATACATTTTATATCTTTTTTAACCCAGGAAGTAAAAAATTATCGAACTTTGGATGAGCACCATTTGCAAACCATGCAACTAGATGAGTTGAAACATGTACCAATGGAAATCGAGCAAAAAATCGAACTCAAGGAAGCAACCAAAATAGAAATCTGACGAAAATGAAAAATTGGTAAAATTGTAGGGCACTTAACCAAAAGAAAATATTAAAAAGGTGATTTAGCCAAAAAATTATGTAAAGGGTCTCCATTATTTGAAGCAAAGAAGTCATCCCATAAACACATAATTTTAATTGTTCTATAATTTGGCTATGACGATTTTGTAAGGCTGATAGTGAAAAATGAATTAATTAGTAAAAACTTAACTAAGGATTAATATTTACAATCAATTACTAAATTTATTTACAAAATATATATATATACATTTTATATTTTTTTTAACTGAGGGAGTAAAAAATTATCGAACTTTGGATGAGCACCATTTGCAAACCATGCAACTAGATGAGATGAAACACGTACCAATAGAAACCTAGCAAAAACTCGAACTCAATGAAGCAATCAAAATAGAAATATGACGAAAACGAAAAATTGGCAAAATTGTAGGACACTTCACCAAAAGAAAATATTAAAAATGTGATTTGCCAAAAAAATTATGTAATGGGTCTCCATTATTTGAAACAAAGAAGTAAAAAATGGGGGTGTTGAGTTTTCACCTTCAACACATTCACGCTGAATCATGGACACATCTGATTTCACTAGATAAGTAACAAGGTAAAAATGCAAGCACATCAGAGCTTATAACACATGGTCCTCAGGAACCACCATGGATGCACCTAGTCTCTCAGATTGAATGGGTTGCAGCCACCATCATAACAAATGCTCAAGCCATACTTTCATGCCATGCACTAGATCAGAAAAGGTGACAAATTATAAAAGAATATGGTTTACTTCTAAATCACAAACTAAGACCCCACTCGCACCATAATAGAACAAGAATCATGTAACAATTAGACATTTTATCTCATCAACACTATCCTCGCTTCCATGTTGAACTATCCACCATCAAGTGGTAGATCACTCTCATCACATTGTGCCAGAACAAACTAGAAATCCACGACACAAATCGAACCCATACCACAACCTTCAAATATTTTAATCACACAGGCACTTCATTGCACCAATGGTTGCAAATTTGATGCCATATTTATCATGATCCAATTAACGCACAAAAGGAAACCCCATATATATATATATATATATATATATATATATATATATATATATATATATATATATATATATATATATATATATATATATCTATATATATATATATATATATATATATATATATATATATATATATATAAGGTCGACCATCAAATTAAAATGGGAAATCCTTTTATAATGTTTGATGGTGATTGAGATTTGAAGCTGACACAAAGTTACCATGGGAAAAAACCATGGAAATATAAAACCATGAAACTAACCAAACCAAGATGTGCATTACAATACAGGTGGTGACTTTGTGGAAAGATTCCCCAATGCAAAACCAAGGAAGAAAACCATGGATGTCGAAAGTAATCCTATAGGTCGACGAATTCTAGTTCAAGAACACACAATATGGGTTATGCACATTAGTTAAACATTAGTAATCTGTGTTGGAAACTATATCACTATTGAGCAGGGAGGCGGGTGGTGAATCAATAGTGTGGAACTTTTAAAAGTTTTCTACAATTACTTAATATTTTACATCATGCATGAACTGAAACACAAAAACATAGATCAAAGCATCAAAACGAACATGCAACCATAAAACAAATCAACACAATGGACACAAGTGTTTCTGGTGGAAAACCCATCTCGTTCAAAAAACCACCCTGTTGCTGTTGCACTGCTCAATTTTTTATATTAATTTGTTAAGAAAATTATACATGGAACAACTCACTCCCATGAGCTGGAAGACTCGACTTCTTTCACATTGTTTAGTCCTTTCACACAGGAACCTATTTCTCTCTCAGATCTATAGACTACCATCCGCTGAAGGCCGCCACGATCAACAATCCTCGCCCAACTGCCATTGGGCTATCCAACTCCTATTGGATGGAGAAAACTCTTCCCTCTATTGAATCCACCAAGTCACTGTTTACTTAAAGCCTCCATGCCTTCACTTCCTCCATGCCTCCTTTCATCTATTTTCAAACTGGAATCCTAAAACTTACTCAACTTGAGCATTGCAACAAGCTACCATCAAAGCTCAATCAAATATCAAATTTGCAGCACAAGCTGCAATTAATAATCCATACAAAAATCTCCACATTAGTTGGAATTTGTTTCCTCAAACTCTACTAGAATCCACACATCATCTCTCACAGCGTACACATATCTAATGGCTAAAATATGCTTCAACTCATTACTGCTACAATTGCAAATTTCTTCAGAAATTATGCATAAGAAAGTTCACATAGTTTGCACGGTCTTCTCCAAACTCACACTCTCTCCATACACTAGTGTATCAACCATACTAACAATGAGTTATCTCTAATATAAATATGAAATCAAGTTCTCAACTCAATAATTACTCAAAACTACTAGGAATCATAACTTTGTTCGTATGCTTGATTGGATCTGGATTCAACTCATTGACTCAATCAACCACTAACTCCATTAACCTTTTTGATATTTTCAACTTTGATCAACTTCTGGAGGCCACACGAAATTTTCCGACAATAAACTGAAAAGTTCCCATCAAAGATGTCACCACAACACAAAAATTAACTCAACAATGTGAAGAGTGTGAAGAAAATCTCCTCAAAATCCATAGTCTCTCCCTTAGCATTGTCCTGCATGTGACTTTAGCCTCTTGGTGCTATAACCACTCCCTTAAGCTTGCTTTACCATCGATTATGACTTTGCAGCCACTCCCTTGACTATGCATGCATGCGACTGGGGCTAAAACTCAGTGAAAGCATCAATTCTTCAGTCTAGAACCTTTTCCACTTGATGGAACATCTTCCTCAACCTCTAAACACTCCTTCAAGCCACTGAATTAAGTCTGGAATTGATGAATAGGAAAGGAACAAATATATGACATGCTATACCCATTCTACCAACTTTAGTACCAAGACCAACACCTCCAACTCCTCAAGCAACAACCATAACATCTCTAAACACCTCTAACATCTGTAGCAACATATTTCACACCCGTAACAAAAGAATCATCAACACCTACAATAGTCACATCACATTAAAATGTATCCAACACTGATGAAGCTCGTTCAACACAAACAACATCATCTCATCACATGTAGCAATATATGCAATGTCTCCAATATATATAGAGACATATGCAACACCAAGAGAAGCTTTCCAACCTCCTGCAACAAAAACATATCCAATCAACACAACATGAGAAACTCTCCAACCAACACACCATGCCAACCTCAATCCAATCATCACATGTGGAATCCATCTCGACATATCTAGAATCCGTCTCCTCAGCAACCACACCATCATCTCCACTAGGTTTAGTCATAGGTATGTTGACATCAATTCCAACTAACAATACCATCAAAACAACCCACATCACCAAGCACTCATCGCACATGCATATGAAAAGCAACACCGAGAGCTTATTGACATCAATGTCAACACTACAATGATAACAAAATCCCCCTTTGGCATTGATGTCAACCTCAATACAACATGTGAGGATGACTCAATATCTAAAATCTCTCCCCCTTTGACATCAATGGAAAAGGGCCATAGAAACATTGTGCCAATAATGTGACATATGAGAGAAGTGCTCCCCCTTTCATTCTCAACACCATGTAAATTCACACCAAAGAAGTGCCTCCTGGAAGATAAGCATGAAGAAAAGGAAACCGACTGCCAACATGTCTCTATCCAATGTCATTCCAGCTCTGAAGACTAAACATGCTTCCCCTAAGCATGTAATGGAGTTGCAATCAACATTTTGTCTTCTGCAATGAGCCTCCTTGCTAGTGCAAGAGACTACTACTCATAGAGCATGACTCCAAACGAATTTTGACAAGATATACAATGAAGTACAACACATAATCATGCTTCATGGAGAAAATGCATGGCTGTGACAAATACATATGAATTACATATAGCTCCTCTACATCTATCACCAACCATGACTCTATGGACCCAATTTTACACAATGCACCCAAATGGGGCTACATAAAAAATATACAAGATGATACATGACTTGGACATCCATTGACCCATACATAGTTCAAGACATAGTAGACTCCATGGGTCTCTCCAAGAGAAATATACCAAAAATATGACACAATGACAATACATGGTTTTTACATATGCACATAATGGTTCTCTCATAAATACATGTCCAAACATAAAATACCATGAGTACATGGCTACAATGAGCATCAACATATGCTCCATATGACAATAGTAATATAATGCAATACATGGCATATCCATGAAAACATAAGACCTCCATGTGCAATAACATATTATCTCAATGTGTTGTAGCAACCTAGAAGCACTATCTAAACCATAGGCTAGCACATGTCCACTCAACATCTTGGCCATTAACATCTCAACAATGAAGATCTTGCAATAAGATCATGAAGAACACTAGAAACCACCACCATGTTATGTGTGTGCATCAATAATAAAATCATCTACTAGCAACAAAATGGAAACATATCATGATAGCAACAACGGTATGCATCCTCAAAATCACATTCTCTCTCCCCATGAGAGCAAAACCAAGCAGGAACATCCATCATACCAAAATCATCATAGGCAACATCAATTACTTATCCTCATCATAGGTGAGCAATATATCATTAGTGAGGCATAAGAAATAGATTAATGAGCAACAATACATGTATACTCTACATATGAGTAGGAAAATATAAAACATCATGAGTACACAATATCTCATCCATCAACATGTATCAAACTATCATGAGTAGCAACAGTCATCTTCCTCATGTCTTATCTGTCCAAAAACACATGAGAAACACCATGATACATCTAGAATAGTAAATATTAGCAATAAAGTGCATACTCTAGATGAACTATCTCCAACACAACATTTGATCTCCATGGAAGAAACATATGCGTGAAAACATATAAAAAAATATGATATAGTACCAAGACCATCGTCAAAATACCAACTATGTCATGCAAACCATACTATCTCATCCAACATGCAATGTTCGCAACAAAAAAAAAAACTTTTTGAATACAATGGCAACACTTACCAAATCCATTTGGAAGCACAAATCCCACCCCCCCCCCCCCCCCCTAAATGTGTGATCTCCTTTCACACCTAGACAATGCACGTAAAATACTGATATACCTACCATAACATCATTAGCATCAATATAAACCAAAACCTATGGCTGCTCCAAAATAATCAATAGATGTACATGGTTGTTCCCACTAAAAACAAACTGGAATAAAAATAGAGAAAAATATGAAAACAAGTTTTCAAACCTCAAGGAATCCCCCTAAACACTATCCAATATGGATGCATAATTAAGGATTTGCATGAAACTCATAATGAAACCATATGCTTCTTCTGAGACCAAGTAGGCCTCAGTTTTTGGTGGAATATCCTTTCTCCTCCAATTTATCATATGTTGATCCCTCTTCTTCTTATGCAGTTGGTGTTTCATATTCTCGTCTTTCTGAATGGATCTCTTGTAACACATGGGAAATTTGCAAACCTTGGCCTTATGGCCAATATGATCACATACAAAATATCTAACGTGACCAAGGAAATGAGGAATATGTTGATGTCTTCTATTGATATAATTTTCATTCCTTTCATGTGCCCTGCAATCAATATCCCTATGGCCAAAATCATTGCATGAGAAGAAATAACCATAAAATGTATTATTATACCATACGGATGGAGATCTTCTTTGCATGCGTGCTTGATGTGTCTTCTCCTTTGGATGCTCCTTTTTTTGAGATAATTTGATCTCTCCATCACCACAATTGTTGCTATGTGTCCACAAAATCCACAATTATAACAATTTCCAATTCTAGTCTTCTTCTTGGGCCTTCTTCTCTTGTTATGCTACTTCTTGCATGGATCATGGATCTCATTGTTCTGGTTGCAACTAGGTGCTCTGAAAATTTTTGATTTGCTTGTAGATTCTCGAGCACTAGTTTTGAACCTCCAATTATTTTCTTGCAGAAAGTACTTTAGCCTTCAATTTCTGAAACTCATCCTTCAACTCATTGTACTACTTCCTAATTTCATTTTCAATTGTTTCTCCTTCTTCTAGATGAATTTTTAGATATGAAATTTTTTCTTTGTATGCACAGTCCTTTTCATCAAGCATTTGCAACAACATTCGTAGATCTTTATTTTCAACAACAAGTTTTTGAATTTATGCTTCTAGAACCATTATCTTTTATTGCTCGATCTCTCACTGCTGTCACTAGTGCCTTGATCAACTTCTAGTGAGGAGAATTGATTTGTTACTGCAATAAAATTAGAATCCTTTGCATTTTTCTCCATTTCTGAAAAATGTAATTTTCCTCCAAGATACAAATTTTGTAACCAATCCAACATCTCTTTGGCAGTCTCACAATGATTCACATGCACGCTATCATATTTTTAAATACTATTCAAAATAATATTTTTAGCTAAATCAATTGATTCATATTTAACTCCATATTCAACTAATAACAAAATGTCTTCATCATCAGATAAAAAACATGAATCCAAATTCACTCTCGATGTTTCAAATTTGCCTTTGTGAAGTAATGGAATTCCTTGTTGATCCATTTTGGAAAATTTAGAAAATTTGTGTCAAAAACTCCAATATGCACTATACAGTGATCAAGCTGCACCTGAGAGCCTTGCTATGATACCAATTTTTGGAAAATAAATCACTACTGGTGGGGGTGAATCAATAGTGTGGAACTTTTAAACATTTTCTACTATTACTTAATATTTTACACTGTCTGAACTGAGACATAAAAACATAGATTAGAGCATCAAAGAAAACATGTAACCATATACCAATCAATACAACGGACGCAAGTTTTTTTGGCGGAAAACCCATCCCGAAAAAAAAACCACCCTGTTGTTGTTGCACTTCTCAATTCATTTATTAATTTGTTAAGAAAATTATGCATGCATCATCTCACTCCCACGAGTCAGAACTTTCATATGTTTTGGTCCTTTCAGATAGGAACCTGTTTCTCTCTCAGATCTATGAACTACCATTTGCTAATGGCCACCACGATCAACAATCCTCTCCCAACTACGATTGGACTATCCAACTCCTATTGGAAGGAGAAAACTCCCCCCCCTACTGAATCCACCAAGTCACTGTCTACTGAAAGCCTCCATGCCATCACTTACTCCATGCAAACCTCCTTTCATCTATTTTCAAAGTGGACTCCTATAACTTGCTCAACTTGAGCACTGCAACAACATAACATCAAAGCTAAATCATATATCAAATTCACAACACAAGATGAAATGAAGACTCCATATAAAACTCTCCACACCAGCTGGAAAATAATCTCCTCAAACTCTACTCTAATCCATGCATCATCTCTCACACCCTACACAAATCAGATGGCTGAAATATGCTTCAGATCACTGCTTCTACGATTATAAAATGCTTAAGAAATTCTACATAATAAAGCTCACACAGTTTGCATGGTCTTCTCCAAATTCACACTCCATACACTAAGCTATCTTATTTCCATTCTGTTTGTAAGCATAGTTCAATATTTTTCTATTAATAAAATGAAGTATATTTCTGCTGCATCTATGTGTTTATGATTATATATGTAAGTTGTTGCGTTCTTGTTTAAGTTTGGATCATCTAAATAAAAAAAATAATCTCGGAGCACTGCCCCGAACACCATGCAAGGGGGCTACCACCCCCTACTGCACCTAGCGCACAATACAGTGGGGGCTCTTGCCCCCCTGTGACCCCCCGTGCATGGGACTAATTGTGGAAAGAATATAACACACACCCAATATTGTTGCTTTCAAGGTCAACTTTAGCTTTTCATATGACTTTGGATGATGTATTGTTTCCTAGAGCAACACTTCCATATGTAGTTTTATTCAAAGAGAGGAATCTTATCTTATCACCATTCATATGATTAGAGCATCCACTATCTATTCACTAAGAGTTTTCCTCATCCTCAACATATAGAGAAAGACTACATGTCTCTTGCTTCTCTTCCTTTTTCTTCCATGCTTTAGTATGATGACCTAGATTTCCTATTGATTTCTCGTTAATCTTCTTGTTTTGCGTAGGTCCTTCCCACTATTTGAATTTTCTAAAAGAGCTCATTTAACTAATCCTATACTTATTTTCCACATGTCTAAACTTATTGCATGTACAACATCTATGTGACCAAAGATGGGCGGAAAAAAATCATGTATTCCAAAATCATGCCACATATATGATCTCTGCTTCATATTCCCTTCGTCTCCCTAAGATTTGCAATATATGGCCTTATGTTCAAATAAATTACAATAGAAACAATATCCATAAAATAAACTTGTATACCTAGGAACAAATGATCTTTGTGTGTGGAGTGTTCTTCCTTGACTACGTGTTGGAGAACCTTGGTTGTAGCGTCTAAACAATTTGCTTTTATAATCAACTGTAATGTTTCCAAAGTTGTAGTACATAGATATGTTGTTATTGATGATGTGTAGGTAATATATGATTTATTAGAGTATTGTGGGTAGAAATCAGAGATAGAGTTGGGAAGAAGATTCAAAATTTGTGTGTAGTTTGTGGCAGAAAATTTGCAGCTTGTTGTGTGTTTGAGAGCTTTGTTTTGGTGTGAGAAGTAGTGAATAATTTCCCTCCACTGAGTCAGATTTTTTATTCAGATTTTATGTGCATAATGCTAGAGCTATTGGGTTTCTCATGTTGAGTGAATTGAGATCCCAATGTGAAATATTCTGAAACTAGGTTTGCATGGTGGAAGTGAAGGCATGGAGGCTTCATAATAGACAATGATTTGGTGAATTCAATAGTGGGAAGAGTTTTCTTCATCCAATAGTTGTACAATCCAATGGTAGTTAGGCAAGGATCATTGGTCATGGGGCTTCCAACGAAGGGAGTTCCATAGATCAGTGAGAGAAATATATTTATGAATTGATAGATGCCAACATACTTTAGAGGAAGCCAAGTGTTTCGACTTATGGGTGTAAGCTAATACATGTATATTTTTTCAACAAATTAATAAAATAATCAAGTAGTGCAACAACAATAGGTTGGTTTCCCCCCAAAGAGGTTTCCACCAAAAATACTTGTGTTCTTATGTGTGCATGCTTGTGTTGATATTTTTCATGGTTATTTCTCATGGATATTAAGTTTTGAGTTTATTGTTGATCACATGTTTTGATGAACTAATGTTGTGGATGTGCATGTATATTTGAGATTGTGAAAATATTTAAAATTGGTATAAATACCCTCACTACTGATTCAACCCCCCCTCTTGGTAGTGATCATTGTTTCCAACAATTGGTATAAGAGTTTGTTCTCTTTAGTGAAGCTTGACTGCTTGGAGCGTAGATCGTGAATCATGGCTAGAAGCAAGAGGAGGATGCCTCAAAAGACAAAATTTGAAGAAAGAAGAAAATCATTCCATTGCAAAAGAAGCTGCAAATTTTGTAATCTCAACCAAATCGGATGTGTCATGAGGTAATATCTTGAAACATTTTTTTAATAGTAATTCTGATGATTCTTTTGAGTTTGATAGTGGTGATGAGAAGGATATTATTGTCATTAAGGTTGAATATGAATAAAAAATGGTTGTGATCAAATAATTAGCCACTCAAGTAGATAAAATAACAACTGCATGTAGATATCATAAGAAATGTTGGAGATTTGTGATGAGAAGGAGAAAAATCTAAAGGAAGAGCTCACTATCTTGAGAACCCAATTGGAGGATTCAAAAGAAATGAAGAAGTAATGTGCAGTAAGAAAAACAAAAAGAAAGATTATGTTGAGGCATTCTAAAATGTAGTAGACAAATTGAGAAAGATCGACAACTTGAAAAAATTACGAGCAGTATAGCAGAGAGCAAATCTAGGTCTAACCTTCAAAGAGGAGATGCAAGTTCAGATGTAGGAAAATTTAACAGAACATATTCAAAGAAGCCTATGACGAAGATTTTGAGCAACCATGACAATATTGGAGAGAAGGGACAACAAATTCATGACAAGCATCAAAGTAAAAATTTGAAAGGAGCTTCTATGCCAAGAATATCATACGCTCCTAGAGTTGATAATAGAAGAGTTCAAAGGAGAAATCATGATTCATTTGCTCTCTTGATGAATGAGATTGAGCATTTCAATTGTCACCATTTTGGACATGTGACAACCTATTGTAAGAGAAAATGGAATACATCTATGTAGCAATTTGGATAATAATGAATGGGATCTTATTGCTTGTGTACAAGTTTTTTTAATGGTTTATGTTATGCTAGTAATATTTTTTGCCATAAGGCCATTGATTGGACATCTAGTATGAGAATATGGATATCTAGCATGAGCAACAAAAAATCAGATCCTATGGCCTCTTATCCTAGTCATATAGATTTTTTATGCGTCGCAAATTTGGATACATGGCCAAATATTGCCAGATGCCTAGATCCATGAGGTCTTCGATTCAAAAGTAGTAGCCAAAGAAACATGCACAGCAAAGGAACCAACTAGGAGCTATGTGGAGAAAAAGGGAAGAATAGTTAAGAAAGTGTGGTATATCTATTTGCTCATGTGATGAGGATGATATATGGTATATTGATAGTAGATGTTCTCATCATATGTTAGGAGATAGGAGAAAATTTAACTTATTGAAAAAAGACAAAATTGGACATGTTGTTTTTGAAGGAAGTGAATCAATAAGAGTATTGAGAAGCAGCAAGGCCAACCTTGGTGAAAAGAGGACCAATGTTGAAGATGTATGGCTCATTGAGGGTCTTAAGCATAAGATTCTAAGTGTGAGGAAAATCGTTGAAGGAGGTACATAAGTGTTCTTCAACTCCAAGGGTTTCTTCATCGAGAAAGAAGGATCGGAGAGGATAATTGCTAAAGGAGTTAAGAAACTGGAAAATGTTTATGTATTGAAGGGAAGACTAAGCAAAGAAAGGAGATCAAAGAAGTACTCTTCATCTTCAGATTCAGAATAGAAGAGATCAAAAAATATTGCAGTCCTCTCTTGCATGATAGATATTTTAGACTGCAAAATGGATGTGAGGTGTTCATAGGCTCAGGGGGAGTATATTGCATATATTGTTTTTTCATGTAGTTAGTTTGTGATGATATTGATGCTTATCTCTTTGATCATGATTTATTGGTGGTGAATTTTTTTTACTAATGATATATCTACTGAAGTTGTTGTGATGAGTGGAGATGGCACATGTTTAGGGGGAGCACTTTATATACTTCCAATATTTTGATGGCATCATGTTTTCTTGGAGGAGTTGTCTATGCATCTCATGCTATGTGCTAATCCATTGCAGATGTTTATGTTTTGATTATGCATGAATTATATGCTGCCTATATGAGTTGATATGCATATATTATGCATCTTGGTTTGATGCTATTTTTGATGTGATGTTGCTCTGGGGTAGTATGATGGTGGATGATATTTATAGTTTCTAATGTAATGTTGTTGCTGTTATTACATCATTCTTATTGATGCTACCAATATTTCTTGTCTTGTAGAGGATCATGCTCCATATGATGGTTATTGTTTCTTCTATGTATATCTACAAAGGGCTAATATATTGAGCTGATTGATATGATATATGTTACCGGTTCATGATGCTGTTGATATGCGATATTGTCGGGACATTATGTATTGTTATGTGTTGCCAAATATCATTGTTGAATATTGATTCATGGTTGATGATTTAGAGAGGCTGATACATGTATCTTATGTGATATATATTGAAATTATCTTGCTACCATAAAGGGGAAATGTGGTTGATCATATTCTCTATGTACTTGGATTTTGACATTTTATTAGACATGCATTGATGAGAGGATTGTTTTGATAGCCATGTATGTTTCATGCTTAGTGTTGGGTTCCATGTTTGGCATATGTTGTATAACGAGTCATGAGAGTTAGTCCAACTATGCATGTGTTGTTTGTAGTGTTGTCACAACCATGTATTTCAAGTATTATTCTTGTACACTCTCATACTTGTCATGGTGAGACATTCTTGAGTCATGTATGCATTGAGAGAGAGTCATGGTTAAACCATATATGGGATTATTGATGTAGTTATACAGCCATATCTATCTATCTATCTATATCTATATATATATATATATATATATCTATATATATATATATATATATATATATATATATATATCAGTTTACATTCAACCATTAAAATGTTTGTATTCAGTGGAGTATGGTTGGTCATACTATTATGACCTGTCATCATGTCTTTGCTACTACCATGTCTACTTCAAAGAGATGCTCCTTCAAGATAGTCATTACTGCTGTTGATATATGAGTTTTCTGTTGTTGGAGAGTAAATTGTGGAGAGGATTTATTTGATGCTATTGATTTAGAGTGGTTGGATATATGTTGATGTTTCT
This sequence comes from Pinus tabuliformis, assembly GCA_031772625.1. NCBI lineage: Eukaryota > Viridiplantae > Streptophyta > Pinopsida > Pinales > Pinaceae > Pinus > Pinus tabuliformis. The sequence goes on along the minus strand of CM062806.1, from coordinate 781,587,240 downwards.
ATGGAGTTGATCAAAGTTGCTACTGCTAATTGGTCATATTATGTTGTTGTTGGTATGTTTTTGTGACTTAATCTTCTATTATTATTATGACATGGATTATGTTGTTGTTGCTTCACATGAGAGAGAATGTGTTTTATTTATTGTTGTTGCTGGTTATTATCATGCTTCCATGGGAGATATAAGTTGTTTCACCTTTGTGTTGTTGTTTAGGGATAGCTTGTGTCTAGGGGGAGTTTATTGCACATATTTTTCATTTATGTGGAGGAGTGTAGTTGTATTTTAGTGTTGCACTCCATTGTTCATCACCTGCATATGATTTTGAGTGGAGATTATTCTTTTGATGAATCCCCTTGCATGTAGAGGAGCATATGGCATTTGTCATTGAAATTTTTAGCCCTTTTCCATTGATGTCAAAGGGGATAATGTAAATATGTTGATCAGTTTTTCAGAGGATAGTTTTAGATGACTAGTTCAGTAGGGGTTGACATCAATGCCAAAAGGGGAGATTATTGGCATTGATGTGTGTTGCAGTGTTGAAGATGTGTTTTTCGTTGGAATTGATGTCAACCTGGTTTCTTGGGTTGCAAATGAGATGGTCAACACTTGTATATTCGATTAATGGTGCTTGTATGGATGAGGTGTAGATGATCATTACCATGTTTATTAGCTTGGACCAACTTGGAGATGTGATGATCCTCTTGATCATATTGTTGCATACAAGTATTAGTGTTTTCTATAGGAGTTAGAGTTGAGGAGGCTTGCTAATTAGGTCTCCATGGTCTCAATGTCCTAGTTAGGTGTTGATGATGTTATACTTTGGGATTGAAAAGTATCTACAGGTGTTAACAAATGCTTGATATGGTTGTACAAGTGTTGGAAGATTTCTGACAGGTTTTGGAGCTGCATATTGATGGTAGAATGTTTGTGGAGCAGTTTGATGTCCTAGGTGCTAGTATGGTTGTTGGTTGGCATCCTAGTCAACCTAGTTTGACTAGCGATGATGTTGGTGGTATTGTAGTGATTTGGTGAAGTGTTGTAGAGGTGTCAGTGACTTCCAAAGGTCTTACAAAGGATTTTCAAGCTCTGGAAGAAGGTGGAGTAGTTTATGAGTCTAGGAAAGATGTTTTCCTTCATCCTCAGCCCTAGTCGCATGGATGTTAAGTCATGGAGTGACTAAAAAGCTCTAATCACTAGTAGGAAAGCCTATGTGAATGACCGAGTAGTTCTAGTCCCATGTAGCTTATGTTGTGGGAGTGACTGATGTTTTTCAAAAAAAATTCTCTGCATTCCTCTCCTTGTTCACCTAATTTTGATGTTATAGAGAGGTTCTTAATCATAATTTTTGGCATATGGTAGGAAAATTTCATGGGGGTTCTAGAAGTTGATCAAGGTTTAAGACATCAAAGGGCTAGTGGAGTTAGTGGATGGTTTGGTCAAGAAGCCTATCTCAACCAAATATGAAGTGTGTGAAAAGGATTGTTGAGTGCTCCATAATTTATATCATTCACTGAGTTACTCAACACAGAAAAATAATAAATAGAATAAAGCTTTGAGTCTATTTAGTTGGTTGTTTGTAGAGTGAATGAGTATGCCATTGTGAGAATATTTTGTGTGAGTAGAGATTGCAGCGACTGCTCAAATTATTTTGATGTGATTTATCAGAGTATTATGGGTAGAAATCAGAGATATAGTTGGGAAGAATATCCAGAATTTGTGAGTAGTTTGTGGTAGAAATTTTGTAGCTTGTTTTGTGTTTGAGAGAGGTGTTTTGGTGTGTGATGTAGTGAAGAATTTTCATCCTTTGGGTTAGATTTTGGATTCAGATTTTATGTGCAAAATGCTAGAGTTGTTGGGTTGCTAATGTTGAGTGAATTAAGAACCTAGCGTGAAATATTCAGAAATGTGGTTTGCATGGATGAAGTGAAGGCATGGAGGCTTCAGAACAGATAGTGATTTGGAAAATTCAGTAGTAGGAAGAGTTATTTTCCCTCCAATAGGAGTTGGAGAGTCCAATGGTAGTTGGGCAAGGATCATTGGTCGTGGGAGCTTCTAGCAGATAGATTTCCGTATATCCATGAGAGAAACAGATTTATGAATTGGTAGATTCCAACATACTATAGAGGAAGCCAAGTATTATAAATTATGGGTGTAAGCTAATACATGTACAAATTTTTCAACAAATTAATAAAATTATTGAGTAGTGCAACAACAACAGCAGGACAATTTTCTCCCAAAAGGGTTTCCACCAAAAATACTTGTGTTCTTATGTGTGCATGATTGTGTTGATATTTCTCATGGATATTATGATTTGAATTTATTTCTGCTTACATATTTTCATGAACTAGCATTGTGGATTTGCATGGATATTTGAGATTATGAAAATATTTAAAATTGGTATAAAGGCCATGAATATTGATTCACCCCCCTAGTAGTGATCATTGTTTCCAACACCAATACAATAGGTAGGCTGCAAGATACCAATAAAAAACATATCAACATAAACATACATCTATCATTCTCATGCAACCTTGTCATATTATCAATTACACCCTGACAATATCTAACATGAGTAACTCTGTTATAATAGTAAAATAATTGGTCTCTAGAAAGCCAATTAGGCCAATCCAAGGTCTTCAGAAAAGAAACAATAACTATGATGATCATGAAATACACTCTACCACCATATATAGCAACACTCTCTACAAAAACTACATCAGTCACAAAAAGGAACAATAATTCATGTAATTATTAACAATGTCAAATAGCAAATTTCAAGATATCAGTCAGACTGAGTGACATTGGTATATGGAAGATTTAGTAACAACAATTCGAGATCCTAGTAGTCAAACCCTAGCAATAAGGTAACAATAGTTGTACTTATGAGTAATTAATTGCATAACCATATCGTACTGACACTATCCATCAACATAAATATAAATCTAAATCAAATATTTAGTCAAGTAACAACTACATTTCCCCTATATTCAGTGATACAACTCATATATGCAATTGACATTGTAAAAATCTATAAATCATTAAGTGGTTAAATTTTATAAATATTAGCAACAAATCCTAAAGCGACATAGCCATAGTATTGCTCAAAATAATGAAGTTTAACTAGTAGTAACTCGATTAAAAATACTTCATTACATCATTGATGATTTATGGAGTCCCAATAAAAAGGCACGCACAACATCAAGCTTAATAGTCATTGCAATTATCCCTATCATATCAAAAACAAATAATAAACAACTCTAGATCTCAAATACATTAGTTTTATCACACCATGATCAATATATTTGAACATGAGCTTATCCATACTTGATTGCTCTAATGCTTAGTGATCAAATTTAACAATATAATGGGTCTAGCAACAATTGTTTCTATAATCAGGTTTGCAACAAGGATACATAGTCTACAACACTATTAATATACCTACACTCTTAATTAATCACATGTTTTACCTCACCATTGAATCAACACACCAACAAAAACCTTATACTATACAATAAATGCATCTATACTCACCAGATCATACTCTCATTGACACACCACACAAAGGTATATTATTATGTGATCATTCAAACAATACAAACCAAATAAAATCACACCAGAACTAGGATACAAAACAAATTTCACATTTTCTATCACTATTATGTGCTTACTGGACACAATGAACACCACATCGTGCTATAGATATATCCATAGATCAGAGCATCAAATCGATTGAAAAACCACATTTATCAAATCGATCATGTGTTAGTTGAATTTCCTTACACCAAATTTGTGATAATAGCAAGTTACTATTAGAGTTGGGTTCACACCCAATTTTTCAAAATACCAGATCAAACCATGAAATTACATGAACAACAACAAATATTTTTCAAAACAAAAAATCAAATTTTGACCATCGATGCATGCTAGGGGTGAACCCTCTCTGGTTGCTTGATTGTATATCTTGGATAATGAATCATGGACACATTTGATCGCACTAGATAAGTAACAAGGTAACAATGCAAGCACAAAGGAACTTATTACACATGATCCATAGGAACCACTATTGATGCACCCAGTCTCTCAAATCAAAGGGACTAGGACCACCATAATATTGTACTTAGGACAAAATTTCATGCCATGTGTTAGCGCTTGGAATTCACCTAGGCTGAGATAGACAAACTCTCAAGGCTACATCAAACCATTTCACCTCGTAGCTAGCCCTACGAGGTATGAGAAGGCTCTCTCGGGTTAGATTCGGTAGATCTTTCAATATGATTAGGCTGACCAATTAAGAATAAAGATTTTAGGCTAGTAAATTGATAGGGGGGTTGATTTAATGATTTTTGGGGTTTTTGGTGGCAATTGGAGGGAGTGCAATTCAGGGTGCGGGGATTGAGCACAGTTTTTGCAGGGGGATCTTTGGGGCAAGGTAGGAGTGAGCGCTGATGCCTTAATCTGAGATGGATGATCAAGGATGATAGAGGAGGAGATAAAGAGGGCAAACAACCATTTTGAATCCTCTCTAGACAGTAGAAAACACAAATATTGAACAAACTAAAAAGCTGAGCATGTCAAAGCATGAATTCAAACTTTACCACTTCATCTGTCCAATTAGAAGCAAAAAAAGAGATGGAACACATAAACACACTTACAATAACATTTAGAGAACACACCATCAACACAACAATCCACAAGAATCCACAATGATGTCTGCAAAACCCTGGCCTTCCTTTTCCTTAAATTGCAGTAATAGATGTACAATATACAATAATGCTTCTCCCACAAGAGTCCAACCATGAAAATGAGAAGGAGAGAGCATAATATAGACCATCTAGACCATCTAACTCCTTTCCCCACCTCTAGGGGTCGAGCTCAGCTTCCTAGGAGCAGTTTGAACTAATTCTAAACTAAGAACTAGAAAATAGGCAGCCAAACAACTTGCCTCTATTACTTAGCTAACTGATTCATGCATTAATTATTCACTTTTTACATCAAGGAAGCTTCTAGAAGGGTAAAGAGAGATAAAATCTATCAAAGTGCCATGAAAATATTACATTTATCCATCATCTACAAGTAAAAATGGTCAACCATAGTCAAAACAGTGTTTTTTGACAAAAAAGGTCAACTCTGGCAAAGCTGGCTCGAATGGTCGCGCCCCCTGTTCAAATGGTCGCGCCCCTTTGCAGCAACTTTTGAGTGGGTTCCACTGGTCCAAATCAGGTGCAAGATGGCTCATTGGAAAGCTTGGTCTGTCTACTTTCCATCCCAAGTGGAATTTCTGAATTTGGAGTTGTTTTGACCCCTCAAAAACCATTTCTCCCAAGGTCACTTTCTGCAACTCAAAAAGTGGGCAGAAAGTCATTTTTTTGATGTATTTTGAGCTTTTGGAGGCTCAAATCTCAAAATCAGGCTTCTCCCAAGTATTGGTAATTTTTCTCTTTGCATGCCCTTTCCAAAAATGCCAAGTTTTCAAAATTCCGAGCAGTCCTCCAAAATGGTCTCACCCGGGGTGAGACCATTCCACGGGAAAAACCTGTAAATTGCACAAAAAATTCACAAATGACAAAATTTTCTCCAAATTTCTTGAAATTTGGGCTGGGAGTCCCCAATCAAGTACCATGCTCATTCAAAGAGGCTTTGGCCAAAGTTTGGAGTGGATCGGGCGTTTTCCTTCGTTTTTGTGCTTTGGCCAACCGTCCTTGGAGCACCTTCGTTCTCGCCGGTATTTTTGACATTTCTATCAAACCATGACACCTGTGTAAAACGTGAAGGAGGTTTTTCTTCTTTGGCATGTTGTGGAAAAAAACCTCTCTCAGTTTTGCAAAATTCATCTTTGATTGCTCAGAAACAGCTTTTGAGTGAAACTTGTCCCGATGTGTGAAACAAGGGATTTTGTCGAAATGGAGCGAAATGAAGGGGATAGAGGGCTTCTAAATTCTTGGGGAAATTTTTGGGAGTGGGGAGGGATGTTAGGAAGTAGGGGAAAGTGGAATCTCAGAGATTGAGTGAGGGGAAGGGGTCGAAAAGGGCAAAACACAGGCCAAACCTAGAAAATTGCCAGATTGTAGCTAGAAACTAGGGTTTGTGCAAAAATGAGGAATTTGGCGGATCTAAGGGATGGGAAGTGTTTGATAAGGTACTTTAATGATAGGGGAAGGTGTATGAACATCAGGAAACAAGTTTTGTCGGTGATTTGACCATCCAAGAGAAATTGCCTTCAAAACCCTAGGAGAGGGAAATGAACTTGCCAAAGCACAACTGAAGCATGAACAAGATGTAAAATGACTCATTAGACACTGACATAATAATGACAACCCTATGAATGATGATAAACTCAGCTGAATGGTGACATGGACTGACATTTGGGCAAACCCTAGACCTAATGCCTAGTGACCAAATTTTGGCTTGAAGACTCACTGAAATGACAAAATTTGACCTTGACACTCTGAGAACACTTTGTAAGAGCATATTTGATCACTGTAGGAAGGCTAGAAAGACTGACACTAACACCATGCACCAAATCAAAAAATTTCACATGTTCTCCTAGAATATGCTTAACATTTCAATCACAAACTAAGACCCAACTCGCACTAGAATATAATAAAAATCATGTAACAATTATATATCTGATCACATTAGGACTATCCTCACTTCCATGTTGAACTAGACACCATCGAGTACCATTTCACTCTCATCCCATTGTGACATAACATACTAGAAATCCAAAATATAAATTGAACTCATACCACAACCTTCAAATCATTTAATTACAAAATCACTTCATCGCACCAATGATTGCAAATTTGTTTCCATATTTATCATGATCCAATCGATGTACACATTGTCACTCTGCCTCTGTACACACACACACATATCCATTACTTCAAAGACAAAATCAAGTTGGTCATCAAATTACCATGGGAAATCCTTTAGGAAAGTTTGATCGTAATTGAGATCTAGCGCCGACACGAAGTTACCATGGCAAAAATCATGGAAATGTAAAAAAAAAAAAAAAAAAAAATAATAATAATAATAATAAAAAAAAATAAAAATGACCAAGGGTGACTCAGTGGAAAGATGGCCCGAAGTAAAATCAAGGGATAAAACCACATATTTCAAAAGTAATCCTACAGGTTGATGGACGCTAGTTCAAGGCACAATCTAAGTTGTGGATGTTCGTTAAACACTGAGAATATGGGTTGTGAATGTTATATGTTCGTCTTTAGTATGCATCCATTCCTAAGTCTCAAAAAACTTCAAAACATTTTCATTCTCCTTCATGTCTAAGTAGCTCTGCCATTACTTCATGACTAATTAGAGGCCTCACCTAGCCATCGACTTCTCTCATCATCAAGTATCCAAGATCCATGATGTTGACAACAATGCCAACATGCTAGCAATTCCAACAGTCTCCCCCTTTGGCATTACTGGAAACCACTTGTTACACCTAGGATCATGTCTCTCTCTAGAGACAAGGGAAAAATAATCATCAAGCACTATCCTCTGACCCTCCAAAAAGTCATCAATAAATGCATAGTATTGTAGACCTATGGTCCACAAATATTTTTTTTTTGAATTTAATAATTTTTTTGAAATTGAACTTAAGACATAGAGTTGAGGATGAGTATAATATATACATATATAATATTAGTAACTTGATTTTGATGAGACAAAGGCATTGTTGGCTAGTTTAATTGCTTTAGATATAAAGTTGTAGATAGATCAGCTCCAAAAGTCTCTAGAATGAGTGGATATGAAAAGGACCAACATAATTGATTTACACACATGATTAATCTAACTAATCCAATCATTGAAGTTTACTATAAAAGTGATCTAATACTATGCTTCAAATTACACATACTCAAATAATCATTAAAGAAAAATAAATTCACAGTGAACATGATATTGTGAAGCAAAATTCTTAAAATAAAATAAAATATTATGAAACAAAACTTTAAAAAAAAATATCAATAAAGAAAAAAAAATTAATTATTTCCCAACTCAATCAACTATATACTATAAAAACCCAAATCCTTGTATAAAAGAAATGTTTACATTTCTGTGACTTATTTACAATTCACTAAACCACTATTCAATACCTATTTATATATACGAGTAGTGGATATGAGGTTGTACTCCATACACACATTGCAATCCAAATGTTACATGATTCTTTTCAGAAAAAATACATTCATGTAGTTAATGAACATGAAGAATATATGGATGCATGAGTCACGTACCATTAAAATAGCTCATTTGGCATCTTTGTTGGATATTGTATAGGTCCTTTAAGCTTATGATTTTTAAATATAAACAATTTGATCTTTTTTTTATAGAAGGAGATTTGTTAGACATGAGGCATAGAGAAGTATCTTAGGCTACTGCATTTTTTTTCTATAACATTATGCATATGTATCTTAGGCTACTGCATTTTTTTTCTATAACATTATGCATATGTTTTTTTTCCAACCCAATATCTCTAACGAAAATTAGTTGTTTGTTACTCCATGCACACAAGACTTTGAAAATGTACAACACCAATTAAAGAAGATGATGACGAAAATGTAAGTGACAAAGTGAATGTGAATGATCAAGTAGAATTAAGAGTGTCATAAAGTCAAACATTCATTGTACTATCAATGGATATTTTAATACATACACATAATATGGTGGGTTCATATGGTTACTTTGTGATTTTAAATAACTAAATGTTGCTAATCATAAAATATATTTTAATGAATAACAATTGTTTAATGTTTAGATAAAATAATTAATTATTGGCACATTATTATTATTATTATTATTATTATTATTATTATGATTGAAATATATATCTCAAAATACACACTAGGAACTTTGATTTTGAAAATGATATTTAGAGTAAACTATCTAGTTGCAATTTTAGCAATCTAAAATTGTGTGGACATAAAGTGAGACCCACAATAATAATATAAGTAGCTAACCTCTTGCTTGTAATTTAGATGGCTCAACAACTCAATTTAACCCATAAAGTTTGTTGGGTGTACAAACATGTTAACGCCAAACACAAAGAATATTTAGAAGCTATGATTACATAAATATATCATCTACAACATCTTCATTGTTTTTTTGATAAATTCAATAACTAGATAATAGACATACATAAATATTTGCGGTGAACTTAACTAAGTATGTTTTTTTTTTAATGGGAGGGGCTAGTTCCCAGGAGAATCGTAATGGGGCCCTCTTTTAATTACAATATATTGTCAGGCTGAGCTGACAAACCGTCAAATCATACATACAAACACTGTAAACAACCAGCATATCGAGCAAGGACAGAATACGCTGCAGCACTGGGGCGCAGCTTAGCAGAATTTGAACCTGACCGGGGGGCGTGCAAACCGACCACCCCGACTGTTACATCGCGCACCGAAATGAAAAATGTCTTAACCAAGTATGTTATTATGACAACACAATTAACAATCATTATAATTACTAATTTTTTTATAACTTTTAGTATTATTAATTTATTATTATTATTAATGATTATATATATATTTTTAAATTAATTATAATAATTATCATTCTTATTAAATAACATTTAATAATACTAAATTATTATTATTATTTCAATATAATATTTTTATTAATGAATTTTAATTTTAACTATCGATAAATTATTTTAAAGGCTAAATAATTCAATAGTGTTTAATTATTCAATATTTTTAATAATACTTAAGCATTACTCATTAAATCTTGCAATTTTTATTAATTAGAAGAACTTATTAATATAGTATTTTAAAAATTTAAATAAATAAATTGAAAATGTGAAAGCATATTGAAAAACACTTATAAGAAATAATGCAAATGATCATAAAATGACTTATTTACATCCATTTAACAAAGGTGAAATTTATACAACCTAATGTAAAGAAAGAATCACAAGGTAATTTCCAAAGGAATGTTGTTGGATCTAAATAATCCAGTAAAATATCTACATGAAAAGACCCAGAGTTATACGCATATCATACCACATAAGAAGGATGGAGTAAATGGTAGAAATTAGGATTATGTTATGGGATAATTTCATGAACTACAACAATAAAATTAAGGGTTTAAAAATTGATTAACACACACATAAAAAATGAAACCAAATTTGCAAACATGGAAAAAGAGGTTGAAAAAATGTATTTTTTATTTACAACATTAATTTTGATCTGTCATTGGACTTGAATGGAATATAAATACTGCAATAGGAGCTAATACATGCATTTCTATGAAAAGTTCTATTATTATATGAAACAAAATTGTAGCTAAGCAATTAAAAAATCATACACCATCCCTGAAACCCATTTCTTCTTCAAAGTTCAAGCCAATGCACTACATTGAAGAAGGAAAATAACCACCAATTAAGTTGCTATTAAGTACCTAGTGTTGTGATAGATCAACTACCCTAAATTCATATTAAAGAAATTTTCCCTCTTTGTGTATTTGACTTCAATGGGCTTGATAAGACTTCATGTCCTCAAATCAAAACCTTTTAATTCCCTAGGGACTTAGGACTACCCATAACACATCTCTTCTTATAATACCTAGAGAGTTATGTTATAGAGTAGGTATTTGGGTTTTCATTATTGAAGAGCTTAAAAGGATGACTATATTAAATGACAGGTCTAGGAATAAAGACTTCATTTTTCTTTTCTTCACCCTTCATGTCTTCACCACCACCTCTAATGCAGGAGCATCTAGCTAAGGGCACCATGACCAAGTGTTGGTCTCAACTAAGGAGGAGAGGTTCATCAGTATTTAAATTTCATTTGTGTTTGTTAATTAAAAACATTATTAGGAACTTGTCTTATGTCATTGTCAGTTAATAGGTGTTTAGGGTTAGCACAATCAGGTGGAAGTGGTTATAGCCACATGGTTGTCTGGTATTTTATTTTTAGTTTATCTTTACATTTATCTACTTTTGAAAAAAAAACAACATAACAGAAAGGAATATATTATCCCTGTATTCTACAGAATGAGAGAATTGAAAACAACAAGATAAGTTATCAACTGCATAAGTGAAGAAGCAACTGCCAACAGTTTGCGCAACTAAATTGTAACATTATAAAACAGATGTACACAGTGTGGAAAAGGGTTCGATATTTTTTTTAGAAGAATAATACAAAGAGAGAGATATTTCTTTTCATCCCTAAATCCATCTGTCTAGTTATTGTTTTTATCTAATTCTTATCATATGTAATGTAAAGACAGTTAAACAATCTGTCAGAAATCCTTCCATATTAAACAAAGCCAAAGTTTCCATAATCAAACGAGAAGTAGAAGCAAAACTACGAAAACAAATACAACCAGGAGCATCGAAGACAAAGCATGTAGTTCCTTTCTTATTGACAAGCTACAGAGGTACCAGAGTACGCTACAACCGAAGCCATTTATCAACAAATACAACTACGGAGAAGAATTCGACCAAGAGGTAACCCTGTGCATATTAAAAAAAAATTCTTTTCATTGGTTTTTAAAAGTGATTACAGTAGCAAAAAATAGCAATTCGACTACACAATTACAAGTCCAAAAGTCCAGCGGCCCTAAGGGCGAGAAAACCCTCCTTCGAGAGCAAAGCAACAAGAAGAGGGTTAGGGTTATAACCCCGAAAATTCATTACAGTTCACTGAAGAATCAACAACATTCAACCAACCGAACTGAAGACCTAAATTGCCATCAACTGAATGACATTATAACAGAAACCCAGGTCGACCACAAGAGAAGGCAACCAAAGAAATCCTCGACCAAAAATTTACAGCAAGGAAAGACCCTACTGGTTCCATTCGAAGGAAGGGCCGAAGGATATTCCAGCCAAAGACCCAGTGACTTGCATAGGCAACACAACAGAACAATAGCACCGTTAACTGGAAGAAAACGAAAGAGACAGTGGAAGGTTGACAACAAGGGAGGAAAATGCCGGAAGCACCTACCCATTTAACAACCAATGCTGGACGAGGAAACTCATATTAGACTGTGGTCATTGCAAAACAAAATCCTACTCACAAGGAGCAATGCCTGTTAGTGCATCAAAAAATTGAGGATGCAACATTCATCATAGAACTAATTCTTACCTTGCAGAGTTGAGTGAACGCAGAAGCAAGGGTCTTGTTGAGGCCATGACCTGAGTCCATAAGCATGCAAACAAATCAACCAAGGAGATAACTAGACAAGTAGCTGAAGGAACCATAAGCAAGCTCAGAAGACCGAATGAGTAACGAAGGTGAAATAATGAGCACTGAGCCACCAAAAGAGCAGAGGAACCCTCACAACAGTTCAACAAACGAATAACAAAGCCGAGCTAACAAGAGTGTGAACCGAAGAAAAATGTTGAGCATAGTTACCACTTACCAACAGAGAAGCCATAATCGGTGTGGACAGAGCATCGTTACAAAAACAGTGACAGTCACCCACAGAACCGCAAATCTCACAACCCAAACAGAGTAGAATGAAAATGACCGAGAACAACCAACAATCTAGGGTTTAGCCAAGAGCGGGAAGGAAACCTGAGGCCAGGACAACTGTCCTCTTGGCATACCAAACCATTAATACAAACAATCAATGAAAATCCAAAATATTGGGGCTAAGCTTTGTTTATTAAACTAATCATATTAAATCATTGTTAATCAATCATTATTGGAGTGATTAAATCACAAGATATGGGCTAGTCCCATCATAGTGGCATCAGAGTAGGATTTAGAATTTTCCTGAGAAATGGAAGTAGAAATACGAGGTCATGGAAGAGGTGCTCAAAGAACAGCAGAGGAAGGATTGCGGGAGGAAATCAGGATCCTTACTGCCCATTTGGAGGCAGTTGAAGCAGGAAGGAGAAGGGATCCAGAGGTAGGAGATGATAGTGAAGAAGAAGCTGTAGTGACAACAGATGGATCAGATGAAGAAGGGTCGGAAATGAGATTGTTGAGGTCGGTCCTGTTGGCGAGTAGTAAGCCTAAACCAGAAATTCCAAATTATGATGACAGCTTGTCCACAGAAGTTCTGTTGGACTGGATCAGCGAACTGGATAAATATTTTGAGTGTGAAGAGGTCAGTGAAGACCGGAGAGTTAAGTTCGCTGCAACAAAGCTGAAGGGACACACAACCCTGTGGTGGGACAGTGTCCAAACAGAGAGAAGGAGGATGAACAAGTTGCCAATAAAGAAATGGTCAAGGATGGTGGCCAAGTTGAAAGGCAGATTTCTGCCCAAGGATTACCAGATTGCATTGCATCAGCAAGTGCAGAATTTGAAACAGAAAGGGATGACAGTGAGAGAGTATACTGAAGAGTTCTACCGAGTAAATTTGAGAGCTGGTTATATAGAGGACACCCCAGAGAAAACAGCAAGGTATGTAAATGGTTTAAGATTGGAAATATTAGATGAAATCAACATTCTTTCCCCGAAAAATATAGAGGAGGCATACTAGAGTGCCATGAAGGCAAAAGAGAAGATCACCAGAAAGCAAAATGCTAGGAGAGGACGGGGAACTGGTAGAGGCCGAACTGCCAACAATAGTGAGGAAGGTAGCAGTTCCAAAACTTCTAGTACAACAGAAAAAGGTGACAACACTAGAGATAGCAGGCCATATCAGCGAGGGAGAGGAAATGGCCGAGGTAGGGGAGCTAACTATTGGTGCTACAGGTGCCACAAGTGGGGGCACAAATCTTTTGAGTGTCTTGAAGCAGAACAAGCTGGGTATAGAGGTGCGTATGTTGCATAGCCAGAGGAAGCAGAGGCACCCCCTTAGGAAGTAGAAAATGTGTTGGAAACAGGGGAAGCCTTAGTTTTAAACAAAGTGTTGCTGAAACCAGCCAAAGAAACAACTGAACAAACTCAAAGGAAAGCATTGTTTCGGACAGTTTGTAAGTCACATGGAAAATGTTGTAAGCTGATTATCAACAGTGGAAGCACGAATAACCTTGTTGCCACAGAAATGGTAGAGAAGTTGGGGTTGAAGCGGTTGAAGCATCCCACTCCTTACAAGGTATCATGGCTGTAGAAAGGCCATCAGCTGTTGGTGGATGAACAGTGCGAAGTTGAGTTCCATATTGGTAGATATAAGGATAAAGTTATTTGTGATATAATGCCGATGGATGTATGTCATATACTGCGAGGAAGGCCATGGCAGTAAGATCGGAAGGTAATGCATGACAGGAAGAAAAAATGTTCTAAGTTTGTCAAAGATGGGATCAAGCATACACTTGTGCCCATCAAGGAGGAGGAGACAACGGAAACAAGCAGGACGAGAGTGTTACTAATGGGTGGAAAACATTTTTTGAAACAGATTGAAGACAGTGAAGTAATCTATGCTGTTGTAAGAAGAGCCAAGATGGTGCTGTTACACACAGAGGTGTCATATTTTCTGCGGAAATTTAGCAGATGCTGCAGGAATTCGGCGATATAGTAGTGGATGACTTATTAGATAAATTTCCTCCCAAGAGAAGTATAAGTCATCATATTGACTTTATACCCAGAGCAAGTCTACCGAATAAGGTAGCATATTAGATGAGCCCCAAAGATAATGAGGAGATCAGAAAACAGGTGCAGGAATTGCTAGATAAAGGGCTGATAAGGGAGAGTTTGAGCCCCTGCGTAGTTCCAATAGTTCTTGCTCCCAAGAAAGGAGGAGAATGGCGAATGTGCATAGATTCGAGGGCCATCAACAAGATTACCATCAGGTATAGATTTCCACTGCCATGGATGGACGACATGATGGACTGCCTGAGTGGGGCAACATATTTTTCAAAGATTGATTTAAAGAGTGGGTATCATCAAATTCGAATCATGGAAGGGGCTAAGTGGAAGACAGCCTTCAATACCAATGAAGGACTATATGAGTGGTTGGTAATACCATTCAGACTGAGTAATGCACCTAGTACCTTTATGCGACTGATGAACGAAATGTTGAAATAATTCATTGGAAAGTTTGTAATTGTGTACCTGAATGATATACTAATCTTCAACAAGACGAGGGAGGAACACTTTCGACATGTTCGAAGTGTGCTGGAAAAGTTGCAACAGAATAAGCTGCTGATAAATCTGAAAAAATGTACTTTTCTACAAAAACAATTGGTTTATCTAGGTTTCATGATTGCAGAAAATGAGTTGAAGATGGACCTAGAGAAAATTGCAGCAATTGTCAACTGGCCATCCCCAAAAGGTCTATTTGAGGTATGTAGTTTTCATGGGCTGGCATGTTTTTACCCTAAATTTATTAGAAATTTTAGTGAAATTTGCGCACCTATGTTGGACACCATAAAGAAGGAAAGTCAGCCTTTTCGTTGGACCGAGGTAGTAGAGAGGATTTTTCAGCTACTGAAGAAGAAGATCACAGAAAGACCGATCCCGAGATTGCCAGATTTTAAAAAGCTTTTTCAGGTTCACTATGATGCAAGTGGTACGGCCACTAGAGCTGTACTTAGCCAAGAAGACAAACCTGTTGCGTTTTTCAGCGAGATGTTGAACGAGAGCAGGCAGAAGTATTCATCCTACGACAAAGAATTCTATGCTGTCATCTAAGCACTGAAGCATTGGAGACACTATTTGCTGGGGAATGAGTTTGTTTTATTCTCGGACAATTCTGCACTGCAACATGTGATGCAACAACGTAAGTTGAATCACAAGCATGCAAAGTGGGTAGAATATTTGCAGAGTTTCACCTTTGTCTTGAAACACATTAGCGGGTAGGCCAATAAGGTGGCAGATGCCTTGGGTAGAAGAGCCTTGCTCCTGCAGGAGAGTATGATACAAGTACTGGGCTTTGATCATTTGAAAGACTTGTATTAGACCGACACAGACTTCAAGGAGGCTTATGAAGCCTGTCAGAATCCTTTGTTGAGAAACAATAGTCCGTGGTTAGACTATAATTTGCAAGAGAAGCTATTGTTTAGAGGGGGACAATTATGCATTCCCGATTTCTCAATGAGAGAGAATATCATTCAGGAGAAGCACAGTGGAGGTCTAGCCAGACATTTCGGCATAGAAAAAACATTAGAGCAGCTCAGCCATTTTTATTATTGGCCAAAAATGCAAAGGGATGTGCAGAGATTTGTGACCAGATGTAAAGTGTGTCAGTTGGCAAAAGGACACAGTCAAAATACAGGACTATACATGCCATTGGCCATTCCAAGTAGACCATGGGACTTAGTCAGCTTGGATTTCGTCTTGGGTCTACCAAGGACACAGTGGGGTTATGATTCGGTGATGGTAGTAGTAGACCATTTTTCAAAGATGGCACATTTCATCCCTTGCAGAAAAACCAGTGATGCCACTCACGTGGCCCACTTGTTCTTTACAGAGATTGTCAGGCTACACGGCCTACCTAAGTCCATTCTCTCTGACAGGGACGTGAAGTTTACAGAGCACTTCTGGCGCACCTTGTGGAAGAAGATGGACACGCAGTTAAGTTTCAACTCTTCTTATCACCCGCAGACTGACGGGCAAACAGAGGTGGTAAATAGGAGTCTGGGGAACCTGCTACGAAGTTTGATCGGTGAAAATTCATGAATGTGGGATTGAGTACTTGCCCAGGTGGAGTTCACTTATAATGACTCGCCCAATCGCAGCACAGGTTACAATCATTTTCAAATCTTGTATGGCATGCATCCTCGCGGAGTGCATGAGTTATGAGATCTAGGATAGCAGGAAAGACAGAGTGCTGATGGGGAAGAATTCGCTAAAGCGATGAATGATTTACACGAGCAGGTGAAAATAAAGTTGCAGGACAACAGCCAAAAATATAAGCTGCGAACATATTTGAAACAGAGAGAGGTACAGTTTAATGTGGGGCATGAATTACTCACACATCTGTGGAAGGAACGTTTTCCTAGAGGCGCATACAACAAGTTGAAGTACAAAAAGATAGGCCCCTGCAAAATTCTACAAAAATTTTCAGCTAATTCTTATGAATTGCAGCTACCACCAGGAATAGACATCTCACCCATCTTTAATGTAGCAGACCTGTTTCCATACACTGCTGGTTTACAGGAAGACAGTGCAACATGGCCTACACGGGACACACAGGAAGAAAGTGAGTCTTGGATGAGACAAATGCCTTACGCTCAGCCCCTGGATATCAAGAGGATCCTCGACACTCGAGTGGCCAAGAAAACTTGGTGAAAAGAGTATCTACAATATCTGGTCAAGTGGAAGAACCGTCCTATTGAGGACAATTCATGGCTTAACACTAGGCAGATAGAGCAGGCGGGTTATTCAGTCGAGAAGCTCATGGACCGGAGTCATGAATTTTTCTTACCTCGAGAGCCTGATGCAGGAGCATCCAGCTAAGGGCACCATGACCAGGTGTTGGTCTCAGCTAAGGAGGAGAGGTTCATCAGTATTTAAATTTCATTTGTGTTTGTTAATTAAAAACAATATTAGGAACTTGTCTTATGTCATTTTCAGTTAATAGGTATTTAGGGTCAGCACAGTCAGGTGGAAGTGGTTACAGCCACATGGTTGTCTGGTCTTTTATTTTTAGTTTATCTTTACAGTTATTTACTTTTGAAAAAAAAACAAAATAACAGAAAGGAATATATTATCCAGGTATTCTACAGAACGAGAGAATTAAAAATAACAAGATAAGTTATAAATTTTATAACTGAAGAAGCAACTGCCAATAGTTTGCTCAACTATATTGTAACATTATAAAACAGATGTAGACAGTGTGGAAAAGGGTTCAACATTTTTTAGCATAGAAGAATAATACAAAGAGAGAGATATTTCTTTTCATCCCTGAATCCATCTGTCTAGTTATTGTTTTCATTTAATTCTTATCATAAGCAATGTAAAGACAATTGAACAATCTGTCAGAAATCCTTCCATATAGAACAGAGCCAAAGTTTCCATAATCAAACAAGAGGCAGAAGTACAACTATGAAAATGAATACAACCAAGAGAATCGAAGACAGAGCATGCGGTTATTTTCTTATTGACAAGCCACAGAGACACCATAGTATGCTACATCAAGCCGTTTATCAACAAATACAACTACGGAAAAGAATTTGACCAAGAGGTAACCCTATGCATATTAAAACAAAATTCTTTACATTGGTTTTTAAAAGTGATTACAATAGCAAAAAAATTGCATTTCAACTACATAATTACAAGTCCAAAAGTACAATAGCCCAAAGGGTGAGAAAACACTCCTTCATGAGCAGAGAAGCGAGAAGAGGGTCAGGGTTATAACCCTGAAAATTCATTACCGTTCACTGAAGAATCAACAACATTCAACCAACCGAACTGAAGACCTAAATTGCCATCAACCGAACGACATTACAACAGAAACCCAGGCCGACCACAAGAGAAAGCAACCAAATAAATCCTCAACCAAACATTTACAGCAAGGAAAGACCCTACCGGTTCCATTCGAAGAAAGGGCCTAGGGATATTCCAGCCAATGACCCAGTGACTTGCATAGGCAACACAAGAGAACATTGGCACCATTAACTGGAAGCAAACGAAAGAGACAGTGGAAGGTTGACAACAAGGGAGGAAAATGCCAGAAGCACTTACCCATTCAACAACCAACACTGGAGGAGGAAACTCATATTAGACCACGGCCATTGCAAAACAAAACCCTACTCGCAAGGAGCAATGCCTGTTAGTGCATCAAAAAATTGAGGATGCAACATTCATCATAGAACTAATTCTTACCTTGCGGAGTTGAATGAACACGAAAGCAAGGGTCCTGTTGAGGCCGCAGCCTGAGTTCATAAGTATGCAGACAAATCAACCAATGAGATAACCAGACAAGTAGCTGAAGGAACCATAAGTAAGCTCAGAAGGCCGAGTGAGTAACGAAGGTGAAACAATGAGCACTGAGCCACCAAAAGAGCAGAGGAACCCTCACAATAGTTCAACAAACAAATAACAGAGCCGAGTTAACAAGAGTGTGAACCAAAGAAAAACACTGAGCATAGTTACCACTTACCAACAGAGAAGCCACAGTTGGCGCGGACAGAGCATTGTTACAAAAACAGTGACAGTCACCCACAGAACCACAGAGCTCACAACCCAAATAGAGCAGAGCGAAAATGAGAGGGAACAACCAACAATCTAGGGTTTAGCCAAGAGAAGGAAGGAAATCCAAGGCTAGGACAACTGCCCTCTCGGCATACAGAACCATTATTACAAACAATTAATGCTAATCCAAAATATCGATGCTAAGCTCTGTTTATTAAACTAATCATATTAAATCATTGTTAATCAATAATTATTGGAGTGATTAAATCACAAGATACGGGCTGGTCCCATAAACCTCTAGATCCATCACCACCCTTTCTATCATAATCCTCTCCTCTATTTTTGTTTTCTCCACCATCCTTCTTATCCTCACCATCAGCTTGCTTTTTCTCTCCCCTTCTTTCATGCTCCCATCCCTCTCATTCCTTTCATAATTGTCTCCATCCTTCTTCTATGGGATGATTGCATATATATTTTTAGTGTTTTTGTGGAAATGTTCCACCATTTGGATCCATAATTATCTTCATAGTTACTTTATGATTCTACGTTAGGTTTTTCATAATGTACACTTGTTAAGGATCAATTTAAATTCATTGTATGTGTTGGGTATGTGTGATATTCTTCGCATGACTATCGCCATGTGTTTTACAATGTGCAATGCATAGTGGGGAATCATGGGGGGTGGGTAGGGGTGTAACAATGCCTATGAAAAAAATTGGGCAGTTTTTATGTCTATTTTTGGTGTTTTTTGACACATGGTTTGATAACAGTAATTTTGTGGTACATGGTGGTTTTGCCCATGGTTTTATAATTCCGATTAAGGAACTATGATTGTATTATAATCAAAGGTAAATGAATTCACGGTTCATGGATGTTGTGGAATATATATGTTGTATTTTAACACTATATAAAAGAATACATATGAAAAATATTGTTGGCTTTCCCAATTTTGGGTTTCCAAGATAAAATATCTATGTTTATGAGAACCTTTTCTATTGCATCAATTTTTATTTATTAAGAATTTATTTGCATCAATTAATTGTATAGCTTTAAAACCTACGTTTGGTATCAAAGTAGTTTTGGCTTCAAGGGGATGCCTTTGTGGCTAGGGGGTTTGGCTTATGCCTATGGTAGACCTTGTTACAATGGGTGATCTGCAAAAGTGATTCTTTTGGTGAAAATAAAATGTCAAGTAGTTCAAAGATAGAGATTGAGAAATTCAATGGGAATGATTTTTAGCTCCGAAATATTAAAATGGGAGATTTATTATTGGATTGAGCTTACTGGATCTCCACAAATAGGGACGTGAATAGAATAATGGACCAAGTTGGATTGAAAGGAAAAGAGAACATTATGATTATGTCTCTTTGATTTAGTATTATTAAATTTTTCAGGGGAAGATAGAACAAAGGATTTGTGGGACATGTTAAGGGCTTTATATTTGTATAAGTCCTTGGTGAACAAAGGGTTCCTTTAAAAGAAGTTATATTACCTAAGGATGAAGGGTGGAGACTCAACAACAAATCATTTGAATACCTTCAAAACTATGGTAAGCCAGACATTATCTATTGATATTAAAATTTTAGTCAAATATAAGTGCATCATATTTTTATGTTCTTTACTAGACTTGTGGGATATTCTAGTTGTCGTAACTAGTAATGCGGCTACTTTAAGTTTTGACAAAGGAGTCTCATCCTTGTTATTGAAGGGGATGAGGTGGAAAAACATGGAAAGACAAAAAAATATGCACTGTATATAAGAGGATGCTCTAGAATAAAGATAAAAATAAGTCCTCAAGTGGGAGATATAAATATAGAGTAATATTTAAATCTCCATGAAATTTTATAAAGTTATGTTGGAGATTTGGAGAAGAAGAGAATTTTAAGAAAGATTGTATGTCCAAAATTGTTGAAAAAGGGAAGGGATTTGAATATGTTACTTTTGTAAAAGAAAAATCCTCCTCAAATGAAGTAGGGGATGTATATTTGGCTTCTTCAAGTCCACAAGTAGATCACGAGGTATGGTTGGTCGACTCAACTACATCCTTTCATACGAATCCTCATATGGAATGGTTTTATGAGTACGAAAGATTCAATGGTGGTGATTTTTTATTAGGAGATCATTTGATAACAAAAATCATGGGTCAAGGAAAATTAAAGTTTAATTTCATGGGTGGATGGACGAGAACACTCCTTAGTGTTCTACACATCCTAAGATTAGCAATAATTTTTTATTTTTGAAGAAATATGAGCGATGAGGTGTAAAATTAGAATTTGAAAAGAATACTTGTAAGATGGTTTTAGGAGAAATGGTAACGTTGAGGGGAGTTTGGATTGGAACTTTGTATAAGTTCTAGTAAGCATTGTTAGTGGTGGGTGAAATAGCTCTATTATTCTTGATAATGGAGCAGAATAACGAAAATATCCTATAGCTTCTAAAGACAAACCTAGGTCATGGCATCAAAGGCTAGGACATATCATAGAGAAGGGCCTTAAATATTACACATTAATGATATGATAGAAGGTATATCTAATTGATCTCCTTTGGTTCTATGAGGTTAGAGAAAACATTACAATTGTTGCATAATGATGTGCTTAGACCTATGTCAATTCCATCAATAAATATTCATACCACATCTCAATTATAGATGAGTTATTGAGGAATACATGGATTTATTTCATCAGGAAGAAACATGAAATTTTTGACAAGTTCAAAGAGTTTAAGGATCTTTTGGAAAATCAGACAAAGAAGAAAATTAAGGTGTTGAGGATAGATAATGGTGGAGAATTATACGAGAATGATTTTGAATAATTATGTAATATGTGTGGTATATCAAGGTAGAATACTACTCCATACACACCTTAACATAATGGAGTTGTAGAAAGGATGAACGTGATGCTAATGGAGAAAGAAAGGAGCATGTTTAATGGTGCCAAGTTAGGATGGGAATTATGGATAGAGGTAGTGGAAGCTGCATGTTATTTGGTAAATAGATCGCCCTCCTAAATGTAGGATGATAAGACTCTAGATAATGGTAAACTAGTACGAAAACTTATCTTATACATATTAGGGTATTTGGTTGTGATACTTATGTACACATTTCAAAGTATAATAAGAGTTAGCTGGATAAGAAATATTAAAAATGTATATTTATTGGATATAAAAATGGTCTAAAATGTTATAAGATTTGGAACCCATAAAATAAGAAGGTTTTGTATAGTTGATATGTGGTATTTAGAGAACTCAAAGATGTTATAAAATATGAAGTCCTACTAAGGTAGAAATAACAATTGAATTTGAATTGAAGGATGGTGAATCAAATTCTATAGAAGAAAATGAATAAGAAGAAGAAGAACCACAAACTATAGCACTGAGTAGATCAATTCAGGAAAGAAGTCATCCAGAAAGGTATACTCCACTTGGTTTCTATTCAAAATTTTCTTTGTTTATTGCCAATGATGATCCTATAACTATTAGTGAGGCAATTGTTTAGAGAATTGAAAATTCTAGAAAAAGGGAGATAATTGAAGAAATGATAACCTTGTACAAGAATGAGGCTTGAGATATAGTGGAGTTTCTAGGCAGAAGGAATCCCATTGGAAGAAAATGGGTGTTTAAGAAGAAGTTGAGTTCATAAGGCATAATGGAAAAATACAAAGCTAAGTAGAAGCAAAGAGTTATTCCCAGGCAAAGGGAATTGAATTTGGTGATATTTTTTGTCTTGTTGCCAAGTTAACTTCTATTATATTTCTTTTATTTGTGGTTGTTGTTTTTGATCTTGAGGTAAAATAGATGGATGTGAAGGAAACATTCCTATATTTGGATCTTAAAGAATAAATATACATGAAGCAACCAAAACGATTCGCTGTGAAAGAAAAGAAAGAGTTAGTACACAAGATAAAAAGGTTCTTGTATTGGTTAAATAAATCACCAAGAATGTGGAATAAAAAGTTTGATACTTATATACTAGAACTTGGCCTCATTAAGATCAAAGAAAATAATTGTGTATATATTAGATTAGTTGGTGATCATGTTATATATTTTGTCTTGCATGTCGATCATATGTTGCTAATTGGAAGTGATAGGGAAATCATTTAAGAAGTGAAAAATTAGTTGTCCTCTAAATTTTTCATTAAGGATCTTGATGTTGCAAATTTTATCTTGGGCATGAAAATTAAAAGAGATAGAGAAAATAGGAAACTCTAGTGAAGTCAGAGGAAGTATGTCGAAATAATGTTGCAGAGGTTTAATATGCATATAGGAATGTAAACCAATTAGGTGCCTATTTTTGTAGGTGTAAAGTTATTTGTAGATTAGTGTGTCAAGACATGGGAAGAGGGAGAGAACATGTCCCATTTTCCATATGATAGTGTAGTTGGAAGCTTGATGTACTTGACTAAAAATATCACATCCAATGAGATTATTAAGCAAGTATATGCCAAAACTAGGGAAGGACCATTGGAAAATAGTAAAGAGTGTTTTCAAGTATTTGCATGACATTATTGGCTATGTATTATACTACTAAGGTGTTGGAATTGTTGTCATTGATTCCAAAG
Organism: Pinus tabuliformis; assembly: GCA_031772625.1. Taxonomy (NCBI): domain Eukaryota; kingdom Viridiplantae; phylum Streptophyta; class Pinopsida; order Pinales; family Pinaceae; genus Pinus; species Pinus tabuliformis. Next base: position 781,563,704 of record CM062806.1, on the reverse strand, counting down.
GAAAAAAAAGAGAAACAAGGTATGTTGCAGTGATGTTTGAAAACAAGGTATATGCTTGGTGTGTCATGTTGTTGAAATAGTTGACGAGGCTTGCAAGGTATACACTTGATATGTCAAGTTGTTGCAGAGGTATGGATGTTGATGCTTGTTATAGCTTGATGCATTATGATTATGTGAGATGCATTATGTAGCAGAGATCAATGTTGAAGAGGTTCAAGGGAAATGAGAATGAGAATGCAATACAAATATTTGATGCAAAGGGTCATGTAAAATAAGCAACAAGATAGGTATTTGATGTCATTAATGTATGCACAATTGATGTTGTGATGCTTATGAGAAAGAAGGTAGAAAAAAGAATGTTGCAGAGAGGTGCAAAGCAAGGTAATGCGATGCATTTAGTTATGCTTATGTTGATGCTATGTTGTGAAGGTGATATGATGATTATTATTGAATGACTTTCATATGCTTATACTATTATTGAATTTTTCATTACTACATTTCTTATCACAATTATGCTTGATGGAAAGGATTTTCGAGTTGATTGCACAACTAATGTATGCACAAATGAACAAGTATTGTTATTCCTTGGAGATAAACAACTTTATTTCATATGTTTTTATTGCATGTTGATGATGTTGCTTATATTGTTATGGAAAAGGAGTAGTAAGGTATGCTATAATAGTTGAGTTAACAGCTTGGTTTTTATGGTTTCAAAGCAACTTAGTATGCTTGTTGTTTTTGGGTGCAAGGTATGCTAAAAATATTGACAATAGAACAAAGGAGCAACAAAGTATCATGGCATAGTTGGTGTATGCCTAATTGTGTGAAGAGATGAATTGAGTTATACTTGTGTTGATGCATTGGTTATGGAAATGTAGTTTCATATATTGAATTGGTTTTTTATTAGAGATTGTTATGTTGCAAAGGTGCAAGGAAAAGACAAGATGAAAGGAAAAGGAAAAGGTATAAGGAAAAGACAAAGGAAATGGCATGAAGAATGTTGTTATGATTTTGATGTTGTGATGTTATAGTTATTGATGTATTGTTAATGTATATTGCAAAGGTTATGGTTTCTATGCTTGTTGATTTAATCATTACATGTGGCTGAAAATAATAGTTGGTGAAACATTTATTTTATTCTAATATTAAAAATCTCGAAAGGTGTGAAACAAATGAGTGGAATGCAAAGAGACAAGTCTTTTCACATCATATTCGTGTTTGGAATACAAATGACCATGAAAGCTTGTTTATAAAGATACGTGAGGTTGCAAGACTATATAGTTAGAATTTTTGAGAATGTAAGATCTTATTTGAGTTGTTTACTACTTGCCACATATAGAGAAGATGTGGAGCAAATTTAAGGAGGAGAAGAAATAGAGACATAGATGAAGGTATGCAGATTTATAAACAAGGTAATTGACACATTATTTTCTTTATTTATCAAGGAATTGTAGTCTCCTTTCAAGTTACAACTTGATAAATAATGAGGGTGATCTTGTTGAGGTAGGAGCCTCTTGTGGGTTATAGCCTGCAAAAAATTGATGGGAGTTTGAGATTCCTTGCAAGTTGAAGCTTGTATAATTGAGGTAGTAGTCTCTTGCAGGTTGGCACCTACAAAAAATCAGATGTAATGAGGGAATAGGAGCTTTCCTTTGCATAAAAACAATAACAAATTCATGGTTTTGTCCCTTTAGGGGTTTCCACTTATATCTAGTGCCCACATGTGATGCTTTTATTGTTGATTTTATGTTTTTTACATGATTAAATTTTATTTATATTTTAAATATGTTGTTCATAATGTGTATGTTTCTCATTTAATAGTTTAGTTAATCATTCAAAAGAAAATAAATTTAATTTCCATGAATGTACTAAATCGATTCACCCCCCTCTTTGTTTAGTTAATTTTCCATCACAAGAAAGATTGGGAATGGATAGATTGTTGGAAATACATGGATTTGTTTATGTAGAATGGGCTTGATCTGGATCACATAAGATCTACAAATGGGTATGTGTTTAGCCTATTTGGAGGAGAAATTAGTTGGATAAGAAAAAGAGAAATTGTAGCAAGAAAGGCTCAATTTGAGTTTTTCCTTAGTCAAATTGAGTAATTCAATTTTTCCACATTAGTAGGATGACATGGATCATAGTTAACTAGTGTGGCATGGCCTTGTGTACTAGTTGACTTAGTAAATTCAAGTTAGAGGCTAGTAGTATAGTTGTGCATGTAGTGATTGGTAAAATTTAGCAATTTAGTTCAATTATTTTCAATTGAACTTAATTAACTGAGCTCAAGTAACTAGTTCAGTTAGTTGAAGGTCAGTTGAGTAGTACAATTGTTGTTAACTCAGTGATCTCTTAGTTAAACTAGTCAATCAACAAAAAATATCCCAAACATGCACGAAACTTAAATTTCCTAGCTGGAGTGGAGGAAAAGGCACATTATAATTAGGAATTGTATACTAGTTGAGTTTACAACCCTGGAAGTTAAGCAGGTGATCAATTCCTTGGGATTTTCATAAGGAAATAGGAGGAAATTCCTATATTTTAGGAGCTAATTTCCTCAAGGATTGCACAAGGAAATAGGAGGAAGTTGGGGCGTTGAATTGTCTAAGTGTTGGCCAGAGTAGGACAACTAGTAGGAGAACATGTTTACAATATATGGTGTTGTTGGGTCCCTATAATACTAGTGATTACCCCATTACTATTGTAGTTATACCCCTTATTTATATTATTGTTCCCCTATTACCCCCATATTGTTATTTCTGTGCCCCATAGAATCCCTCTATTGTTATTTTTGTGGCTTTATATTATTATTGTTAGGTCGGCTAGATTATATTGTGACTCCTTAGACTCCTATATATAGAAAGGAGGTTTTGTCATTTGTATCATCCAAGAATTGTTCATTTATGTAATGTAAAGGAGGTTTCCCCCTCGAAGAGGCTGAATTCTAAGGCGTTGATCTATCTTTTCTATCTTTTCTTGAGCTGGTTTCATAACATTTGGTATCAGAGCTTTGGATTCTAGGGTTTCGCTGCTCCAAACAGGTCATCGTGGCATTTTCGCTATAACTTTGTTTCTGTGACGTTTCAGATGGCTCAAAAAAAACCCATTTGAGAAGAATTGGCGCTGAACCTTGGGTATAAATTTCAGATCTTTTTGCGTGATAGTTTCAGAGATATGATCTAAGGAAGCTGGCCTTTTTGCAGACTCCTAAATTACATTCAAAACAGGTGACCTGGGGAAAATCGTCATAACTCTCTCTCTGAGGATCGGATTGAAATTTCGTAAAAAGGTACAGAAATAGGACGGATTTTAGTTTCTTGTATGTGTGTTTCAGATTCAAAGGTTGAAACAATGACTCGCGGCACGTCGTACAAGTTCGCCCTACTGAACCGGTATAAAAGCAAGTCACTGTGGGAGATTTCACATAACTCTTCCTTGGAGAATCCAATTTGGCTCAAACTTGTGGCATTGGAAAGAGGACGCAGAAGGCTACTGCAGGTAGCAATTTCAAAACTGGATGATCCGAAATTACATAGATACATCAGATTCAATATCAGGCTTCTATAAAGTGAAAAAAGGTGTGTAGTTTTCTTTTTTAATTTTTGTGTAAGCTTGGTTTAACGGAATTCAAAGGGCATAGTAAAGCATTATTATCAGTAACTGATGCCCCGAGGAAAGAAAATGCAAACACCTAGTAAGGAACCTGAAAGCTCTAGCATGACTCATGAAGAAGAAGAAGAAATGCTACATGATATATCAAAATTACAAGAACAAGTGCAACAAATGTCACGCTCACAAAAGCTAACAGAAGCTAAGATAAGTGGCGTGGAATCTAAGATAAAGGGAATGGAAGCTAAGATGGATGATTCGAAGACAGATTTGAAGAGAGACATGGAAAATTTGAAGACAGATATGGAAGAATTGAAGAAGTTGCTACAAGAAAGGGTCACTAATGGTGAAAAGGTAGTAATGGAAACTCATGACGAGAACAAAAGAAATGTTAATCATGATACCATAGACGTTAATGTTGGATCGAAGAATCACCATATTCCAAAAATCGATATGAGGAAGTTTGATGGCAAGGATCTCGCCACATGGATATTACAGATGGAGCAATTCTTCGATCTCAATAATGTGCAAAACACACAAAAGGTACGTATGGCAACTTTATATTTGGAACCAAATCAGTTTGTATGGTATCAATGGCTTTGTTCTCGTAAACAATTTATCACTTGGGAAATTTTTACGGAAGAATTGATAGCACATTATGAGGATACAAAAAGCAACACTTTTTTTATCAAATTGATAAGTCTCAAACAAAAGGGTTCAATAATGGAGCACATTGAGGAGTTCCAAAAATTGAACATAAGGGTAAAAGATTCCACATGGGAGGATGGGAATTTTATGCAGAAGTATCCAGAACTACTCAAGCGTTGAGGACAACACTTTTTTGAAGGAGAAGGACATGTTGGGTCCCTATAATACTAGCGATTACCCCATTACTATTGTAGTTATACCCCTTATTTATATTATTGTGCCCCTATTACCCCCATATTGTTATTTCTGTGCCCCATAGAATCCCTCTATTGTTATTTTTGTGGCTTTATATTATTATTGTTAGGTCGGCTGAATTATATTGTGACTCCTTAGACTCCTATATATAGAAAGGAGGTTTTGTCATTTGTATCATCCAAGAATTGTTCATTTATGTAATGTAAAGGAGGTTGCCCCCTCGAAGAGGCTGAATTCTAAGGCGTTGATCTATCTTTTCTATCTTTTCTTGAGTTGGTTTCATAACAGGTGTGCTTCGGGATTGAAGCAATACATTGTAATAGTTTCTCATTCTCATCTGAATAATGAATAAACGCGGAGGGGTTTTTCCTAGTTGGGTTCCCCTGTAAATCATTTTGTTCTTGTGGTTTTGATGGTTGCATGTCAATGCATGTGTTTCTAAATTAGGATTTCAATTTCGCAAAGTATTAGAGGAAATTTGTAATCTCATGTTTTCAATTAAAATTCATTAGTAGTAGCAAATTTCTATTAATTTCTACATGGTATCAGAGTAGAAATCACACTAGAAACCAGTCAATAGAGCCTCTCCTTCATATATTTCGATTAGTAGATTCACTGAAGCAATTCTTCTTCCATGTAGGAAAATGTATTTCAACGGATTGAGACTAGATTATGCCTTAGAGGGAACCTCAAATTTCATAGCTTGGAAGGACATGATGGAATTTGTATTCGATGATAATGGAGTGTCAGAGTACACCAAAAATGAGATTCCAAAACCAATAGTATTAGATGCATAATGGTTAGCCCAGTGGAAGAAGGATATCACAAAAACTAAGAGGATCATCCTGGAGGGTGTGAGAGATCACACCGTATTAAATTTACATGGCAAGGAGACTCCATTTTCTATGTGGAAGACCCTCATTGAGTTATTCCAGAATGGAAGTGATGCTAGGAAACTAGCATTGAGGGACAAGCTCAAAAACATTTTCATGTAGAAAAATGAAATCATTCTACATTGCCTCTCTAAATTCACTCAACATTGAGATGAGCTTGGAGGAGTTGGGGAAAATATACCCCCTTCAAAGCTAGTCAAACTAGCTCTCCTAGGCATTCCAAAATCTTGGCATAGCTACTAGGAATCTATAAATGGAAGGGACACATTACTAAATTGGGAGATAATTTGGTCTAATTTGGTGCAGGAAGAAATTCAGAGGAACACTAGAGGTGGAGTAACATCCAAATCTGAGGAGGAAGAGAAATTTTCCTTGATTGGGAAGGGAAAGAAAGTTAAGGGAAAGAAGGCCCAAAGAAACTAAGAGTCCAACTAGAACAATGGAAAGAAGGACTTAAGAAAAATAAAATGTTTTCGCTACCCAAATATGCAACAAAGTGTCCACACAAGAATTCTAACAAGAAGCCTTTAGGAGGAGCATGAGGTGAAGCACTTTCCTCACAATTCAAATTAGACTTCACCCTAATTTCATGCATGACCAACAATGTAATGGGGAGTGTGTGGTATCTAGATTCAGGTACCTTGTTCCATATGATAGGATGCAAATAATTCTTCAGTAGCCTAGAGGAGAAGGATCTCCAGATGCACATAGAACTTGGGGATGATGGGTGGTATAATACCAAAGGAATTGGAACTGTAACCTTTAAGAGGGAGTCAAGCTCCCATCTTCATCTGAAAGATATTATGTATGTACCTAGGCTGAAGAAGAACTTGATCTCTACAACTTTATTGGAGGATAAAGGCTATGATGTTTCTTTTAGTTAGGGGAGAGCCTTTCTGAGACATGTAGCTACTGGGAAAGTGAAACAAATTGGATTCAAAGTAAAAAACATCTTCAAACAAGAGGTGGAAGCTTGTGCTACACTGAATAGCAAGGCATAAAAAGTGTACAGTTGAGATGTTGGAGAGCTCTGGCATAGGCGCATGGGACACTTACACCATGGGGCCTTAAAAATCATGTATAATATTACCACTAGTATAGCAAAATGTATCCTTGACCAGCGTGATGTTTGCAAGGGATGCATGTTGGGAAAATATGTCAAATCTGCCTTCCAGGGTTGAGATAGAAGAGTTGGAGCAATATTGTAGTGAGTCTAGTCTAATGTATGTGGACCAATTTTTGCAACCTCTACAATAAAACACAAATATTATGTGATTTTTTTTTATGATATTTCTAGGAAATATTGTATCTTCTTCATGCAGAAGAAGGATGAAGTTTTTTCAAAATTTGTTTACTTCAAAGTATTAGTTGAAAAGGAGAGTGGTCAGAAATTGTAATACCTGAGAAGTGACAATGGAGGAGAATTTGTTTCTAGCACCTTCAAGGGCTTCCAGTGTGCCAAAGAGGGTATTAGAAGAGAATTGATAACACCCCATAAACCACAACAAAATGGGGTGGCTAAAAGGAAGAACATAAGCATAGTGGTAGAAGAAAGAGACATGCTGCATGACGAAGCACTACCATTACATTCATGGGAAGAAGCATGCAACACCACAATTTATTTGTAGAACAAGATCCCTTATATAATACTTGGCATGATTATGCCTAAAAAATATTTCTCTATATCTCATTTATGAATTTTTGGAGCTACTATGTATTGTCGTGTCTCCAAGGACAGTAGGAAGATACTTGAGCCTATAGTTGAGATGGGTGTATTTTCCCTCACATAGGGTGACAATAGTGAGGAAAGATGTAAAATTTGATGTGGATAAGGCTATGATATGCTCTCTAGAGTGAGAGAATAGTGTCCCACCAGAGGAGGATCTTTTAGCTCCAAAGGAGGAGCCTCATACAAAGCTTCAAGATGTTATGGAGAAACCACATATGGAGGAGCAAAGAAGAGGTTGAGTGGAGGCACCCACTCAACCAAAATATCCCAGAGAGGGGAGGAAGAGAACCACATAAGCTAACAAATTGGTACAAGATGCACATAATCATGTGGGAGCTCCTACATCATAGCGTAGGTAGAGGAGGTCACCATAATGGTACATTGGGTATATGGCTCTCATGATAGAACTCATTAGGTCAAAGGCTTCTTCATTTGAGGAAGAAGTTTCTCAACCAATGTGGTTTAATTCCATGGTGGAGGAGTATGACTCCATCATGAAGAATATTGTATGGAAGGTGGTGCTAAGACCAAAGAACAAGTCAGTGGTTGGTTCCATGTGGATCTATAAAGTGAAGCATGTATATGATGGGAGCATAGAGAAGTACAAGGCTAGATTTATGGATAAAGGCTTCTCTCAGATAGAGGGAGTGGACTAAGAGGAAACATTTTCCCCAATGGAAAAATATTCCTCTATCAGAACCATTCTATCATTAGTTGCGTAGATGGGGTGGAAGATCCATCAGATGGATGTGAAGATCACCTATGGTGTTGTTGAGGAAAAAAATTACATAGAGAAGGGATTTCAAACATATGAAAAGGATACACATGTGTGTAGACTCAAGAGAGCTTTGTATGGTCTCAAATAGGTGCCCCAAACATGGTACACTCATATCGACACATATCTCAGAGGATTGGGATTCACCAAAAGAAGCAGATGCCAATCTCTATCACATTGTGGTAGATGCAAAGTTGCTTATCTTGGTATTTTATGCTAATGACTTGATACTTACATGGGATTAGTAGTTGATCCACTATTTCAAAGAGGACCTTGCAAGATAATTTGAGATGAAAGACATGGGTTTGATGTATTACTTCCTTGGGTTGGAAATATGGTAGGGTGATGGTGAGTTGTTTGTGAGTCAGGGGAAGTATTCCTATGAAATACTTCAGAGATTTCACATGGAGAAATGCAAGCCTATGGACAAACCTCTAGCTACAAACTAGAGGAAGGAGAGTGCTTCTTCAATAGAGGCATTAGATGCCACCATCTACAAACATCTTGTGGGATCCTTGATGTATCTAGTGAACACAAGGCTCGACACATTCTATGTAGTTAATCAGTTGTATCATATTGGAAGGAAGCAAAGCATGTGTTGAGGAACTTTAGAGGAAAAACCAACTATGGGTTATGATATAGGAGGACAGAGGGAGTGAAGCTCCAAGAGTTCACGGATGCAGATTGGGTAGGGATTCCATCATATAGGAAAATTAATTTAGGTGTTATCTTCATTGTTGGGTCTTCAACTATTTCCCGGTATAGAAAGAAACAAATATATGTGGAACTCAGCTCAGTAGAGCCTGAATACATGGTTGCAAGTCAAGCAACATGTGAGGCCATATGGATGAGGAAAATACTTGTGGATCTTTTTAGTGAGGAGATGGATCTTACAGTGATTTATTATGATAATCAGAGTTGTATTAAACTCTTTGAGAATCCAATATTTCATGACAGGTCCATGTGCATTGATATCATGTACCATCACTTGTGGGTTTGTGTGCAGAGTAGAATTATGATGCTACAGTACATTCCAACTGAGGAGTAGGATGAATATATCTTGACAAAGGCATTGTTAAGAGGAAAATTCGAATTCCACAGGTGCAAGATAAGGGTGGTGCAAAATCCCTTTCTTGCTAAAGGGAGTCTTAGAAATTGTAGCAAGAAAGGCTCAATTTGACTTTTACTTTAGTAAAATGAGTAATTCGATTTTCCACATCAACAAGATGACTTGGATTGCAGTTAACTAGAGTGACATGGCCTTGCCTACTAGTTAACTTATTAAATTAAAGCTATAGGATAGAAGTAGAGTTGTGCATGTAATGATTGCTAAAATATAACAATTTAGTTTAGTTATTTTTGGTTGAACTCGACTGACTGAGCTCAAGTAACTAGTTGAGTCAATTGAAGTTCAGTTGAGTAGTAGAACTATTGTTAACTCAATGATTTCTCAGTTAAACTAGTTAATCAACTAAAAATAACCCAAACATAATGGAATTCGAATTGCCTAGCTAGAGTGGAGGAAAAGGCACATTGTAATTATTAATTATATACTAGGTGAGTGTATAGGCTTGGCATTTAAGTAGATGATCAATTCCTTGGATTTGCGCAAGGAAATAGGAGGGAATTCCTATATTTTAGGAGCTAATTTAATCAAGGATTGCACAAGGAAATAGGAGGCATTTGGGGCCTTAAATTGGCTAAGTGCTAGCTAGAGCAAGAAAATCAACAAGAGAACAAGTTTACAGTGCAGGGTGTGCTTTAGGATTGAAGCAAGACATTGTAATAGCTTCTCATTATCATCTAATTAATGAAAAGAAATGGAGGGGTTTTTCCTAGTTGAGTTCCCCTGTAAATAATTGTGATCTTGTGGTTTTAATGGTTGTATGTCATTGCATGTGTTTAAAAATTGTGACTTCCATTCCATGGAATAGTAGAGGAAATTTGTAATCTCTTAATTAGTTCGAATTCATCAGTAGTGGAAAATTTCTATTAATTTCCACATGTTCTGGAACACTTAACTATAGAAGTTGAATACATGACAACCACTCATCTAAGAATGGAAGAATTATTGTTACAAATATTGTTTCAAGTATTGGATTTATACAACAAGTTGTAAGGATAAATTGTAATAGTCAGAGTGCAATATTCCTAGCAAAGAACCAAACATATCATTTGAAGGCATAGCATATTGAAGTTTAATATTGTGAAAAATATGTGATTGTAATAAACTGGACACTATTCTTATAACTGATGCAACTTATTTGTATTCTTTTTATTTAAGTAATGAAAAATAACAAATAACTCACCACTGAAATCTTCATAATTAAAAATAAATGTTGAAAAAATATAAATAAGGAATTGAGAAATAATGCACACCCATGATGACACCAATATTTGGACTAACATCCCCGGAAAAGTCCCAAATAGAAAACTGGTGTAGCATATGAGGGTTTATATTTTATCATCTTCAAAAAATTAGAGACTACATAAATCTTCTTTCCAAAGCACTAAATAATCTCCAGAAAATTTTCTCCACCACTCCAACTAGTAGATCAACTTGGAAACCTTTTGTTTCCCTTGCCAAATCAAACTTGGCCTCCTCCAAAAAATGCACACAAAAAACGTTGTTGCGGGAAATGTACATTATATGAAAATGGGGTTCTGCTGATCTCGCACTCCTTTGGTGGTCCTGCACTCACTCTAGACAAGCTTGCTCTGCACTCCAGAACTGATTCTCGACAACTGGTGAACGATCTGCTACCTAGATATGCACACTAGATAAATTTTCATGGTCTCTCTCTCTAATTTATATTGATCCTCTCACTGATGCTCTGTTGGCTTGAATTCTTCCCTTTCTCAACACTGTGTACTGGGAAATTTGCACTGCCCTGCTCTCTTGCTCCTTTTATGTGTCCTCTCCAAGCCCCATCGACTTGCTCTTATAATTTTCTCTCTGTAGCACCAACGACCAAGTTCGAAATTGTGGCCAATCGCTCATATCATCTCAGACTCCATCAAATTAATTTCAAGAAGTCCTTAGAGCAAAAGTTGACATCCTTAATTAATACACTTTAATTATCCTGTTTTCCTAAGTTAAACTTAGAAAATTTCAATTATCTTGTCAATTAATTTAATTAAGTTTTTTTGTAGTCATGTCTCGCGAAACCATTTTTGGGTATTGGAGACCTCATGTTCCTTAGCCTCTTTGACACCTTAGAGACTAGAGAATCTATCCAATGCTACCATAATTATCCAAAAACTAACAAATGTCACTTCATGTGAGAAATGATTGAAGACAAAAAGCTACTATTGGAAAACGTGGGAAATTAGAATAATATTTCATATTCATTAGAAAAATATGCAAGAAATGAGATGCTTTCTTGGTGTAGAGAAACAATGGTAATTGTTTCCCTAGGTTGTTGACCATGTACTCACACGATCCCTCGTGTGCAAAGGAAACAACAAGTAGGAGAATGTTAGGTATGTGTTATATTCTTTGCATGATTATCCCCATGCACTATACAATGAGGGGAGGGGGGAAATGTCGTGAAAAAATAATAGGGAAGTTTTTTATGTTTGTTTTTGTCTATTTTTAGCACACCATTTTTCTAAAAGTGGTTTTGTGGTGCATGGTGGTTTTTCCCATTCTTTTGTAGTTTTAGTTAAGGAACAACATTTTATTTTAATCTATGGTAAATGGTTTGGAAGTTTATGGATGCCACAAGATATATATGTTGTATTGAAACACTATACAAAAGAATGTATATTGAAAAATCTTGTTGATTTTCGTGATTTTAGGTTTCCGGGATAAAATATCTTTGTTTATGAGTGTGTTTACCATTACATCTTTTCTGTTTTATTAAGAATATGTTCATAGCAATTAATTGTACAAGGACAAAATCTACATGATGAATGACATTATAGTTATGTGTAGATATGATAACAATTTCATAAAACATATATTTTAAATATCTTATCAGAGATGCCATTACAACACAATGTATTTATGCAAGGTATACTCAATTAATGCTAACATCACAACTTTGACACAATGCAACACAAGAATGATGCAAGTGACACAAGTCATGATGCAAAAATATATATAGTACAAAACAAATAGAATATTAGGAGACTAACAAGGTTGTTTTTTTAAACATTTATTATGTTGTATGACATAGTTCATGACACAAAATCACAATGAACTCTATAAAAACACTCCAAAATGTTGTGAGTTCTATAATGAGGCTATAACCACATATTATAGTAGTAATTCTAATGAGATCCATTTTTTATTAATAATTAATGGTGAAAAACACTACAATGTAAATTATATATTACATAATGATTAGAATGGTGGTAGCTTATCTATGAGAAAAATGTAAGATCTATTCTTATTTTCTAAAATCCCATAAAAATATATCGAACCTACTTATTGTAATAAACCAAAAACTCCTAAGAAGAAAAAATACTAAGATTAAGGAACCCTAACTATAACATAAAGTTGGAGATGATTATGCATATTGAAGTTAATGTAGTTGTGATGTTTAGAAAAAGGTGAGTTACCTAAAGATCATAACATTTTTCTCAATGATCTATTTTATATATTATTTAGTTCATTGGAAATGGATTTTGTAAAGTTTGATAAATTATAAACCATTGGACATCGTAACCTTAAAAAGTGCATGAGATGCTCCTAAAATTACATGGAAATTCCATCCTCGTTCCCATCATTATTCTTATTATTATTGACACCCTATTTTGTAGTTTTGAATTGTGCATGCACTATGCATGTCAAAATATTGCATGAAACAACTCCTACATAAATTATTGTGAATGCACACTGTTTCACTTGTGATTGGAGCACACCACCATAAATAAATTAGAATGAATTGTTGACTAATTATATAATGTATAAATAATAATAAGACTCACAATGTTGGTTTAGAGATAAGACTTTAGAAGGTTTCAATGCTTGAGGAGAGATGTAAAAATGGTAGATTTGGATGGATGATTATGGTTGAGATAATGATGATATATTTAAGTATTTGGTATGATACTAGGATTATAGGTGGTTATGTTTATTCTTTTTAAATTTCTACTTTAATCACAAATGGTTTACCTTTAGTACATGAAATGATAGATGATGAAAATGTTCCCTTTATTTCTAGCATAGAACAAATTTTTGTACTATAACTTTGTTTTTTGTATTAATTTCTTAGTTATATAATGTTTTTACCTTTAACATATAAAATGATAGATGATGACCCGGATGCAAGTGAAAATCAAGGTATTAATGAGGATTAGACTGGTAGGTGGCGAGAGGACGAGCCAAATGGCTGTCAACATTCCCTCCCAAGCCAGCCTGAGCCGAATTCATGGTCGCCTGCAACTAGCATTTAATGGGTGCTCGAGCTGAGACCTAGCCATTATTTGCACAGATATGGACTCCCCTCGCCACACTGTTGTCCCTCTCCCCCTGCTCCATTGCAATTGTCTGCCCCAAGCTGTTGCACCCTACTCTCTAACTATCAGAGGGAGCCGTTGCTGGTTAGTGAGTTGTGTCAACCTTGGTAATGGCCATCACTATTCTCAATCCAGGCTTTGTAATTTAACCTCCGCTCAGCCTTCCCTTGCCCATCCTCTGCTTAATTCCTCAGCCGTCTCTCCCGCTGAAAACTCGGCTTGGCATTCTGCCATGGCTCGTATTCGCCATCGCATGAGAAGTTGTAGAGGTGTAAGTCGAGGTGGTAGCGTCCACCCTCCGGTGAAGCTGAGCCCTGAACTCGCCTACCCCTCCCCTTCCCCTAAAATTCCTCACCCCCATAGCTCTATCTTAGGTAGGTATCCTAATACCCGCAGTGGATGGGGACGTGCACAGTTTCCAGGAGTTAGCCAAAGAGATATCACGGTCCACACTACCAATTTCCCATTGCCCCCTCACCCAGCTCCCCACTCAACCCAGTTATGCTTCTGCAGCACCCTAAACCGACCTGTCATTACTACCATCATTACCATCGTTTTCACTGAAGAAAATGAGCTGCAAGATGCCCCGTCGGGAAGTGTTAGAGCACAACAATAGGAGGCACGTAGGCTCACGAATGGATGCGATTCTAGAAAGCAAGCGATGTATGAGGAAATGGGTACCCTGCATGGCGAGGCCCTGGGTGGAGGTCAGCATGTAGCGGGTGGAAGTTCTGGAGACACGTGACCACCAAGTGGTAGTATGGTTGACGGGTCAGGTCCACATGCAGCTGCTGGCAGCACTGGTGGCGTCCAAACTACTCCTGGGCCACATAGCGGCGTGTCAGAGGAGGAGGATGACTGGTATCAATATGCATGTCTCATCGAAGAGGAGCCCGCCCTAGATGAGCTTAAGTGAAGACGCGTGGCAGCCACGTGTCGCCCATATGCAAGTTGAGGTCTCCTTTGTTGACTGGCGCTTTTCTGTTATGTTTTGTTCTGTTGGAACTTCTCTGGGTTTATGACTATCCTATTGGAACTACTCTTGTTTTGTTATTTCCTGCTTTAAGACTGATATCCCATATCTGGGTATTTTTTGCCTTTGTGAACTGGTTTCCCCATCAATGGGGCAGTCAAGTTATTTTATGATAGACAATGTTCAGCACTGCTGAGGCCTATGCCTCTTTGTAATCATATTTTTGGTACATATTAATAGATTAACTTAGAAAAAAAAATGATAGATGATGAAAATTTTCCCTTTTTTTTAATATATATAACATTTTTTTACATTAAATGAAATTGTTTTTTAATTAATTCCTTATATATGATGAGACCTTTCCCTTAAGGTATTGAAAATTTTATTAACTTTAGGTTTATTATTCCCTACCTTGTCAGGACTATAACATTCGACTTGCAGTCAAGTTTCATTGACTGTGCATTATTTGGCCGCGTTTTTGCAATTTTAACCAAAATTTTGGGAAAATACCTAATATTTCTATTTTTGCATAAATTCAAAAATAATTTTGATTTTTTATTAAATGTTATTTCTAAGTTCTGATTGGTTAAGGAAGCTTAGATGGGACATAATTCCCTTGGTGGAGGGCATTATTTTTTTCAATGCTTGACAATTCATTTTAAAATTTAAATAAAAGTAATTTTGTTAGTGGTCATTGTGTTGGTGAGTGCTCTGACATATTCACTGTTATATTAGTGCTCTACTCAATAATGTGAGAATTTATGCAGTTGCATGACACTATAATGTTAGTGCTCTATTAAATGATGCGAGAATTGATCTAATTGTAGGTTGTTTACATAGGCGTTGAGGGGGACTGAACAAATGTCGAATAAATATTATTATGTTTCTTTTTGCATAGGATGGAGTAATTAATACAGTTTCGTTGTGCAAAACTTTTGTTGTGTAGAGGATGGAGTATATGCAGGAGAACTGGGGTCTTTTGTATAGATAGGGGTGCTCTGACATTAACGTGGGGGGTAGAGAAAGCTAGTATCATTTTTTTTAACAATTATCATAATCGATAGAATATATAATCTACTCTTATTATGCAATATTAAATAAATTTTTCTTTTAATCCATGTGACATGTGGTTGTGGGGAAATGTTATGTTAGTGCTCTAGTCAATGCTGTGATAATTGGTGCGGTTACTGGTCTTTCTGATAGGTGGGAAGGGGGGTTTGAACAAATCTCTAATTGATATTATTAAGGAGTATGTGTGGGAGACCTAGGGCTCTTTGCATAGATGAGGGTGCTAAATAAACTATGTTTTCAATTTGTGTGAAGAAGAAGTGTTATGTGGTAAAATGAATGTGTGGAAGGCTTTGTGCAAGGTTTATTAAAATAATATATATACAAGTTGTTAGCGCTTGAGATTTCACCCTAGGCTGAGGAAGGTAAACCTTCAAGGCCACATCAAACCATTTCACCTCGTAGCTAGCCCTACGGGGTATGAGAAGGCTCTCTCCGGTCTATCTCGGCAAATTTTCAATGAAGTGAGATGACCAATCAAAGTTAACACTGATATTAGGCTAGTAAACTGATAAGGAGGGTTGATTTAAAGTTTTTGGTGTTTTTGGTGGCAATTGGAGGGAGTGCAATTCAGGGTGCGGGGATTGAGCTCAGCTTTTGCAGGTGGGTCTTTGGGGCAAGGTAGGAGTTTGTGCTGATGCCTTTAGCTGAGATGAATGATCAAGGAAGAAAAAGAGAAGCTAAAGAGGGCAAACAATGACTTTGAATCCTCTCTAGATAGTGGAAAACATAAACATTAAACAAATTTTAAAGCTGAGCATGGCAAGCATGAATTCAAAATTTATCACTTCATTTGTTTAATAAGATGCAGTAAAGAAAGAGATGGAACACATAAACACACTTACAATTACAATAAGAGAACACACCATCAACACAAGAGTCCACAAGAATCCCAATGATGTCTGCAAAACCCTGGTCTTCCCTTTCCTTAAATTGCAGAGATACAAGTAAAATATACAATAGGAGCTTCTCCCTCAAGAGTCCAACCATGAAAATGAGCAAGAGAAGGCATAATATAGATGATCTAACTCCTTTCCCCACCTCTAGGGGTCGAGCTCAGCTTCCTAGGAGTTGTTTCAACTAATTCCAAACTAAGCACTAGATAATAGGCAGTCAAAACAACTTGCCTCTAAAACTTAGGAAACCTATCCATGCATTAAATATTTACCATTTACATTCAAGAAACTTCTAGAAGTGATCAAGGAGAGTAAAAGTATCTTAGAGCCATGAAAGTTACATAAAAATCCATGATTTACATGCCCAAAACATTAAACCAAGTGAAAACAGTGTTTTTCTGGCCGAACTGGTCAAAATAGGCAAAATTCCCTGACATGCAGCGCACATGTGCCTGACACGTAGCGCACATTGAGAGGCCTGTTTGAGGGCCTTCCCGGTGTCCAAATCAGGTGCAAGCTAGCTCATTGGAAAGGTCTGCGAGTCTTCTTTCCAACCCCACCGGAAATTTTGAATTTGGAGTTCATTTGACCCCTCAAAACTCAATTCTCCCAAGACAGCTTTCTGCAACTCAAAATAAGGGCAGAAAGTCAAAATTTGCATGTGTTTTGACCTTTTGGAGGCCCAAATCTCCATAAAAACTGAAGTCCATCCATAGGTAGGTGTAACTTTGCATGAAAATTCCAAAAATGCTGAGTTTTTCCCGTTCTGAGTTGCCCCCATGTAGCGTAGCGCACGGGGCACTGCATGTTAAAAGACCAAAACCTGTCAATTTCCCAAAAATGCCAAAAATGCCTCAAAACTTTCAAAATTTCTTGTGCTAGCTGCTAGGAAGAGGCTAATGAGTATCATGGTGAGTGAGAGAGGCCTCAGCCAAGATACGGAGTGGGTTGGCCTTCTTCTTCTTCCCAAACGCTTCGGTCAACCTTCTTTGGAATATTTTCATCTTCGCCTTGCAAACATGCATCCTTGCCCAATAATGATTTTTCATGTTTCTCAGCAGCTTCTTTTCTTGGTTGGCCTTAGCCAACAGCCTCTCCAAGTGTGCATTGACCCGGATGAGCATGGATTCTCTCTCAGCAGGCAATAGATCACCGGGTCTTCTTCGGTTCAGGACTCGGTCAGTACGAATCCTCCATAACTCATCAAGTACTTTCTCCTCCTCTAACTGTTTGTTCCACTGCTCCAGGTAGGTGATGGTCCATTGGGCACCCTCAAGTCTCCTCTGTAAAACATCATTTTCAGCCCTAAGATGCTGAATGATCTCCTTCGCCTCTTGGCTAGGAGAACTGGCCTCGAGATCAATCACTGGATCCTCATGAATCATGGGCTCTTTGCCCCTCTGCAGTTCCTGTGCTGATGAAGAAAGCGAGGCCCCTTCCACCTGATGTGGAGATAACACTCGCTGATCTGAAGATGAAGGCAAGACCCCTTCCACCTGTTGTGGAGAAATTACTCGCCGAGCTGCTGCAAACAAGGCCCTTGGGCCTTTCTAATAGGTGACCCGAGGTGAGGAAGCTACATGTCTCGGAACAGTGATCTCTGGCTGGTGAGATGGACCTCCCTCCTCATAAATGACCTCTGGCTCAGGCTGTGGCTGTGGTGGCGCTGTGAAGAATTCATGAGAGATGAACTCTTCCCAAGGAATGCCCTGCTGGCTCAGCTGATAGGAAACAATGAGCTGGATGAGACCAAAGTGATATAAACTCGTAAACTGTTGGGCTGGGGTCTTCCTCTGTAATATAGGCACCATCTTCTGAATATCCTGGAAGAAGAAAACTGGGATGTTCATCATCCTCACTCGGGTGAAGTGCATCAACAGACGGATGTGATAAGAGTACACCAGTGAAAACCTGCCCTCACATGTAAAGTAACGCATGATGAGTCTCAAGATCGGAACATACTCCCTCCGGATAAATCTGAAAGGAAAAACCCCCGACAAGTGTCTCATGAAGGCTGGCATGACATATGGCTCAAAATGAACATAATCCAACACTTTGCGCTTGGGCCACACCTCACCCACATTTGGTATCCCAGTAGCCTCTGAAATCAATTCCGGAGACAACACAAAGTTCACACCTGCCAGAGTGACCTGCCCATCATGAAGGTGCAAAACAAATAAGCGGGCCAACTCCCTGTGGTGCTGGATCTGAGCAAGCCTCTCGCAAAACTGAAAACATGACATATACCGAAAGCAACTCACTGCCAAAGGACAGGCCTGCAATTTTTCCAATGAGGTGGGTTCCTCTCTCTTAGGACAACCACCTTTGCCCCCCCTACGAGGCCTCCGCTGTACCTCAACCTCTGCAGAAGAAGACTGGTCATCACCTTGCTCATAGGTCTCGGTGGTTGGCATGGTGCTTTTGAGCAAAGTGGAGAAAATAGACAAAGTAAACTGCTTCCCTTGCCTGCAAAAATGCTGAGTTGTATGCTGTTTTCAAGGGGAAAAAATCATGAAGGAAATGTTAGGGGAGGGGATTTTTTAACAAGGAAAGGGAAACATATGAAAACAAGGAATTTTCAAGGGACAATTCACAAACTGTCAAACATATAATCTCATCTTAATCAGCGGGAAATCATTTGCAAAGAAATGTTTTTATTAGGGTAACATGGATAATAATAACCAAGGGAAATGACATGTATGCTCAACAGGGGAATGGGACAGCATAGATAACTTGCTCATTTGATTTCTGTCTTTCAATGTACATCATAAAGCACACTCTGTTTTTTCAAAGGGGTTCATGTACATTTGAGGCTAGGGGAAAAGGGCTTCATTGACATTTTGTCAAAAGGGAAAAGGGGTTTTATTGACAAGGATATTAGGGGATAAAAGGAAAAACATGGTGTTTGCTTTTTAGGACCACAACAACATTACTTTTGATCAAATATACATAGCAATATTTCCTTTGCTTTGGTTTATATACACAGCCACATTTTCTTTATTTTTTGTTTTGGCATTTTATCACCATATTGCTTTCTTTTTTTGCATAATCATTTTGTTCTTCTTTCATAGCATTTTATTCTTTTTGCTGTGTGTGTTTTTTATATCACAATGGAGGGTATTTAGGGTTTTGGGAATGTGTTTAGGGAGGGGTAGGGTTTGATACTTGGAAGGAGGAAAATTTCATATTCTTTGCAAATAAGATAAGATAGAGACATATGATGACAATTGTGAAATAAATGGGGAAACATGGAGGGAGCATAAATGGGAAATTAAAACCTTGAAAAGAAAACACCAAACCCTAGCATTATGCCTACATTGACAAGCAATCACCAAAATCTATTTTCTTTGCATTCTTAGTGATAAAACATATAAATGAAAGCTCATCATTCACCATTCATCAATTCATCAAGTGTATAGACCCTACCTCGGTCGATTTTGCAACTTAGAGGGCGATTGGACAAAATTTGGGGCGGTTTTGGTGTTAACAGCTTGACATGTAGCGCAGGGCACTCAACGGGTAGCGCACAGCCTGACACGTAGCGCCCGTTATAAATTACCATTGCTGGGAGGCGCCTGACGAGTAGCGCACAGCCCAACACGTAGCGCACAACCTCTGACGGGTAGCGCACCTGCAATTGGTGTAATTTCTCTGCACTTTGCCTCCTTTCACCTCTTTGCCCTCTCACTTCTTCTTGCAAGCTCTTTGGATGCACAATGAGGGTATTGAGAGGGAATTTGACTCTTTATAAGCTCAATTTAAAAAAAATTTACTTACCAAACCCACTTTCTAATGTTTTGCCTTGACACTTTCTTTTAACATTGTTTTGAGTTTTCCTTTGTTATGAATTTGATCTTTTGGGTGTTTTAGCTCCGTTCTTTTTGTAGGTAGACCATCTGATGGACTCTAGGGAGGAGACCAGGGTTATTGTCGGCATTTTGAAGAATTTTTGAAATTTCCTTATTGCTTTACAAAATTGACATGACCTTGGCTTTAAAAACAGGGTTTTTAAATCCAAGGTATAAAAAAGCTGTACATGATGAAAAATATCAATGAAACATATTTACATACCTCCTTCTGGCTTGCTGGGGACTCATGGACCTCTGACTCATGATTTTGCAATGACATTTGACTGAAACCCTAGACCTAAGGCTTTGGACTTCAAGACAAAACAAAACAAGTGTGACACAAGTTCATTAACGGATATGACCTGATCCAGCAAAGCCAAGAAGGGAACAAGGACCAGCTCCTCCATCAGTTTTATGGCATGCCTAATGGAATGCAAAACTGACATTGATGAGACACCTACTTATGCATATGCAAAGAGATTTTTGATCACTGATGGAGGGCATCATGACCGACACTAACACAAGTCACTTTTTAAATTATTATTTAGGAACATTTTTCACAACTACGTAAGTAGTTGTGTGAAGGTGGCTTCGCAGAGCTCGCTGTTTAGAGGTAGCATGTGTGAAGTTTCGAATGTCAATGACTGATCGAAGTGAGTTATTGAGTGCAGAAGTAGTTGTGGAGACAAAGTTGTACAAAAGGGGTTGTATATGTGTAAATGTTATGCAAACGTTTTGTGCAACGTTTATTAAACTAATAAATATACAAATCCTATTTTTATCTTATTTAGGGATGTATTTCACAACCTATTATCATTAACTAATGTAAGTTGAATGCCAATGATTGAGGGCATTATTGAGTGCAAAGTAGTTGTGTGGAGGTGGTTTTGCATGTGTGGAGAACAAATGATTTGTGAAACATTTATTAAATAACAAATATATAAATTTCTTCTTTGGTTCCTATTTAGGAACATATTTCGCAGCAACTTCTTCTTTCCCATGATATCTAGGACCCACATTTATTAATATCAGTTTCAAATGTCAATGACTGATGGAAGGGTGTTGTTGAGTCTAGAAGGAGTTATGTAGATGAAGCAGTGTGAAGGTGGTTGTGCACGAGACATTTTTTCACAAAAATGGATTTATTCTATGGTTCCGCACATATGAATTTGTGTTATGTTGAAAGTATACAAAAATCATGTTTCTAGATTTGATGTTTTGGTGCTTATGTTTTTTTTTTTCATGCATGAGCATGTGTGTAGTTGGTGAATTGAATACTGAGATGACTTGTATTTCCCTACAACTCTATTTTCTATTAATCAAAGGGAGAACATCGAGGCGATAAAAATTGCGGATGGAAAACTTATCTTTGTAGCATGTTTCAAATGTAGAATAGTGGTCGGTGTTGATTTCTAGGTAAATGAGACTGCAAACATTTGAAACAACTAGTATAGTGAGGGGGAAAATGTCATTTGCAGTGATAAAGAAAATAATAAATTGTGTAGCATTTTCTCTTTGCAAATTACGTTTAAGAGCTTGGAGTATTTTGTTAGCTTTTGTTGCCTTAGATAAACTGTTATCTTTGAAGCTGAGCTTTCATATTCAATGGAGTCTCAATGGCATTTCTATTAAATTGTGGAAAATAGCAACAATGCAAGAATGCAAAAGTTGTACCATACTACAAGATTCTAAACGGATTCACCCTTTTCAGTTTCTTGTTCGCATTTGGTAGTTTCTTAGCTAATTATCATGATTACAGTTAGTTTGAACTTGTTTTGTATGGAAAATTTTTGTTTCTTATGACATGTATAATTCTACTATTAAATTAGTATATTGTGCTTAGCTTTGGTTTTCTCTACAATACTGCAAGATTTTAAACTGATTCACCTTTATCAGTTTCCTGTTCACATTTGGTAGTTTCTTAGCTAATTATCATGATTACAGTTAGTTTGAACTTGTTTTGTATGGTAAATTTCTATTTTTAATGACATGTAAAGGTTGATATTAAATCAATGCATTGTGATTAGATATCATTTATTGAATTGTTATTTATTCAGCGTGTCGTGTGTAGTAGTTTTGACATAGGTAATAGTAAATGCATTTATGTTATGCTGAAAGTATATGATGTAGTGTTGGTTTTCGTTCCTTGACTTGTGTAGTTTATTTAAAGTCATTGGTTTTTTGTTTATTTTTATTTATTCTGATGTATGTTCTATTATTAATAGAAAACACTTAATTTGTCATGTATAACGATATGCACGAGGTATCAATGTTTATTGTTTTTGTTGTTTACAAATTTCTTTTTGTAGTTGTGTCTGTTACATTACGAATTGAAGTTTTTGTTTTTAGTAATTAAATTATTGTCACATTCGCAAAAATAAAAGAGGTTAAAATTAAATTCTTTTTGTGACTCCGTTTCGAATTATGTGAGAAATGGGTGTGTTAATTCATTCATAAATCAAATTTGGTTCGATTTTACAAAGTAGTGGGGACCACCTGTCGAGTTGATTTGTTGTAGAAGGTAGCTGAATATGCATTGGCATAATATTTATTTATCAATGTCCTTGTGCACTTTACTATTAATAGTTATTATTGATAATTTTACGAGTCTTAAAAAATTATTCGAAAAACAAAGGCAATTACAGCATGTTGTTGATAAAATATGGCGGTGATTCTTTATAATTTGAGGTCACAGTTGTAAATTTTCATGATCTTGGGTGTCAATTGGGTTTCAATAGCCGTGTTGTCAAATTTTTATTAAGAAAACAAAAGAGGAAAAAAAATCTAAAAAGAAAAAACCAATTTGCAGTGATTTTTCGCGATATCGACAAATTTTCCTATGGGGTTTTTAATGATGCTAAATCCATTTCCGCTATTATAAAAAATGATTTAAACACTTGTTTGTTGGTTTTTTATTAGAAAAATGAAAAAAAAGTCGTATTGCTATGATTTTTGGTTATGTGGGCGAATTTATCAGTTCAGAAGACAATGTCTATTATTGTATATTGTAAATTTGTGTTTCTTATGACATGTATATCAATGATATTGAAGCAAGAGAAAAGTGTGAAGTAAATGCACATGATTCTTTTGGAATTATGAAACCTTTTCCTATTATTGTCTGTAAAAGTTTCCTTTGCTATCCTTAATCATTATTTATGCAAAGTGTTGTGTGTAATGATTTTCACACGAGTAATAGTAATAGTCAATGTTTGTGAAGAAAATAGAGAATTGTAAAGTGAAACGAGATTTAAATATTTTATTGATTAACATATTTTTTTTGTTGATGCAAATGACAAAAGGGTAGTAGGTGAGGGAAAGAGGTTATTTGCAGTGATATGGTTAACTCACTTGTTGAGATCGATGATAAATTTCACTGGTTAAGAACTTATGCGTGATATATGAATTTTCAACATAAGAGAAAGCATGTAACAAGGTTTGGAGTTTTGAATTAGCGAATGTTAGGTGTGTTTCAAAGGTCTTTGATTTTAGAGAAGTTATTTATCTTCATGCAAATAAATTTGATTTAAGAAAGAGGGGAATTAAGTAGGAATGATAAAGGTTTCTCTGAATCTAAATGCATTCATATTGTTATTCAAGTTACTAGAACCGAACAAGCATTTAGAATTGTTGGTTGCAGATATTTTTCTGGAGGCGGAAGGGTGGAGAATTGACATTGGGCAGGAATTCATTTGTGCAACTTATGAGGTTCCTTCTGATATTATCTTGTAGATATTTCTTTATTTAGGAAACCGTGTAGGGATTTCTATTCGGTCTTTTCCTATGTAGTAGGGCTATAAAGTACATCACATGTCCCAAAATGATTTTTCTATGTGATTTAGGAGACATACAAAAATAATTGTATTTTCGATTAGGCTCTTGAATGAATTAGCTATTTAGTTACATAGATTACCCAAGAATAATGGTTTCTTTATAATGGAATATATGATAATACTTCTCCTGTCAAGGCATGTGTTTAACGATTTTCCCTCTAATTATATATTTAAGTTTCATGAGGAACGAATGCAGTTCTGGTATCCTATATTGTGGAAGCATGAAGCTTCTTTAAATATTTGTTTAATTCAGGATATGTTTGTGAGACAAGTACATTTCATGGTAATTGGACAAAGTCTTCTTGAATATTTGCAATGTTTGAGGCTTTCCTATATGGCAAAGGGGAATATGAGGAAAGAGAAAGAAATACAGTTATACAAATTTATGGTTTTGAAGATAGGTCATTGATTTTGCCAATGTTTTTTCTATATAGGTATTTTGTTGCTGAAGTATGCAGGAAATATCATCGTTGGCTATCTATATTTGAACTAAAAAATAAAATACAATTTATTTCTTTTACATTTACTATTAGAAAAGTTATTGTGAAGAATACAACTCATGTTATTATTTTTGCAAAGTCTTTGGATGCTTTCAACTTAAGTGAAGTGAAGCTATTAAAGGATTTGATAGAGGAAGAATTTTCATAAAACACCTTGAGTCTATGAGGTATAAAAAGTTGTTTCCAAGAAGTAGAGAGGAGAGCGAGGAAAGTCACAGTATGTCAACACTAATTAAAAACACTAGTAGATGTTGAACAAATTGTTGAAAATAGATCATTGGGTTAAGAGAAATATTTAATCAAAGATGTGCAAACCCTACAGGGAAATTTCAATATTGCACACACAATACTGCTACAACTTCATCTGCTAGCAAAAGAAGTAAAATAAATATTGGAAGTTAAAAACTAGTTGTCCATGGGTTATCAAATGATGGGGATGACAAGGAGCCTCCTCATAGAGTAACTCCCAAATGAGCGTGTAGGGTTGAACCATTTATATCCAAGAGTGCACTTGAAATGAAGAGCATTGAAAAAGAGGTGAGCATGGAAGTTGATAGTGTTGTACTACCTAGTTGGGTTAGGACTTATTTACAAGAAATAAGGAAAATTTTAAAAACCACCCTAAATTTATATGTATAATAAATGGGCGAATCCCCATGATACATAGGAATAATGGGAGGCGATTTTATCAATAATACAATATGTATATATAATTTTTTTGGCGAACCTCTCACCAGATTATATTATCTTGTAAAGCCATGGCGAATCTTTCACTGAATTACAAAATGTTGTAAGATCTTGGCAAATCTTTCACTGAATAATAAAACATTGTGAAGTCTTGGTGAGTGTTTTGTTAAAGTATGAAACTATATATGATAATAGGAAAACATATTCATTAAATTGTAATGTACTAACATACATGTTTGGAAAAAGAAACATAATTTTCTCTTCCTACAAACAATGTTGCAAGTTTCAATGGTCGTGTCTGTCAAGGTTCTTACTGTACACTCTTTCATATCCTTCTATTAGTTTTGATAATATTCCAAAACAAAGTTCTTGTAGGTGTTGATCTTGACCACGAGTTCTGTAAAGGTAGGATAGATTAATATTTTCTCTACCACTTTTGTCAACCTACCACTTTTTTCAAGCTATCAATTTTTTTCTTATTCCATAGACTCCAACTACGAGATAAAAAAACACATCAAGTTTGTTTCACCCAACACACCAACAAGTAGCAAGCCCCAACTGTATAATATAAGAAATTAGTAGACATCCCAAAGGACTGAAGGGGATCTAATAGAAAGAAGTGACCTTTTTCAAAAGCCTTCCGATCAATATATAAATGTAGATTTATTATTATTTAAATTGGAAATCTTCAATTAAATAGTAAAATTTAATTATGTCTCTCCCAATCTAAATTGCTTATTAGCATAATTCACTAATTTCATATGTCTTGCATTTTTTTAACAACATTGTAACATGTGGATTAATTTCCTTTTTGGTGCACAATCTTCGCCTTTTAGGACAATATGGTGCAGTGGCCCAACCCCTATAGATCATTACGACAAACTAAGAATAACAAAGAAGATGAAAGGTTGTACAAACCAACATATTTTTCAAACAACTAATCCAACATCGGTACCTTAACTTTTTCATGAAGATATCATATTGAGAACGTTTGAAAAATGGTGGGAAATCTGGGCAGCAACTATCTCTCTTCTGCAAGGGTGATGCAGAAAGAGTGATAAGATTTCACTGTTTTGAATTTCTTTTGTTAAATCGGAAAAACCATTATTAATGGAGATATTGGTATTTTTTACTAAATTTTGTGAAGTGACTAAATGTAGCTTTAACCATTCACCTTAAGATGTCTTTTACAATATAATTTCCTAAGTCTATTTAATATCTTCATTATCATAAAAACCAACCTATATCCATCTTAACTCCATATCTACCACTCTTAGAGGGATGAAATCTATTTATCCCTCTCAGCACTCTGTAGACCGGGAATTAAGATGGATCTAAGCTGATGGAATTTCCCCTTTAAATAGTCTATGCTCACATGAATACCATATTATTACCATGGGTCAATACCATGGGTTATCATAAACATGGAGCTTAAAAACTACTATTAGTAATTTATAAAAATTAATAAAATTAATAATTGATTTTTATTTTATTCTTTTATTTTAACCAAGTTAAAATGTTTAAGTGATATTAAATTACAAGATCCATTTTTACTCTTGATCTACCAAGTCGTGAGAGGGATCAAATATTTTTCACTCTATACTAGTTTGCATATCACGATATTTGATCCCTCTTGGGGCTTAGTATATCCAGAGTAAAGATGGATCTATGCTGGTTTAATTCCCCACTTTAAATAGGATACGTTCCACATGAATACCATGGGTCAATACCATGTGCCATCATTATTTTTGTTAATACTAATATTAGGGTTAATAATGTTTTTTTGCATGGTATTAATAATAATTTGGCCCATAGGCTTCACCTAAATATAACACATTTTTTGAGTGCTCGTAAATATAAGGTGACTTATGGAGTAAATATAAAAAAATGTTTTATTTATTTACAATACCTCGCGTCTATTTATATTTTTATTAATTTACCATCCCTCTTTTATAAATACGGTATTTGGCCCATATGATTCACTTAAATAAAACCTTTTTTTTGAGCTTTCTTAAATAGAAAGAGGGTTATGGACTAAATATAAAATGAGGTTTTATTTATTTACCATACCTCTAGTTTATTTATATTTTTATTTATTTACCATACCTTTGGAGTAGGTATAAAAAGAGGTTTTATTTATTATCATACCTCCACTTTATTTATATTTTTATTTATTGGGACCAAATACAACCTCCCAATCCACCTCCCAAACCAGAAAATGGGCGATTGCAAACAAATTTAACATTTCAAAGTAGAAAATTGGGCGATTGTAATGGAATATAACCTCCCATACCAGGCGAATCGGGTCAAATGAGTCTTTTCATAGTTTATCCGCCCCTTTTTTGGACTAAAATGAAAAAAAATAATTATTTTTTAAATAAAAGTTGGGCTAAATATATGAAATGGGTGTTTTATAAAAAATTTGCCCCTATAAAATGAAAAATACCTTAAATTTCGCCCTTGGGCTAAAATTTGCCCCTAAAATTGACCATGGTTATGGACTAAATAAAAAAAGAGGTTTTATTTATTTACCATACCTCTAGTTTATTTATATTTTTATTTATTTACCATATCTCCACTTTATCTATATTTTTATTTATTGGGACCAAATACAACCTCCCAAACCAGAAAATGGGTGATTGCAAACGAATTTAACATTTCAAGGCAGAAAATCGGGTGATTATAATGGAATATAACCTCCCAAACTAGGGGAATCAGGTCAAATGAGTCTTTTCATAGTTTATCCACCCCTTTTTTTGGGCTAAAATGAAAAAAATAATTTTTTTTAAAAATAAAAGTTGGGCTAAATATATGAAATTGGTGTTTTATAAAAAATTTACCCCTCTAAAATGAAAAACCCCTTAAATTTCACCCCTAAAATTTACCATGGCAAGAAAATCATAGAATAATGGAGGAAATTGTTGAAGAGGACATTACTTTCAATGATCATTTTATCACATTGTAAGATGAAAATTATGATAGGGGTGGTAAGAGATTGAATATTGAAAGGGTATAACTTTCCGACAGAATGGTTGTTGATCGAGCATAATTAAATGTTGATCTATCTTCGGTTGCAATGCTAGGGTTGATGAAATTGCATCAAGTTGGTGGTGAAGTGCTTGCAAATTCTGTTGGTTGATGACAGGCATAAAATATGAAGTTGAAGGAAAAAATTAAAGATATAGAAGATACCCTGAGCTCGAGAATTTTACTGAGACTCCACTAGTGATACACGGACCTCCATTGGAATTTCTATTCATGGAAAATTTAATAGAATTGAGAAACCTGTCAATCTTCTAAGTGCAATGAAATCATATATCATTAGTAATAAATCTGAAATATTGTGTATTATTGAATCTACATGGAAATTTTCTTTTGATCTATGACATTTAAAGCATAGAACTAGGTCTTCTATTGAATTGGTCAAAAGTGAGTTAGAGGTAGACATAGAATTCATGGACAATGATCTATTAACATTTAGTCAAAAGCTTTATTCATTGTTAGAAATAGAAAAATATAAACAAGGGTGGATTGATGTTGGTCGGATGAGGCAGATCGGGGTTGCATGGTCTGGGAAAATCAAAACATTGGAAGACATTATTTTTTAGTATTGGAGACATATAAAATCAAAGAGAAGATATGTATCTAAATACAAAGGCAATTGTTAAGGATTTAAACGGTATGTGTATTATATATGAATCTATATTAATTGCAAAGGAGAAGCTAAGAGATGATTTTGAAAAGTTGAAACAATCATATGCAATGAAGTCTGGTGATATAACTGATTTTACTACAGAGGAAATTAGCAAATGGCTAATTACTTTTGTTAGTGTCAATGAAGAGTACTTTGCCTCAGTTTTGCAATTGCAAGAAGAAGCAAAAGAAATTGAGGAGGAGATATTCAATGAATGTGTTAAGTAGGACATTACCGTTGCTTCAATGAAATAATTCATTGAAGCTAAAGTGAAGGAATTCGTTGCAAGAAGCCTAATTTTGAGAGATAGTTGAGGGATGAAGAATATCAGACTGTTCTTTTGCATATTGTAAGTGTTTTAATACATTGGAACATTTATTTTTGTCATCAAATCATTTTACTATTTAAATCTTATGTGTGCATTATGATGGAATAATCTAATTCCTGAATGTAGTTCCTTGTTACCTGTTGCATATGACTTTTAAAGATTATAATTGACGATATTGCAATCACAATTTTCATTGGGATGATATGTTTAGCTTTGTGGTTGAAGTATTAGCATTTTCATAAATTCTTTATGCAACAAAGGTTATTTTTCTGGACCATGGCTCTGTAATCATAACTTATTTGAATTCTAATTACTATCTTTTATATCTCTCAGTATGTTTACTAATTATATAAACAATCGTGAAATAAAAGTTGACATCGGATGTTGTATGGACCTGGGTTCTGAACATTGTACATAAAATAGTAATTAAACATCTATTTTCCAGTATTTTATTTGATATTTCATATATTAGCTAAATTTATGTAATGAATTATAATTAAAATGAATTTATTTTAACTTAGTGTTAATACTGAAAATTTTTACCAGTTATATCAATAATTTTTAGATAATGTTTTACATTTGAGCTCATATCTATTGCATTTGTTGTGACAAGCATTTGAATCTATATATGATTACACTTGTTGTAACTATCTTGATAACTTTTGAATGTTTCTTAGGAAAAAAGCTTGACTATCTTGTTCTACATTTCTTTATTTATGAATGCATGTACAAAAGTGAGAATTGCACACATCAGTGTTTCATTGTACGAAGTTTTCATTTTGTTGGGATTAGAATGAGAGTT
Source organism: Pinus tabuliformis (assembly GCA_031772625.1). Taxonomy (NCBI): domain Eukaryota; kingdom Viridiplantae; phylum Streptophyta; class Pinopsida; order Pinales; family Pinaceae; genus Pinus; species Pinus tabuliformis. The sequence goes on along the minus strand of CM062806.1, from coordinate 781,533,700 downwards.
TTCATGATGCAAAGGAAGTTGCCTGGAGTAAAATCTCTTCACAACAACATATGATGATGATAATAATAATTAATTGAACTATGGGATCTGTTTTTTCGAAACATTGTGAAAAAAACTCCATATTTCGTTTTGAAATAGTTAATTGTGAACCAGTGTTTGTAAATAATTTGGTTATAAACATATACATTTTTTTTACTTAAAAAAAAGTATTTATATAAGTCCTAAATATAGAAACTTGTTTGATTGTGGGGAGCTTTTCTTGTCCAGGACCCATACTAAAGCTTATATTGTAAACCATAAATTTATAGTAGGTGATTCTAAATGAGTATTTGTAAAGAGTTATTAGATACATAAGTAGTTGTGTGGAAGTGGTTATGCATGTGTGGAGGCTATGCGAAGAACAAATGCATCTATAGAATTAAGCATTTATATAACTCATGCTATATATAGAAACATGTTTCATTGTGCGGATATTTTCTTGTATCAAGCCCATAATAAGGCTTACATTGTATGTACAAATCCATTTCTGCACAATGAATGCTTTTATTAAACAACAATAAACCTAAAAATCATAAAACTAAATTAAATAACATTATTTAATAATAAATTTTATCAATTGAAAAAAACAATTAATAATAATGTTGTGGTTGAAGTTTTACTAGTGATTGCAATCAATGCAAAAGCCGCACACTGCATATAGAAAAGACACAAAATTTCAAAATCAAATTATGTAGAAGCGGGAGAAAGAAGAAGAAGAAGCAGGGTAAAAAATTAAAAAAACACTTTTATTGTGTAGAGTGTACTATTCTCATTTTTGTACATAGCATAATGACATTAATGGCTCAGTACCATTTTGGTGAATGGATGGATTGACACAATCATAAACGTAAATACGATTACCTCTAAAATGACATCAATATAGTAATGGATACGATTGTTGATAGCTTGTAAGCTAACAGTCATTATTAGAAAAGATTCACATTCAATTTGTTTTGTACATGGAGTAAGTAGTTTTTGAATTTCGAGATTTGTTTTAAAACTTTCTGTTATTTCTTGGAAAAGTCTTCTTTGCTATTTTTTATTTTTTATTTATTCAAAATGTTCTGTCAAATAGATTTCACATGCATAATAATAATAGATAGCGGAAACAAAAAAAGAAAGAAAATTTAGTACTATCAACAATTGCTTCGATACAAAAAATCTTGCAGTTTAACAACTATAATTTGAATTTCCAAAAAACTATGATAGATTTTCTAAAAACTGTGTTGGAATTTCTATTGTTTTTTGGCCAAAATTGTAGCACATTTAGATTATGCGAATTATTTTTTCTATTTTTTGTAAATGTCGATTTTGCTATACTAAATTGCTATACATTGGAAGTGTCCTATAGAAGGGATTTTGTAGGTAGAATAGTAACAATTTGTGGTTGTTTACCATATTGATGATCTATACCTAAATCACATTAAAAATATTGTTGGTTGACAAAATATTTTAAAAGTACAGACCATAAATGGATTTGAGGGGAAGGAAAGAAGCTATTTGTTGAAACTATTAACTCATTTCCATTCATTGATCAGATCTTTTAGTGGTCAGTTGCATATTAGCAATATGTGAATCTGCATGTGTAGGAGAAGCTCAATAGTAAGAATTGGTCTACCGCATTAGTGAATGTTGAATATGTTCCATAAATCTTTGATTTCATAGAAATAATTTATTTATGCGCAAAGAAATTTGATTTAACAACAAAAACAATTAGGCTACCAACCAAAGATACTCGTATTTCTTTGACTACAGATACATTTTGGAAGCTATTGAAGCTATCGATTCTGGATATGCACTTAGATTTTTCAAAAGAAAATATTTTTTGGAATCACAAGTAGGTGGCTTTAAAACCATACAAGAGTTTGTTCCTCCTACTTCTAAGGTTCCTTTCGATCTTTCCTCCCTAGATATTACTTTGTTTAGAGAAATGTTTAGAGAGTTATGTACATTGTATGTGTGTTTAATGGGCCAAGAATCTACAATCAGTGTCCCAACATCCATTCTCTATGTTCTCCATTATTCATATAAAAAAAAATTGTGTATTCGAACTGGTTGATCTTATTTCAAATGAACCATGTTTATAATTAGTACACTTTTCAACAGATTTAGGATCTTCATGATGGTGTATCCAATAACAATCCTCATGTCGAGTCATACTTTTTATGAGTTTCCACATAACCCTAATTTCAATTTTTACAAAGAACTAATGCATTTCTTTTATCCCATATTGTGGGAGCAAGAAGTTATTTCAAAATTTTGTATTCTACAAGATTTTTGTAAAGCAAGTTATTTGCATGATAATTGGTTGAGAACCCCTTTGAATATCTAGAAAAGCACATGTTTTCCTCTGGGGGAAAGGGATACATGAATGTTATATGGAATTTTCATCTACATATAAACACATTTTCCCTAGGTGGGTAGCTACACCTAGAACAACAGAAAGAAAGTAATTTAACCTTTTCCTATAGTAGATAGATGAGATGAAGGATCTTACTTGTAGTCTTTCGCTTCCTTAATCCCCTTTGAATTGCTCTCGTTGCTCCCACTTGAACTAAACCCGCTCAATTGGTACATGTATCAACAGAAATAGAAACAACAAACAATCAAAGCATACATGATCTATATACTATAAACTAATGGAATTGAAGACATTGAAACACATAATCATCATAGATATGAACAAGAATATGAGAAAAGGAATAAACTATTTATTAAAGTAGAAGGAATAGTTTCACCCAATACAGTTCGATCCTGTGCCACTCCTCCAACTCCAGTCCAACCCTCACCACATCAAAAGCACGCCAATCCAATAGCATAACATTGCTTGACATGAACTCATTTCTCAAGCCTATAGAATTTCCTTACCAACTTCAGATTCTAGCCCCCTGATCACTATGATGAGTGCTCAATTTATAGGAAATGGAGGTGGTTTTGTCATAAATAAGGGTATTGAATGGCCTTCCAAACTTGGAGTTAGTTTCCATGGAGCAAGGGATGAGAGGATAGGAGGTCAATGGATCCTTAGCCTATCCAATTTGAAGCTCATAGGAGGAGATAAGAGAAGGGATCCTTCTAGAATAATATAGAATCAAGGAATATTCTTAGAACCCTATGCAATTTCACTTAATCTCACCCAGCGCAGGTCAAAGAGGGCCTAAGTGCACTGTATTGCAAGCCAAAACGGGCCTTCCTACTTTGCAGTGCAGTTACCCCTGACCAAGGTTGCGCTGGTGTCCCAAGGAGGCATTTCAGCAAGGCTTCAGGCTATGAAACTTTCATGGAAGGAAGCCTTCAATGTGATGACTTGTCTAGGGCATGTAACAATTGAATTAGTGTTTGATGAGCCCTAATTGTATTGATATGAATGTCGGGAGTGATGTGCCCAAATAGACCTGTAACAGTTTCCCCCTAAAGCATGAAGTCGAAAATGATCACATCAAGTGATATGCTTTACGATGTGACAGAGAGGATCTAAAGCAGATGGTGATCTGCATCGATTACAATACATAATATCATGATATTTTGAACATTTCATGAATTGCTGAGGGAAGGCATACCCATACTCATTATATAAACTTTCATTACATGTACATAAATTGGATAGTCGTCTACAAATATAAACCCATGATAGGATGACCATCTGTGTAAAGCCATCATACAGATGATTTAGTACTTTCCTAAAATCGTAGCCTGGATGGATGAAACTAGATCTGGAGTCTTCTATCTCATCCAATCGTTTGCTCAACTATGAGTCCAACCATGTGAATATGTGATCTGAAGTCGAACATGGGAAGGCACCGTCTGATTACCAGCTAATGATGTAAGTCGTTAACATATGCAAGAGAGATCACCAATAATGATAATAATTCTCAAGGTACTGTAGTACATTCTACATGGTGTGAATAGATGTTTTGATGTCGAACACCATACAAATTCTTTTGGTCGAAGGCCAATGATTTCAACCTGTCGCCGGAAGTGAGAAAGTTTCCATTGATGTATGCAAGTCTCAAGGCACTGTAAGGGTGTTTATAAGTCAACTTCTTGGATAATGTGCTGATGTCGACAAGAAGCGACTTGTCATAGGAGGGCCTTGATGTATCCCCCATCAATGACACAAAAGGAATGTAATGATTTTGAAGACATAATTTGACTGATGACACAAGGTTTAGGAATGGCAGTCATGAAAGTGAAGGTTTATGAGTATTGCAAAGGATGAAGTTTACTAAGTGACTTCTCTTGAACATGTTGGCGACACTATATGAATTGGTAGCATTGACCCAAAACCAAATTGATGGATGGTGTGATAGACCATAGGTATGATAACCATCAAGCATATAACCCAACCCAAATAGTAACAGAGATGAAGTGAAAGTGTCATGTTCAAGAGAGACTTGCTAACATAAAGTGATTAATCCATTTTCCCATTTTCCCCAGCCATTGTTGACTAATACCTGCATATTTTTTAACAAGCTTGAGGAGAAAAAAAAATTCTTGTAGTATAATTCCACCCTTCAGGTGAATCCATCACTATGTGATGTTTTAACGAGCCTGGCAAAGGTGAAACTCGATCTTGTCATGATGGAATAGTTTGTCACTATTTGATGTTTTAACGAGTTTAACGACAATGAGAATTTGGTCCTTTTAATATTTAGAGAGTTTGAAAAGGACTAAAAGAAAACTCCACAAGTTATTTTTTGTAAATTTGTCTCTTAAGTCTGAAAAAGCGTAAAATAATACCAGAGAGAACCTATTGACCATGTTCAATCAACGTATTATTTTTTCATAAAAAATCTATCTCAGTCCAGAAAAGGGTTAAACTTATACTGGGTAGATGTCATTTCCAATCTGTTAACGAGCTGAAAAGGACAAGTGCTCGACAATCTTTTCATATTTCGAGAGTCTGAAAAGAGATTAAAGAGGACCCTAGGGGGGTTCCTTTTTCGATGTTTAACAGAGCTCGCAAAAGAGATAAAAGTATGCTCTGTGGCCAAAAGTACAATTCATGATCGTGCACGTAAAATTCACTATATCAGCTATAAATATATTCAAATAAACACCAAAGGGATTAAACATACCTGTTTCATTGGTAAAAATAGGTAAAACTATAGTTTATTCATTTAATGAACATGAAATAACCATAAAACAAGAATTTACCAAGTCATTTTCACCATTTGATATTTACCATTCAGTTTTGTGCTCTGAACTAGTTTTTACCTCGAACTTCAGCAACTGATTACGAGAGATTATGTGGATCATTTGTCGCACCGTTAGGACTAGGTAGGAGATCTACCTTTTCTCTTCCATTTAAGTCCATTCTTTTACAATTTCAAGCAAGTTTTTTAGGGTTTTGGGGTCCTCAGGGAAAATATACCTCACCCTGGGATCAGCGCAGCCTATCACATCGAAAACTGCGCAGCAGTCCACCCAAAAAAAAGGGTACTTAATTTGCAGTGCACTGTCTCAAGGTTTGGGCTGCCTTGGGCGCAGTCGAGAAATTTTTTTCTCCTGTTTTACCCAAAAATCCTCTAGTTTTTTGCATGAAATGGATACTAACTAAGCTTATGGTTTGATTTCAGGCTTTTATCGGATCAGAATGACTATTAATTAGCGTGAAAGAGAATATGAAGAACATGATATGGTTGCCCTAAATGGTCCGCGTAAATTTGAGGTCCTTAGATACTGTGGGTTACTCAAATACTTCACGTTGTTCAGGATGAGGCGACAACTAGAAATATTGCACTTATTAGTTCATTCATGGGATCCAGTGGATCAGGATTTTCACATAGGGGGAAAGGTGCTCCCAATATTGATCGATGATGTTTACTTCCTTACAGGATTGTTGAGACGTGGAGCCCTCATATCTCTTTTAGATTCTGCCCATGGGGGTGAATCAGTGAGGGACTACATTCGACAGTTCTATCAGCCAACTACACAACCTAGCAAAGATGGGAAGATAAACATCAGGGATGTTCATGATTTTCCTTTGCGAACAATCCTTTTCACTAATGAAAAGTTGGCGGGTAGTGTGACACTTCATCTGGCAAACAGATCATACATGAAGTTTGCGCTTGAGTGCCTTGAGCCAACTACATTCAACTGGTGTGAGGCAGTTCTCTCTTCGATGAAAGAGCAGCTGACCAAAGTAAAGAGTGGTAAGACGAATAATTTTAGCTATGGTTCGATCTTGATCGCCTTTACCTTAGAGAGAATTCCATTGATGCAACCTCAACATGTGTCACTGAGTTTGACTGGTCCTAGAGATCCACAGATGCAGAGATGGGTTGAGTTGATGGCTCGACATGCTGGTCAATCATCAATCTCATTTCCTCCTGCATTCTTTAGTTGGCTCAGTCGACAACACATTGTCATCGAGGAGCATCCATATGTGGGGATGGAATTTTGTGGAGATCCAAATTTGAGGTTACCAGTGGGTGCTCAATGGGGTGCTATAGGTAAATTGTTTTCACCAAGTTTTTTTAATTTATTAAGTTTCTACATGTTTTTGTGTTTTTGATGTTTCTAAGACTAAACTAAAGCTTTTCTCATGCATTCAGATGTTGATACTGTTCGACCAATGGGTCATCAATAAGAGGCCGGTGAACCAGCGTAGAGAAATGTCGAAAGAGCAGTTCTCCAGGATTTGGATTTGACCGAGACATTGGCAGAATTGCAAGATCATATAGAGGGGTTAACTCTCAGTATTCCAGATGTTTAGATCGACGAGTTACCGATGAGGTTACAACACCATAATATTGGTGTACCTAGCTATTGGATGAGGCTATTGCACATGATAGCTCAGGCTATGACCTGTTATCATGAGCATCATTATGTCTACTTAGGATGTTTTTCTATATGCATTTTGAGTTTCGAGGTTAGATGACCAACATGTATTGGACACAAATTTTGTAAAAACTTTTAAACATCTATCTATTTTACTTTTAGTGTTTTTATATATGGTTATGTGCAATCCTATTCAATTATGGATTTAAATTGAAAAATTAGTTTTACATGTGTTGTAAATGTCTATTTAACACATAGTTTGCTAATGAATTAGTCAATGTGTTAAAGTTCATGGAAATGTGTTAATATTGCATGTAATCAAAATGTATTTCCAAGAGACAAACTCTAAGGAACATACGATGAAGAGTTGGGTTTCAGACGGTATAAATATTTGTAAGTTGCATTAAGTGTTATGAAACCAGCTCACAAAAAGATAAAAAAATATAGATCAATGCCTTAGAATTTAGCCTCTTCGAGGGGACAACCTCCTTTACATTACACAAATGAACAATTCTTGTATGATTCAAATGAAAAAACCTCCTTTCTATATATATGAGTCTAAGGGGTCACAATATAACCAATCCGACCTAACAATAATAATATAAAGGCACAAACATAACAATAGAGGGATTCTATGGGGAACAATAATAACAATATGGGGACAATAGGAGCACAACAATATTAATAAGGGATACAACTACAATAGTAATGGGGGAATCACTAGTATTATAGGGACCCAACATGCCCCTCTCCTTCAAAAAAGTGTTGTCCTCAACGCTTGAGTATTTCTGGATACTTCTATATAAAATTCTCATTCTCCCATGTCAATGGATAAGTTCTTCCACATGATGAGATACTCCGAAATTGATCGATTTTGTAGCTATCGAGTTCTTGTTTCTATAACTGCTTATGGTTCCAATATAATTTTTCCTTCCTCGTCAAGTTCTGGCAATATTGTTTGAACTGGGAGCTTGTCGCCTATAACCTTCATTAAACATGAAACATGGAAAACTAGGTGTACTCGAGAAGCTGCAGGAAGATCCACTTTGTATGCCATAGTACCAATCTTTTGGAACACATTGTAAGAAGCATAATACTTTGGTGATAATTTATTATCCTTCTTAGCTTGCTTGAGGGACATTTGTTTATATGGTTGTAGCTGTAGGAATACCTAGTCTCCTACATCAAAACTTCTTTCGTTGCGATGTTGATTTGCCTGTTGTTTCATTCTATTCTGCGCCAACACGAGGTTATCCTTTAAGAGTTGGAGAACTTGTTGTTGATGCTCGATGTGATGTTCCACTACTTAAACCTTAGAATTTTCTCTTAAATCTGATGTGATGGATGGTGGATGATATACATAAAGTGCCATAAATGGGGTCATTTTTGCTGCAGTATGGAAGGAAGTGTTATACCACCATTTAGCCAGAGGCAACCATTTGACCCATTGTGTCTGTTTATCAAATACAAATCAATGAAGATATCCTTCCAAACATTTGTTTACTATCTATGTTTTCCCATCAGATTGAGGATGATAAGATGAGCTATGAGCTAATTGAGTACCAAGACAAGGAAATAATTCTCTCCAAAAATTTCCAGTGAGAATGGGATCTTTGTCACTTACAATAATCTTTGGGTTTCCATGTATCTTTTTAATTGTTTCCATAAATACAGTAGAAACTGTGCTGGCTTTAAATGGATGTGATAATGCACAAAAGTGTGCATACTTGGTAAGTCTGTCAACTACCACCATGATGACACTCTTTCCTTCAGACTTGGGTAAACCTGTGATAAAATCCATTGAAACCTCCTCCCAACGTCGGCTTGGAATGGGTAAAGGTTGTAATAGACCTAGGGTCTTAATTGTTTCAACTTTATTTTGTTGGCAAACCAAACATTCTGCCACAAACTTTTGAATATCCAATTTAAGGCCAACCCAAAAAAATTCCTTCTTAACCCTATGGTAAGTTTTTAAAAATCCTGAGTGCCCTCCTAAGGCAGCAGTGTGCAATTCCATAAGAATATTTTGTTTGAGTTGGGAAATCTTACAGAGGTATAAGTGATCTTTGTACCATAATGAATCAATTTTCCAACTAAAAGTATCAGATGTATTGGAATCTTGTTGTAACTTTCGAATAAGTGCCCACACTTCTTCGTCATTCTTCCATTCCTCCCTTGCTTCGTTTATCCAATCTGGTTGGATAATAGAAATGGCGCACAAAAATGCTTCCACATCCTCATCCTTTCTTGAGAGTGCATCTGCCACAACATTTTGCTTCCCTTTTTTGTAGATGATTTCAAAGTCATAACCCAACATCTTTGTGACCCATTTTTGTTGCTCTTCAGAGGATAATATTTGTTCTAAAAAGTATTTAAGGCTATCATGATCCATTTTTACCTTGAAGAGTCTTCCCGTTAGGTAGAGTCACCATTTCTTAAGTGCATATAGTATCGCCAACATTTCCTTCTCATAAATATCTTTTTGTAAATACTTTCCTTTGATTGGACAACTTTCGAAAGCAAAAAAACACCAAAATAGCACCAATTCCATTTCCTGAAGCATCACATTCCACAATAAAGGTTTTTGTGAAGTCTAGTGTAGCTAAGACCAGTGCTTGGCACATTGCCTCTTTAATATGTTTGAAGGCCTTTGTTGCTTCTAGAGTCCATGAAAATGCATCTTTCTTAAATAATGTTGTTAGAGGTGCTGTTATTCTCTCATAATTCTTAACAAACTTGCGATAATACCCTATCAACCGATGCTTTATGGATGTGGGGATTTTCCATTCCTTAATGGCTTTAATTTTGCTAGGGCCTACCTTAACACCTTCATGAGATACAATATGACCCAGATATTCCACCTCTTGTACTCCAAAGAAACATTTGGAGCTTTTTGCATATAATTGTTTCTCCTCCAATAGTTGTAGCACCATGTCAACATGTTCAACATGATCCTTCCAAGACTTGCTATAGTTTAGTATATCATCAAAAAATACTAACACAATTTTTTTGAGGAAGGGTTTGAAAATGGAATTCATCAAGCCTTGAAATGTAGAAGGTGCATTAGTAAGGCCAAAAGGCATGACCAAAAATTCATAATGACCCTCATGATTTCTAAATGTTGTTTTCAGAATATCTTCAATCTTCATTCTGATTTGATGATATCCTGAATGAAGGTCCAACTTGATCAAGTAAATTGATCCTTGCAATTCATCCAATAATTCATCAATGACAGGAATGGGAAATTTATCTTTAATAGTGAGCTTGTTGAGCTCCCTATAATTTGGACACATGCACCATAATCCATCCTTCTTGTGCACAAATACTACTGGAGCAGAGAAATAACTTTGACTAGGTTGAATTATACCAGCCTCTAGCATTTCTGCAACCATACATTCAATTTCACTCTTTTGGTCATAAGAATATCTGTATGGCCTGATGTTTGGAGGAATATTTCCTGAAATCAAATGAATAGCATGAACTTGATCATGAATAGGTGGGATACCTTTGGGAGTCTCAAATACCTTGGAATGATTGTCCAAGACTTTTTTGAGATTTGGAGAAATAGGTGATTTCGATGTGGAAACATATAGCGAACATAATTGTGCAATTACACCTTGTTGTTCCTTTTTTAGAAGCTTTGTCATACCGTTAGAGCTGATTATCTTTCCCAGTTTCCCTGCAATACCCCTTAATTCAACTTCCTTTCCATCCACGGAAAATTTCATGAAAAGTTCTTGAAAATTAAAAGCTATTGTATCCAAGGATTGTAGCCATTGGACTCCTAGTACAACATCAGCACCTCCCATTGGAATGGAAAACATTGGGCTATTCAATACATATTCTCCCATGGATAGCTTGATATTATGGCACTTTCCAGAAAAATTTATGGTTCCTCCACTTGCAACCATTACTTGACACTCTGGTGCTGGATATAGGAAGCAATTCAATCCTTTTACTATCCTACAATGAATAAAATTGTGGGTACTTCCCAAATCAATTAAAAAATTACCTTTTTCTTCTTGACATGTCCTTCTATCTTGATAGTTTGAGGAGTGGTAATTCCAGCCAATGCATTAAAATATATGGTCGGATTCATTTATTCTTTATCTAGGGTTTGTTTATGGAGTATATCCTCTTCTTTTGACATTTTTTGTTCCTTTTCTTCCTCCTCTTCACAATCATATGTACAATAATTTCTTCTCACCACACTTATGACCTTTAGTGTATTTGCTATCACAACTGTAACAAATCCCTTTTTCTCCTTTTTCTTCCAATTTTTGTGGTGTCAACCTTATAGGTTTGGGAAGGCTAGGGGAAACAACACCTCCATCTTTATAGTTGTGAGTGGTGGACTTCCCGGTTGCCATAATTTTACTTTCCATTTTTCTTGCTAACTTGAATGCCTTCTCCAATGAATCAGGTTCCCAAAGGCAAACCTCATGTTGAATATTATCCTTTAAAGTCCCTATGAACACATCAATCCTATGCTCCTCTGGAATATATTTTACCCTTATGTTCAATTTTTGGAAGTCCTCAATGTGCTCCATCATTAAACCCTTTTGTTTGAGACTTATCAATTGGCTAAAAAAGGTGTTGCTTTTTGTATCCTCATAATGTGCTATCAATTCTTCCGTGAAAATTGCCCAAGTGACATTTTTTTTATGAGAGAAAAGCCATTGATACCATACAAACTGATTTGGTTCCAAATATAAAGTTGCAATACGTACCTTTTATGTGCTTTGCACATTATGGAGATCGAAAAATTGCTCCATCTGTAGTATCCATGTTGCGGGATCCTTGCCATCAAACTTCCTCATATCAATTTTTGGAATATGGTGGGTCTCCAATCCAACATTAGAGTCTATGAAATCATGATTAAGATTTCTTTTGTTCTCATTGTGAGTTTCCTTTACTACCCTTTCACCATTAGTGACCATTTCTTGTAGCAACTTATTCAAATGTATCTTCAATTCTTCCATCTTATCGTCCATGCCATTCATCTTAGCTTCCATCTTACCATCCATGCCATTCATCTTAGCTTCCACGTCATTCATCTTGGCTTCATTTACCTTTAGTGAGAGTGAAATGTTTTGCACTTGGTCTTGTAATTTTGATATATCATGTTGCATTTCTTCCTCTTTTTCACGAGTCAAGCTAGAGCTTTCAGGTTGCTTACTAGGTGTTTCCATTTTCTTTCTTCGGGGCATTAATTAATGCTAATAATTCTTCACTATTCCCTTTGAATTCCTTCAAACTAATTTTTTAGACCAATCTTATGAAAAATTAAAAAAATTACACACATTTTTTCACTTTGTAGGAGCTCGATATTGAATCTACTGTATCTCTGTAATTTCAAATCATCCAGTTCAAAATTTGCAACCTGCAGTAGCCCTCTTCGTCCTCTTTCCAATGCCACTAGTTTGATCTAATTTAGATTATCCAAGAAAGAGTTATGCACAATCTCCCAAGATGACCTGATTATATACCTTTTCAGAAGAGCGAAATTGTATGAAGTGCCACGTGTCACTGTTTTGACTTTCAGGTCTAAAAATAGACACAAGAAACTAAAGTTTGTCCTCTTTCTACAACTTCTTATGAAATTGAAATCTGATTCTCAAAACAAAAGTTATGACAATTTTCCCAAGGTCACCTGTTTGGAATGTAATTCAGGAGTCTGCAAAAAGACCAACTTCCTCAGATCATATCTCCGCAAATATAGCGCGAAAAGCTATGAAATTTGGATCCTAGGTTCAAAATGATTTCAGCCCTAATGGGTTTTATTTTTAGAATTTGAAACGTCTCAGAAAAAAAGTTATAGCGCAAATGTCACGATGACCTCTTTGGAGCAGCAAAACCCTAGAATCCAAAGCTCTGATACCAAATCTTATGAAACCAGCTCACAAAAAGATAGAAAAGATATATCAACGCCTTAGAATTCAACCTCTTTGAGGGTGAAACCTCCTTTACATTACACAAATTAACAATTTTTGAATGATTCAAATGACAAAACCTCCTTTCTATATATAAGAGTCTAAGGGGTCACAATATAACCAAGCTGACCTAACAATAATAATATAAAGGCACAAACATAACAATAGAGGGATTTTATGGGGCACAATATTAAAAATATGGGGACAATAGGGGCACAACAATATTAATAAGGGATACAACTACAATAGTAATGGGGGAATCACTAGTATTATAGGGATCCAACAGTATGACAAGTTGTGAGTCCAGCCTAATGATGATTCGCTGAATGCCAAGCAAAATGGAATCAAAGAGGAGTTCGATCAACGTGCTATACTCAGTGATATTGTTCGTAGAACGACTGAAACAAATCCCTTGAAAACTCACTAACTCACCACTTGGAGCGAATATGGCCCATGCTGCAGAAGATAGGTTCTGCATACTACAACTAGCACCATCGGCATAACCAAAAAATGGTTCCAAAGATTCTGACATCTACAACAAATGCAAAATGGATTACTTAACCACATAAAAACTATAAAAGTCACACTGTGACACACACACATGCAATCAAAGCATATATACAGTGTTTATTACTACACAAAATCAGGAATAGTGACATTTCAAATACAACCCGTTTTGGGGCTGCGGCAATGGAATTCCATCATAATCAACTAACTCATAAGCACCTTTTACCAAAACATGCTTGAAAATAGAGGGGCCCATCCATAAAGGTTCAAATTTCCCTACTCCTAATTTATCAGCCTCTTGATCATAAAGCAATACCATGTCTCCTTCTAAGTAAATGTGAGGCTTGACATTTCGGTCATATTGTACCTTTATTCATTTCTTATGTGCTTCAGCCAATGCGGCTTCATGACGTGTTTCATATAGATGGATGAGTTCTAATAAACGTGCTTCTTCATCAAAAGTGTCGGGTAATAAGTCAATCACGAGTTTTAATGATGAAATTTCACATTGTATGGGCAAGATTGCCTCCAAACCGTACACCAATTGAAAAGATGTGAATCCAGTTGCATTTCTCATTAAGGTTTGTAAGCCCACAAAGCTGAGTACAGGATTAAATGCCAGTTTTGTTTATGAACTCCTATCATTCATTGCAGCATTCACTTAAGAATTTTGTTGATAGCTTTAACTTGTCCATTAGCTTGTGGATAATAAGGAGTAGAACTATCATGTGAAAGTCATAACTTTGTAGTCAATTTAGTCATCATATGGTTGCAAAAATGTGAATCATGATCTGTAACTATAGCTTGTGGTACACTAAACTATGCAACCACATGGTTGAAGAAAAAAAGAGCAGTTGTCTCACCATTGTTGTTTAATGTAGGCATGGCCTCAGTACATTTCGTAAAATAGTCCACGGAAACAATAATATAGCCATGCCCCTCACTCGAGGTAGGGTTACATGTCATAAAATTAATGCTCCATTTTGCAAATGGTCCAACAACGATGATAGGATGCAGTGGTACTAGTGGTAATCAAGTTTTTCGGTCAAAAATCTGGCATGCATGAAAACTTCTGATAACAATAATCCAATCATTGAATATAGTTGGCCAGAAGTAACCAGCACAGAGAATCTTTTGTGCAGTAGCATAACCAGATAAATGTCCACCACAAGCACCAGAATGACAATCATTCAAAACTTTCTCAGCTTCCTCATGTGTGAGGCACCTCCATAAAATCGTATCGATACTACAATGGTAAAGGGTGTCGCCAACAATCAGATAATCTTTGGCTTGGTATTGAATATATCGTTGTTGCGAGTGAGAGGTATCAGGCCGAAAAGTTTGGGTTTGGAGATAGATCAGTATATCTCCATACCACGGGTCAGATGATGAAATCAGAAACAAAGACTCATCTAAAATTGATGGTTTTGTTGTTCAATCAATGTCAGTAGAGGGAAGGTCGCAAAGAAGCTCGGCAAAGACTAGAGATTTCTTTGACTTGGATTTGATGAATTCCAAATCAAATTCATGTAAAATGACGATCCATTTCAAATATTCCCCCCTGTATGTCATAGGGTTGTAATCCGAAATGATAGTGGTCTTTCGGAGCATGATATAGTGGTGAAATCTCTGTATAGCTTCAACAATAGTCAAGGATAGCTTTTCGACATAAGAGTACTTAACTTTCGTATCATTGAGATTTTGACTCAAATAACAAATCAGATGTTCAGTCCCATCTTCTTCTTGGACTAAAACCATAGCAATGGTTGTATCTGCAGTAACGAGATACACGAAATAGTCATTTTGATAATTAGGGGCATACATTAATGATACTTGAATCAGGGTATCTTTGAGAGCATAAAAGGAAGTTTTTGCAACCTGGTCCCAATGGAAAGGAATCCCCTTTTTCAAAAGACGAGTAAATCCTTTAGCCATTTCAGCATAGTTGGGAATGAACCTCCTTAGAAAGTTAGTCTTCCCTTGGAGTCTTTGTAATTGCAGTGAAATGGAAGGTGGAGGCAGATCAATAATTTCCTTAACCTTCAAAGGGTTGAGTCAAATTCCTTCTTTAGACACTAGGAAACCAAGCAAATGATAAGAACCAACACAAAACACACATTTATGTGGATTGAGTTGAATTTTGTAGTGTCGGCATCGTAAAAAGATAGATCTCAAATGTTGTCGATGATCAACCTGTTTCCGTGAATGAGCAGGTAAATCATCTAGATAGGGTTGAACAATGTGTTTGATGTCATGGAAGGCATAATTCATTGCCCTCTAAAATGTTGTCCCAACGTTCTTCAAATGAAAAGGGAGTTTCCTATATGCGAATGTGCCACAGGGACAAATAAAAGCATTTTTATATTGGTCTTCTGGGTGGATATTGATCTGATTATAGCCAGAAAAGCCATCCATAAATGAAAATATTTCACATCCATCACAATCATCAATTATATGGTCGATAAAGGGATTGGGATAGTTGCCTTTTGGACAAGCATTATTAACATCCTTATAATCAACACACACTCATATTGTTCCTTGTTTCTTCATGACAGAAACAAGTTTGGAAACCATATCGATAAGAGGAATGGGGTATATGAAACCAGCATGCAAAAGTTTTTCAATTTCTTCTTTTATCACGACAGCCTTCTTCGGATGAATAGGATGGAGGCACTATAGTACCGGTTTGACATCAAGATACATTTTAATCTCATGTTCAACTATACTAGAATCAATACCTGCCATTTCCTCATATGACCAGGCAAATATATCGCGAAATTCACGGAAAAGAGCATAGTAAGTTTCAAGTTCCGATGGAGAACAAGATTTTTCAACATGGATGTTTTCTACAATTCCAGGTTTGGTTGATAGAAATGGTTTCATCAATATTTGATAAGTTTCGTTCGGAATCGACTGTGTCTATAAATACAAAATTTGAAAGGAAATAAAAAATTGAAGGGTGATTTAGTTCATTTGAAACATCTTCTATGTGATCTGGAAGATGGGATCGATGATGATAATCTGCCCATGGTTCTTCTTCTGTCATCATTGATTGGATGATTCCTTCATCAATAGAAAATGTACGTGAAAAAGGATCAGAGGAAGTACCATATTCTAACGAACGATCAACCCATACAATTGGTGATGATGGATTTGGGTTTGTCGCACAAGCCAAAAAGATTGATTGCTATGCAAGCTCAATGGGGCTTAGCGGCATGGTTTCATTATGCATATCAACTTCAGAATTGTTGGAAATCTTCCATGAATCAAATGAAGTGGAAGATATCATGTTACAAGTCTCAACTTTTGCAACTTCCGCCATTTGTGATGGTGACGGTAGAGAAAAAGTTCCCATTAGGGAAGAATATTTTAAGAGACCTACTCCAACGTTCTAAAGAGATATCGAGGGTCCGTGTACTAACGGAATGCTTCTAGTAGCCCGTGAACTAGAGGCAGAGAAGTCAAGTTGATCAATTGTTGTGATTCCGCCTTTATGAGGGAAAGCGATCATATGAAAGTATGTCAAAACCACAACATCCATAACATAAACCAGGGTCTTCCTAGTAAAATGTTGTATTCAATGGGTCCATCAACGACCTCAACTTCAAAAGTTACAGTTTTTCCCCCTAGTTCTATATGCAGACTACTTAAAATTCCATAAGGTGTATAAATGTGACTGTCAAAAGCTTTTAACATTGTAGGTGATCGTGAAAAACATGCGTGAGCCAAGTTTTTTCCAGAAATTCATTGACATGATACAAGTAGATGCACCCTCATCAACAATGGTTTGGTGAATGAGTTTATTCAAAGCCTTTACTTGGATCAAGAAAGCTAATTGAGCTGGTAATTGTGGCATATATCCCACATGGTTAAAAACCACAAGATTGGAATCCGTTGGATCAATTCCACCAATTGTTGATAATAAAGCCTACTTTTGGGAGGGACAATTTTGAAGCACCTCAAGCGTCAACATAGCAGAAGGTGATTGAGCCAAATATTCTACTATGTTATAGTTTTGCGCTGCTCAAGCTCGAGGGTTGAATGTAGACTTATGTACAACTCCTTTAGGTGGTTTTATTGTTAACTCTGGTGCAATGGGTGGTGGAATAGGATCAGACGAAGTCAAAGTCAAAGTATTTGGTTGATCTGAAGCCTGGTTATTCGATGACGATGATGGATTACCGTAATCTTTACTTCATGTAGTCACCAAAACATCAATTTTAGGCTTAGAGGCAGATAGCATAAGCACTTGTGAAGTGGAAGCATGATTTGTAGCAACCAAATGAGTCTCTGGATTCGGAAAAGGGTCTATCAACACAACAGATGCACTAGAAGTCTTAAGAAGTTTTGAGACTTCATATTGGTGAGGACAATCTTGCGTAAAATTCTCCTCATTACAAATTAAACATGGGTAATAAGGTTTCCTAGCTGGAGAGGAGGAATCATATGATTTCTCTTGAGGGGGAGGATTTTGTTTCTTTTTAGCTTTCCCCTTCTTCTTCCTTCCAGGTTGCTTTTCATTCTTACCTTTGCCAGATGACACAAAATTTATTTCGAAAGAAGGAGTATTATCAAATGCAGTAGAAGTTTGATTAGAAATAGCAAGTGTTTTACTAGATGGTCTACCTACTGTTTGTGTGCTTGAAGAACCAATCACACCATCACCGACATGAGAGTCCTTACTAGATGGAGGTGATAGATGGAAATAAGGATTTGATAAACCACTCAGCTAAAAGCTGATCAAGAACATAAGTTTTGACCATTCAACGACAATGACACCACTCATGAATATGATAAGAAATGTGAGTAGCAATGGTCTATTTAAAGTTGGTCAACATTTCCATCCCAGTTTCATATTTGATGGGTAACTGGAAGTGGGTTAAAAATGTGGTGGCTAAGGATGTGAAGTTGTCAAATGAAGCTCGTGGTAATTCAATATACCACTTTGCAGTTGGACCAGTAAGTGTTTGCTAGAAAAAACTTAGTCTAACTGAATCATCATTCAGGGAGTTGGATGGACACCATAAATGAGAAGTCATAACATGGTTGGAAGAGTCTTCTTCAGGGTTTCCATTGAACTTTGGAATATCATAAGGAAATTTATGAGGAATCACCGACCACCAAAGTGCATAAAGAATTGGATCATTGGTAAGCCGGTTTAAATCCGGTAATTCAGGTGTTGCGACAAAAGGCAGCTATCGATTTTGGTCAGGTTGAGCATAACCAGGGTAAGATGGAATTGCCTGGGAAATAGGTCTTTGCATACTAGCATAAGGAATCTATTGCTTGTAACCTTGATAGGGGTAAGTTTGTTGAGCAAATCTGGTATAAGGTGGTTGTTGGGTACCATGATAAATTTGATGTTGTCCAAACCCAGCATAGGCTTGTTGACCAGGACCTAGGTAACCATATTGTTGACCAAACCTAGCATAGACTTGTTGACTAGGACCTAGGTAAACATATTGTTGACCAAAACCAGCATAGGCTTATTGACCAAGTCCAGGATAAGTTTGGTATTGTTGGAATTGTTGTTGTTGATATTGTGGCTGCCATGGTTGTTGATTTAACAGTTGTTTCCCACCAATGTAAGTTTGACTATGTTGTGAATATAATAAACCAGTATAAGTCTGAGTCATTCCAGTAAATTGTAAACTAGCCTGAGGTTGTTAGATTCCAGGCATAAACAGTTATTGCAAAATGACTTGAGAAGACTAAGTCTGTAGACCTTAAACTTGAGGGTCAAAGGTAGAAGGACCAACTTGCAAAGGTTGAGATACAATTAACTAAGCTTGTGACTGTGGTAAATTTGTAATGATAGGCATAGTAGGTATGGATGAGATAGATTGCATTGGTTGTGATGGATACACAAGCCTTGGTTGAACGGGCATTATAGGCTGCGACTAACAAACAAACATTCCGAGCTGACCTAATAATGACGACATACTTCCATATGATTGCCCCCCAGAAAATGGAGGATAAGCAAATTGGGCATATTGTTCTCCATATGGAGGTAATCTAGTGTAAAGTGGATACATTGGATGGTAACTAGATGGACCAACTTGATATTGACTTGATGGATCAAACTGTTTAGTATCCGTAAGTGAAGAACTAGGTAAAATTCTTGTGGATGACACAGGTGAAGACCATGGCCTAGAAGCAACACCTGAGTGAGTTCAGATAAATATTGGTAACCTAGTGGGACATTGGAACACCATACAAATGTGACTCGGATGTTGTCGTAAACATCGAAGAAGTAGGGATTGTAGATTTTGTCATAGCTGTAATAGATGGTATAGTTTGGGATGTTGATTCAGCCATAGTCAAATGACCCAATGAATGTCCTAATGAATCAATGGGAGTCTGAAAGTAACCAAGATCAAAAGGAGTAGTAAAATGAGGAGTATGAGGATAAAGATAAAGCCTGGGTCCAAAGTGAGTTGGAGTTCTAGGTGTTTCTTCTTCAGATTCCTCTTCAGTAGAAATCAAACTAGGTAAAAGGATTACATCGTCAGGTCCATAATAGATTTTTGGTGTTTGCCTCTACGATAAAGGGGAAGTATCAACAGTTACAGATGTCTGAGGATAAATTGGTCGATCATCTTCTGGTATGGGAACAACTTCTGATTTTTCAACTTCAAGATCTAAGTGTTCTGGTAAAAGAACAACAGGTTCAGGTTGGGCTTCTTGAACAACTTCTGGTTCAGAAGTAACTTCTGGTTGAACTATGATAGGTTTAGGATCAACTTCTAGTTGAACGGATTCAAGTTCAGAAGTAATTTCTTATTGAATAACTTTGGGTTGAGAATCAAATTCTTGTTGGAAAACTTGGGTTACCGTTTCACTAAGTTCACTTTTAGTGTCCTCAGGTAATTGTAAAGGCTCCACTTCAATAATAGATGTACCAGTAATTGTAGGAGTAACTGGGGTCACAGTACTTACCGGTATAGGTGATTCTGGTAATTAAAATGAAGAACCAGAAGTTTGTGAGGTACTGGATTCAGTTAAATGAGATCACTTTTGTCGGCTAGGTGTAGCTTTAGGGCGTAAAGGCGGTTTACTCACTATCCTCCATGAACGATGGGGTAAAGGTTGATGTTCCTCCACGATTGCTGATTGATTTTATTACAAAAAGAAATAAACAAAAAGAGGGTAATCTAGGAAAAAGGATTACCAAGCAACTGTGAACTGCAATATACTCCCTTGGTAAACCAAGGAATTAACATAGGTGCAGGAAATCTCCCCGAATGTTGTGTTCAATGTATCACAGTGTACAAGGCATACGACTCGTTTACTTAAGGATGGATAGCAACCTAATGTAGTCCTACCATATATACCCAAAAGTACGTGGAGGCCCAATCTGCATTAGCACTGTCTAATGCGAAACCTCCCTATATATCTGAAGGTACGTGGATGAGCTATGATATACTTATGTATGTGGAATGAGGTATCACACTCAGAATGTATCGCAAATGATTAATGACAACTGCTATGTTTTACGACGCCGGAACACATCTCAAGCCTAGAACCTCTAAATGTTATTCGTTAAGTGACAATGATCCATTAGGTTAATTGAGATAGGTTTTAAGTTGATATTGTTTAAGAGTTTGTCTTTTAGGTTCACCACATGATGTCTTTGAAATTCCTAGAATGCAATTATGATGAGAAACATTCTTTTCATTTTATTTGAACAATGAAAACCTTAACTACAAGGGATAGAGAAATCAAAATATTTAATCAACGAGTATATAGCACATCTAATGCAACTTTCCCTATACTATTCCTACAAGCACACACAAACCTCTAAATGCATAATGAAAGTTTTTCTTTTCATTTCCCTTAATTCTTAGATGAACAAAACGAAACTAAATACACATACAATCAATCAATACATTTTGCAAGAAACAAAGACTTTATGAAAGTTCCTTTTCAAAGAAATGAAGACTTTATGTCACTTCCTTTCTAGAAAAGGTTAATCGACTATAAGCTAACTTTGAAAATGAATTGATAATGATAAAGAAATCATTTAAGAAACACTAAACAATCAAGGCCAAAGTAGGGCTAGGAGGAGAAATACAACTTGATTTTAGAACCATAAGAAACATTGATCTTTCAACAAACAAAAACAGAAGCAACTTTAGAAAAATCAAGCGAAAAGTGGGTTTTTTAGCACAAGAGGGATCAATGTACGCTAGAGTAGGAGACAGTGTGATGCAGTGCACTGTCTCTAAGCTAGGGGTGCTCTGCAGCGCACTATGTCAAGACCAACACTGCGTTGGTGCCAGAGAGTCAAATCAAGAGACATTCAAGCACAATTTTTGACTAAAAATACTTCAAAAAGACTGAAATAACATTAATGCGATAAAGCAAAGTCTACTAGGGTGTAATATGATGAGGGTAATCCACTTGGAATGACAATCATCCCTAGTATGGTTGCTAATTTGTTATATGGAATTTGCATCTACGCATAAACACATTTTCCCTAGGTGGGTAGCTACACCTAGAACAACAGAAAGAAAGTAATTTAACCTTTTCCTTTAGTAGATAGATGAGGTGAAGGAACTTACTTGTAGACTTTCACTTCCTTAATCCCCTTTGAATTGCTCCCGTCGCTCCCACTTGAACTAAAACCACTCACTTGGTACCTATATCAATAGAAACAAAAACAACAAACTATCAAAGCATACATGATCTATCTACTATAAACCAATGGAATCGAAGACATTGACACACATAATCATCATAGATATGAACACGAATACGAGAAAAGGAATAAACTTTTTATTAAAGTAGAAGGAAGAGTTTCACCCGATACAGTTCGATCATGTGCCACTCCTCCAGCTTCAGTCCAACCCTCACCACATCAAAAGTACACCAATCCAGCAGCATAACATTGCTTGACATGAACCCAATTTTCAAACCAATATAATTTCCTTACCAACTTCAGATTCTAGTGCTCAATTTATAGGAAATGGAGGTGGTTTTGTCATAAATGAGGGTATTGAATGGCCTTCAAAACTTGGAGTTAGTTTCCATGGAGCAAGGAATGAGAGGATAGGAGTTTAATGGATCATTAGCCTATCCAATTTCGAGGTCATAGGAGGAGATAAGAGAAGGGATCCTTCTAGAATGATCTAGAATCAAGGAATATTCCTAGAACCCTATGCAAATTTTACTCAATCTCACCAAATGCAGGTCAAAGAGGGCCTAAGTGCATTGTAGTGCATGCTAGAATTGGCCTACCTACTCTATAGTGCAATTACCCCTGACCAAGGCTATGCTGGTGTCGCAAGGAGGCATTTCAGTGAGGCTTCAGGCTAGGAAAATTTCATGGAAGGAAGCATTCAATGTGATGACTTGTCTAGGGCATATAACAACTGAATTAGGGTTCGATAAGCCCTAATTGTACTGATCTGAATGTCAGGAGTGATGTGCCCAAATAGACGTGTAACAATGAAGAAAGAGGAAATGATATTGTTATTCAAATTTATGTGTTTTGAGGTAAACCATTATTTCTTGCAAGAATTTTTATGGACATGTATTTTGTTGTCGAAGTCTACAAACAATACTACCTTTGACAAGTTAAATTTGAATAAAAAAAGAAGAAACAATTTATTTCTTTGCTAGTTACTGTTCAGTGAGTAACCGTGAATAGTGGAAGTTAGATTGCAAAGTTTGTGAAGAAGGCTTATTTATCACACATATAGGTGCCAATACAAGTTACAAGTGGAAGTGAAAAGGACACAGTGCTCCAAGCAATAGTCAAGAAGGAGAAATGACTATTAGATAAATTACTAAAGAAGCAAGTGTTTCACTGAAACTAAGTGTAAAAAAAGAAGCAGAAAGCCTACATAATATTTTGTTTTCATAACCAAAACTACTTTGGCTTCATCTTCAAGTGAAATAAAATGAAAAGATACCGAAGTTGCACAATTGATTCACGATCAACTAACATCTTCTTAAGATGACAAGGAGCCTCATCAAACGTTTATTATAGAGAAAATACACATGATTGGATTAACAAAATGTAAAATTTCCCTACCAACAAGAAGCTATCAATGAGGAGATTGAAAATTCGCTACTTGATTGGGTCATTAGTGCTTTGAACGAAAATCAAATAATAATTGAGCACATTACCAAAAAAATTCTATTTTCGATAATTACGTTGCCACTTTTCAAGATGCAAACTATAACGAGGACAATAAAATATTGAAAATTGAAAAATTAAGGATGCATGGTGAAAAAATTATTGATACAACATAAACAAATATTCATATTTTTGTAATTGTAGCCACAAATGTATTGACATTGCATGAAACTGTCAGGAATGTGCTTCCAGTGTCTATTGAGCAACGAAAAGCAGAGAAATTGGTAGTGAAAGATGTAGTGTTGTTTTAATCAATCCTAATTGACCAAGACTACAACCATCTAATTGTCAACCTAGGGTATATTTTTTATTTCAATGGAGTTTGCATTATCTATGCCAATACACTACAACCAAGAGTGGAAATAGAAAACAGTAGAGAATGCCATTGAATCAATTGCATGAACTAAATCATTCATGCAGAAATTAAAACACTCTACATAAATGAAATCACACTTCACAATTACCAAATAAAAGGCACACCACACACTGTACTGATAACTACACCAGCTGGTTAACTACCATATTGCTAATCAAATCGGTGTAACATCATAACATAACTCTAGAACAGAAGTAATTATATTCTACAAATTATACAAAGACAACAGAAAATCATACAAATAATAAAAGAGAGAAACAATAATATACAGCTACTCTACCGCTACAGTCCCTGCTAAAGAGGAGGGCCCTTCCTCCCTAGTAAGGGCACAGGAATGAACATGAGATTAGTTAAGGAGTCAACTTAGAAACAACAACAACATCAGCGCAGTGTCTTTGATATTAATAACAATAAAAAGTTACAATATCAAAATAATATCTCTATATGTCGTCCCTCATGCCTGAGGGATTAAGTTTTTATTATATAAATTACATACCCAAAAATTAGGAAAAGATCGGTCATGAGAATCTCACAATTCTCATTTTGATCATAAAATAGAAATTGTTATAACAGTCCCTAAATACGAAATGTTATTCAAATATATCAGTTAAAATCATAACCGCTTGGATCTATCACTTTATAAATAAACAATTCATAACTTCCAATAGTTGTTGCATGGAATAGTACCCACTGCTTTCCAGCTACGGTGTAATAGCACCCTGCGGTCAAATAACAGTTTGGGATGTAACAACAATCACTGGGTAGCAACAACCTTGTAACAACACCCAAGGTGTAACATCAGTAATCTGTAACAGTAATGCGGTGTAACAGTAATGGCTATAATAACATCTTGGTGTAACAATAATATATGTAATAGCACATAGAGTGTAACAACAATATGTTCCATCCTTCTCTTAGACCAATCAATGCGATTGTTCATTCCATAACCTCGTTCTTGCAAGAAA
Organism: Pinus tabuliformis; assembly: GCA_031772625.1. NCBI lineage: Eukaryota > Viridiplantae > Streptophyta > Pinopsida > Pinales > Pinaceae > Pinus > Pinus tabuliformis. The sequence goes on along the minus strand of CM062806.1, from coordinate 781,508,953 downwards.
CACCTAAAAAAGAGGAGAGGATCCAAAAGACTTCTCCAATGCTTACCCCAGTTAGCGATAAAAAGGAATTTTTCATTTTTATATCTAGAAAAAATGGAAAAATAACATGATGGAAAAATAGGTTGTTCAAAATAAGGAAAAAAGATGATTAACATGTAAAGTTTTATTGGATTGGAGGGAAAAAGGATCAAAACTGGGGAAAGAAAGTATAGCAAATAGGTATAAAAACTACAAACAACATCTTTCCCCAACTAAAGCAATTGCATGTCCTCATACAAAACCTCAGTTTCTCCTATTATATCTTCGATGCAAGTCTATGAAATTATAAGCACCAGTAAGGTCTTCACCAGCAGACCTGTATCGTTGAGTAGCCATCAACTTTAGCAGCCAGGATTCTTCTTCATAGTCGCACAAGTGGTAATATGACTAGTATTCCTCCACTGGTAACAAAATCAGAGGATATTTGAATCTAAGTCCAATCCATAAGCCCCTAGTGTTTGCACCACCCAGGCATATTCTGGTACTCGTGTAATGGCAACCACAAAATTCTTGAACCCAAAAGAATCTCCTTCTTGTAATCCAGCACTATAGGCTTCGGTGTACTTAAGGCACCCTGTTAATGCTCGACTTTTCATTTGTGCATAAAGATTGAGGAAAAACCCCACAATCCTTTTTATGTAAATGGATTATTGTTCCCTAATTTCCAGGGTACTCAAAAACAACTTGAACTCACGTCTCAACTCAACAACCATTCTTGGTTCTTCCCTGATCCGCAATGTTGCCCTTTCTTCATTAGTCTCAGCCGACTTCATGGCCAAATGTCATTCAATTTGATTCCTCATAAAATAAATGAAGGCTCGCAACTACAAATCCCCCATATAAGAGATAACACTTGCCACCATATTTTTACTAACATATTCACACATCATGTTATGCAAAAACAGCTCACAAAGTAAGTTGTATTCATCAAAATCACGAGCACAAAAAATTGCAAGAAAAGTGCAGGTAGAAGAACCCAAATAAGGTTTGTTCTCAAAGAATTCTTTTAATTGAAATAAATAATAGCATTCCCATAGGAACACTAGCTATGATGGGGAAGGCCTCCTATAGCCTAGCAAGTTCAAGGCAAGCTCTCGAAGCTTCATCTTATCATTTGTTAGGTCCAGAACCTGCCGATGTAACAACTACAGTTGTTTGTCTTTCTTCTTCATAGCTTCCTTATTCCTCTACTCTTCCCATTCTCTCACCCATTCTTCCTTTAACCATTTCTCCTGGAGTGAATTCATCATTTTCTTATGTGCCTCGATCAAGATCATTCCCTCTTGTAGAGAGAGTAGCTGCTACTTCCTTTTTTGTAACTTTCGTATCAACAAAATTATTTTAGAACACCATCCTTCATCAAGACCCAATGTTCTCCCACATGCACTAACAATTTTAGGTGTAACATCCTCCGGAGGGTGAAACTGCTCCATTTCAGCTACTGGTTCTTGTGTAACAACAACATCATCAATGGGTTCTTGTGTAACAAATTCTTTTTCTCCTTGGTTCTTGTGTAACAGCAGTGTCATCCACATGTTATTGTGTATCATTTCCCCTTGGTTAGCTTCTGTCTCCACTTCTAGTTCTTGTGTAACAACAGTGTCAACCACATGTTCATGTATATTAGCTTCCACTACTGGTTCTTATGTAACAACAATGTCATCCAAGGGTTCCTGTATATCAGCTACCAAATTACTCTCTGTGGGATGCTCCGTCTCAGCTGCTAGTTCTTGTTTAACAGCAACATCTTCAATAGGTTTTTGTGTTTCAGCTTCCCATGAGTCAGTTTTTGTTCCCCTCAAAAAGGTGTCCACTGCATAGACTCTATACCTTGTTGCCACTAGCTCCTTAACACAAGTTGTGCACACAAAACCTGGAACATTGTCCTCCCTGTCTCTATATAGAGCCTTAACCAAAGTATATACCCTCAAGGCCCTTTCTTCTACCTTATCTTTTGCTAACTGCTTTCTTAACTTTTCATTTTCTCTTTCTAAACTTTCAATTTTAAGCAGCAAGGATTGGGTCTCGTACCTGGTGAGGAAGGTTCCTTCAGCCAAGTTTTCTCCTCATCTTCCTGCCCCGTTGCCTCCTTGTTCGTCTCAGACATGGATGGGGACTCTGGGTGCCGACTAACCCTTACTCTCTACTTTGGTCTCTTATCACCTATTGGGTTGTCAACTGGTCTCTTTCCAGTCCTTACTTTCAAGGGTTGGGGCACCTCCTTGGTTTCTGTCGGAGCTTCCTTAGACATCCCAGCTCACTTCCTGCGAATAGTCCTAGCCTTATTTCTCATAAATTTATCCCACCTCTTGCCATGGTGACTTAGGGCATCTAGCACAATTAGCTTCATGAGTCCATGATTTTTGATGAATTTTTCTGGGTGTGCAACTGTCTTCACGGTCGTAGCCATATGCCTAATATTATCCAGCAGAAAATACCGGAGGTTTATTATCTAATGATGTCGGAGGTGATTTAACAATGGGAAGTGGTAATTGAATACAATTTTTTTCCTTCCCTCACAGGTGATATACTTAATGAGGTAAAGGGCGACATCTGCTCATGTCTGGGGAAGCTACAACCTGTTAATTCCTCTTCCTTTCTTCACCAGTCATTCTTCCCCTTGGATAAAATCCTCCTTCAAAGAGGGGACGTCGTTGATTTTTCTAATAAACCACCTTTTTCCCCGTTGTTATAAATACCGTCACACGGGAAATTACCTCCTCTATAACTTCCAGACACATTCCCCTAACCTCCATTTGATTCCTCTTTAAATTCTTAGAAAATTCCATAGAAATTTCCCAATCTGATCCATCCAACCTTCGGAAAAACGCAAATCAACCTGCATCTTTTAAAATTTCGCATGCTTCGATGAAGTTTTCCAATGCCTCTGTTGATCATAGTTCATTTTGAATGGTCGTCCCACCCATTGCTACATTTTTTCAATGTTGTTCTCCTCTTTGAGAAATTCCAAAGTAGTTGGCACAATGCTCAACTATTTTGTCTCTACAACTGTTCGCCCCTTATTTTGTCTAAGAGTTCTGAATGAGGATGCAATGCTTCAGCAATGAGTAATGGTAGGGTGACACAGTGAGGTTAAAGGTAGGGATTTCAAATCAGGGTTCGTACTGTGCAAAATTATTTCCTTATTAGTTCTAGGTTATGGAAGGTCTAGTCTGAGGTACAATTCACTTTTTGGTATGATCGATCATTAAATGATAATGATTACAAGATCATCATACTTTGGTTTTAGTTTAAATTCTTACAGGTCATACAAAGGTCATGTCAATATGTAATTCATCCTCCCCCTGGTTTAAATGTGACAGTCGTCCTCGGCCATCAAAAGGATATCACATTAAATTTCCATAATTACTAAATAAAAGAGGATAGCGATATTACCGTTTCATGACGTACCTGGTGTGACTTGGAGAGAAGACATTTGTGAGGTGGTGTGTGAAATTAATTCAGTGGTTATGGAAATTGCTCCTGAGTCATGGTGATGCTTGTTATGTATCACAATAGATAATTTACTTGGATCATTTCTAGAGGTCATCGACTGTTACAGTTGTAACAGCCAAGACAACTGTTATGTATTATTGGTTTCCCTAAAAGTTAAAAACAAAGAATTACAAACAATTGTGTAACAACATTATTGTAAGATATGTCTGAAATAACAGATGTTGTTTCAAAGTGTGTAACAGCCACCACATAGTGGTTTTCAATTGTTACAGAAATTGTCTGTCTACACCCAAAAGAGTTTTTCATAGGCAGAGTGTTTTCATTATATGTTTACTTATTATTATTATTATTATTATTAAAAAAAATTAGCAAGTGTAACAGCCATCAACAGAGGTTGGTTTTCAACTATTACACTTATTGAAAAGTTAAAATTTTGGTAGCACAAGGGGGTTCCCCCTGCTCCTGTAATTTGAAAGTCTGAATTTGTGACCATGTTAACAAATGAATCCCTTGAGGCAGATCTATGATATAACCGAAGACGGTGCCCATTAGCAAGAAACGATGTCCTCGTGCTGTCAATGGTAACCAAATTCACAACCCCATTGTCAAAGACTGCATCTACCTCATAGGGACCTAGCCATATGGTACATAGCTTACCCTTGAAGTCCTTGAATCTCGAATCATATAAGAGAGCCCAATCTCCCTTCTGAAACTTCTTGTTTTTGATGAACTTGTCATGCCACTTAACTCTTTACTGCTAGATAATCTCTGTTTGTTGGATAGCAACCAACCATTTCTCCTCCCATTCATTGAGTTGGTTCAACCTTTTCTTTTGTGTTGTAGCTAGATCCAAAATCACCTGCAATGATGTTCTCAATGTCTTGATTTCTAACTCAATAGGGAAAATGGATTTTTACCATACACAAGTTTGTATGGTGAAAATACTGTAATATTCCTCCATGTGGTTCTATATGCTCACAAAAATTTTGGAAGTTATTAGCCCAATTCCTTCGGTGACTAGCCACAGTCTTGGTAAGAATCCCCTCAATGACCTTGTTGGTGCTTTCCACTTGGCCATTTGCTTGTGGGTGATAAGGTGTCATGATTCTACGCTTGATTTTATATTTTTCAACCAAATTTTGGATCATATGAGATGTAAACTAGGGCCCTCCATCTATCACTATCTCCCTGGGTATTCCAAAACAGACGAAGATGTCTTCAAACGGAAGTCTGAAACAGCCTGCTCCATGGTTATGGTTAGTGATTTTGCCTCAACCCATTTTGTGACATAGTCAGTGCAGACCAAGATGTAGGATCTCTCTCTAGATGAAGGATTAATTGGTCCCACAAAATCTAAGGCCCATTTCTCAAATGGTTCTAAGACCATTTGAGGCTATAATGACATCTCATCTGATTGCAACGGTTGGCCCATCCTTTGGAAACTATCACATCCTTTCACGAACTTGTTGGCATCCTAAAATATCGTTGGCCAATAATATCCTGTCAAAAGGAATTTGTATCATATCCGCTTGTCTGCAAATTTCCCTCCATAAGGTTCCTCGTGACAAGCCTTAAGAATTTCAAAGATATCATATTCCCTAACATAACGTTTGATCTAAAAAGATGGTCTAGTGTGATAGTGATTCCCATCTATCTAGGTATAGGTAGAACTCCGTTGTATGATTTTTCTCTTTTCCTTGGATGGAAAGTATTGTGGAAACTTCCTTGCAGCAAGATAATTGGATATATCTGCATACGATGGTAAGTAGAAATAGCAAAGAGATACTCATCAGGGAAATAATCCTCAGTAGGAATGCAATTGTCATCAATAGTTAAGCTAGAAAGAAAATCAGCTACTACATTATCTTTTCCAATTTTATCTACAATTGTGATATCAAATTCCTATAACAACAATAACCAGCATGTAATTATACCATTGGTAATTGGCTTATTCATTAATAAATGAATGGCAGAGTGATCAACGTGTACAGATACTTAATGGCCAGTAATATAATGTCGAAAATTGTTGATGGCATGCACTACTGCTAAGAATTCCTTGTCAGTTGTTGTGTAATTGAGCTTAGCCGAAGTTAAATTATTGCTTATGTAATAAATAGCATAAGGTTTCTTATCCTCCAATTGGCCCAAAACAACACCTACAAAAATATCTGATGCATTTGTAGCTATGTGAAATGACAGTTCCCAATTAGGTCCACCTAAAACCAGAGCTGCTAATACACAACAATTCATCTTCAAAAAGGCCTGCTCACATTTTCATGTCCATAAAAATTCCACATATTCTTTCATAAGTAAGGAGAACAATAACGATGCAATTTTTGAAAAATTCTCTATAAACCTTCTGTAATAACCTACATGTCCCAAGAAACTATGTACCTCTTTTTGTGCCTTTGGAGTTTGAATTTTTAGAATTACCTCTATTTTAGGAGGGTCTACCTTGATCCCGTCAGCAGAAATGTAGTGTCCCAACACGATCCTTTTAGTCATCATCATGTGACATTTTTTGGTGCTCAAGGCAACATTAGTCTGTATACAACATTCCAATTCTTTTTCTAAATTAGCTAATGTTGTTTCAAAAGCATCACCATAAGGTGTAAAATCATCCATGAAAAGTTCAAGGCAATCATTCAACAAATCAAAAAAAATTCCTAGTATTTCCCTCTGAAAAGTTGTTGGCGCATTGTAGAGTCCAAAGGGAAGTACTTTGTATGCGAAATTTCCCCAAGCACAGGTAAAGGTTGTTTTATCCTAATCCTCTGGGGCAATCTGTATATGGTTGTAGCCAATAAACCCATCTAAAAATGAAAAAAAAAATTCCTAGAAAGGGTGTCAAGGACCTGATCTATAAATGGTAAAGGAAAATATTCCTTTTGAGTGGCTTTATTGTGTTCTCTGTAATCCACACAAACTCTCCACTTGCCATTATTCTTAGGGACAATAACAAGTGGAGACAACCACTGACTGTCAGATATCAGATAAATAAAGTTAGCATTCAGGAATTTTTGTAATTCTTCTTTCACTACCTCCTTCAGTGCAAGGTTCATGTGGAACTACAGTTGTCTAATTGCTTTGCAAACATATTTCAAATAAATGTGGTGAGTGAACAGGTTGGGTTGAATCCCTTTCATGTCCTTGTAGTCCCATGCAAATGCATTTTTGTATTTCTGTAATAGTTGTAACAACTGTTTATTTTTCTCAACAATCAGGTTGGGATTAATTTTTCAAATACTTTCCTGGTTCTATTTCGATTGGATTGCTATCGGTATGCAGAGTGGTTATCATTAGTTCAAATTTTATATCTTCTTCCTCCCTTGAATTTTCAATAGAAGCGACAGAAAGAGATTTACTAATAAAGCCATTAATGATATCATCTTCTATCTCATACTTGAAATACTCAGCTTTTCCCAGAGTGAGGAGTGCTAGGGAAAGATCTGACTTGGGTTCAAATTCATCCCATGAGGGATTGTTCAAATCCATATTTGGTTTTTCTCGGGGGTAAAGGTTAAGGTTCTTTGTAGACTGGCCATCTGAGATCATCATATATGCATATATTCATCCTATAAACTGATATGCAATGGCCAACCAAGGTCTCCCCAAAATCAAAGGATGTCCCCCCAGGTTGGATTTGGTTTGTAAGATAAGAAAATTAGTCAGATATCTCCGGGAAGCTATTGTGATTACTAATCCTCTAATACCCCCTCAGGTTTAACACAGGACCTATCTGCTAATTCAAGCACGGTAGGCATATGTCTAAGTCCATGTAGCCCCAAGGTGGTAAAGAGGTCCTTTGTCATTACATTAATGGCTGCCCCAAGGTCAATCAATGTATTAGTTATTAGCCATCAATTTATACAGTAACCGTAGGGTTTCCTAGATTATTATATTTGGTTAAAAGAGGCTGAGCAATCATTAATTCAGACAATTTCCCCATCACGTGTATGGTAGTAGGGTCCTTAGGCTTCCTTCTAGGTTTCTTAATGCACAGGTCTCGTACTGTTTTGGAATAAATAGGCACTTCTTTAAGAGCTTGCAGCAGAGGAATTCATACGTGCAGGTTTTGCAACTCCCTAAGAAAGTTGGATTCAGGTTGCGAGGTTATTCTAGTCTCAATTAATCTCTGAGGATACGAAGGATCTTGAGTCGTAACAGCTAAATCAGCTGCTACATGTGCATCAACCTTACTTGTGTTGGTTGTTACAGGAGTAATAATTCTTCTTGGGTTGGCTATTACAGGTGTAACAGTATGCTCTGTATTGGTTGTTACAAGTGTAACAACTGCCTCAAGATCTATTGTACCTTCTCTGGAAGGTTCACATTCCTCCTCGGTGATGATAGGGGAGTGGTTTGGTTTAATTACCTTACTCAACCGTAGTTAAATTTCAATAAGTCCAAAGGGAGTGATAAGGTAATTCTAGAAGGTCGTAAGAGCCTCTATGCTTAGGGATGCTTTATTATTTGGGTTAGGGTTAGGTTGCACGGGTAACTGGGGTCGCACAGGCAGTGTAGGAACAAGATTTTGGAAAGGGGACAATTGTAGCTATTGTTGCATTGGTAATCCATATGGAACTGTACTTTGGGCATTCCCCCTCTAATTATGATTCCAAGGATATGGTTGAGATGGAGGATATTGAATAGATGGAGAGGGGGACCACTAGTTCCAGGGTGAAGGAAATTATGTTGGAGAAGGAGCAGAGTATTGCCATGGATATTGTTGAGCATTATATGCATTATTCCATGAATTAAAAGAAGAAAAATCTTGGGACATACCTAGAGCTTATGGCTGCCATGGTCCCTTGGGCATGATAAAATAAGAGGACTGAACTTCTTCACTCAATTCTCTAAGTATTGATTTTAGTCTGGGAAGCTCCAGACATTGACCTATAGAATTTTCCATCTCACAAATATTGTACAAGTTGATGTTGTTCATTTCACACTCCCTCAAGGGATGTTTCTTCCGACAATTCAGAAAGAACACAACTAGGGGTATCAACTTCTCCTTGTTCCTTCTTGATTTGTGTTGTTGCTATCTAAGAAGATAGAGTAGTGAGGATGTCAGTTTTGAAATTTTCAAATAAATTCCCGATCTATGCTCTGGTTACTCCTCCACTTGTAGATTTTTTATTCGAGCAGAGGCATCTCAGATTGTGCTTCTCCCCTTTGACGATCCTCTTGAGCATCTCAGACAGAGATTTACTATCTCGACGAATGTTTCCTGAGATATTTCCCCCTTCCCAAATATATTCAGGGTATCAAGGCAGTCATCCATCATCCCCCTTATGAAATCTTCAAGTCTATCTCATGATCTAAATCACTATGTTTAGATCTCTGCAAATTATAATGAAATCATTCCACATAATCCTCCGAGCTCTCCTCCTCCTTCTGTGTCATCCTGAATACTTCCTCTCTTAATTCCATGGTTCTGCAACAGACTTTAGACTTTGATAACAATGTATCCTTCATGTCCCTCCATGTACGAATAGAAGTAGAGCCTAACCCCATGAACCATCTGAGGGTTACTCTTTTTAGAGTAGCAGGAAATAATTTTAATTTCTGAGCATCTGAAATATAGTCATAACTCCTGCACAAGACATCAAATTCAAAAAGAAGGTGTCAGGATCTTCTACATTCATTCCTTGGAAAGATGGTAGATATGATAAAGGAATGTTTTTCAAGGGAGCCTCGCCTCTGATATACCCAATTAGGAACTCAAAGGTGGTGATAATAGCATCTGTTTTAGTGTTGTTGTTATTTTTGTCCCCCATTATTAACCCTTTTGATCCTTTTTGTAATATGTGTTCTTCAAATTGTTCTTGTGATTGTCTTGCAGGTGAAATTGGTAGCTCAGGTTGCTTTAGGGCTAGCGATTTCACTACACTTCCTGAATCTGGATATTGATAAACCAATAAGTGCTCTCCTGTTTCATTTTTTTGATGTTCCCCTTCAATTTTCCTTTGTTCCTCGATCCTAAGGTTCTGGTTACTAGCTTCCCCTTGCTGCTCCTGAATTGGATGCTTAGTCTTGGGAGTGTTTTCGCTAGCTTTAGAATGGTATGTCCCCGAGACAGAGGAATCAGAGGATTATGTCCTTGTTATGGGAGTAACAAATTTTTGTGGCACGGATTTCCTTGCATCCTTTTGAGAACTTTACTGTTCTTTTTCTTCCCTTGATATCAGTTCATGGATAAATGTTTTCCTTCCCAAATCTACACTCTTCCTTTCCTTTTTACGACTCATTTTTCCTATGAATAATTAGAGTGGGGATGTGTTTTTGGTATTTCTATAATTCCTACATTTTTATGCATAGACCCTATGTGTATTGAATCACACACTAAGTGTCTCAGTCTCGACAGTGGTGAGATCGCCTAGGTATGTTTTAGTCTCCTTCTCTTAGACCAATCAATGCAAATGTTCATTCCATAACCTTGTTCTTGTGAGAAACACGTAAAAAAGAGGAGAGGAACCAAAAGACTTCTCCAACGCTTATCCTAGTTATCCATAAAAGGAATATTGCATCGTTAGATCTAGAGAAAATGGAAAAATAACATGATGGAAAAATAGATTGTTCACAATAAGAAAAAAAGGCGATTAACATGTAAAGTTTTGTTTCCATGGAGGGAAAAAGGATCAAAATTGGGGAAAGAAAGCATAGGAAATAGGTATAAAAACTACACCCAACAAAAGAAACGATAGAAATGTTGGAAAAATATTTGAATCCGAGTCCTTTTTTAATGACTCCAGTCCCAATATAGACTCAGTGATCTGCAATTCCCATTGCTAGCACATCTTATGGATCTATTGGAGTTTTATAATTGGTTAATGCAGTCAAGTGTCATATTTTCAGTAATATATGCAAGAGGTTAGAAATCATTGAACTTTTATGGAAAGAGGTTTCTATTATACTACAATTATAACATGAAGTCAACTCATTTTTTATTTGGTAAGAACTAATATTAATGAAGACAAGAACTTCGTTAACAATGACTTACTCGCTTTTAGTCAAAGGATTGAATTGTTGTCTGATCTAGACAAGAAAAAAAGAGAACTGCCAAATTCTAATCAAATGAGGAAAATCGAAGTTGGATGGTCCAGAAGAATCAATACACTAAAAAACAGTATCTATGAATGTGAGAGCATAGAGAATAGGAGAAGTGATGCATTTTAAAAGGCAATGCAAATTGTTTGAGATCAGGATGGCCCATGCATTATAGAAAATTCTAAGTTGATTACAAAATATATGCTAACATTTGAACTGGATAAGAGAAAACAGTCAATGGAATAACAATTTGAAGATGTAGCTAATTTCACTTCAAAAGAAATTGGAAAATGGATAATTGGATTTATCAGTATTAATGACAAGAAAATTGTATTAATAGCTCAATTACAAGAAGAGGCAATGGAGATCGAAAATAAATGATTCAATCAACATGCGACACTAGAGATTAGAATGGGACCAATGAAATAATTCTTTCAAGCTAAGTTGAAGATATTTTTTCAAGAAGCCATGCATTTGGAAGGCAATTGATAGTGAAACAATTAGCGTATATGATTTAACAAATTGTAACTATCTTTAAATCATTGCATATTCATTTTTTGTTTACTAATATTCAGTCATCGTGATTTTAAAATTTTAGTAATGTCACATAGTCTACTTGCTAAATGTAGTTCCTTGTTTTCTTTTGCATTTCCCTCTTTGCATATTACGGTTCACACATTTACTTTTTTTAGATGCAGAAGTAAGTAGTTAAAGAGAAGATGCCATAATAGCATAATGAATGAGCCAATGAATTGAGCCATTGAGAATTTTCATTATTGATATAAGTGATTCCCACTGAGATCATAGTTCTTAATGCTTAGCATATGATATTATATCCATTTGTATTATGTTTATTTATCTCAATCATAGGCTATGATGATTGAAATTTGAAACTTGATCGTTTTCTTGTTACTGTGATTATATTGCTTAATGTTACAGAATTATGCTTTAAGCATCTTATTATGTCATTGATACATATATGCCAATAATATGAAACATGAGAATAGTTTTTTTTTCTATGAAACATGAATAATGTTCATTTTCATCATATTTTTAAATTTGTGTAGAGTACAGTACTCTGAGAAGGGCTTTTATCACGTTTTTTTCGTATCTGTTTATTGTAGATAATGAAAGTTTTTTGTTGTATTTCAAAATGAAAGTGATATGCCAATTTTATGTGTTTTTTATTTCGATTGGTCTTCTGTTGCATTATGTAACCTTTAACGAATTAATTAGCAGCGAAGATTTTTGCAAACAACTTTCCTTGTACGAGAAGATTTCATTGTGTGGAGTGCAATAGTTGCATGATGAAAGCTTGAAAGCTTCCTCCACACAATAGAATTCATCTACAATTCAACGCATATGCCTATGTACACAATGATAACCACAAACAAAGCTTTCACTACGCAAAGAGAACAATATTTAATCAATTGATTAGCAAATATTTTTCTGTAGAAGAAGTTGATTTTGCAGGAGTGCGTAAATTGTATTCGGTCTAGAAAAGGTGTTCACTAAAATTTGTGCATATGCTCAAGGGATATGCCATTGCATAATTTAATCCTCTACATTTTCACATAAAATCCTTATGTAAAGGTAAGAAAATCTACAGGAATGCTTTGTATGATAAAACTTTGGACTCTACTTCCACACTCCGCACTATAATTGTATTGACATTAGGCTATTAGTAAACAAATATGAACATTAGAATATTAATAAGAATCAACATTAGATGTGTTGCGATTTCCAATTTGAATGGACCTTCTTGTTCCATTAATTAACTCAATTAGTAACAATTTCTATGTTAATATTAATATTTTGATGCTTTCAGAATCATAATGAAAGCTTCAAAACATTGCATTTTGTATTAATTTTGAAAATACATGTTAACATTAATATTTCAATGCTTTGAAAATCATGATTTAATATTTATATTTTAATGCTTTGAAAGAATGCCAAGGCAGATAACACTGTGAAGTGGTAACCATTTTGTTTTTGTATATATTGAATTGGGTTCCCAATGAAACCTTGTTGTCGATCTGAATGAGATTGCTCATTTCGGAATTAAAAAAGAAAAGTTTAGTACCTTTACAGTAATTATCAAGATTGCTCAAGATGAACATGTAGTGTGCAGAGCTACCTGCAGAGTGAATGTTTCGCTCAAGCAAAGCTCCACACAAGATTTATTAAAATAATAAATATACAACTATATTTTTTAACTATTATTTAGTATTATATTTCGCAAGTAAGAATGTGGTTGTGAGAATGTGGTTGTGCGGGGTTTGTTGTTCGTAAAAAGCATGTGAGTAGAAAAAATGCATGTGTGTATGAATTTAACTGTGCCCAAAGCATTGGGAAATGTTTATTAAAATAATAAATGTACAAAACTCTTTTTTAATTCTTATTTAGGGACATATGTCGCAACGATTTATACCTCCTTATGATATCTGAAACCCACATCAAGTAATAATAGTTTCAAATGTCAATTATTGATCGAATGGCATTATTGATTATGGAAGTAACTCTACAGAGGTGGTTGTGCATATGCAGAGGCTATGAAAAGAACATATGCATGTGTTGAATAAAGGATTTGTGAAATTTATCTGGAATGACACACGTGCGGAGGTATTTTTTAATTGTAATGCATTTTCAACTCATTCGGAGTTAGTGCATTTGCAATTTTATATTGGTAGATTGTGTGTAGCGTGGAGGTATGTAAAATGAAACTTGAACGGTTAGTTACCACTTTGGCATAAGAACAATGCTTATTTTATTATTAATAGATTTTGTGGAGTGCGTTTTGCAATATGCATGTGGGTGGCCTATATTTCTACATAGGAAAACAAAACAGAAACAATCATATTGTGACAATCATCTTACTCTGAATATTATAAAAAATATAACACTAAAAAGTACTCCACAAATCACAATTCAAGAAAACTGATTATGCATTTCCATGTTGCAACTTCATATAAGCACACCATAATGGAAATGAGTCTCAAACTGGTTGGGCGAGGAATAGTATGTTAAATTGATTCGCATAAGCACCATTTGGTCTCCATCTCTATTTTTATGCCATGCACCGTCATCTACTCCTTTATGTGCGGGAGAATGTGGGTGCATAGGGGAATTTATTCAGTAAGGACAAAATTAATGTTAAAAGCTTTCCTTGTGTGTAGATTTTACTTTGCTAAGCACGAAGTATGTGTGAGAGAGAAGTTGCGTATAGTTTTGATTTTAAAGCTATGAATCTTTGCGGAGGACAAGGTATGTGCAGGAGAACATAATGATTAATATTTTTAATTTTTATTGTGTGGGGTTTAAACTGTGGATTTGTGCTAGAGAACAGATGGTGCATATGGAAATTATTGTTAAATTATTAATGTTAATCTATGAGATTTTTGCCCACAATGGATTTTCTTTGAAATGTCGCACATATGCATTTTCTATTTTTAATTAAGGTTTATTTACTAGTGTCGGCTGAGGAGATAAGTAACATATGACTATTAATTTTTCAAATTTCCATAGTGTTAATGGAATTATTGAAACTATATCTATAATGTTTCATTTAATTGATGAAAGTAATCATATTTACCAATCAATCATTTATTTCAAAGCATATAAAAAAATAAAGCATTTAGGAACATGCGGCATTGATTCTTTTCCTTATTTTTTAAAGGAAGGAATTAAACTTAAACATTCATAGTCAAAATCCAACGAATTTCAATTAGCTTTTTAAAATTATTATTACTACAATTTTTGATATCTACCAGCCCAACTCTTCTAAATATATAATACATATGTTTAATATTTATATGCTAATGTCACAATACTAACCACTAATTTTAGTTGTGTTATCCGTATAATAATTCACGAGGTGTTCATCACATAATATTTTTAGCATACACATTACGAATGTGTGTCAAACTGGTTTTTGGAGGAGCGGGTTACAAATAGAATCCTAGTATGGGATGTACGACATTGTTCTGGTAGTTGCAAGCCATGATAAACTATCTTTTGTCCCGCAAAAAAATTGTAATTTTATTCATAATGAGAAAAATTACATGTTGTAGATGCGCAAGAGCTTATGCATACTAAGCAGGTCCTGATTTCTTGGGATCTATATAAAAAAAAACTGATCTATTCTTTTCTACCTTTCTTTTTTTCCACTTTTCACCAACCACTAGTGTTGGGTGTGGATGTTACAATAGACATTTGATTCTCTTTTGTATTTGCTGAAAATTCCTTGTCAGAATCAGACTGTTTTGATCCATTTATTTGTTTGTTTCCAGTTAATTCTTTACCAGGAGTGTTTTTCTCATTCTGTTGCAATGGGTTGGTGGGCTTCAGAATTAATGTGGAGTTGTGCTCAATCTCTTCATTCGGTATGATGTTCTCGATGGTCTGTTCATTATTGTCTATGGTATTTTCTGGTATTTCTTATTCATATCTTGCTTCTTCCTGCGGCTCATTGCATTGCCAACCTTTTGTCTTTTGGGATTGTTTCTTATTTCTTTTGGGGCATTTTTTAGCTTGTGGGCATGCACTTTGAAGGTGGCCTATTTGAAGACATCCATGACAACAGAATGTTATATTTTCATAATCTAGCAGTTGAATCCATTGTATATTGTTGTGAATCAACATAATGAGATTAGGTAAACCTTGACTAAGATCTACTTCAACCCAGATTCTGGAAAAATTAAAAATGCTGCCTCTTGATACTCAATCTGCATCAATCTTAAGGAATTTTCCTAGGGAATTCCCAATTCCTTCTAATACTTTGTGGTACCATAAATGTAAAGCAGATTGTGTATCCTTGCCCAAATTTCCATTTTGGATACCACCATAGTGGTGGCATCAAATCCTAGGAACCAAGGTATCATGAAGAGTCCTTCATTGCCCCAGAGCCATGGTCCCTCATTAAGGGCATAATCCTTATATTTTACTATTTCAAATATGACAATAAAAAACCCTTTAGAGCATAGATGAATTTCACAATTTGATGTCCATGTATAGAATATCCATTGATGTAGGGCGTTTGATTTAGGACAAAATCCATTAAATCTACAAATGGCTTCTTTGGTATGAAAATATCCAAAAAGTTCATTTACCTCAGGCAGAGAGACTGACAAAGCTTGTATCTGGGATTTTTGCTCCACGATATAGGGTCTAGGTAGTTATGGATATGGTGTTGGTTTGGTTCCTTCCCTTTGACCGTGTCTTTAAATGATCCTATGTCGTTTAAGATGGTCCCGGAGCATCCACCTCACAATCTGAGATTGAGGATGATGGTCGAATCTGTGACAATGCCATAGTCCTAGATCTTGAAGTTCTCTGAAATATTTTCCTTGCATAAATCAAGCTTTGCATACTTGATGAGATACCCAGTAGTTTTTGTATCTCACATTTGAGATCTTGTATCTGCATCCCTTTCCATATCCCCTTGTATATATATTTCTCTTGCATTTTTTGGATAAATATTTGGATTTCGGTTCCATTACAAGCTTCACTATCTATCTTTTTGAAGTGCGCCACCAGTTTGTCATCAGTGATCTTTGTTGAGGCTTGCTTGTCATACTTTACTATCATATTTGTAGTATGATGACTTCTTACTGTCAGATCTAGGCTTATGCCAAATGGATCTGCTTCTTTCAATCTTTGGTGCATGCAGAGGCCGATTTCTATTGTATGTGGTCCATTTTGTAGCTGCTGCACCAGATCTTCCCACCCACATCTCTGAAGTAATGATACCTCCATATCTCTCTGTAGACAACTTAGATTTATTCGTCTCCATTATTAGTAAGATATGTCTACCCATTGATTCACTAGATTAGCTAAAAATAACTCGATCTTCTCCCCTATTGAGAGAGGGGTCGTGCCTTCAGTGTTAGTATTCCTTTCTATATTGATGGGGGTGTGAGAAACTGCAGTTGAGATTCAAACGAATATGTTGGGGTTTCTATGATCCCCATGCATTTTGGTATGCTGCAACACCAAGGGAATGATAACTCCATGTACAAATAAACAAATTTCAAACAATATAGGAAATCCTTCTCCGGATCTAGGATAATCCGTGGAAATCCTTCGCGGGAGCTGGATTCAATTCTTGTGCAGAGAAAAGATCTGCGTTCTTTTTCAGATCCACACCACTGATGACTAGGTTGATGTGAAGCCCTGAAAAACAATGATCAGAACCCTAGTTTCCATTGTGCTCGCCCTTCAACAATTCAATTTTGCTCAAGAGGGGAATTACGCCATGAGCAACCATGATTTAGAATGAAACTGCAAAACATGTAGCATTATTGACATGTTAAAATTACACTATTAGTTCTATATGCAAGTGCTAAGAATGTTTATACAATGTATGGTATAGTCTCATGGAAATGATATACAAAGTTCAAATATTATTTAATGTGATATTTATGAAGTACTTTTGTACTATGGAATTTTAAACTATTTTTTTTATATATATTTGAACTAACTCAAATTGTCATAGCAGCGGAAATGAATACAAGTAGAAAAAATACCATTCAGAACAATCATAACTCTTTTAAGAGGCATGTTTCTAATTTATTTATTGTACTTTGATTATATTTTCATTACACAATGCAATTGTGTGTTTTCCCCCACCGCTTTTGGGCCATATTTTTTAATTTACTATAACTAAAATAAAATATTTTTAAATTTCCAGGAAATATATGACACTTAGAGATTCAAATCTAGGACAACAATTACAAGGAAAAAATTACTTTGAACATTTCTATAAAACTTTTGTATTTTCTAAAACTAAAATCTATCTAGAATTTTTGTACACTAGTATTAGCCCTTGTTTATCTTATACTATTTTCATTAAATAGTTCTTACTTAGTTTCAATTATAATGTCCTTTTAATTAGTGATTTCAGTGTAATATTTGTGAACAAGAAAAAGTTGTCAAATTTTAATGATGTCACAGTAGAGATCGACGACAGTGTAGAGATAGTAATGAGCAGTACCACTGAAACAAATATTGCAATAGATAAAACAAAAGAAACAGAAACCAGTGAAGAAAAATAGGTGCATTTGTGCATGTTAAAATAACTTTGTACTAAATTCCTTCTTTCTTCCTTTTTCTCTTTTTTCCCCTTTGTCTTTCTATTATTTTCTCTCTTTTTTTCTAAAAAAACAAAAAAAAATATTACCGTTCAATGCTCATGACTAGCCAAAAATAGGTTGAGTCTACGTCATTGTTGATCGAAGATATTAGTAATAATATAACAAGAAATATTTTTCATGGTGTTATCTTGGTTACATATCGAACATTTTTGGGCAAAGAAAATAAGTCAAAAGCAATATTTAGTGCAAAATTAACATGTAAGAAAGCGGAAATTCCAATAACATTGCTTGTGCCGACATTGTTATCGAACAACATAAGGCAAAGCTTGTTGCAAATGTCAATGTTTCTATTAAATATTTTGAAATTATTCGAAAGCATAGATACGATAGTGGTGATTGTGAGAAAATTGTCTGTTTAAGTAGTTTTAGCAATGTAGAAAACATTTGGCATGTTTCTATAGAGTACCGATTTTTTCCAAACATGACGATTACAAATTTGTCATGTATTGACGATGCATTTCCAATGGGCACAATCACAATGATTAAAATTTCGATAAGGCAGAAAAAAATGCAATATGTACTAGAAACAAAAAACAACAATGGAGAACAGGACAAGGCTACAGTATGCTTTGTTTATTTCAAAGTTTTGTTGTTATGAAGTTATTATCCATATACTTTTTCCCCACTAGAAAACCCAATTTTCATTGAAATAAAAAAACAAGTTACATATGCATAGGTCTATATATCCAAATGTTCGAGGAAAACTAATTCTTCATCTATTGTATGATTTTAATGTATTATTTTACAATTGTTGCATATCTAACAGGTTCAAGTACATGATAAACTTGTTTTGGGATGTGTTTCAATTCAAAAATATTTTGAATAAAATGTTTTTCCATTGATCTTGATAAACAAAATAGTTAAAAAAATAAGAAAGGGTTTTCCGTACTTCAAAAATCAATGTTCATATGTGCACTGAACACAAGAAACAAAGTTGGTGGTCTAAGAAACTTGTTTTCCTAACCAAGCAGAATATGAATGGTAAGTTATATCATATTGTTTAAATAGACATGGATAAAGAACAAAAATTTTAAAAAACATTTGATTTCATGTTATTAAGCATATTCTTTCTATATCAATTTTAAAACATTTACAAGGATACCTGATAGCAGTTAGTGTCTATACAAACCCATTCAAAATTCTATGTGCTAGATGTAGTATTCCAATTACAACTACTAGAACTATGAACACAAGTATGCTTTATTGTAGCACTTGCAAGTAGGACTCACGCTTTCTTTATTTTCATCACTTAAACTACATCATACATGCAAGTGACATGACTAAAAAACAATGTATTCTAAGGGGTGTCAAACTAGAAAGAGTATTACCTACACCATGACAAATTTCCTATGACCATTACTCTGTAAACAAAATGGATGTTATTGAAATCTTGACCAATTTTGAGATGAATGGTACATTTACGATATACTATAAAAATGCATTTTTACGTATAAAATGACACGTTTCTTTGTTTACATTGTTAAATAATTTGGTAACAACATAGTGTTCGCTCCTTGCATTGTGAAGCATCCTAACCTTGCCTCAAGGTTTCTAATTCAAAAAATGATTGTTTTTTCTTTTTTCGAACAACTTTTTTGTTTTACTCGATATTTGGGATTTGAATTCACATTATCAATCAATACATATAATCATGGGAACAAGATTAACAATGTAATCATCAAAGAAAACAAGACAATTTTTTCTACCAATGTAAATGCTAGTATGACAT
This sequence comes from Pinus tabuliformis, assembly GCA_031772625.1. NCBI lineage: Eukaryota > Viridiplantae > Streptophyta > Pinopsida > Pinales > Pinaceae > Pinus > Pinus tabuliformis. The sequence goes on along the minus strand of CM062806.1, from coordinate 781,489,528 downwards.
TGTACATAAATGTAATCCATTGAACTATTTTGGTTTTGGCTCTATGTTTTGTACTTTTATCACTCAGAATTTCACTGGGCTGTGATGGTAAGAAAACCCTAGGTAACCTCTAACCACTTTGGGATGAAAATATGGCCCTTAAATATGGAGAGGGTTGATCTCTCATTAACTCTACTACTCTCGGTCATAATAGCAACAATTATTTAATATGCTCGCTAGCCAGCTTTAACTTGTAATAATGATAGATTTGGTTGGGGATCAAGGAAAATACCAATGTGCATGTAGTCCTATTATAAACTAACTCAATATATTCATATCTTGATGAAAAAGTGTAATTGCCTTCAAATTATCAGAATCAAGAATTGTTATATCTCTATATGCTACTCCTTATTCCATTTCATCCAGATTTTCATTATAAACTTCACGATCATTCCCAAATGAGAAATAAAAAATCTAATTATCATTTTCCTCATCTACAAGGAAATAATTTGAATATTTTGGAAAGCCTCAAAAGGAAGAGCTTCATTATGTATAACATGAATGTCTAGCAAAAGCCCTCCATGTGATTCAACAAGAATATCATCTTGATTCTTTAAACTCTCAAAATTTAACTCCTAAAAAGGCATAAAATCCTGAACAATTTCTTCACTATTTTCTTGCAAATCTAGGTATTTATCATCATAAATGGGTTAACTGCATATATTTTTCCACATATAAAATTTCATGGGTTTGATTTTCATGAAACAAAAACATAGAAAATGAATGCCCTGAAAACCATTTAATTGGTTGTCCTCACTTGTGTCTTGATCACGTAAAATCTGAACATCTTCAGGAGAAGGACATGAATACATACATTAAGATGGTGATATTTTTCCATTTCAACTAAGGGAGAAGCTATTGTTTGCTGGAAGTTTTCCTGAATATCATGACAACTAGCCTCTAACACCTCACCTTGATGTTGAAATGGGTTTTCATACAAGGCTTCTATGATTTCTTTGTCTGTAAACCCTTCATTGCCATAAAAACTTTTAAGGTGTTGAATGGAAATTTCAACATTATCACAACAATTTTCAACCAACAACAAAAATGGGTAAGACTTTTTATAATGCTCATAGAAAACTGCATGGAAACATTTAAGAGAACAAAGACTAGCAGTTGGCAACCCTTCATATTAGGATCTTTCCTTTTCTTCTAAGGTTGCTATAAACATTTTCATCAAACAATCTTCATGATAAAATGTTATCTTATGTACATGCATGTGAAACTTAACTAAATGAAGAGTAGCATTGTCATATTCCGTGTCTTTGAATCATGGAAGGTATATTTCCCAATCTATACGAGGTAGATGATTTGGAAAACTAGGAATGTGTGAACAATTCATAGGAGAATACCTCATAGATCTACAAGCTTCTATGGAATCCATCTTTGGCCATTAGAGTTTCAAGGGATACTGTTTAAGCTACCTATCCTTCGAATAATGGAATCATTGTTAGTATTTTTATCTCTGGATCTCGCTGAAAATGGAGTTTCCAGGTGAAAGATGCACAACCATTCTCACGTGTTTGACTATTGTTGACCTTGAGCAGTGAGATTCGAAATATTATCATGCTCCAAGGTAATTTACTTGAAGCTTTCCCTTCCAAGGAAATGATGCCAAGATGTTATCACTCAAAATTTCACCAGGTTTTGATGGTGAAAAACCCCGAGGTAACCTCTAACTAGTTTGGGATTGAAAGATGCCCCTTTAATCAGGAGAGGGATCTTTCATCAACACTGCTATTATAGGTCACAATAGAAACATGTCTTTAATATGTTCGATGGCCATATTTAACTTGTAAGAATGATATATTTGGTTGGGGATCAAGGAAAAGACCATTGGGCATGGATTCTTATTAGAAACTGACTCAACATCTTTAGATCTTGGTGAAAAATAGTAATCACCTCTAAAGGCCCACAATCAACAATTGCTAGACATCAGTTCATCTATAGCTTGGAAATATGAAGAGGAGTATGTTCAGAGTTTAAAAAGAGCAAAAAATATGAGGAATTATGTATAAATTCATCAGATGAAAGGTGAATACCTGAATATGAGATATAGAGCACTATGACATGAATTATACATCTTATTTGCAATTCAGATAAGAAGATACATATATACAAAGAAGGAAATACAATATTGAGATACAAACCACAATTGCTTGAAAAAGGAATCATTGAAATGAAAACCCTCGTACTTCTATTCCAAGAAACGCTTCATTAATTTCCAATGAACACAATTACAATAAAGTTTTTCTTCTCTCAAATTCCAGCCCTTCTCTCTACTTTTCCATCTAATTTGTACAAAAATTACATCAATTTTGAGATCCATAAAATCTTAAAATTTTAATTACAAAATTTGACAAAATATAAAAAGGAAATCAAGATCCAAAAGAAATGGATCTAAAACCCTTTTCATCCATCTTTAGTTTGTTGTTTGAAATAGTCAAGGAGATGGTAATATCTAATCCCCAAGTCGTGTTGATGAGGTAGCTCATCAACAACTTTCTATGAGCTTTTCCTAGTGATTTATTTAAAAATAGGGTCCAAATATGTCTTAGTATATCCCAAACCATGATATTTATGTAAAATATGAAAATATTTTTTGTAAATGAGCCCATTCTTAACAAAATCCTCTTTCATATTTGTTAAATTCATTTTAAAATTATCGAAAACTGCGCCCAAAGTTAATGGCTAAAACAATAAATTATTTATTTAAATAGAAAAATGCATTGCAAGTATTCTTTTGAATCTTCGAAACCATGACACTTGTTTAAAAGCCGAGAGTGGTTTTGGTTAATGGGTCCGCTCTCTAAAAGAACCTCTTTTTTATTTCCAAAACTTTAGTTCCAACTATTCGAAAATTGCACTTGAATATAGTAACTAAAACAAGGTTTTAAACTAAATCTAAAAATATATTCATAAGAAAACAACTAGCGTGTTAACATTGAATGATGATCCATGGCAAACTGTTGCAGCAAAAAGGTGGAGTTACAATTGGAAATTCTATTGAAATTGTGGAAATTCCCTATTTTTCTTTTGATGTGCTCATCATAACAACTCTTCCTTGAGCCCCTAACTTGATTTAACCAAAAATTGTATTTAGTATGTAAAAATGGTCTCCATATAGCTTTATCCTAGCGAATCTTTTTATCACAACCTCAAAATATGCATACTATTCAGGCGCTAACAGATCAACTGAGAATATATTGCGGAGCTGAAAACTGCAAAAGTGCTGACAAATAATTTGTTAGCGCATTGACAGATTAACTAACAATTTTTTTTCAAAACAGAGCAAAAATGTCGTTGATGAAACATTTGGCAGCACTGTCTTGAAATGTTTATTTTATTATTTTTTCTTCCTCTAGCAAGAGTTCCATATTGGTTGTTGGAGCTTGTTTTACCCTCTTGCTTTTATTTCTCTTGAGGCCCTAATCGAATTGTCCACCAAACTTTGAATTTGATAATATGTACCATGCTATGTCATTTTTTGTTTTTTGTTGTCTCGTTTCTTACATTGTTTTCTTGATTTATCAAATTTGCAAGTTCTATAATTAGGAAATATTAAAAGTTGTTTACATTGCTATTTTCGGTGAAATCACTTTACAATCATGGTTTTGTTTGTTTATAATGCTGACCAATCCAATATTTTTTTCTATTTAAACAGTTATTTGGTACAAGATTTAAACAAATATATAAATAAGTCATTTTCATACAAATTGAAATGATTTTCTAGATCGAATAACCAATATTACAATATAACTTATAAAACATTTTGCATTTATACATAGATTTGTAATGTAGAGTAGTTTGATATGTTTTTCTACTTTAATTATATTGAGAATATTACAATACATAAGAAAATAGCAAAATTTCATAGTGATTTCTTTACTAATTAACCATTGTTTCTGTGCATTAAAACTTGTACTGATTATGCTGCTAGAATCAAGAATTGATTCATCTATTTGGTTTGTAATAGCTCTTTTGACAACGTTCTTATGGTATCTAGTTCATCTTCCAAATGCCTAAGAATTTGTTGAATTTCTAGTATTTTATCCATTAGCATAAAAATAACTTTTCTAAGCATTAAGATATCTTGATTGAGCATTAAGATATCTTCGCTTCCTGCATGTACCTGTTCCTATCTGGCCCTGTCGTTGTTTCTTTGGGCCATTTCTTAATTGTTAATAACAAATGCAAAAAAAAAGACAAACTATAGAGCAAAACCTTAAAACACTTAACAATTTCATAACAAAAAAGCAAGTCGATTGCCTATAACCTACTCACAAACCTAGAACAAAATGAACATTGACAAATTGCTTTTACAGGCATCAGGTATATATATAAAATGTCAAAGGAAATAAGTCATCTAAACCACAAATTGACATCCAGGTTTTGAAACGACATTTAACTATTGTTAATTTTAATTGTATCCACTAACCAATAATGCTTTGTTTTAATTTTAGTCTCCTTTAATTATTATTTTTATTATATGATCTTGACTCATTAATTAGGTCTTGACTCCTATTTACTTATTTTATTTTATTTTATTTATTTATTTTTGGATTTGTTCCCTTTATTTTGTTGACTTGGATTGTTTGTTTCTTATTAATGTTTGCGTTTTTTATCTTTCTTAATATATATATATATATATATATAGAGAGAGAGAGAGAGAGAGAGAGAGAGTGAGAGAGAGAGAGAGAGATTTTCTTAATTATTATCATAAATTATAATATTATTATTTTGAAACTAGTCGTTATATTAGCCGTTAAAGGAATATTATTTGATCTTAATAATCATTATTAAATATTAATTTTCATAAACTAGCCGTTATATGATCTTTTGGTCTCTACATCGCCCTCTATTTAAGCATGTGCCATGATCTACATCTTCATTTGGTTCTCGTGATGAACCACACTAGTTAGTTCGAAATGCATCGGCAAAATTTTCTCCTATGTGATTTCTACCAAAACGACTTTTCTTACTGTAACATGAATCACAAAAGCCTGAATTCAGAAATGCGGATAGTACCAATTTTCCTAGTTTTTAACCAGAAAAGAAATATTTTAAAATCCGTTACTTAAAATCATATAATTTTTACTTGAATTTCAATTTGACATAGTCTGATTGACACGAGCACGATTCATGATTAATGAGCCTTGCACGCTTTATAAATCAATATCGAGATGTTGTTTTATTAAAATTGTAGACCACATTCAATTTTCATTAACTAAATCTCTTGTTCCAATAAATAAAAATCGTTTATGTAACTATTCATTGAACTAGCGTGTATCCAACACATTTACTATATAGACTTGCCTTGCTATTGGCCACCTTTTTCTTTGAAAAATAATTTCAGATCCTAGATGTTAATTCACCACTTGAATGTCTTTTTTCCTTTTTTGCATTATCCAAATATTAAATGAACTCTATTCACTGAAATAAGTAAATTAGGTAACAATTTATAACTTCATATGGTTTTTTCTGTTTTGCATTAAGCTAAAAACTATCATTCCAAAACTATTATAAGCTTTTTTTCACAACAAAATCTTCGATTGTAAACTCTGCAATAGTCTAACAAAACTTTCAACATTCAGAAAACTTACAAGATCATTGCATTGCCAAAAACCATTTTTCTCTAAACATCACCACAAAACTATGGCTGGATAGCAATATCATTTTCGTGTTGCATTTTCATATAGGCACAACATAATAGAAATAAGTTTGAAAATATTTAATCCAAAAATAACATTTGAATTAGATTTAATCTGGCATAGAAAAGACAAAATCAGGTCGATTCACATAACTATTATCTTTGCTTGCAACCTAACATACGAGTTATGTGCTAGTGCATTGTTTATAGGTTTGGAATTGAAGGTTTATTACAAATTTTTACGACTAATCAAAATAGAGCTTTGCATAGCTCAACTGGAAATAACCCTTTCCAGGTGGGCCTGGGATTTTAACAATTGTGTCTCATTGATCTTTCATTACCTCTTGCAACTACCCAAGCAGATCTACAGTAATTACGTAATAAAATATGTTATAAACACTAATGTTATACTACACAAATAACGAGTATAATATGTGATATTAAATTTGATAAATGAAAACTGATATTGTACATTAGCTTTAAACTTTTCCACAGCCAGAATCGGCACTCATGCATTTGTTCCAAGAAAAAATCTACAAAAGGCTTTAGTGTGGAATGTGGGTGTTCACATAATCAAAGCTTGAAAGCTTCCTTCACACAATGGACTTCCTTCATACTTTTGCACATATGCTTAATTTCAACAACATAACCATAAACAAAGCTTGTACTCAATGATCCAATTTTCTTTAGAATGCACATAACCTTTACTCAATTGACTGTTGATATTTGGGAATACAAAGATACACATTATTTATAATTAAAATACTAGAAATAATATCGTATTGATCAACCTCTTGCCTCAATGTCATTGTGAACAACAAATATGGGTTATTTCATACTAAATATTAGTACTAAAAGTCTCCAATGTGAAGTCCGAAGATATTCACAATGAAAGCTTCCAAGTTTCCTCGAGAAAAAATATATAAATTTTTTTGGTACGAAATCCACTAATCCGCATAATGAAAGCTTAAAATATTCCTCAACATAATGGACTTCCTCCACACTTCTGCACATGTGCCTAATTTCCGAAAGATAACCATAAACAAATATTATGCCAATGATCCAAACCTTGATTTGGTTAAAGGTTCTTTGCATTCCAGAACTATTCAATCTTTGCTTTATTGACTAGTGATATTTGTGGATATAGAAATTTGGATTAATTATAACTAAAATATTGCGAACAACAAATATGGATTATTCAATACTAAAATACTAGTGATGAAAGAATTATTTGTAATTAAAACATTACCAATAATATCATATAGGTGCACTGTTTGTCTCAGACTTATTGCAAAAATGGGGGTCCTCTTCATACATGTGGGTGCATGAAAGCTTCCTCCACACGATGGACTTTCCCTACATTTCCACACATATGCATGTTTATTTGAGGTAGCATTGGATGTGCTCTAAGCATCAACTTTTGCAGGGAGGCTTCGGCACATGCATTCCAAAGAACCCAGAAACCGTTTTGGGAAATTCCACCCAGAGACGATTATATTAAAATAATTAATATTTTTAATGGGGTTCCTAAGTCTAAACTTAGAAAAATTAAAATATTAATGGTTATTAATCTAATTGAGGGCGAATCTTCTAAATAAAGACGGAGATCAAGTCAAAACTATCTAAGCCTTTGATTAGGATTTAATCTAGGTTGTTGGTTTTCCAACAAGAAGATATAAGAAGGGGCTTGAGGGTCATTTGGAAAAGACACTAAGAGATCAAAGAAATTGATTTTCTGAAGTGAGAAGTTCTTAGGAGGAAAAATCGATTAAGGAGATTTCTTGCAGTAGAGGGGTAGTGAGAATCCGAAAGAAGGAATTTCTGGAGAGTACAAGGTAGAGGGAGAACATAAAGACATCTAGAGGAAGGTTGATGCTGGCCCATGTAGTGTTGATGTAGAGATAACACAGTCCTTGAGGGGAAGTTGAGTTTCCTGCTATGGGAAGTCGAAATTCAGTTGTTGGAAGATGGGGTGTGAGTCTAGGAGGCAGAAGTTCGATTTTCTCAGCCAACATAGGATCCAGAAGAGGGGAAGCATAATACCTATGAGGGGTAATGCAGAAATTGCCAGAGTGACACAATTATGCGCAGAGGCCACACAGAGGGTGACACAAAACCTCCAGTTCAACACGACCAATCACGGATTCTCCAGTCGCAGGGTGAGATCAATTCACCAGTCTTTTGTTTAATATTCTCTCTGTATTGGTGTTGAAAAGTGTGCAACAAGAAATGCTAAATTTAGAATGGCTAAAAATAGAATGTCTAAAAATAGCAGTTTGGCCAGTGAGGTCATTGGCCACATTGGGTGAGAGGTGAAACCGCTAAAAATAGAAAGTTCTAAAAATAGAATTTCTGGGTCCCTTCCTATTTATAGTAGTCCCTAGTCTATCTATAGGAAGTAAAATTAATTTCGGTCTTAACAACAGCTAGAAATATTAATTAATTAATTCTCCATGAGTTAATTAGTTAAGGAAAATCAAACTTGAAGTCTTTGTGAGAACATGCAATTATTTCTCCACTAATTGGGGAATGTGTCCTTGATTTTCTCCATTGATTGAGGAATTAAGGATGAGTTCTATATTGAGAGGATCAGTTGACTTAGTTTAACTTAGTCAAGTTTAGTTAGATTAATTTAAAAAGTTGTTAAATTAATGAGATACAGTTTGTTGATGTTTGCATGCATGTGATAACTGTTATTTTCAGATAACTGTGTATTCACTCATGGATAACTGATGCATGTTAGTTTTGTCAGAGACCCAGTTGAGATCAGAGAAGGGACAGTGTACTATCAGTTGGATGAATATTTTTCCTATAAAGGAAGCTCATCCATGATAAGGATTTATCTCCTTCAGGCTTGTGCATTTATTTTAGAGGTCAATGTTGTGTGTGAGGTGAGAATCACATAGGTTGTAGCTAGAGGACTCAGGAAAAATTGTGCATAGAAATAGGAGGCTTGGAGGGCAGAGGAGAAGGTTTGTGAGAAGCCTTTGACTGTTTATGAGCAGCAGAGGGATTATACTGAGAGTTGGATAGCTTCTGAGCTAAGGCTTTGTGTAATCCAGACTATATTTCCACTTGGATGATAATACAGAGATGGGTTTTTAGGCAGGTGCTTTCCCCGGGTAAATTCTTCTACTTTATGTGTGATTGATTCCTTCTTATTAGTTATATGTGTTCTTATTGATGTTGCTCATGGTTGATTAAGCTTCTGCTAAATTGTTTGTAGAAGTAGATCAAGTGTTTTGCTTTAGTACATTGCATTAACAGGTGATCTACAGGTGGGAAATTTCTACATGGTATTAGAGCTAGTTGATTTGTGGAAAAAGTTCTACATGGTATCAAAGCTAGCTTATTTGTAGAAAAAATTCTAAAAAATTCTACATGGTATCAGAGCACAGGTGATCAAGGAAGAACAATATACTAGAGGAGATTTCAAAGTTTTAAGTTTTGGGCCGAGAGTTTGCAGAGCATATCTGAAAATTTATGTATAGAATTTTCAGAAACAAATAGAAAATTTGGGTTCTTTGTGGAAAAATACCCAAAATCAAAAAAAAAATCAGTTGAATCAGAGTTTGGATGAGGGAGATAATGCTGATTTAAAATCGGCTCTTTTTCAAGAAAATTTCGTGACGGTGGGAAAGTGGAAATAGATTGGTGTGCTAGCCAAGAACTTGTATGCACTTGAGGTACAAGATGCATGCAAAGACTTGAGGAGCAAGGCAAAGGTTAGAGACTTGGTGGTTGAGAGGGAGAGTATATTACCTCTCAACATGCAGCGCCAAAAGAAGTCTCAAACAATTATGGAGGAGCCATGATTGGTGCAGCAACTTCAGGAGGTTGTGGAGTAGCCACAACAGGGGAAGATGAGTGGAGATCGAGTAGAGACATCTACTCATGAAGGGAAACTTCGAGCCAGGTGGGCTAAGGGATCACATGCAGCCATACCTCCAGGTAGGAGGTGGGGCGATATAGAGTGATCATCCCAAGGAGGAGGGGCAGGATCCTTGAGGTACCCAACCTCTTGGATGAGACCTTGCTACAGGAGCCCCGATGTGTAGTAGCAGGAACTGACTTATTGGGTAGAGACAGATGTGGATGGAGTGGCCGAAAGAGCGACAGTGCAGGGAATCCCAGGATAGTGCATAGCTAGCAGGCTGCATAAATGTGAGAGGCACAAGTGTTTTGCACAGTTCTAGGTGGCACAGAGAGGTGTGCCATGGTGCGAGATGCATGGAGATGTTGCAGTAGCGCAGATGTTAGAGACGGTGCACTTGTCAGCGGCAGGTAGAGCTTCAGCATCAAAGTATGTTCCTAGCCCAACAGAGTGGTTAGTTGGGAGTGTTTTGTTCCAAATGGTTGTTGGAGCAAGTGGACCAGGTAGATGTGTTGCATGCAGAACATTCCAGAGTTACAGGATCGGGTTCAAGAGGAAGCCTTTATTATTGAGAGGGAGTGTTGAAAAGTGTGCAACAAGAAATGCTAAATTTAGAATGGCTAAAAATAGCATGTCTAAAAATAGCAGTTTGGCCAGTGAGGTCATTGGCCACATTGGGTGAGAGGTGAAACAACTAAAAATAGAAAGTTCTAAAAATAGCATTTCTGGGTCCCTTCCTATTTATAGCAGTCCCTAGTCTATCTATAGGAATTAAAATTAATTTTGGTCTTAACAACAGTTGGAAATATTAATTGATTAATTCTCCATGTGTTAATTAGTTAAGGAAAATCAAACTTGAAGTCTTTGTGAGAACATGAAATTATTTCTCCACTAATTGGGGAATGTATCCTTGATTTGCTCCACTAATTGAGGAATTAAGGATGAGTTCTATATTGAGAGGATCAGTTAACTTAGTTTAACTTATTCAAGTTCAGTTAGATTAATTTAACAATTTGTTAAATTAATTAGATACAATTTGTTGATGCTTGCATGCATGTGACAACTGTTATTTTCAGATAACTATGTATTCACTCATGGATAACTGATGCATGTCAATTATGTCAGAGACCCAGTTGAGATCAGAGAAGGGACAATGTACTATCAGTTGGATGAATATGTTTCCTATAAAGGAAGTTCATCCATGATGAGGATTTATCTCCTTCAGGTTTGTGTAGTTATTTCAGAGGTTGGTGTTGTATGTGAGGTGAGAATCACACAGGTTGCAGCTGGAGGACCCAAGAAAAATTGTGCATAGAAATAGGAGGCTTGGAGGGCAGAGGAGAAGGTTTGTGAGAAGCCTTTGACTGTTTGTGAGCAGTAGAGGGATTGTACTGAGAGTTGGATGGATTTTGAGCTAAGGCTTTGTGTAATCCAGACTATATTTCCACTTGTATGATAATACAGAGATGGGGTTTTAGGCAAGTGCTTTCCCTGGGTAAATTCTTCTGTGTTATGTGTGATTGATTCCTTCTTATCAGTTATATGTGTTCTTACTGATGTTGCTCATGGTTGATTAAGCTTCCGATAAATTGTTTGTAGAAGTAGATCAAGTATTTTGCTTTAGTAAATTGCATTACCAAGTGATCTACAGGTGGGAAATTTCTACATGGTATTAGAGCTAGCTAATTTGTAGAAAAAATTCTACAAAATTATACAGTTGGATTGCTAGTTGAGCATCCTAGAATTGTACTCATATTTTCTCCTACATAAGAATAAAACCCTGAGAGTTGTTACACTAATTTTCCCACATTGGGTTTTTCCGTGGACATTTGTCCAAAAATAGCAATGTCCTATGTGTTTCTATTTTCGTTGTTGAGTTTCTATGTTTCAGAATCATATTTAATTTGGTGTAGGTGGCTTTAGTAATTTACTCCAATATTTCGTGAAGAATTCTTAAATAAGTTTGTAATGTAATTTATGATCTAGGTGAAGTAGATTCAACTGGTTGCAGTAGGATTCCAAAGATTGTTAGATTTGGGAATTTTCACATGGTATCAGAGTTGTTGATGTGAAATAGGATGAGAAGATCTAGCTCTGAAGCAAGGGCCAACTTGTTGCAGCAAGCAGCAATTCAAATCCACTGAGGGATTGCGCAGTTCTAGCCAGGAGGGCTATATTTTCGTGGGTGTCTCTCTCCGAGTGAGATGACATAGAGGTAAGACTACAAGATCGAGAATTTTCTAAGGTAGAAGGAGCCACATAGACCTTTAGCGCAGAGCTACAGGGAAGGAATTTTCTGCAAGTCAAGTGTTGGGAAGAAAAGTCATCAGAAGGAAGAAGTAGGATGTATAGTGAGGGTGTCAGGCCCCTATATTACTACTGTAACCCCTTATTGTTATTAGTACAACCCACTTATTATATTATTGTACCCATGTAGTGCCCATATTGTTACTATTGTGCCCCATAGAAGCCCACTATTGTTTTTATTGTGCCCTTACATTATTATTGTTATGTCGGCTCTGATTATGTTATGACCCCTTAGACTCCTATATATAGAAAGGAGGTCTTTTCATTTGTATCATCAAATAATTGTTCATTTATGTAATGTAAAGGAGGTTTCCCCCTCGAAGAGGCTGAATTCTAAGGCGTTGATCTATCTTTTCTATCTTTTCTTGAGCTGGTTTCATAACATTTGGTATCAGAGCTTTGGATTCTAGGGTTTTGCTGCTCCAAACAGGTCATCGTGGAATTTTCGCTATAACTTTTTTTCTGCGACGGTTCAGAAGTTGCAAAAAAACCCATTTGAGAGGAAATCGCGCTGAACCTCGGGTCCGAATTTCATAGCTTTTCGCACTATATATTCTGAGATATGATCTGAGGAAGTTGGTCTTTTTGCAGACTCCTGAATTACATTCCAAATAGGTGACCTGGGGAAAATCGTCATAACTTTCTCTCTGGGGATCAGATTTAAATTTCGTAAGAAGGTACAGAAAGAGGATAGACTGTAGTTTCTTGTATGAATGTTTCAGATCCAAAGGTTGAAACAGTGACTCGTGGCACGTAATACAAGTTCGCTCTACTGAACTAGTCTATAATCAGGTCACTATGGGAGATTTGGCATAACTCTTCCTTGGAGAATCCAATTTGGGTCAGAATTGTGGCATTAGAAGGAGGACACATAGGGCTACGGTAGGTCACAATTTCAAAACTTAAAAATCCAAAAGTACAAAGTTACAGTCGTTTCAAGATCGAGCTCCTAAAATCAAGAAAAAGCAAGATGAGGAATTTTGGTGGCAAGGATTCGGTAAATTGGATACTTCAGATGGAGCAATATTTTGATCTACATGGTGTACCACTGTTACAAAAGGTATGTATTGCATCTTCATATTTATAACCGGATCAATTTTTATGGTATAAAGGGCTTTGTTATCGTAAACAACTTGTTATGTGGTCAATTTTCATGGAGGAAATGATAGCACATTATGAGGATACAAAGAGCAACACCTTCTTTAGAGCAACACCACAACAATTGGAAATAGTAAAAGGGCTTTGTCACATAATGGAAAGTAAAATTATGGCAACAAGGAAGTCTACCCCTCACAACTATAAAGATGGAAGTGTTGTTTCTCCTAGCCTTCCACAATCTACAAGGGTTACACCACAACAATTGGAAGAAAAAAGAGAAAAAGGGCTTTGTTACAATTGTGATAGCAAATGCACTAAAGGTCATAAGTGTACTGAGAAGAAATTATTTTACATAGAGTATGAAGAGGAGGAAGAAAAAGATCAAGAAGCATCAAAAGAAGAGGATATACACCAAGACCCAACCCCATAGAAAGAAGAAATGAACCAGGCCATATCTTGTAAAGCATTGGCAAGAATTACCACTCCTCAAACTCTCAAGATAGAAGGACATATCAAGAATAAAAAGGTGCAAGAAGTGAAAGATCACATCGAGAAAGAAGAAATGAATCCAACCATATCTTGTAATTCATTGGTCGGAATTACCACCCCTCAAACTATCAAGATAAAAGGACATATCAAGAAGAAAAATGTTCAAGAAGTGAAAGATCACATCGAGCATCACGAAATGAATCTGACCATATCTTGTAAAGGATTGGAAGAAATTACCACTCCTCAAACTCTAAAGATAGAAGGACATATCAAGGAGAAAAAGGTTCAAGCAATGAAATATCACATCGAGCATCAATAACAAGTTCTCCAACTTTTAAAGGATAATGCCATTTCGGTGCAAAATCAAATGAAACAACAGGTAGATCAACATCATAGTGAAAAATGTTTTGATGTAGGTGATTGGGTATTTTTACTACTACATCTCAAGCAAGCTATTTATGAGAAGGAAATTTTGGCAACACTACATGCACTTAAAAAATGGCGACCTTACCGAATGGGAAGACTCTTCAAGGATGAGGATGTGGAAGCATTGTTTTGTGTTATTTCTATTATCCAACCAGATTGGATAAATGAAGCAAGGAATGAATGGAAGAAGGAAGAAGAAGTATGGCCACTTATTCAAAAGTTGCAAAAGATCCCAATTCAAATAATATTGCTAGAAATTGAAGAGGAAGAAAACATCATATTGGAACCTGGAGCAGTCACAGAAACAAGAACTCGATAGCTACGAAATCGACCAATTTCAGAGTATCTCATCAAGTGGAAGAACTTACCTGCTGAAGATTCCACATGGGAGGACAAGAATTTTATACAGAAGCATCAAGAACTACTCAAGCGTTGAGGACAACGCTTTTTGAAGGAGAGGGGCATGTCAGGCCCCTATATTACTAGTGTAACCCCTTATTGTTATTAGTACAACCCACTTATTATATCGTTGTACCCATGTAGTGCCCATATTGTTACTATTGTGCCCCATAGAAGTCTCTTATTGTTATTATTGTGCCCTTAAATTATTATTGTTATGTCGGCTCTGATTATGTTATGATCCCTTAGACTCCTATATATAGAAAGGAGGTCTTTTCATTTGTATCATCAAAGAATTGTTCATTTATGTAATGTAAAGGAGGTTTCCCCCTCGAAGAGGTTGAATTCTAAGGCGTTGATCTATCTTTTCTATCTTTTCTTGAGCTGGTTTCATAACAGAGGGAATACTTCCTCAATGATTTCTTGCCAAGGAAATAAGTATTTCTCAGTTACTGGGTAGCAGAGGAGTAGTATACTTACCAACTCCATCAGGGAGTGCGTCAGCCAGCCTAGAAGCTATGCAGTAGGGAGAAATAGGGAGTTGTTCGGTAGTTTTCGGAGGAGATGGCAACCATTGGCTTGAGGGATCTAGATAGGTTGGACGGGGCTTCCAACTACATAGAATGTCTTTCCTTCTAGATGAGAATTCCATTAACCCATATGTTGATAATGTGGTAGCTATCCTTATGGATGCAGATCCACTAAAAATGTACAAAGCTAAGATGGTGAAGGTGAAGAGGATGATCCTGGAGGGAGTCAATGATCATGTAGTGTGTCACATTGCTAGCAGAGGGGCTGCTAAGGAGATGCGAGATTCCTTGGCCACATTATATCAGGGATCTTCCGAGCAGCAGAAGATGTACTTGGAACAGAAGTTGAGATCTGCTTAGATGCAAAAGGGAGATCATATGGATCCATTCCTCACGAAACTGAAGGAGACACGTGAGGAGTTGTCAGCTGCATGACATACACCTCAAGATTCAAAGTTAGTGAGACTTGCTCTAAATTTTTTCTTAGATGAATGGCAAGTCTTTGTCTATTATGGGTAGAGAAGCATTGCCAAATTGGGACAAGATGTGGGTAGCTTTGAAACAAGAAGATTTGAGGAGATATTTGGTCAAGGTCAAACTTGACGGAAGCAGCAGCAACAGTGGGTCAAATCCCAAAGTCAAGGAGGAGGATAATGTAGCCCTTGTATCAAAGGGACACCATGGGTAGCAAAGATGAAAGAAGGACGTCTCCAAGGTGAAATGATTTATATGTGGCGAGATGGGCCACTATGCATCCTAGTGTCCTTTGAAGAAAAAGGGCAAGGATGAGAAGCATGATCCTAAGGTTGCAGCCGCAAAGATTGAATATAAGGAAGAGTTTTCTATGACAACCAAAACACCTCCAGGAGGAAGGTGGCCTGATATAGAATTTTTGTTCGATAGAGCTATAGATGGGCACGATCCTTGAGGAACCCACCACTTGGATCACCACCTTGCTACGGAAGCCCATGATTAGTAGTAATAGGATGGAGGAGTTTTCAATTGGTGCCATGGAGTGTTAATTCGAGATGCAGTAGTTAGTAGCACCAGAATGTGATCAGCGTAGAGAAGAGAGGCAATAGTGTGTGGAGGCACATTGTAGAGCTTTAGTAGCGTTGTGGCTTCAAAAGATAGCGTGGGACCAATAGAAGTCAAGATTTCAGCACCGAGGTGTATCCACTAAATACTTGTCTATTTTTGGGTGTTTTCAGTTTCTTCTCTCATCAATTGAGTTGTAGTGTTAAGAGTGGTACTGCTAGAAACATAAAAAATGCAGCATTTGAGAGGGAGTTGTAGTACATATGTAGCATTGACAGTGTAATTGTCAAAGTTAGAAGTACAATAGCATCAACAACATAGTAGTTGGTGGACAGCATGTCAAAAATCAATAGTACAGAAGATGATGCTTCAGAGTCAGAGAAGTATGCAGTAGCAGCGTATTGCTAGAGCACATTCCTCGCTAAGAGGGAGTGTTCATTTGGGGTAGCATCGGCTGTGCTCTAAGCCTCAAATTTTGCAGTGAGGCTTGGGAACATGCATTCCAAAGAAACCAAAAACCGTTTTGGGAAATTCCACCCAGAGATGATTATATTAAAATAATTAATATTTTTAATGGGGTTACTAAGTCTAAACTTAGGAAAATTAAAATATTAATGCATATTAATCTAATTGTGGGTGAATCTTCGAGACAAAGACGAAGATCAAGTCAAAATGATCTGAGCCTTTGATTAGGAGTTAATCTAGGTCGTTGGTTGTCCAACAAGAAGATATAAGAAGGGACTTGAGGGTCATTTGGAAAATACACTAAGAGATCAAGGAAATCAATTTTCTAAAGTGAGAAGTTCTTAGGAGGAAAAATCGATTGAGTATATTTCTTGTAGCAGAGGGGAAGGGAGAATCTGGAAGAAGGAATTTCCAGAGAATACAAGGCAAAGGGAGAGCAAAAAGACGTCCAGAGGAAGGCTGACACTGGCACATGTAGTGCTGAAGTAGAGGCAGCGTAGTCCTTGACGGGAAGTCAAGTTTCCTGCTAAGGGAAGTTGAAATTCATTTTCTGTAAGCCGGGGTGTGAGTCCGGGAGTTAGAAGTTTGATTTTCTTAACCACTAGAGGATTCGGAAGAGGGGCAGTGTAATACCCAGGAGGGGTAACGCAGAAACTGTCGCAGTGACACAGTTATGTAGAGGCCACGTAGAGGGTGATGTAGAGCCTCTAGTTCAGTAGTACCAGTCACTGATTCTCCAATGATAGAGTAAGATCATTTCACCATTCTTTTGTTCAGTATTCTCTCTATATTGGATTGCTAGTTGAGCATCCTAGAATTGTACTCAAATTTTCTCCTGCATAATAATAAAACCCTCAAATTTGCTGCATGGTTTTCCTGCATTGGGTTTTTTCGGGGACATTTCTCCAAAAATAACAGTGTCCTATGTGTTTCTATTTTCCTTGCTCAGTTTCTATGTTTCAGAATCATATTTAATTTGGTGTAGGCTGATTCAGTAATTTACTTCAATATTTCATGAAGAAATTTGAAATCAGTTCGTAATGTAATTCATGATCTCGGTGAAGTAGATTCAGCTGGTTGCAGTAGGATTCCAAGGATTGTTAGATCTAGGAAATTTCACAATGCCTAGTTTCCAAAAAAATGCCATAAAATTGATCTGTTATACCATTAGCAAAACCATATCCTCCCCATTCTTTGTACATATTTATGGGACAATCACATAATTTTTTGAGAATGATTTTAATTTGGACGCTAGTTATGTGTTTGTGGTACATATTTGATTAACATTTCTTAATTAAGCTATGTATTCTTCCGACTAATTTTTCATGGACTTAAATGTTACAATGACATAGGGAAACATACTATGACGGTGAAAATGTGTGTTCTAGTATAGTGGGTTCTAGTTGGTCTATAGGAGGGTGACACCATGCCTATAATCTATAGTTAGGAATCTGGAAACAACCTTACGTTTGCATGTTCCACTGCTCCTGCTATTTGCATTTACTCTGGTCAATGTAGCATTTAGTGTGGGATCTGGCAGCATTTAGTGCGGCAAGGACTTTTTATGTGTGATTATGCAAATAGATCCAAAACAAAATCATTGCTTTGGGAGTTCTCAAAGCTTGAAATATTGAAAGTTTTAAGAGCTTGACTTCAACTCGATATTCCCAAGTTGAGTTCTGATTTATGGCCCCTACATAGCATAGTCCTCCGCATATGCACTTCCATTGTGTGGAAGTTCATTATAGGAAGTTTGCACACTGAGTTGAAATTCTTCACAATGACCTTTGTACGGAGGTTCAACTCATTATGTTGACTTCCAAAAATCAATCTTTTGTACAATGATTACATTTTTATAATTTTCCAGTGTTCATTCTGGTCTATTATATAATTACAAGGAAGAGCATAGATGGAAATATAGTTCTAATGCCTATAGTGATTAACAATTAATATATATTAACTATATTAAGTATAACCATTAACAATATTATTTTATTATAATATTAATAGAATATGCATTTGGAGGAAACCATGGATCGAGTGAATTTATAAGCATAATACGGGTCAAGGTTAAACTATTCTTTTAATGCAATCAAATTAATTAAATATATAATATTAATAGAGTAATTAACTCTATAATACTAATAGAAAATGTGTTCTACGGAGGCAATGGATCGAGTGAATTTATAAGCATAACCGGGGCCAACATCAAACTCTTCTCTTAATGCAATCAAACTAATTAAAAAGTATAGTAATGTGTAGTTGAGCATCAACTATAAGCAATAACATTAAGTTATTAATTAATATGGTTAAACCGAATCCATGTTTGAAGCATTAAGCTTCTGTTTTAGAACAGTTACAGTATCAATACTTATAATAGGAGCACCCCCAACAATGCTATGTATCATAGCTACTTGTGCCGAGAAGTCTCTTATTTTCCACTGCCATATTATCCACGCCCCATTTTCAACCCAAACCAAAGATCTCATGCTAACTTGATGTTTTGTGCAGAGAAGGCATGTGGAAGAGGTTGTGTGGAAGACATTATGCATAATAAGCATGTGCAGAGGAAGTTGTGCGGAGGTGACTATGCGGATGACACATGTGATGAGATGGATGTGCAGAGGAATCATGTGTGAAGGTGGCTCTGCGGAAAGATTTCACTGTGAAGAGAGGTTTTTACTTTCATTGTGCGGGGTTTTCTCTGCACTCCGCACAATCTTTAGTCAATTAAATAGCTATAGCGATAGAGGCAAGGACTATGCTATGTAGCAGCTATGAATCTTGTATTAAATTAGAACATTATTGGTATGAATATAAAACATCTAATCCCCATTGAGTAGTAGTAATAAATTTCATTACTAAGTAATTTCAATATTTTACAAAAGAAAAGTTGATTTTTTTTTAAACAATGGGAAAAATTATCATAATTCAATTGTCAAACCAACAGTGGGGAACATAATCACTGGCTTCTATCCATGAATGTAGGATGACCCGTGAATGCAGGATGACTCATCATTATTATTCAAGGAAAACCATACCATTTTACCTATCTGTGAATTTCAGATGACTCATTGTTGTTATTCAAGGAAAAGCATACCATTTTACAATTACCCATTGGTGGTCCTTAATGGGGTAGGCTATCACCCCTGCCAGATGCCTTTCGGTCTTGGGTCGCTAACCTGTTTCCTTACGTCCAAAGAAGACAAACCCTTATCCAAGCATAAGCAGTTTTAGTGCAAACTCCAAACGTCAAAAGAAAAAGTATAAAAAAACAGATGTTATGCAATGAAAGGCGAAGAGATTTTAACATAAACATTAAACAATGTAGAAATAAGTAAGTATCCTAAAAAAATCAGTTTTGTTTGGAGGGAAACAATACTTTAATGTGTTTTAGGAATGGTTTTTGAGATTAGCAACGAGACCACATGTTTAGGATGAAAAGAAATAGGCAAATGGAAGTACGGTGAAAAGTGGATACAAATGGTTAACTTTTGGTTTGCACATACATTATATGATTATATTTCGGAATTTGTAATTGAGTATTTCCTTTTTTTTTAGCAATTTAAAATAAGAAATTTTGAATAGATTAAATAATAAAATGAATAGATATTTTTATGGTTAAATATGTTAATTGTTTCTATTTATAGTCAATAATATGTGAGAGTAATATTTGTAAAATAAAGGAAGATGACCTTGGTAAGAAAAAGATAGATGTATGAATATATATGAAAACTATTAGAATATTGATAAAAAAGTGTACTTAGATGAAATAAAGAGAATGGAGAATGGCCAGAAAGTTTACATTCTTACATCATTAATAGAATTTTGATATGAATTTATAATATGGTTTTTAATAAGCTAGAATAGGAAAGAATTGAAGTAAATAAAAGATTTGGTGTACATTTTGATTATGCATTTGATGTTCTATCACATAAGGGAATCATGTTTTACTACATATATCAAAAATAAGTTGTAATTTCAATTTCTAAAACTACAATACCAAAGATGAAAGTAAAATTTAGAATATCAAAATAATCAAAATGAAGAAAAAATCCAAAAAAATAAAGAAAAATAGTATATAACTTGTTCATCTCACGTTGAATTGTATTGCTTCAATAAACCTAATGGTTAAGAACACGTGTTTCCTAGTAAAGGATCATGAATTTGAGTCCACAAGAAATATAATATATATACCCCAATAAACTTTACAATAAAATTGTTATGCATAAATAAATCCTATATTCTATGAACAAAGAAATCTCCTATGTAATAGGAGAATTAAATAACTTTAAAAATAAATTATTATTTATTATTGATTTTAATTTAGATAATAATAAAAAATTAAAATAAACATTAATAAATTGATTAAATATATCCATACATCAAAAGGTAAAATTATGTATACCAAAATAATTAAAATTTTTAATTACTTTTATATGAAACTTAAAATTTTATTTAATTAATTAATATTAATTATTTATTTTTAATCTTATTTAACATATTAATAAACTTGGGTAAAAAGCATAATCACAAATTCCGAACTTGTAAAAGCAAGCTTATCCGATAAAAATAAAATATTTGACTCCACAAAACCCTCTCCTATCATTGTTTAAAGTAAAAGTGTGTTTGGCTTTAATTTAAATTTAGTTAAAGTTAGTTTACAATCCTCCATCCAATGCAATGCCATCAGTGTTTGTTTTTAAATTTTTAAAAGTGAAGGTACATTTACATCAAAAGAATCAAATCCTTAACTTGGCTCTGAATCCTAGTTAATTTTAGATAATGAAAATTATATTTAATTATTAATTGATTATTTATTTTTCTTTTTACTTAAGATTAATAAACTTTGAAACAAAAACATTATTACAAAACTATAAACTCATAAAAAATTATTAATACAATATCATCTTTAAATACACAACATTCTATCTCATAATTTTTAACACAAAAGTACATTTAGTTTTAACTTTAATTTTAGTTAAAGTTAGTTTATAATCTTTAATTAAATCCATCCTCTCATTATTTGGTTTTCATTTTTTTTACATAAATTTATATAAAAATAAATAAATTATCATTAATTTTAATATCAGTATAAATTTATTTTAAATATATATTTAATATGAGTTGGGAAAAAATATTTAACATGAGTTGGGAAAAATCAATTTTTTTCGCGTATAATTTTTTTAACTTTAATAATAAAGTTACACATCATACTAAACTCATATTAAACTATTAAATAAGCCTCTCATTAAACTATAAAATAAGCCTCTCAGTAAATAAAATACAATGCCATCTTTAATAAAAAAATCCATACTCTCATTATTTGATTTTCATCAAGGGTATATTCAATTTTACTTAAAGTTCATCCTCTCATTATTTGGTTTTCATTTTTAAAATAAAAGTGCATTCAGTTTTAGTTAAAGTTCGTTTACAATCATTTACACCATATGAGTTTGCAGTAGTTTGATAATAAAGTAGTGAAATGACATAATGGTTAAATCATGATGGGCATACTTTGAAATATATTCTCTGGTACCCCGGACCAGCTTGAGATTATCTGGATGTATAGCATTATTTGGAAAGAGTACTAAAGCAATAATGGGCATACTTTGAAATATATTCTCTGGTACCCCGGGCCAGCTTGAGATTATTTGGATGTATAACATTATTTGGAAAGAGTACTAAAGCAATAGTCAGTTTTTTGGATTTTGAAATGCCTTTTGCTTTGATGAAAGTTCTTTGGTAATGATTAGGTCAGAGATGTCATATCATTATTTTTTTATTTTATTAAACACTATAAAATAGTTATATCAATTAAAATATTATGAAAAGGACATTACATGAATTTAAATGGTAACAATAAAGTAAAATCACCCTTATCCTTATTTGTAAATCCTAAATTTATATAGTCTTGTTTCAAGGTACTACTTAGTGTAGTGATTTGTTATAAATTTATAATTTTATTTTATTTAAAGGTTAAAAAAATATTATTAATAATAAATTAATATAATTATATAAATTAATTGGTTAGTGAATATAAATAGATATCAATTTATAATAAGCATTAAAGTATTTATTTTAAAATATATATTTTTACGTATTTATTTTAAAATATATTTTTTATGTATTTTTTTAGTTTGAGACTATTTATATTTATAACATTATCTACAAAAAGTAATAAAGCAATAGTCAGTTTTTTGGTTTGTGTAATACCTTTTGCTTTGATGAAATTTCTTTTGTGATGATTAGATGAGAGATGTCATATCATTATTTTATTAAACATTATGAAATAATGTTACATAAACTAAGATATAATGAAAACAAGATCACGTGAATTTAAATTGTAACAATAAAGTAAAACCACTTTTAACCAGATGAATTCAGGACGAAATTAAAGCATTTATAAATTCTAAATTTACAAACAAACATGAACTAATATATTACTAATATAGATCCATCCTAACTTCGAATCTACTAACCACTCATATGGATCAAATCTCTTTTCACTCTAAAAGAGGTTTCCATTTGAAGAGATTTGATCCCTCTTGTAGATCTGGAGTTTAAATGAGTCTGGGATGGTTTATTTTCTCTCTTTGAATAGGTTATATTCCACAAGAATACCATGAGTCATTTCTCTCTTTAAATAGGTTATATTCACAAGAATACCATGAGTCACTTTTATTTTCACCAACATAGATCCATCTTAAATATGGATCTAACATGAGTTGAGAGGGATCCACCATCTTAAATATGGATCTAACATGAGCTGAGAGGGATCCACCATCTTAAATACGGATCTAACATGAGCCGA
This sequence comes from Pinus tabuliformis, assembly GCA_031772625.1. Classification (NCBI taxonomy): domain Eukaryota; kingdom Viridiplantae; phylum Streptophyta; class Pinopsida; order Pinales; family Pinaceae; genus Pinus; species Pinus tabuliformis. Next base: position 781,466,399 of record CM062806.1, on the reverse strand, counting down.
GAGGGATCCAATTTCTTCACGTGCAAATATTTTTATGAGCCTACATTATTTAAATGCTTTTAATGACTATTTTTATTTTTTTAGATTTTTAATTTTATTTTTATTTTGGTCAACATGAGCAAAATTTCAATGTTGATGATAGTAGGACATGGTTACACATCATAGAATGAGTCTCTCGGCTCAATAATTATTTTAATTTTATAAGGATATTTTAATTTTGTTATTTTTCACGATTCAAAATGATTACATTACATAACATTAATATTTTTATCTATTTATTTGTTTATATGTAATTTGACTTAGTCAAAATGTTAAACATTGCCTTACAACATCTCTACCATGTTGGAGGGCCTCTCGACGCAATGAAAAGGAGAACACATAAATTTAAATTGTAACAAGAAAGTAAAACCATCCTTAATAAAATGAACTCAAGACAAACTTAGATCATTTCTAAATTCCAAATTTGCCAACAATATTGTTTAGTGTTATACGTTTATAACTTTATTTTCATTTAAATGTTAAAAAATATTGTAATAAATTATTATAGTTATATAAATTAAATGGTTGGCAAATATAGATAGATATCAATCCATAATAAGCATCAAAGTATTTATTTCAAAATACATATTCTCATGTACCCCTCATCTTGAGATTATTTGGATCTATAACATTATCTGAAGTTAAGCAATAGTCAGTTTTTTGTATTGTGTAATGTATTTTGTCTTGATGAAAGTTATTTTGTAATGATTAGGTACGAGATTTCATATCATTATTTTATTAAACATTATAAAATAATGCTACATCAACTAAGATATAAGATATTATGGAAATGAGATCACATGAATTTAAATTGTAACAACAAAGTAAAACCACCTTTAACGAGATGTATTCAAGATGAACTTAGAGCATTTCTAACTTCCAAATTTACAAACAAACATGAACAAACATATTACTAACCTAGATCCATCTTAATTTCGGATCTACTAAGCACTCAAATGGATCGAATCTCTTTTCCCTGTAAAAGAGGTTTGGATCTCAAGAGATTTGATCCCTCTTGGTGCTTGGTAGATCTAGAGTTAAGATGAGTCTAGGATGATTTAATTTCCCTCTTTAAATAGGATATATTCCACAAGAATACCATGAGCCATTTTTATTTTTATAATTATTTTAATTTTATAAGGTTATTTTAATTTTTTATTTTCCCCAATTCAAGAGGATTACATTATATAACATTAACATTTTCATTTATTTATTTATTTATATGTAATTTGACTTAGTCAAAATGTTAAACTTTACCTTACAACATATCTACTATACTAGAGGGCCTTTCGCCGCAATGAAAAAGAGATCACATGAATTTAAAATGTAGCAACATAGTAAAACCACCCTTAACAAGATGAACTCAAGACAAACTTAGATCATTTCTAAATTCTAAATTTGCCAACAGTCTTGCTTAGCGTTATACATTTATGACTTTATTTTTCATTTAAATGTTAAAAAATAGTTAATAATAAATTAGTATAGTTATATAAATTAAATGGTTGATGAATATAGATAAATATCAATCCATAATAAGCATCAAAGTATTTATTTCAAGATACATATTATAATGTACCCCTCCTCAACTTGAGATTATTTAAATATATAACATTACCTAGAAAGAGTAGTGAAGCAATAGTCAAGTTTTTAGATTATATAATGCCTTTTGCTTTAATGAAAGTTCTTTTGTAATGATTAGGTGAGAGATGCCATATCATTATTTTATTAAACATTGTGAAATAATGTTACATGAACTAAGATATAAGATATTATGAAAAGGAGATCACAGTGAATTTAAATTGTGACAACACAGTAAAACCACTTTTAACAAGATGAATTCAAGAAAAACTTAGAGCATTTCTAAATTCCAAATTTACAAACAAACATGAACTAACATATTATTAACCTAGATCCATATTAACTTTGGATCTACCAAGCACTCAAAGGGATCAAATCTCTTTTCACTCTAAAAGAGGTTTGCATCTCAAGAGATTTGATTCCTCTTGGTGCTTGGTAGATCTGGAGTTAAGATGGGTCTAGGCTGGTTTAATTTCCCTCTTTAAATAGGCCATATTCCACCGCAATATTATGAGTCATTTTTATTTTTATAAAATTTTTAATTTTATAGGGCTATTTTTATTTTGTTATTTTCCATGATTCAAAAGGATTACATTACATAACATTAATCTTTTTATTTATTTATTTATTTATATGTAAATTGACTTATTGAAAATGTTAAGCATTACCTTACAACATCTCAACCATACTAGAGGGTCCCTCACCGCAATGAAAAAGAGATCACATGAATTTAAATTGTAACAACAAAGTAAAACCACCCTTAACAAGATGAACTCAACCCAAACTTAGATCATTTCTAAATTCCAAATTTGCAAATAGTCTTGTTTAGCATTATACATTTATAACTTTATTTTCATTTAAATGTTAAAAAAAATTAATAGTAAATTAGTATAGTTATATATTAAATGGTTGGCCAATATAGATAGATATCAATCCATAATAAGCATCAAAGTACTTAATTCACAATACATCACACATTGTTAAAATTAAAAAAATCATAAAACTAACTAAATTATAACTTTATTTTAAATAATAATAATAATAATAACAATTTATAAAAAGAATAGATATAAATTTAAATATATAAATATTTGAAAAAATATGGAACAAAATTTTTATTGATGGAGATTTAGCGCCACTTACCATGAAAATTATATAAATAAACATTGTTATAGTATCATGAATCAATACTATAGATTATCAATACTATATTTCAAAAAACCATAACTCAGTTCATGTGACATTTGTTTATATGTCAATTTTTTTAATTAATCAATTTAATTAAAAGAACAAAATACATAAATATTTTGAAAATAAATTTCAACATTTTTATTTGTGTATATTATTATAAATATTCAATTATTTCATAAAAAAATTCTACTCTTCACTTAACATTTATTGATAATTAAATTAAAATTTTAAAAAATTTAATTTAAAAATAAATATATCTATCAACCTATAATATTAATTTTTTTTATTAATCAAAATTTTTCCTCATATTTAAATTTTAAAAATATTTTATAATAAAAAATAATTTCCAATTTGAAAATGCTTATGTATTAAAGAACATAGACATTCCAACAACATATGAAAGAGGAAATGCTTATGTATTAAAGAACATAGACATTCCAACAACATATGAAAGAGGAAAGAGTTGAACCGATAGGGTATTGAAATATATTTTCTTCCGACTCATTTACTGAATTATGAATATGTTGATGAATTTTACAAATACTAGGTTTTTAATATTTATATTTAACTCTAAATTTTAATAATAATATTCAATTTACATTTTTAAATTCCAGAGATAATGGTATTGATATCTCACATCTTGCATCCTCGTCACATGAAAGCTCGCGTTAAATTTTAGTTTCTAAAGATAACCTGTGTGTTCAATATTTTAATTTGCATAGGTATTTTTATGATGTATTTTATTTATATAAATATTTTTGTAGATATTCTTATCAAAATAATTATTTTTATTATTATTAGAATTTTAAAATATAGTAGTTAGAAATTTAAAGGTAATAAATTATGGAGTTGTTTTTAGTGCGATTTTTTGGACTTCCGGCCAAAAAAATTTGAGGTGAAATCTTGATTTGTATTATTTAAACCAGTTTTTTGAATATATATGGATTCAGCGCTTTGAAAAACCTCTAAGGCACTTCAATTATGAAGGGGTTACCCATCAAACTTGTGATTTCAATAAATTCCTGCAGGGATTGAAAGAAATTAGACCAGAAACCCCACCAGAAAAGCTTCCAAAAAGTCTCACTAAAGACAATTCGATAAATTATATTTGAATGTATAATTTATTATCACAATTTTTTTATTTTTATTGTTGTTATATTTTTTATGATTATTTCAATTGAGTAGCAATATGTTTTGGGTGGATGAGATCTAAGTAGATGGGTTTAATGGATTGAGTCAAACCTTGTGGTTGTTTGTTTTTCTGAGGATAAATATGGGGTGGGCTTCCTTGTAGTTGTTTTTTAAAGGATAAACATGGGGTGGGTTTTGATCCACTTATTTGTTCATAAGTGTGGGTTATGGGTAAATCACACATTCAACCACTACCTTAAGGAGACCTTATGACTCTATAACAATTATATCATAAAATTTAAACCTTGGTGCCAATTGTAGAAAACTCCTTATTCTTCACCATCACCAACACATCAAACAACCACCCTTGTTGATTCCACTTACAAGATCAAATGACCATCACCAAATTGCCAAACAACCACCTTTTTTGAAAACTCCTTATTCTTACAATGTCCAAAGACTTTATTATAAGTGGAAAAATCCTTATTTCACTTACAATATCCAATAGTCAAGGCTAAATTATCAAATAACTAATGGTGTCAATTGCACTCATAAAAACCAATAACCAATGAACTCTTATTACCCCTGCCATAGGCAGGTGATATATGCATTTGATTCATTGGTTGACCATCTATTAATTAGTTATTTGACCAAAAATTAAACATCAATCTATAAGGCTGACATTAAAAATAAATAAAAATCAATTTTATTTTTTACACTGTGATTGGTTGATTTAGCTTGGGTCTTATTTCTTAATGATGGCTATGTACCATGGATGATTGTCAATTGATAAATAAGATTGTATGCATTGTGGCAATGTGGTAATAGAATATTTAAAAGTTAATCAATGTGGCAATAACATTTTTAATGTTGGGGCATATGTGCACCTGACTGGAACATTTAACCTATAGTGATTTCCATATGCATCCGACGACACGTGCATTAACACGTCGACGATCGTAATCATAACTTAGAGCTAGACACCATTTATCCCTTGTGTTTTCTTCGACATATGACCTCACAAGATATGACATCATGTTTGTTCAACATATGACACCTTTATTATTATCCTTGTTGCATTATTGTGTTCATTTAATGTATGATATGAATTACACTTCACTAGACCTGACATGTAAATAGGATGAGATTGGGGTTTTAAGTGACATTTAATGGATTATGTTTGTTGTGATATGGTCATATATGGTTTAATAATTTAATTACCCGGAGTCAGAAATGAAACGCCTTGCTAGGGGTATGGAGCACCATGTAGAACAGGGTAGTAGCCATGTAGATTGAATATTGAATATTAACAAGGCAATATTACTTTCATGAAAAGATAATCATTGAAAAAATAAATCTATTTCTCTTGGCCACTACCTATGAGGGGATTATTAGTTGTTTTTTCCATTTTTTTCAATTCAAAAGCGTAAGTTCAGGAGGTTCAGAAATGGTAAGCTTAAGACTAAGCTTGTAGATAATAACCTACATTGCAGTTGTTGAGTTTTGGAGCTTCAAAATTGGTAAGATTAGTTTTTATCTTGTGGATAAAAACCTATGTTGTAGTTGTTGAGTTTTGGAGCTTCAAAATTGGTAAGCTTAGAAGTTAGCTTGCACATAAAAACCTACGTTGTAGTCGTTGCAGTCACTAGTAGTTCTTCAACTAGTTTTATCAAGTTTTTCTTTTTCTTTTTTTTCACTAAAACTGGTGAATATATATAATTTGTTTTGGTTTGAATGTTGCACTTCCATTAAAAGACATTTTGGTTAAATGAGTGTTGGTTGGCGATTATTTGGGGAATTTGTGCTTGAAATTTAGGGTTTTTTTTTTTTTTTTTTTTTTACATTGCAGTTAAATGGGTGCTTTAAAGTATTATTTCAATTTATACATATGATCTTACATCTTTTGCATTAAACTAATAACTTTCATGTTGTCTTGTAGTTAGAAAAATATGTTTCGGGGTGGGTCTTGGCTTAATAGGAGCTTCAAAGTTGTGGACTGGAACTGGTAGTTGGTCAGCCACTTTCATCTACATTCACTAGTTTTTTTAGTATACATAGGAATAGGTATGGTTATCATATTATTTTCAATAATTTTTCATATGTGGCTCTATGGTGCTTGTATTCAGACTCCTGAATAGAACATTTTCCATTATAAAATTTAATTGCAAGTTAGGTGGCATTGTCTTTTTTTGTTTTTGTAAATGATTGTTTGTGTGGTTGTTAGAAACATTGTTCTAGCTTTCTATGAGGAGTTATATAGTCTATCAAGTTGTCTTTTCTCACTGAAGGTTGTAGATATATATCATTTTTTTGTTCCCTTAAGTGTTGCACTTTAGAGGCTCTTAACCTGGAAAATCTTGCATAGCATTTTTCTTGATTTGTTTCCAGTTCAAATGGCACATATATTGTGCTTGAAATTTAGGTTTTATGGATTTGGAACATTACACATTGCAGTTGCAACTTGCATGTGTATGTTCCAAACTTCTATATGATCCTCTACATTGGTATGAAAAGCTCCAAAAATATAGGTTAGTGTACCAAGAAACATGAACTAGAGAAATCATGTCAGTAAACTATTTCTTAGTGTCCTCTAATCTCATTTTCCTCCTACTTTCATTGTATGCCATAAGGTAATAATTTCACAGATAGGAACTCATATGGAAAGTTGATCTATTATTTTGAAAAGGTATTTTGCAAATACGTGGAAGTAACAAGATCAACTTAGTTGCGCGTTGCATTATATTGTCCTGCTGGTTTTGTTGATTGCAAATACAATTTCTCTTTTATGTTGCAAATTTCCCAATCATGCAAGAACAAGAAAAATGCATTTAGATAGGGAATTTGAACAAAAACTTTCACCAAACAACTATACAAAGATGGTTGAAATAATTAATGTTGAGAATTACCAATTGAAAAAAAAATGCAACACTAATGCCACTATTGATGATGTCTTGAACACCAATAATATCTTTAGGCTAGAAGCATTTTCATACAGTCTAGGTGATTGTATTTTCAATGCAATTGAAGTCGTTTTTCATTTTAATTTTTCATCCATCAAATTGTGAAATGGCACAACATACCACTTCTTGATGTTCTTGCAATAAGGGTCACATAGAAGCAATAGAAATATTTTATTATGATCTAGCACCTAATTTCTTATATCCACTTCATGGAATTCATGACATTGAAACATATCTGCGTAGAATTCATCTTTATGCTTCAAATGGTCCTAGTGGAAACAAACAAGGACCATGGGAAGATACGTTCTGCACATATTGGTAGCAAAAATGGTTGAATTTTACAATAGGCATCTAGTCAATCACAAAAAAAAGGTATTTTCTCTTCAATCCAAACAAAACTACACAACCATTGCATATATTGTTCCATGATGCAAACCCTCTTAATGGGCACTATGAGCCATTGTTGTACAAAAAAACATCCCAATGCATTGTAACATGCAATGAATACTTATCTCCTTTCTATAAAGATCTAGAAAGCTATTGGGAAATGATGAATGATAAAATGCAAGTCCATGGATTGCATAAAGGAACAAATATTATATCCACTTGTGGAGATAGCATGTTCTATGCACTTTGTCATTTGATTGCACCTGACTTTGATATAAAATCCTTAAGATTTTACATTGTGCAATCCTTCTACAATTTGATCATGTGCAATGTAGAATACACATTGCATTGTTTACACAAAATCTATCAAATGATGTCATAAAAAAAAAGTGCTGCAGATTGGAAAGGATCCCTCATTATATGGAAATTCCATACGAAAAAGGTAAGGTTGAAGGCGTCATTTGTTTTGTAATGGGAGGCAATAATATTCAAATTAAACATACAAGAATAGTTCTCTGTAACTAGACACATTATCAGTAATTTCCCATGCAACAATAGTTCAAATCAAACATACAATATAGTGTCACTTGAAACAGGTCCACTGCACACCCATTATGCACCTCAATGGATGGACATAGCAATAGAAGCAATGTGCATTGTCATATGGTGCCATTGGAAACAACCTCCTTGCACACACAATATAGATCTATGTTGACAAAGACCAAAGAAAAAACAATGTTTGTACATTAAAAGAGCTATAGCGTTTAGAAACAAAAAAACCATAAAAAAAAAAAAAAAAAAATCATGCAAACAAAACTTGCAAGGGAAAAATCATTACTTATCCAAGAAAAATCCCTTAACAATTTACCTAGACAAGATATTAACCTTACCTCAGATTTTTGATATCATATCTAATAGTGTTCTACTACCAGCATGCTTGTTTAGTACCCCGACAGAGTCACCTCAAGAAATCACAAACATTGCTTCGCTGCCAATAGTTATGTTGAGTACCCTGACAAAGTTTCTTGCTTCACCTCTCTGTACAGGAATCCTTTCTCTTCTTTCACATTTTATTTATTTTATTACTTTATGCTCATTGGTATTTTATTGGTGTTTATATCTCCATGGGTGAAGAGGGATCCCAACTTATTCTATGAGTAAGAGAGGTTGTTCCTTGTTTTGCAGAGAGTCTTATATGTATACCTTTGAAATTAGTTTTCTCGCTTAATTTTACTCCTTTCCCTTCTCTACTTGACTAAGTAAACACGTTTAAAACCAATCAATACAAAATGTTGATTCAAGGAAAGAATATTCTATTATGGATATGAGCATTGTAGATATACTAAGGCTCTCATTAGGAACGAGGCTTATTTTTCATCTAAGTATCATGGACTCTTAAATATATTTAGGCCCAAACAAAGAAGGGGATTAAAAGTTAACCAAGCATGGTTAGTTGTCACAATTTCCTCTTAAAACTTTTTCCACATTCCTTTAAAGCCAAGTCAGGTGACTTTCACACAAAATATTATTTATGTACAAACCTCAAAAAAGGGTGAGAAAGGAGAAACTCAAATTTAAATCAAAGAAAATTAAAAAAAAAATGTGCAATAAATTACAACTAAAAAAAAAAGAAAACTACACCTATACTAACATATAGAAGGCCAGCCCCGGATGCGGGTGACACGATGGGAGGCAATGAGGAGCCACATGCTAGTCATGTGCTGCCTCAGGTGTAGAGCTGGCATTCAATGCAAGATCGCCGCCAGGGAATAAAGGGCAGGGTTAACACAGGAAATCATTCAATGCTCCGTCCGGGTTGTTGTATCGAATGCAACGAGCAGTTATGGCGTTCGAAGCTCGAGGTTACGATGCAGTGGTTAAGAAAGGTGGCGGGATGGCTCGGCATAAGCTGGTTCATGCTCAGCACTTGGTATTTGGTGTTCAGGCTCTCGCCTGGTCTTTGGCTCTCCGGGAAACAGCTCCTGCCGTCCCTCTTTCTGTTGGATGTAATTTCAAGCCTGAAAGGCGGGGTGGATGCAAACTTAAGTCTGTTGGGTGCCATTCTCTCGCCTCTGTGTCAATTCCGCCTCCCCATCACGCACTGTTCCTTACCCCTGGTGCTTCTGCAACAATGGTTATGCCCCAACAGCGCCTTCTCAGCCGCCGAGGATCTGCCCGGGGAGGGTCCTCTCATCCTCCAGTTGAAGAACCCCACTCCCATTGCTGTCGTTGCCATTGCCATCATGTTATTGAAGCCAATCCCATCCAAGCAAGCCAATTCATGGATGCTGGCAGCCCAGACTCTGATCCAGCACCTTCGCCTGCCTTTGGGTCAGCCATTTTTACCTTTGGTAACTCTCTGGACAGACCCCGTATCAATGCCCACGTCTCGGTACTTTTCCTTGAGGAATCTCAGGTCGATCGCAATGGACAGCGCAGCAAGGGGAAGCACCCGGGAGAAAGTTCAGAATTCGTCAAGGCGATGCCAGCGGAGGTTGCAGAGCAAGCTCCCAACCTTCCTCAGCCTCAGGAAGTGTCGACATCCAAGGGGGACAATGTCAACTTGGATCCCTACCCTTCTGCAGAGGAAATGGAAAAATTCGGTTGGTGCAAAGTGGTCGAGGAGGAGCCGGACGAATAGTTGTCCATCCGCCCAGCATCACATACTCCAGCGACACTCAGGTTTTGTTTCGGCTTTCGGTTTCTGTCATGTGGTCTTAATGCCTGTTCTTGTTATGTATTTTGTGGCCCCTGCGTGGGTAAATGCCGATGGTTGTTTGCTGCCCCTGCGTGGGATGAACACTTATGGTCCAAAGCCCCTGCGCGGGTTATCTAGTTTGAACTGGTCGCTTTTTTAGAAGTCTAAGACCCCTGCGTGCACGTGGGATGTTTTTTTCAGTCATGGAGCCCCTGCGAGGGCTGCCCTTTTGATCCCGCACAATCTAGAGTGCCACGGTTTGGCCTCTGGTGAAAAAACTCTATGATTGTAATGTCTTTCTTGTTCCTGTAAATAATAGATTAGTTTTTAACGAGAAAAAAAACATATAGAAGGCCAGGCCTACGTAAATTCAATATTTTAGTGCTTCCACAAAAGCGGCTCCTGACCTGTAGGCATGAGGGTAGGACCAAATAATACTATGGTGAGTGAATGTGTGACAATGAAAAGGTTAGCCTGAAGGGTTTTCACATGAAATTGGAGTTCTGACCCATGGTAAGAAAAATATAACATACATTCTTCCTTTAACTAGTCTGCAATATATCACATTGATAATCATACAATCTTGTACATTCATATGTGTTTTAAATCTTACTAAACATAAAGAAAGTTCGAAGCTTATTATTAGCAATGAAGCTTGCCAAGTAAGATTCTTCGAGCCATTCAACAATAGATCATGGTAATCAAAAAAACCTAATTAAAAATCTTATAACTCAAATGAAGATATGCTTTCAATCAACACATTTGAATTATAAAGAAAGTCTTGCGAAAGAAATTTGATCTGATTTTATGCAGAAATCTTGTCAAGATTGCGAGAACTTGACATAACCATCAACAAAGGATGAAGTTCCTTGACCCCTTGATATGTTTCTAAACACTCAAATGATGAATCATCAAATTTGGGTGGCTTAGAAAGATCAACCCGGAGATGTGCACAACTATCATATGAATCGATAAATGCATCATAAATGCCACTAATTTGATCAGGTTTGATATTTATCTCATGGGAATATTTGTGAATAAAATATTTGGATGAATTGAATAGGGGATTTCCTTGAACATTTAAATTTACATTTCCTTCCTCGTCACCTATTCAAAACAACTAATGAACAACAAATTCAGCCTTCTCATTTTATGATCGCGAAACAACACCATCACACACTTGATTGTGATTAAGACCAACCAGATAAAAATATGGAGAGATAAATGGTATGACAAAGTCATCAAAAACTTCAATCTATAATGAATAGTGTGTAAAGGATGAAGAAAAACTAAATGTATCAAATCGATAATCATCAATTGCAATTGATTCTGAATCAAAATCGAAATTTTGTGCAGTGATATCACCTTGCAAAAAAAATGGATCATCATAGAATGTATCTTCAACTTTTTTCTACTCTATCTGTGTGATGTAACCATATTGCACTTGACCACCATTAGAAACACTAAATTGAGATTTAATAGAATCTGAAACAATTTCTAGTGGCGCAAATTGCTAAGGTGAATCAAGACACAAAGGGTTATAAAATTTAAATGTAGAGGATCAAAAGTATCCCTTAAAGCAATAATATCGTTGATAAAATTAGATTCAAAGTTGAGCTTAAGATCTTGGTCATGAGAATTAGATTTAGGTGGAATAAGTGGATCAACAATCTGATTTTCAGGTTTTTCCAACTTCGACATCAGTACACAAGACCACTTTGTTTGATCAAGAAAAAGGAAGAGGAGAATGAACAAAATGGATATATTCCTCCTCTAAGATTTGAGGTGTCTCATGAATGGGAAGGTATTAGGAAATAGAATATGGATGAGATTATGATTTTTCCAAAGCAACCTTAACCAAATACTGAAACTTTTCAATAATGCAATACCACTCCACATCTTAAAAAAAAACATAACAAAGATGGAGAAATCATTCAGCAAAATCCTCTAATGATTCATCAGAATTCATTCTAAGTTGATTAATCCATTTAGACACATTTTTATAATTTTACCTTTCAAAATCTTGATGCAAGTCCTTCAAAAGTTGTTTGAATAAATTCCAATGAATCAATGGGTAAGGTATGACACTATTTCTTAACACGACCATCAATTGTGAGGGTGAATAATCGACAAGCAACATATTCACAATTCACTTCATAAAAATCACAAAATTTAAGAAATTGAACGGTATGCTCAAGAAAGGATGTTCCAACCTCACCATTAAAATTTAATTAAGGCAAGTTATGAATTAATTTCATGGGGATTTTAACATTTCCACTCTTAGAAAAACACCTAGTGATTATTATTTAGGAAGGAGTCTTTTAAGATGAAAGATTGAAACAAAAATTTACAGGCTCATATTGTCATCTGACCCTCCTACTAGCACTAGAATGTTGACAATGCTAAAAGATGCCAACATACAGGGGGTCTCCCCGATATGATGTCCCAACGAGACCTCACACCATTTGGGATAGGAGCCCCATTTGGGAATTCAACCCAACCACCATTATATTGATCTTAAACATTAGCCTTGGATGCAATCAACAACACAAGAGAGTATGCACATTACTTTGAAATAAGCAAGTGAGTTAACTTTGTGAAATACCAATAGCAATGTATAAAAATCATTTAATGGATGGGAAAAGAGAGAGTGATCCTTTAGAATTTATCTAAATGGGAAATCTACAGAATATTGTAAAAGTGCTTAAGGATTCATGAGGTTAATTGCAATTTTTATCATGATTTTTTGAGTGCTTTTATGTAAATTTCATGTATAAATTAACATAAACAAATGACTGAACAACAACATATAAAAGACATGAACATCACCAAAACAGTATTACAACATAACATGATGAAGGAGTTCACCCAGACTGTGCTACATCTCCTTGGTCCAGCTTCCAATGGCTTGACCCTCTCTATTATGCTCAAAAGTGTGAATACATCAGTTTACAATGCTCAAACAGCTCTAAAACCTACTCCAATGGCTCCAGAATACCCAAAAATGCATGTCTAGCCTCTTCTCCTCTTGAATTAGTTAAAAACTAAAGAAGTTATGGCTTCCCTAGCTCTTGCATTATTCGCTCTACAAATTTCCCCAAGCCCAACACCGGTCCTATATTTTCGCCCCAAATTATGCTAACTGAGCACCATTTTTCCCAAAATCCAGCGCATTTTGTGGGCACCTTAATTCAGCCTCTAAGGCCTTAACTCCAAAAAATGTGGTCGTGTGGAGGCCACGTGCCCGGGGGCCAGGGCTAACCGCCCGCCCCCACTAGCCTGTCCCCCAATCCTCCACCCATGGTCGTGTTGAATGCATGTGCTCAGGTGCTGGCCCCTGAGGTTGGCCCCTTTTCGGATGGTGTACAACGTAAAGTTTAAATACAATTGGCATATCAATATATAATAAGCAATATAGTGGTGCGTTGGTAGTTGGCAAGGTTTGTTGGATGGAGGTTTGGTGTTCGACCCTCGCTCGGTCCATTCGACCCTTAAAAAGATTTTTGGTGGCCCCCATGCTGCCACGTGGTAGCCTTTGGTTCGGTCATATGGTAGCCTGTGGTTGGCCACCAAGCCACCAATGAAATTCACCCAAATCAAAACCAATGAAATTGTTCCACTTGGCACTACCTGATTCTCTGGAGAAAAGATATCCGGATGCCACATCACCTACCACATCATCCTGCCATGTCAGTAGTACGAACTATTGACTCGGCTGTTACAATTTTTTCCAAATTTACCTATTTTGGAAAATGAACAGACCATGTTTATGGGAGCATACAAATTCCATTTCACGCAAAACAAGTTGTGCCAGATTCAGGACGAAGAGTACTACGCGGTCATTCATGTTCCACACTGATTTGAAAACTTTGAATTTTGAGCAAATTTTTAAGCACTTGATCATTCCTGCCCACTAGAAGCTTTTTGACCCCAAAAGATCACTTTCAGTTGTTCAGCAAGTGAGGGTACAGTTCCCTCACCTTTCCAATCTCAATCCATTCGGCTTTGGAAGGATTTGTTCCTTTGAGCCCCACACAAAGATAATCCACATTCCCTTGTTTTGAAGACCTTGTTCTTCTGTCAAGAATGGTGTCTTGTTGTAGTTCATTAAGGTATTCAGGAGATAAATCTTCAATGGACAGAATTTGAACATTCTCTCCTTGATCTTCAATTAGAGGAGGCTCATATAACCTTAAATTTTCCACATTAACAACAACATAATTTTGCATATATGAAAACAAATCCAACTTGAAGGCATTGTCACCAATATTTTCCAAAATTCTGAATGGACCATATCGAATTGCTATCATCTTTTTACCTTATGGCATCAAAATATACATTTTGCTAAACCTATCCACAAATATATACAAATAATCATGACCTCTTTTTGACAATGGAAGATCTCCTACAAAATCCATAGAAACACTCTCCTATGGTCGTGAAGTTACCAAAAGTGGTGTGTACAATCCTAACTTCCTATTGCTAGGCTTACTGACTAGACATAATGAACATCCTTTAATAAAATATGACACACTTTCAAGCATACGAGGACAATAATAATACCTCTATAGATGTGCCACCATCTTACTTACATCGAAATGACCATAAATAAGAGAATTATGTGCCTGTCCTATGATGTTGATTCTTTCTCCCTATGGAATACAAAGCTTACCAAGATGGTACAACAAGTTATCATGCAAATGATAATCAAATTCCTCTACTTGGTTAACTTGACTCAAGCTTGCATAAATATCCTGAAATTCATTATCCAACGCATACTGCTCAATATAACCTTAATGAAAAATAGAATTATGCTCAAGTAAAGTAGCGACACTAATAATATGCCTTGAAAGCATATCAACAGCTTTATTGTAGATACCTTTCTTATATCTTATCACCAAGTGGAATTTTTGAAGAAAACCCATCCATCGGAAGTGCCTTGATTGTTACAACTTAGATTGAGATTTCAAGTTTTGCAATGGCAGCTGGTAAGTGTGAATGATTGTTTCCTTACCCATCAAGTAGTGTTTCCACTTTTTCACACTTTGCACCAATGCATACAATTCCTTGTCATATGTAGGATAATTAATCATTGCACCATTGAAAGTTTCTAAATGAAAACAGATAGGCTTACCATCTTACATGAGGACTGCACCCATGGCATAGTCACTAGTATCAGTCTGGATCTCAATTAACTGTCTCAAGTCTGGAAGTGCAAGTACTGGGGTGGAATTTATCTTTTCCTTCAATGCATCAAAGGCCTTTTGTTGTTTACCTCCCCAGTGAAAAACCTTTTCACACTAGTCAATGGATCCAAAGGAGCTGCTCTGGAAGAAAAAATAGAAATGAATTTTCTCCAGTATTGGGCTGCTCCTGAAAAACTTCTTACCTCAGTAACTGTCTTGGGCCTTGGCCAATTCAAAATGACATCAACCTTGGAGTGATCTATTTTCAACTCACCTCCTCCAATAATATTCCCCAAGTAAACTAAAGAAGGTTTTTCAAACTCACACTTTGACATCTTTAAATACAATTGTTCTTTCTTTAAGACATCAAGTACTTTTCTCACATTCATGACATGTTCATCATGGTATTTTCTGAAAATTAATATGTCCTCTAAGTAGACTATAACAAACTCATCAAGAAATGGCCTCAACACATCATTCATAACATGCATGAAGGTAGCAAGAGCATTACATAAACCAAAAGGCATAACTAGCCACTCAAACAAACCTTGTTTTGTCTTGAATGTGGTCTTCCAAATGTCTCCTTCAGTAATTCTAATTTGATGGTAGCCAATCCTTAAGTCCAACTTAGTAAAATACTTTGCATATTTCAATTGATCAAGTAAATCACCTATTCTAGGCAGTGGGTAACAGTTCTTTATCGTAATCTTTTTCAATGCATGGAAGTCCACACACATGCACCATCTTCCATCCTTATTTGTCACCAAAACAATAGGTGACCCACATGGCGAAGAACTTGGCCTAATGATCCCTTTATCCAACAACTCTAGAATTTTCTTTTTAATTTATGCACTTTCCATCAATGACATCATGTGCATGCCAATGTTAGGAAGAGGATAATGTTGTTGAACTATATTTCATGTTGGATTCCTCTCTTGGGAGGCAATCCTTTTGGTTCCCGAAGCATCTCATCATATTGGTTAGCAACATCAACCAATTCAGATTTCAATCTTGAGTCACAACCTTGAAAAGCTTCATTATCAATATCATTCTTGGGTTTGATCATTAGAAGCACAAAATGTTTGCTAGAATTCACTAGTCTTTTCATCTGCCCCGCATTTACAAGTGAAAGGTTTAGTTTCTTGCTATGAGCTCTGTTGAGAAATGGAAACAAGAAATTCCAATTTAATTTGTCCTTGAATTAAACTGTGAATTAAAATAGAACTCTTTTCTCATAGCAATTTGAAATTAATTAATTAAGTTTAATTAACTTAATTAATTTAGGAAATTCGAATTGGAAGTCTTTTAGAAGACATGTATATGTTCTCCCTAACTTATAGGAGTTAAGGATGAGTTATGAATGAGTTGGAATTATTTAACTCATTTTATTGAGTCAAGTCTAGTTAAATTAGTTCCAATCAGTTTCAGGAACTAATAGTGAGTAAACAGACAGCTGGGACACTAGTGACCTAATTAGTGCTACTCTAGTTAACTAAAGATTCCACCATCAAAAACTCATGCATGTCGATTCTGAGAAAGACCCAGTTGAGACTAGAGTGCAGGGATAGTGTACTATTTGTTTTAGATTGTTTCTCAGTTGCATTGATAGTGTATGCAATCAGTAACTGATCCTTGTGAGATTGCGCTATTTTTAGAGGCTTTATTTCCCTTTAATTACAATCTATCCTTCATAGGAATTACGCATTGGAATAGAGACTTGGAGAGATTTTGAAGAGGCTAATATTTGGCCTTAATCTTTCTTATGAGTTGGAGATTGATTTTACTGAGTTTTGGGATTATTCTAGAGAGAACAAGCATTTTAATTTCATCTTGATTTTCCAGATTAATACAAAACAGATAGTGGGGTTTTGAGCTGTGGCTTTCCTCGGTAATTTATTGTGTTATGTGCCTTTGATTCTCTTCCTCTATTGATTATCATTTTCTCGATGTTTTTGGGCTTCTACTATAAACAGTAGAAGTAGATTATTTTCTCTTGTTTTAGTAGATTACATGAGCTTGTGAATCTACAGGTTTTTTTGCATGGTATCAGAGCAAGATTGTTTTTTGGGTCGATAGTATGCAGAGAATTCCTGAGAATTTAAGTGCAAAATTTTCAGACACAAATTTCATATTTGGATTCCTTGGGAAAAGATACCCAAATTCAAAAAAAATAATGAACTGAATCAGATTTCGGATGAGGGAGATATCACTAATTTAAAATCATCTCTCTAGAGAAGATTTCAAAGTTTTGAGTTTCTGGGTTACAGGTGAAAGTTGAATTTGCATACATACTTCAGGATCGGAAGATGGCATTCCATGGGTTGAGGCTTGAGTATGCCTTGGAATGCTGCTCAAATTTACAGCCTGGAGGGACAAGATGGAGGTTGTGCTAGAAGATAATGGCTTGAAGGAATTCGTTGATCAAGAAGTCCCCAAGCCAACAACTACGGATGCACAGAACTTGGCCGAATGGAAGAAATGTGTGGTGAAGGCAAGGCGAATAATCCTTGAGGGAGTTCGCAACCACATTGTCTCGAGTCTCCATGGCAAGGAAACTCTAGGTACTATGTGGAAAACATTGACAGACCTATATGAGAATAGAAGTGATCAAAGGAAGTTGGCACTGAAGGATAAACTTTGTAAAATCAAGATGGAGAAAGGCGAGATGATTCCAAAGTACCTGACCAAGTTCACTCAATGTCGGGATGAACTTGGAAGTGTTGGAATCACAGTTGTCAAGGAGGATATGGTGAGCTTTACTCTTCTTGGACTGCCAAAGAGTTGGCATGGTTATCAAGACTCTGTCAATGGTCGGGAGAAGCTGCCAGAATGGGAAGAACTATGGTCAGATTTGATGCAGGATGAGATCAGGAGGAACACCAGGGATGTATCTTCATCAAAGATTCATGATGAAGAGAATTTTGCCTTAGCGATTAAGGCAAGGAAGGTGAAAGATAAACTTTTCCATTCCAAATAAAATTCTTATCATGGAGGTAAGAAGAAGGACACGACGAAAGTTAAATCTTTCATTGTCACAAGATTGGACACTTTGCTACAAATTGTCCATTGAAGAAGTCCAAGGAGAAGTCCTCAAGAGGAATGGTGGGTGAGGCTTTGGCCTCCCAATTCGAATTGGACTTTTCCCTCATTGCATGCATGGTGTCTTCAATGATGGGAAGTGTTTGGTACTTAGACAGTGGAGCTTCTTTCCACATGACTAGTGCCAATGAATTATTCAGTGAACTGGAGGAGAAAGATCTCGAGATACATATCGATATAGGTGATGATGGTAAGTATAGTGTTACTGGTGTGGGCACTATTACTTTTTAGAGGGATCATTCAACTCCACTCACCTTGTAGAATGTTATGCATGTACCCGGACTGATGAAGAACTTGGTATTCGTTGCCATGCCTAAGGATAGAGGTTGTTGGGTCCCTATAATACTAGTGATTACCCCATTACTATTGTATTTGTACCCCTTATTAATATTGTTGTGCCCATATTTTCCCCATATTGTTATTACTGTGCCCCATAGAATCCATCTATTGTTATTTTTGTGGCTTTATATTATTATTGTTAGGTCGGCTGGGTTATATTGTGACTCCTTAGACTCCTATATATAGAAAGGAGGTTTTGTCATTTGAATCATCCAAGAATTTTTCATTTATGTAATGTAAAGGAGGTTGCCCCATCGAAGAGGCTGAATTCTAATGCGTTGATTTATCTTTTCTATCTTTTTGTGAGCTGGTTTCATAACATTTGGTATCAGAGCTTTGGATTCTAGGGTTTCGCTGCTCCAAACAGGTCGTTGTGGAATTTTCGCTATAACTCTTTTTCTAAGACGTTTCAAAAGCGAAAGAAAAAACCCATTTGAGACAAAATCGCACTGAACCTTGGGTTCAAATTTCAGATCTTTTCACGCTATAGCTGCGGAGATATGATCTGAGGAAGTGGGTCTTTTTGTAGATTCCTGAATTACATTCCAAACAGGTGACCTGGGGAAAAGCATCATAAATTTCTCTCAGAGCATCGGATTGAAATTTTGTAAAAAGGTACAGAAAGAGAACGGACTGCAGTTTCTTGTATATATTTTGCAGAGCCAAAGGTCGAAACAGGGACACGTGGCACGCCGTACAAGTTTGCTCTACTGAATTAGTCTATAATCAGGTCACTGTGGAAGATTTGGCATAACTCTTCATTGGAGAATCTAATTGGGGTCAGACTAGTGGCATTGGAAAGAGTACACAGAGGGCTACCGCAGTTCAGAATTTTAGAACTGGATGATCCGAAATTACAGAGATACATCAGAGGCAATATCGAGCTCCTACAAAGTGAAAAAAGGTGTGTAGATTTTTTAAATTTTTTCTTAAGCTTGGTTTGAAAAGTTATTTTGAAGGAATTCAAAGGGCATAGTAGAGCATTAGTATCGGTAACTGATGCCTTGAGGAAAGAAAATGAAAACACCTAGTAAGCAATCTGAAAGCTCTAGCATGACTCATGAAGAAGAGGAAGAAATGCTACATGATATATCAAAATTACAAGACCAAGTGCAACAAATTTCACTCTCACAAAAGCTAACAGAAGCTAAGATAAATGGCGTGGAATCTAAGATAAAGGGCGTGGAAGCCAAGATTGACAATTTGAAGATAGATTTGAAGGCAGATTTGACAAATTTTCTACAAGAAATACTTACTAATGGTGAAAGGGGAGTAAAGGAAACTCATGATGCGAACAAAGGAAATGTTAATCATGATTTCATAGACTCTAATGTTGGATCGAAGATGCACCATATTCCAAAAATCGATATGAGAAAGTTTGATGGCAAGGATCCCGCAACATGGATATTACAGATAGAGCAATTTTTCGATCTCAATAATGTGCAAAACACACAAAAGGTACGTATTGCAACTTTATATTTGGAACCAAATCAGTTTGTATGGTATCAATGGCTTTGCTCTTGTAAACAATTTATCACTTGGGCAATTTTTAGGGAAGAATTGATAGCACATTATGAGGATACAAAAAGCAACACTTGTTTTAGCCAATTGATAAGTCTCAAACAAAAGGGTTCAATAATGGAGCACATTGAGGAGTTCCAAAAATTGAACATAAGGGTAAAAAATATTCCAGAGGAACTTAGGATTAATGTGTTCATAGGGTCTTTAAAGGATAATATCCAACATGATGTTCGTCTTTGGGAACCTGATTCATTAGAGAAGGCATTCAGGTTAGCAAGAAAAATGGAAAGCAAAATTATGGCAACCAGAAAGCATACCACTCACAACTATAAAGACGGAAGTGTTGTTGCCACTAGTCTTCCACAACCTATAAGGTTGACACCACAACAATTGGAAGAAAAAAGAGCAAAATTGCTTTGTTACAGTTGTGATAGCAAATACACTAAAGGTCATAAGTGTGCTGAGAAGAAATTATTCTACATAGATTGTGAAGAGGAAGAAGAAAATGAGCAAGAAAGGTCAAAAGAAGAGGATATACTCCAGGAACAAAGCCTAGATGAAGAACAAATGAATCCGACCATATCTTGTAATGCATTGGCGGGAATTACCACTCCTCAAACCATCAAGATAGAATGAAAAATCAAGAAGAAAAAGGTAATAGTTTTGATTGATTCAGGAAGTACCCACAATTTTATTCATTGTAAGGTAGCAAAAGAATTGAATTGCTTCTTATATCCAACACTAGAGTGTCAAGTGATGGTTGAAAATGGAGGAACAATAAATTGCTCTAGAAAGTGCCATAATATCCATTCCAATGGGAGGTGCTAATGTTGTATTGGGAGTCCAATGGCTACAATCCTTGAGTACAATAGCTTTTAATTTTCAAGAACTTTTCATGAAATTTTCTATGGAAGGAAAGGAAGTTGAATTAAGGGGTATTGCAGGGAAACCAGGAAAGATAATCAGCTCTAACGGTATGACAAAGCTTCTAAAAAAGGAACAAAAAAGTGTAATTGCACAATTATGTTCGCTAGATGTTTCCACATTGGAATCATCTATTTCTCTAGATCTCCAAAAATTCTTGGACAATCATTCCAAGGTATTTGAGACTCCCAAATGTCTCCCACCTATTCATGATCATGATCATGCTATTCGTCTAATTCCAGGAAGTGTTCCTCCAAACATCAGGCCATACAGATATCTTTATGCCCAAAAGAGTGAAATTGAACATATGGTTGCAGAAATGCTAGAGGCTGGTATAATTCAACCGAGTCAAAGTTCTTTCTCTGCTCCAGTAGTATTGGTACACAAGAAGGATGGATCATGGCGCATGTGTCCGGATTATAGGGAGCTCAACAAGCTCACTATTAAAGATAAGTTTCCCATTCCTATCATTGATGAATTACTGGATGAATTTCATGGATCAATTTACTTCACCAAGTTGGATCTTCGTTCAGGATATCATCAAATCAAAATGAAGACTGAAGACATTCTGAAAACAACATTTAGAACTCATGAGGGTCATTATGAATTTTTGGTCATGCCTTTTGGCCTTACCAATGCACCTTCAACATTTCAAAGTTTGATGAATTCAATTTTCAAACCATTCCTTAGAAAATTTGTGTTAGTATTTTTTGATGATATACTAATCTACAGCAAGTCTTGGAAGGATCATGTTGAACATGTTGACAGGGTGCTACAACTATTGGAGTAGAAACAATTATATGCAAAAAGATCCAAATGTTTCTTTGGAGTACAAGAGGTGGAATATCTGGGTCATATTGTATCTCATGAAGGAGTTAAGGTAGACCCTAGAAAAATTAAAGCCATTAAGGAATGGAAAATCCCCACATCCATAAAGAATCTATGAGGATTTCTCAGGTTGACAAGGTATTATCGCAAGTTTGTTAAGAATTATGGGAGAATAGCAGCACCTTTAACAACACTATTGAAGAAAGATGCATTTTCATGGACTCCAGAAGCAACAAAGGCCTTCGAACATCTTAAAGAGGCAATGTGCCAAGCACCTGTCTTAGCTACACCGGACTTCACAAAAACCTTTATTGTGGAATGTGATGCTTTAGGAAATGGAATTGGTGTTGTTTTAATGCAAGATGAAAGACCCATTGCTTTTGAAAGTCGTCCAATCAAGGGAAATTTTTTACACAAAGCTATTTATGAGAAGGAAATGTTGGCAATACTCCATGCACTTAAGAAATGGCGACCCTACCTAATGGGAAGACACTTCAAGGTAAAAATGGATCATGATAGCCTTAAATACTTTTTAGAACAAAGATTATCCTCTAAAGAGAAACAAAAGTGGGTCACAAAGATGTTGGGTTATGACTTTGAAATCATCTACAAAAAAGGGAAGCAAAATGTGGTGGCAGATGCACTCTCAAGAAAGGATGAGGATGTGGAAGCATTGTTGTGCACCATTTCTATTATCCAACCAAATTGGATAAACGAAGAAAGGGAGGAATGGAAGAATGATGAAGAAGTGTGGGCACTTATTCGAAAGTTACAACAAGATTCCAGTACGTCGATACATTTAGCTGGAAAAATGATTCGTTATGGTACAAAGATTGCTTATACCTCTATAAGAATTCCCAGCTAAAACAAAAGATTCTTATGGAATTGCACACTTCTCCCTTAGGAGGGCACTCGGGATTTTTAAAAACTTACCAAAGGGTTAAGAAGGAATTTTTTTGGGATGGCCTTAAATCAGATATTCAAAAGTTTGTGGCGGAATGTTTGGTTTGCCAACAAAATAAAGTTGAAACAATTAAGACACCGGGTCTATTACAACCTTTATCCATTCCAAGCCAACGTTGGGAGGAGGTTTCAATGGATTTTATCACAGGTTTACCCAAGTCTGAGGGAAAGAGTGTCATCATGGTGGTAGTTGACAGACTTACCAAGTATGCACACTTTTGTGCATTATCACATCCATTTAAAGCCAATATAGTTTCTACTGCATTTATGGAAACAATTCAAAAGCTACATGGAAACCCAAAGATTATTGTAAGTGACAGAGATTCCATTTTCACTGGAAATTTTTGGACAGAATTATTTTCTTGTCTTGGTACTCAGTTAGCTCATATCTCATCTTATCATCCTCAATCTGATGGGCAAACTAAGATAGTAAACAAATGTTTGGAGGGATATCTGCGTTGCTTTGTATCTAATAAACAAACACAATGGGTCAAATGGTTGCCTCTAGCTGAATGGTGGTATAACACTTCCTTCCATACAGCAACAAAAATGACCCCATTTATGGCACTTTATGGGTATCATCCACCACCCATCACATCATATTTAAGAGAAAATTCTAAGGTTCAAGCAGTGGAACATCACATCGAACATCAACAACAAGTCCTCCAACTCTTAAAGGATAACCTGGTGTTGGCACAGAATAGAATGAAACAACAGGCAGATCAACATCGCAGTGAAAGAAGTTTTGATGTAGGTGATTGGGTATTCCTACGGCTACAACCATATAAGCAAATGTCCCTCAAGCAAGCTAAGAAGGATAATGAATTATCACCAAAGTATTATGGTCCGTACAAGGTGTTGCAAAAGATTGGTACTATGGCATACAAATTGGAGCTTCCTGCAGCTTCTCGATTGCACCCAGTGTTCCATGTTTCATGTTTAAAGAAGGTTATAGGCGATAAGCTCCCAGTTCAAACAATATTGCTAGAACTTGACGAGGAAGGAAAAATTATATTGGAACCAGAAGCAGTCACAGAAACAAGAACTCGACAGCTACGAAATCGATCAATTTCAGAGTATCTTATCAAGTGGAAGAACTTATCTGTTGAAGATTCCACATGGGAGGATGAGAATTTTATACAGAAGCATCCAGAACTACTAAAGCATTGAGGACAACACTTTTTTGAAGGAGAGGGTCATGTTGGGTCCGTATAATACTAGTGATTACTCCATTACTATTGTAGTTGTACCCCTTATTAATATTGTTGTGCCCCTATTGTCCCCATATTATTATTACTGTGCCCCATAGAATCCATCTATTGTTATTTTTGTGGCTTTATATTATTATTGTTAGGTCAGCTAGGTTATATTGTGACTCCTTAGACTCCTATATATAGAAAGGAGGTTTTGTCATTTGAATCATCCAAGAATTGTTCATTTATGTAATGTAAAGGAGGTTGCCCCCTCGAAGAGGCTAAATTCTAAGGCGTTGATTTATCTTTTCTATCTTTTTGTGAGTTGGTTTCATAACAGAGGCTATGATGTGATATTTTCGAAAGGAAAGGCGTTCCTTCGACACATAGCCATGGGTCAAGTAAAGAAGATAGGGATTCAAGTTTAGAATATCTATAAGACAGAGGTAGAGGAATGTGTTGCTTTGAGTTCAAAATTGGAAAATATGTTGAGCCGAGATATCGACGAGTTTTGGCACAGGCGATTGGGCCACTTGCATCATGGGGCTTAGAAGATATTGTAGCAAATCTCTACCGGTCTTCCCAAAGGTACGCTTGAGCAAGTTGATATTGTTGGTTTGTGTTATATTCTTTCCACGACTAGCCCACGTAGTTAACCGGGGGGTTAGAGGGGGGGGCAACCACCCCTTCGTTGTGTCTATTGCATAGTGGGGGGGTCACAGGGGATTTGAGGGGTGCAAGTAACCCCCCTCTATGGGGTCCAGGGTAGCGCCCCAGAATTTTTTTTTTTGGACCTTATATTAGGTTGGGCAAACCAACCTATGGTTTTGTGCATGTTTTTCGCACATGGTTTTGGACGCGATGGTTTTCAGTCCTTGGTTTTTTATTTGATGGTTTTCAGTCCATGGTATTAGATGCTTCAGCATGTATAAATATGTATTGTAACATTGAAAGGAACATAATGAAAAATCAAGCTAGTAGTCCTAGTTTTGGGATCTAGGGGAAAATATTTGTGTATATGTGGTTTATGTGTTATGTTCTCGTATTGTTTATTTTCCGGGTTTTAGAGTTCGTATGCAGGTAATTTCTGTACGGGGTTAAAACCTACATTTGGTATCAGAGTTGTTTTGGCTTCAAGGGGATTCCTTTATTGCTGAGGGGTTTCGGTCGGGCCTGTGGTAGACCCTATTCAGTGGGAGATCTGCGAGATCGATTCTAGTGGTGAAAGAATATGGTGAGCAGTGGAAAGATAGAGATCGAGAAATTTAATGGTCAGAGTTTTGAGATGTGGAAACTCAAGATGGAGGATCTGTTGGTGGATAAAGATCAGTGGATCATGGTAGATCCGGGTACTAAACCAACGAGAGTGTCTGATGAAGAATGGAAGAAGTTGGATCGAAAGGCAAAGATCACAATACGATTGTGTGTCTAAGATTCAGTATTGTTGAATATATCAGGGGAAGTTACAGCGAAGGCTTTGTGGGACAAGTTAGGGACTTTGTACCAATCTAAGTCTCTGGTGAATAAACTATTCCTACGGAAAAAGTTGTATAACTTGAGGATGAAAGATGGAGACTCGGTGACAGAGCATCTGAACGCATTTAATACTGTGGTAAGTCAGTTATTATCTGTTGATATTAAAATTTCATATGAAGATAAGTGCACCAGTTTGTTGTGTTCTCTACCAGATTCGTGGGATAGTCTATTTATTGCAATAGGTAGCAATGCAACTGCCTTGCAGTTTGATGAAATAGTCTCATCCTTGCTGACGAAGGAAATGAGACAGAAAAATATGGAGAACCAGAATGGTGATGCTTTTTCCGTACGAGGACGGTCCCAAAAAAAAAACAAAAATAAGTCATCGAGTGGGAGGTCTATATCTAGAGGGAGATATAAATCTCCAGGAAAACCTGTAAAGGTGGTGTTCTGGAAATGCTAAAGGAAGCGCACTACAAAAGGGACTGTAAATATAAAGCTCCTAATAAAGGAAAGGAATCTGATGATGCTCCTTCTGCAGAGGAAAAAACCACCTCAGATAAAGGTGGGTATGTGTACTTGGCTTCTTCAAGTACACATGTAGATCATGAGGCATGGTTGATTGACTCAGGTGCATCCTTTCACTTCACTCCCCATAGAGAGTGGTTCTGCGAGTATGAGAAATATGATGGTGGTGATGTCTTCTTGGGGGATGAAAGAAAGGCTAGAATCGTTGGTAGCAAAAAAGTAAAGTTGAAGTTGCAAGGTGGAAGGGTTAGAACACTTCCGGGTGTTCTGCATATTCCTACATTAGCCAGAAATCTGATTTTTGTAAGCAAGCTGGATGACGCAGGTGTGAAAACAATGTTTGATAAGGATACCTGCAATATGGTTTGGGGAGCACTGGTATTGATGCGGGGAGTTTGGATTGGAACTATGTACAAGCTACAAGGTAGCACTGTTGTTGGTGGGTGCAACAGTTTTGTGGTTCCTAAAAGTGGAGCAGAAAATCTAGTGGTCTCTGGATAGAAGACCATGCTGTGGCATCAAAGGATTTGACATATTGGAGAGAAGGGACTTCGAATAATTCACGGTAAAGGTATGGTAGAAGGTATGAGTAATATCTCTCTGGATTTTTATTTTTGTGAAAATTGTGTATATGGGAAGAAAAATCAGGTTAGTTTCCCCTCTGGTGGTAAGAGGGTGAAACAGATATTAGAGCTTGTGCACAGTGATGTGTTTGTACCTGTGAAGGTTCCATCACTGGGTAATTCTATGTACTATGTATCATTTATAGATGATTTCTCAAGGAATACATGGATATATTTCCTTAAGAATAAATCTGAATTCTTTGACAGGTTTAAGGAATTTAAGGCTCTGGTGGAAAACCAGACAGAGAAGAAGATAAAGGTGTTGAGGTCAGATAATGGTGGATAGTTTTGCTGCAAGGAATTTGAAGAATTTTGTAAGAAGCGTGGTATAGCACGACAGAAGACTACTCCATACACACCCGAGAAAAATGGAGTTGCATAAAGAATGAACAAGACGTTGATGGAAAAGGAAAGAAGCATGCTCAGTGGTGCCGGGTTAGGACAGGAATTCTGGGCAAAGGCGATGGAGACAGCATGTTACCTGGTCAATAGATCACCTTCATCAATGTTGGAGGATAAGACTCCACAAGAGGTATGGATTGGTAAGAAACCCTCTCTTTCACATTTGAAGGTATTTGGATGTGATGCATATGTACATGTTCCAGAGGAGAAAAGAACCAAGTTGGATAATAAATCTGAAAAGTGCATCTTTATTGGGTATAAGGATGGTTTAAAGGGTTATAAGCTTTGGAACCCAATAACAAGGAAGGTTGTGTACAACCAAGATGTGGTGTTCAGAGAGGTGAAAGATGTTATTAAACATGAATTCCAACCAAAGGAACCTTAGAAAATAGAGTTTGAGCTTAAGGAGGAAGAATCATACTCTACAGCAGAGGAGGAATCAGAAGATGAAGATCCACAAAATCCGGGTGTGAGAAGATTAGTTCGAGAAAGAAGGCAGTCAGAAAGGTATAGTCCACTTCTTTCTGTTCAAATTTTGCTTTATCTATTACTAATGATGATCTCAGAACTGTGAAGGAAGAAGTATTTTCAAAGGATGGAAAACTTTGGAAAGAGGCCATGGTTGATGAAATGGAATCTTTGCACAAAAATGAGGCTTGGGATCTGGTGGATTTTCCAGCTGGAAGGAAACCCATTGGCAGCAAATGGGTGTTCAAGAAGAAGACAAATGCAAAAGGAAATGTGGAGAAATACAAAGCTCGATTGGTAGCAAAAGGTTATTCCCAGGTGCCAGGAATTGATTTTGGTGATATTTTTTCTCCTGTTGCCATGGCAGCTTCTATTAGATTACTTTTATCTATTGTTGTTGCTTTTGATTTTGAGGTAGAACAGATGGATGTGAAGACAACATTTCTTCATGGGGATTTGGAAGAGGAGATCTACATGAAGCAACCTAAAGGTTTTGCGATGAAGGGTAAGAAAGAAATCTTATGCAAGTTAAAGAAGTATTTGTATGGGTTAAAATAGTCACCAGGATGTGGTATCAGAAATTTGATACATTTATACGGGGACTTGGCTTCACCAGAAGCAAAGTAGATCACTGTGTGTATTTTAAATTAATTGGTGACCGTGTTATTGATCTGGTCTTGTATGTGGATGATATTTTTCTGGTTGGGAATGACAAAGAAATTATCCAGGATTTGAAGACCCAATTGTCCTCCAAATTCAACATGAAATATATTGGTGCTGCAAACTATATTTTGGGTATAGAAATTAAAAGAGACTGGGAAAAGAAGAAGCTTTGGTTAAACTAGAGGAAGTATGTCGAGACAATACTGCAGAGGTTTTAAACCAGTGAAGGTTCCTATTCCTGTAGGTATGAGGTTATCTGCTGAAAAGTGTCCCAAGACACAAGAAGAGGAAGAGGACATGTCCCGTGTTCCATATGCAAGTGCAGTCGGTAGCCTGATGTATGCAATGGTCTATACTAGACCCAACATCGCACATGCAGTGGGAGTATTGAGAAGGTTTATGTCAAAACTAGGGAAGGAGCACTGAATAGTAGTGATGCGGGTTTTTAGGTATTTGCATGGCACTAGTGATTATGGTTTGTGCTACCAAGGAATACCAACATTGGACAGAATGTTGGATATCTGTGGCTTTGTTGATGCAGACTGGGTTGGAGATCTGGATCAGAGAAGATCTACAAATGGGTATGTGTTTAATCTATTTGGAGGAGCAGTTAGTTGGATGAGTAAGAAACAATCTGTAGTGGCACTATCAACTACAAAGGTAGAATACATGGTAGCCACTCATGCAAGCAAAGAAGCAGTTTGGTTGCAGAGATTGTGTTCAAGTATGGGGTTAGTATAGGGAGCTATAAGGATAGACTGTGACAGCCAAAGTGCAATTTTCTTGGCAAAGAACCCTGCATATCATTCCCAGACAAAGTACATTGATGTTCAGTATCACTTTGTGAGGGATGTGATAGAAGACAAAAAGGTGTTGTTGGTAAAGGTGGACACTTTGAAGAATATTGCAGATGCATTGAAAACATCTGTGAGCTTTGAGAATTTCTCTTGGTGTAGAGAAACAATGGGCATTGCAGGGCTGGATAAATGACTAAGCTCTCTTGTGGCCCCCTGTGGAAAGAAAACAAGTGGGAGAATGTTGGGTTGTGTTATATTCTTTCCACGACTAGCCCACGGAGTTAACCGAGGGGTTAGAGTGGGGGACGGGGGCCCCCCTTCGTTGCGCCTATTGCGTAGTGGGGGGGTCATAGAGGGTTTGAGGGGTGTAGGTAACCCCCCTCTATGGGGTCTGGGGAAGCGCCCCGGAAAATTTTGTTTTTGGACTGTATAGTAGGTTGGGTGGACCAACCTATAGTTTTGTGCATGTTTTTCGCACATGGTTTTGGACGCGATGGTTTTCGGTCCATGATTTTGGATGTGATGGTTTTCAGTCCATGGTATTGGATGCTTTGGCATGTATAAATATGTATTGTAACATTGAAAGGAACATAATGAAAAATCAAGCTGGTAGTCCCGGTTTTGGGATCTAGGGGAAAATCTTTGTGTCTATGTCTTTTATGTGTTATGCTCTAGCATTGTTTATTTTCTGTGTTTTAGAATTCGTATGTAGGTAATTTCTGTACAGGGTTAAAACCTACAGATACATGAAAGGGTTGTACTTTAGGAAAAATACACCAAGTCTTCCTTTGAAGAAAGAGACAGTCGAGCAAAGTTTATTCTAAAGGGAGTCCATTCAGATGTTTGTGGACTATTCTCGACAATATCCACTGCCAAACAAAGATATTATGTTATATTTGTAGATGGCTATTCTTGTAAATGTTGGATATTTTTCATGTAGAGAAAGGATCAGACATTCACAAAGTTTTGTGAATTCAAAGAATTGGTCGAGAAAGAGTCGGGCAAGAAGGTTAAAGCTTTATGGAGTGCTAACGATGGAGAATATGTGTCCAATGAGTTTAAGAACTTCTGTGCAATGGAATGGATTAAACGAGAGTTGACAGCACCTCATAACCCTCAATAGAATGGGGTTGTTGAGAGGAAGAACAAAATCATAGTAGGGGGAGCAAGGGCGATGTTGCATGATCAAATCTTACCACTACACTTGTGGGCTGAGGCATGCAACACAGTGGTTTATGTTCAGAACTATAGCCTACACCGGATACTTGAGAGTAAAACACCAAAGGAAGATTATTATGGTAAGAGGCCAGATGTTGGTCACTTCAGGATTTTTGGGTCATCGGTTTATTTCCATGTGACCAAAGATGCACGGAAAAAGCTTGAGCCAACAACAGATTTGGGGATCTTTGTGGGGTACACTGATACTCCCCAAAACTATTGGGTGTACATGAAAACCATTCAGATGGCAGTGGTTCGCAGGATGTCAATTTTAATGAGGAGAAGTCCATGTGAGTATCCCTTGAGAGGGAGCTTCAACTACATGCAGAGGAGGAACTTTTAATTCCTAAGATTGAGGAGCCTCAAATTGATGTGGAGCAGCCACATGTAGAGGTTTCGGGAGTGGAGACATCCACTCAAGCAGAGTCTTCCAAAGAGGGAATAAAGCACACTAGAGAGGATGACATATTGTTGGATGATGCACAAGAGAATGTTAGAGCACCCTCTTCTCAGCACAGACAGAGGAGGTCACCAGAGAGGTACACTGGATACATGGCACTTATGGGTGCATGTGTTGTGATAGAGCCATCTTCCTTTCAGGAAGCATTGCAACAACCAGTTGTGGTTAATGTGATGATGGAGGAGTATGACTCCATAGTTCGAAACAGTGTTTGGGATGTGGTCCCGAGACCAGAGGAAAAGTCAGTTGTGAACTCCTGTTAGCTTTACAAGGTAAAGAAAGACGTATATGGTAGTGTTGAGAAGCATAAGGCCAGATATGTGGCCCGTGGCTTTTCACAGATAGAGGGGATTGACTATGATGAGACCTTTGCTCCTGTTGTAAAGTACTCATCTATCATATCTATTTTGGCACTATCTGCACAGATGGATTGGAGTATCCATTAGATGGATGTGAAGACTACCTTCCTCAATGGCATGATTGAGGAAGATGTGTACATAGAGCAGCCCAAAGGTTTTAAAACCTTGGACCATGAGTTGCATGTGTGACGACTCAAGAGAGCATTGTATGGGCTGAAGCAAGCACCCTGTGCTTGGTACACCAGGATAGATAGCTACATCACTAGATTGGGCTTCACAAATAGTGAATCAGATGCAAACCTGTATCACATAGTGGTGGAAGGTAAGTTGTTTATCATTGTAATTTATGTAGATGATCTTATACTAACAAGTGATGATAAGCTCATCAAATCTTGTAAGGAGAACCTTGAAAGAGAGTTTGAGATGAAGGACATGGGGCTCATGCATTACTTTCTTGGCATGGAGGTATGGCAAGGAGATGGGGAGTTGTTTGTTTCTCAAGGAAAGTATTCCAATGAGATACTCAGGAGATTTCGCATGGAGAGCAGTAAACCCATGGAGACTCCTCTTGCTGGTAACTAGAGGAAGGAAGATGCTACTTTAGGAGAAGTAGTGGAAACTACTATTTATAGGCAGCTTGTGGGTTCACTCATTTACTTGCTGAACACATGACCAAATATGTGCTATGCAATTAACCAACTTAGTCAAGCGATGGTTAGGCCTATCAAGCTGTATTGGAAGGCAGAAAAGCATGTATTGAGATACCTCAGAGGCACTACTCAATTTGGATTGTGGTACAGACGGACAGAGGGAGTGAAGCTTCAAGGCTTCACCAATGCAGATTGGGCGGGGAGTCCATCTGACAGGAAGAGCTCATCAGGAGGGATCTTTAGTATTGGGTTAGCTGAAATTTCTTGGTACAATAGGAAATAGAGATCGATTGCACTCAGTTCGACAGAGGTAGAGTACATGGTTGCAACTCAAGCAGCATGTGAGGCTATCCGGATGAGGAAGATCCTAGTTGGTTTTTTTGGTCAGAAGATGGATCTGACAGTGATTTATTGTGATAATCATAGTTGTATCAAACTCTCTGAAAATCCAGTTTTTCATGATCGGTCTAAGCTTATAGATATCCGGTATCATCATCTCATAGATTGTGTATTGAGGTGGATCATGTTGTTAGATTACATTCCCACGAAGGAGAAATATGTTGACATCTTGACAAAGGCATTGCCAAGACGTAAATTTGAGTTTCATAGTGAAAGGATTGAGGTAGTGGATAATCCCTTTCTTGTTGAGAGGGAGTGTTGAGAAATGGCAACAAGAAATTCCAATTTAATTTTTCCTTGAATTAAATTGTGAATTAAAATAAATTTATTTTCTCATAGCAATTTGAAAATAATTAATTAAGTTTAATTAACTTAATTAATTTAGGAAATTCGAATTGGGAGTCTTTTAGAATACATGTATATGTTCTCCCTAACTTATAGGAGTTAAGGATGAGTTATGAATGAGTTCTAATTAGTTAACTCATTTTATTGAGTTAAGTCCAATTAAATTATTTCCAATCAATTTCGGGAACTAATAGTGAGTAAATAGCCATTTGGGACACTAGTGACCTAATTAGTGCTACTTTAGTTAACTGAAAATTCCACCATCAAAAACTCATACATGTTGATTCTAAGAAAGACCCAGTTGAGACTAGAGTGGAGGGATAGTGTACTACTTTTTTTAGATCTTTCGGAGTTCCACTGATAGTGCATGCAACCAGGAATTGATCCTTGAGGGATTGTGCTATTTTTAGAGGCTTTATTTCCCTTTAAATACAAGTTATCCTTCATAGGAATTACACATTGGAATAGATACTTGGAGAGCTTGTCAAGAGGCTAGGATTTGGCCTTAATCTTGCTTATGAGTTGGACATTGATTTTACTGAGTGTTGGGATTGTTCTAGAGAGAACAAGCGTTATCTTGATTTTCCAGATTAATACAAAACAGATAGTGGGGTTTTGAGTTGTGGATTTCCCTGGATATTTATTGTGTTATGTTCTCTTGATTCTCTTCCTCTATTGATTATTGTTTGCTCAATGGTTATGGGCTTTTGTTGTAAAGAGTAGAAGTAGATTCTTGTTTCTTGTTTTAGTAGATTACATGAAATTGTGAATCTAAAGGTTTTTCTACATGCTCTTACAATGTATTCTACTTCATCTTTGAACAAATGGTATTTGTTTTCATGTCTATGGAAGATAGTTTTTATGTCATAGAGATATGGGCTACCCAAAACTATACTACATATGTCTAATGGCACAACATCGAGTTCCACTTCATCTATGAAATTTGTAGTAATGGTGAATTTCAGTCTACACTTTCTAGCTACTTGCAATTGTGCATTGTCACACACCCATCCTAATGGATATGGATTATGATGTGGAATGGTTTCCAAGTTTAAAATTTTGGCTATGTTTTTAGAGATGAGATTGGATTGAGAGCCACTATAAAAAAGAGTATCAATTTTTCTATGTTTTGAGATTACCCTTATGTGAAAAAGTTATATCCTCTTCTTTTCATTTAGAGTTTCATTGTGTAAATTTCAAGTACTAGTGCTAGCAATTGATTCTTTTCCTTTCATACCCATGGCTGTAATTTTACTTTCATCACCTGAATCAGATCCCAAATACTGTTGAGTGGTTGCAACTATCTTTTGTTTTCCCTTGTTGTTGAATTTATTTGGTTTCATATCAGGATGAAGCTTCCAACAATGGTCTTCATCATGACCCTCTTTGGAACAATGTTTACATATTTTTTTCTCTCCTTCCTTTCTAATGGATGCATTTTTATTTCCTTTCCCTTTGAAACCCTTTCCTTTCTCTCCACCCTTAAATGACTTCTTTTTACCCTCTTCTAGAATATTTTTCCCTCTTGCTTCAAGATGAGTGACTTGCACACAAACCTCATCTAGACTAGTGGGATTAAACATAAGGATAGTATGCCTTAGGTAGCTGTGCAAACCCCCTATATACTTCAACAATGTATCTCGTGATTGCAAATCTACACCTAACATTGGAGACCTTATTCTAAATTTTTGGGTATAATCTTGCACATTTTTACCTTTAAGTTGTCTAAAGTTCTGCCAATTCATGAAGGATTCATGCATATATACTAGAGGGTAAAATTGTCTTTTAATTGCAGCAATGCAATCAGACCAAGAAATTGAGATCTTACCATGTTTTTTTTCTCTTCTTGTGTCTTGGCTTCCCACCATATTAGTGTTGCACCCTCCATTCTGAAGGAAGCTAGATGAATATTTGTTTCATCATCTTGAAGGTTTTGAATTCTTCAATAGACCTCCAACTAATGAACCCAATTTTAAAGCTTCTCTGCATTCACTTGACCATTATACATGGGCAATTAAAATTTAACATCAAGTTTTAATAGGGGTGTTTTACCAATTCCTTTTGAGGTATGTTGATGAATATGAGTAAGGGTTTTATTAGTGGAAGAGGATGAAGATGCCTATGAAATTGAAGATGAATATGATGGTGGAGGTTCACCTCCATCTCCATTAACTCCTACTCCTAAAGAACCTTCTCCTTTTGGAGGCCTGGAGCTTTCACCCTGCAGTCTTGTATTCCTCTCTTCATGGAGGACTTTTACCATCTCTATCATGTCAAAGAAATCCTTCCTAAAAATTTTATCATCCTCTTATATACTTACAGGCTCTCCTTCATGTGACATGCTTACTGAATCTTCAACTACAATTTGAGGTAGAACTGGTGGTGGATATTGTGGCAATATTGCACTTCATTCCTTGACCCAACTTCAGGGTCTTCAACTAGCTTTCCTTCTCCTCTCTTGATCTTCAACCTTGTAATCATCACATTCACTTACAAATAGTTAAATTCTCCTTGCACAAAGAAAACTAAGAGCTCTAACACTAAACTTGATATGAATGGGAAAATTAGTTTTGATGTGCTAAATCCCTCTACAAAATATTGTAAAAGTGTTTAAGGATTCGTGAGGTTAATTGTAAGTTTTATCATGAGTTTTTGCGTGTTTTTATGTAAATTTCATGTACAAATTAACATAAAAAAATAACTGAACAACAACATATAATAGACATGAACATCACCAAAACAGTATCAAAACAACACATGATGAAGGAGTTGACCCCACCTGGGCTACGTCTCCTTGGTCTAGCTTCCAATGGCTTGGCCCTCTCTATCATGATCAAAAGTGTGAATACATTAGTTTACAATGTTCAAACAAATCTAAAACCTACTTCGATGGCTCCAAAATGCCTAAAATGCATGTCTAGCCTATTTATGCCCCTGATTTGGTCAGAAAATGAACTATTCGCTCTACAAATTCCCCTAAATCCTTTCTGGATGGTGCACAACATAAAGTTTAAGCATATTGGCATATCAATATATAACAAGAAATACAGTGGCACGTTGGTAGTTGGAAAGGTTTGTTGGATGAAGGTTTGGTGTTCGACCCCCGCCCAGTCCATTCGGCCCTTTACAAGATTTTTAGTGACCACATGCTTCCATGTGGCATCCTATGGTTGGTTCACATGGCAGCCTATGGTTGACCACTAACCCACCAATGAAATTTTCCCAAATAAAAAACAATGAAATCCTGCCACTTGGCACTACCTGATTCACCATAGAAAACATAGTCAGCTGCCACATCAGCCTGCCACATTAGCAATACAGACTGCTGACTAGGTTGTCACAATTTTGCCAAATTTACCTATTTTGGAAAATGAATAGAACATGTTTCTGGGAGCATACGAAGTCCATTTAGTGTGAAACGAGTTGTGTTGGATTCAGGACAATGAGAACTACATGGTCATTCAGGTTCCACACCGATCCAACAAATTTGAATTTTGAGTAAATTTTTTAGCACCTCATCAAGAATAAAAGTAATAGTACTATCCTAATAAATACACACACAAGAATGGAAATAATCGTTATTTAACCTAAAAATTAGTTCAGAAAGTAACAACGATCATGAAAGAAAGAAAGAATGCACATTCAACAAGATTAATACCAGATCCAACAAAATAGTTCAACTTCTTTAGTACGTTTGAGTACAAACATATATTTTAAACATTAAAATAATAGTCTTACAATACAACATCCATGATACATGCATGACAATGTCTCAACTTTGAGAGCTTTAAGATATTAAGTGAAAATTCCAAGACAAACAATTACAATTACACAACACTAGCCCAAATAGTGGAACATGAAGCTACCTCTTCCTCCTCTAAAGAATGATAATCTCTCCTATGCTAAGTTATAGAAGCCAAAGATAAGAATCTAAAATACCAAGCCTTTTTCTTGAGTTATGATGGTTTATTTATAACAAGTGAAGTGACCTTTCACCTCCCCTTGTGACTCTTGAGCTCCCTCATGACTCTTGAGCTCCTCTATGTCCCTTGGACTACCTAATGACTCTTCACATTCCTCGTGTGACTCTTATACCTCCACTTTCACATTTTACATTTTCCTATTATTTTCAAAATATAAAATTACGCTTGACAAAAATGTGACCATATCCATAAAAAAAAAAATAAGTACATCATGTTCAAGCTTAAGGAAAATGCAACTTAGAAAATGTGGAATGTAGCTCCCTTGTAAGATGTTGGTACCAAGATTTATACTTTGTTGCTACGAATCCAACCTTTAGCGATAGATCTGGATTATATCTAATATTACCCTCCAATGCATATGGATATATAGTCTTGGATCCTATATGAATGATGTTCCACAACATGATTAACTTCATCTGTATCTTCATTGGATCAATTCCATATTGTAGAACATAATATTTTGTCACCTCTAACTCATCCTGAGTGGTTTCCTATCTGCTACTGCTCAAGAGATCTTTTATCTCCTTCCTTATAGCATTCCCGCTTTTCACATCCCCATGTTCACCAATATAGTTTATTTTGTTCATTCTCAATAAGGCAATAAATCCATGGTACAATTGCGCATATATTGATAAATTGTTGGTTACAAAATTAGTGAGTTACTCATAGACCTGCATAAACATTCTTATCTATAATCTATCCATTTCAACATCTCACCTTCCTTTCCTAACCAACATTGCAAGCACATTCAAATATTTAGTACACCATTCATGGATCACATCTATGGTTGCATAAGTTATCTTTAGGCCCTTCACATTCTCCTATGATCCGTTCTCTACTTAATGATAGGCTACCACTACCTCATGTAGAGTGATCATCTCCTCATACAACTACTTCATAGTGTCTTCAAGTTGCTTGAGTTCTTCAAGTATGGCTTCCTGTAATCCTTCTATGCTAGCACTATTGGAAGACACTCTTTGATTCTCGACAATGAGATGATCAATCTGTTGCTTTGCAGTAGCCAACTCTTTCTCTAACTATTCAGTCCTTTTCATCAAGAAATTTTTATTCTTTTGTTTGGCCACTGCAAAAGTTGCATTGGCTGAAGTACCTTTGTCTTTCCTTCACAATCTTATTCTTCAACTCATCAGAGGTGAATTTAGAAATATCCATGACCCTATCATCAGGTGGATGAATAATCCCCATTTCACTAAATGAGAGATGGCCACTAGTCATAAGTGGTGTGGGTTGTATGCTTGGTTTTTATGCCATCAGCTCAATATCTCTCACTTGTTAATCCTCCTCTTGATCTTCATCCATATTCTAGTCCTACAAATCTTCGTCCAAATTTCTTAAAAAATCTTCCTCCTATTTCCTTTTTTTCTTCCTCTGCTAACAGCTTATGTCGTTCCTCTCCTTCCCTTTGCTTCTTCAATTCTTCTTATTTCTACTTCTTCTATGCTTCCTCCTATTTTCTCTTCTTCAATTCTTCCTTTTGCTTCTGCATGTCTTCCTGTTGGGAAAAATGGGGAGGGGGGTGTGGTGTGGGGTGAATCAGTATTTTAACTTTCACTATTATGATTTTCCTTTTCAAACAGTATATGCTACTTTACTAAAACCAACCAGCATATGTTCGCGACTATAAATAATGAAACCAACGTATATGTAATAAACAACTAATTCATTAGATTAAATGAGAGTATGATGCATTAAGCAGTAAACAGATGCAGTAAGAATAAAAATAAATCAACACACATAAGTAGCACACATGAACACCAAGATTTTTCAGGAGGAAACCCAATGTGGGAAAAAACCACCATTGTTTTCATCTCAGTCTTCAATCTTCTTATAATAAAAAGTGTTTACAAATTTTGTACTGGTGTAGACTTTTCCAGTATGTAGGCATCTATTTGTTGAAGGCTACAACCTT
The DNA here is from genome assembly GCA_031772625.1 of Pinus tabuliformis. Taxonomy (NCBI): domain Eukaryota; kingdom Viridiplantae; phylum Streptophyta; class Pinopsida; order Pinales; family Pinaceae; genus Pinus; species Pinus tabuliformis. The sequence continues at coordinate 781,428,061 of CM062806.1, read as the reverse complement.
CTCTCATTTCCAGTTTCTACTAGAAGGGAGATCCAACCCCCTAGCCTTGTATTGGCTGATATGTTTACCAATATGTAGGCACCAACCTACAGAAGGCTACTACCTTCACTCTTCCTCCAAGGACCACGTTTCATAAATTTTCAGATTGGATACTTCGGGTGCATAACAACACAATATGAAGGCCACTTTTCATCAAATTTTCATACTAGACCCATCAGTAACATTGAAGCTCAAAATCAATCACCACTGCGATAACTACATCTTCCAACAATCAATCAATATGAACAATCAGATCACTGTCACCATAACATAGAGCTGAACCCAGAACAATGCATCAACAATCAAAACCAAATGCAACCTCAAAAATCATATGTCAGAATGTATACGCTACTTCAGTGAAGCCAACCTGCATGTATACACTACTTCCTTTAACCAAACCTGCATATAGCTCTAAAAATAGTGAATCGTAAAAACCTCTAAATCAAAATTGTACCAACCAGAATATTCTAAAGATCTACTATCAAATTACAGAGTTCTAAACAGATAGTAGAAACGATCACCTTTCTTAAATAATCAATCAATTAGACTCAATCTCCTTATACATTCAGTTCTATTTTCATATCTAATGAAGACATCATTGATAGACAACAGTAAAATAGCAACACTGATCATATAGATCAGTCATCTCTGAACAACAAGCTTTTCTTCTGCATACGCTACTTGGAGGAGTTGAACCAACGTCATGTATATGTGCCTTCACCAAGGTGAACCAACTTATAGATCTGAGAATAATAACTTATAACTTCACAACTATTCCAAACTTCAGTCATACCTAGATCATAACATTTACAGGATAAAACATACGTTAGCATTCAGATCTATCCCAACAATTATCAGATCATACAATGATAATTCATTTCAGGTCTCATGATCCTGATCCAACAATGTATCCAAAGGTTCACAAGATATTTCAGATCATATCATAAAAATATCCCTTACAACATAAAATATAATTCAGATAGAAGTATTCATGAAAACCCTTTTGCTTGCAAACTTAGCCCTTTGATATTCTCCTCCTTATATGCTTTTAGCCTTTCTCAATATCTCAGACAAAAACAACACTTAGAACCTATGGTATTCTTAAATGGGATCAAGTAACCATTATTTCGCTCAATATTGTGGGTTAATACCATGGTATGGACCCTTGGTATTCTTTAACTTTAATTTTCCATCCCATACACGCTTTTCTTCTTGTGAAAGTGTGTGCATATGTATACGCTCTTTTTTTCTGTGAACCCGCTTGTATAAGCTACTTGGACTAGGTGAACCCACGTATACAACTTAAAATAAATTAAAAAATTCTTTTTCTTCAATTGCTTGATCCTGATCTATAATCCTATGTTCCAACATCCTGCTCTTATGTACCATTTTCCTGGTACCTCTGAATTGACCTGTTATAATGTGAGATGCCCTTTATCAAATCTGAACTGACTTATGAGTGGGTTGCCATTAAGGACAACACCTATACCATAATGCCAACAGTCTCCCCCTTTAGACTTGATGGAACCATATTGTTGTTGATTACTTCAAGCTGAAGAACCTATTAGATATATCAAGCAACACCAAGATACTTTCTCCCTTTGACATCAAGGGCAAGAGGCAGACCAAGATATTCTCCCCCTTTAAGATGCACTATGTTGTCCATGCTCCCCATGAGTACATGCAGAGTCTACAGAGATAATTTCGAAAGAATAACATGAATCTATAACTCAACTAAGTGAGTATGACCTCCCTATCACCAATGACTCATACCTACATCAATCACCCAACCAAGTGGGGATATACCAAATGTTCATACATGACTGAAAAATTGCAATTATTACATCATCCTTCCCATGCATAATGGGGTTACAAATTACATCATATGTCGAAAAGGACTCATTAATAGACTATGAGAGATAGAGACATATAATTACACCATAGGTCTTTACATGACCTTTACAACAAATGATATGAATATCTGAGACCATAGTTGAATTCATCAACCATGATGGCAAAAATGCATAATGTTTTTGAAGGCTAATGCTCCCCTGAACCAATGCTACCTGCGCATTGTCAACAAATCATTCATCAAATCATATTCATCAGTCAAATAAACAACAATGAACAAATCATATCAGCAGACTGTAACCATCAATATCAGACTAAACACTCATGTCAGAAACTAATTTTGAGTCTGACCCACTATTTTTCTATAAAATATATATATATATGCTCCTGCAGCCACAGAAACTCACGTATATACGTGACTCTTCTTTATGAAACCTGCATATAGGAAACATTCCTTTGAAAACTAGATATAACAGCAGGACGATACATAAACTACTCCCAACTTTTGTCTGAGATATTCAAATGTTTCTCTGGGAAGCAATTTGGTAAATATAGTAGCAACATGTTCTTTGGAGGGAACATATTCCAATTTAACCTTTTGTTCAAGAACTTGTTCTCTTAGAAAGTGGTACTTAATGGGTATGTGCCTGTTATTGGAGTGCATGACTAGATTTTTCGAAATACTAATGGCACTTGTATTATGACATAGAATGGAAATGGGTGGAGATGACGTTATTTAAATATCTTGCAATGTTTGCATCATCCAAAGTAGTTGTGTGTAGCAAGATGCAACAACCACATATACTGCTTCAGTTGTAGATAAGGCAATCAAACTTTGTTTCTTGCTGAACCAAGATACTAATCATGATCCCACATAGAATGCACCTCCACTAGTGCTTTTTCGATCATCAACATTTCCAGCCCAACCTGCATCTATATATGCATGAAGAGTGAGATCTGTATTTTTAGGATACCATAGACCAAATTCTTGAGTTCCTTGGAGATATTTGAATATTATCCTTTTTACAGCCTGAAGATGTGATTCCTTTCGATTAGCTTGTAAGCTTCCAACAATTCCTACTGCATGCATGATATTTGGTATTGTACCTGTTAGATAAAGTAGACTTCCAATCATAAATCTGTATGTTGGTTGATTCATTGTAGGAGATTCAGCATTAGAAATGAGACTACATCCTATTACCATTGGAGTACATACTGGTTTAGAATCTTCCATTGCATACTTCTTCAGAATCTACTTGAGATATTTAGTTTGTGAAGGAAAGATTCCATCTTTTTTTTATTATACTTGTAGATCAAGAAAATAAGTTAGTTCACCAAGTAAAGACATTTCAAATTCTTGCTTTATAACAGAAGCAAAGTTTTGACTCATAGATTCTTCATTGCTGCCAAATATGATATCATCAACATAAACAACAATAATTAACAGTTTATTATTCTCAATTTTTGTGTATAAGTTGTTGTCTACAGATCTTTTTGTGAAACCTTGTTGTTGAAGATATTTGTCAAGATGATAATACCATGCCCTTGGAGCTTGTTTCAATCCATATATAGCTCTTCTGAGTTTTCATACAAGCTTTGCATCATTTCATAGAATGAATCCTTCTGGTTGTTCAATATAAACTTCTTCTTCTAAATATCCATTAAGAAAAGAAGATTTTACATTCATTTGATACACTTTGAATTTTCGAAAACTTGAAAGAGCTAGAAACATTCTTATGGCTTCAAGTCTAGTAATGGGTCCAAAAGTTTCTTCAAAGTATATACCTTCTTGTTGAGCATATCCTTTACAAACAAGCCTTTCTTTATTTTTAATAACCTCTCCATTTTCATTCGACTTATTCTTGAATATCCATTTTGTTCCTATAACATTTTTTCATGAGGTCTAGGAACTAATTCCAAAGTATCATTCTTTTCAATTTGGTAAATTTCTTCATCCATGGCCTTAACCCAACATTCATATTTGCTAGCTTCATTAACATTATATGGTTCTATGGAGGATAGTAATGCTAGATAACTACAAGAGTTCTTCTTGTTTGTACTCTAGACCCTTTTTCTCCTAGAATTTGAGATTCTCGATGATTCTTTTGAACATACCTGGATGGAGCCTTTTCCATGTCAGTTGTATCATCTTCTAATACTTCATTCCTTAGATCATTTTGATTTGATACAAGAAATAATTCACTGTCTTCATAATTATCATCTTCCTTTGTTGATTTCACCTATTCCGGATTTCTGCATGCTTCATCGATTACAACATCAATGCATTCAACAATTTTTCGAATTCTCTTATTATAACATTTGTATCCTTTACTTCTAGATGAATAACCAAGAAATATTCCTTCGTCTACTCTGGGTTCAAACTTACCAAGTTTTTCATTAGTCTTTTTGATGTAACATTTTCTTCTAAAAACTATGAAGTGTTTTACAGTGGGAGGCTTACCATACCAAAGTTCATATGGAGTTTGATAACTATTTACATGAACATGAGCTTTGTTGAGAATATTTACTGCAGTGTGTGCAGCTTCAACCCAGAAGGTGTCAGGAGTTCCAGATTCATTAAGCATAGCTCAAGCCATTTTTTTGAACTGTTTTATTCATTATTTCCACCACACCATTTTGTTGAGGAGTTCTGGCAACAAAGAACTATCTTTTTATTCCATGTTGTTCACAAAATTCATCTGATATGAATTCTCCTCCTTGATCAGATCTGAGACATTTGGTTTTTAGATCTAATTCATTTTCAACTAAAGCTTTGAAGACTTTAAAATTTTCAAATGCTTCATCTTTATGCTTTAATAATCCAATCCAGCACATTCTAGAAAAATCATCAATGAATAAAATGTAGTATTCTTCTCCACAAGGTGACTTTTTCCTTGTTGGCCCACACAAATTAGTATGAATGAGTTCAAGAGGCTTACTTGTTGATCCTTCTTTGGAATTGAATTGAACTCTAGTTTTCTTACCAAATTGACATGGTTTGCATATGGTATTTTCTGGGATGATGATATCTGGAAGTTCACGAACTGCGTTGAGCCTGCATGCTTTTCTTATTTGAGCAATGCTTAGATGCCCCAATCTTCTATGCCATAACCAGTTCTCATCTATTTTTCTTAGATAGAAATTTTCTTGATCTCCTTTTAGTATACATAGATTTCTTGGAGTTATTGTACCTTTGATATGGTCTTTCCTTTGTCAAGCTCACGAACCACACATTCTTTTGATAGAAACACAACTTCATTTCCTTGATCACACATTTGACTAACACTCAACAAGTTATGCTTTAAACCATCAACACACATAACACTTCTAGCTTTAACCTTTTCTTTTAAATAAACAAAAACCTTACCCTTAATGACAAAGGGTGTGTCATTTCGAAAAGAAACATTATTTTCCTTTTCTAAAGCTTTGTAAGGATGGAGTTTATCTTTATCATCGGTCATGTGTTTAGAGCATCTGCTATCAATGTACCACTGATTTTCTTGTCCTTATGCAAATAGAGCTATGCCACATCTTTCTGACTGAAGTTCCTTCCTTTTCCATACCTTGGAATTTGATGATGCTTGTTCCTTTTGAATTGTTGGCCGAAATTTTCTCTAGCATTCAGATTCTTCATGACCAAAGTTATTGAAAAATGAACATTCCATTTCATTTTCAAGAGGATAAAAGTTATTATAAGATATTTTCTTGATTCTTGTCACACTCCTTTGTTTTATTGCTTCTCTAGTCATGATAGTCTTGTAAGAAACACATTGAGCAGTGTTATGACCAAATTTATGGCATGAAAAACATTATCTGTTAAAGAAAAAGTTTATGTGATCATAAAATATTTTGGTTTTGTTCACCTTTTGATTGGTGCTTCTATTGATGTTCACCCTTGGAGTAAAATGAGGATGATTTACCTGGGGAGTACCTTTAGGTTTTTGCTGAGGATTGATGCATTATTCATTGGTTTTTGCTGCATCAAGATAGCTTCTGGTGCTAACTGAAGGATTTTCTGGTTAGGATGTTTCTCCAATGTATCCAAGACCAGTCTTTATAAGAAGAGAACGTTGAACCTTGATGATTTCATCTAAGGTTTCTGATCCTTTAGCAAATCTAATATTAAGAGATTTTGTCTTCTCAAGTTCTTTTCTTAGACCTAATACTTCACATTCTAATATTTCATTATGCTTTTCTCTTTCAGTGAGTTGATGTTTCAAAGTGTCTATGGCCATATTATTTTCTTCCAAATAGATTTTAAGTTTAGTGATTTCTTCAAGAAAATCTTCCTCTTCTAAGGCATCCATAAAATGAGTATTGTCATAAGCCATGAGTAGTTTAAAATCTTGTTCAGATTCATCTTCATCACTATTAGACAAACCATCACTATCTTCATGAGTATAATAAATTCTTCTATTAAAAAAATATTTCCTATTACCTTTTGTAGACTTCTTTCCTTTTTCATGATTATCTTTATGAGGACATTTAGCAGCATAATGGCCAACTCTATCACAAGCAAAACATTTAAATTGAAGCTTACCTCTGAATCTTCCAGAACCTCATTGAAGCTTCTTTACAAATTTTACCTCATCTTCTTCTGAAATATATATTGATTCCTTGAGATATTCCTTTTCTTTTCCCTTTGTTGAAGCTTTGAAAGCAGCTTCTCTAATATCGAATGGACCTCCTTTCCTCATTTCAAAGGCAGTTAAAATTCCATGAAGTTGAACAATAGTAATAGATTGAATATCCTGCTTCTCTTCTATGGCAGATACTTTTGACTCAAATTTTGAAGACAGAAATCTCAAAATGTTCTCTACTAAAGTAACCTCCTTTATTTCTTCACCTAGATTCTTCATACAATCTAAAATCTCATCTACTCGTAAAAAGTAACTAGCAATACTTTCATCAATATGCATCTTCAAAGTTTCATACTGAATTATGAGAGTTTGGAGCTTAGCATGTTTTACCTAGTAGTCTCCTTCATACCTCTGAATTATTTTGTCCCATATTTCTTTGGCTGTGTTAAGCTGCATGACTTTGACGAATTCTGATTCTGATAAACTTCACAATAACGCATTGACAGGTTTGGCATTTTTTTCATATGCTTTCTTTTCTGTTGGATATGTGGGGACTACTATTGGATATTTGTATCTTCCTTCCACAATTTCCCAAACATCAGCTCCAAGTGACTGAAGATAGGCTCTAGTTCTTATCTTCCAATATGCTAAGTTATTTCCATTGAAGATTGGTGATCTAATAGATCCCATGTCTTCATGATTGTCATCTTGACAAATCTCCCTTCAAGCGATCAAGCTTATTCTGAAGGACCTCCTCTGATAACAATTGTTGGGAAAAATACTTGGGGGGGGGGGGGTGGTGAATCAATATTTTAACTTTCACTATTATGATTTTCCTTTTCAAACAATATACGCTACTTTATTGAAACTAACCAGCATATGTCTGTGACTGTAAAGAATGAAACCAACGTATATGTAATAAATAACTAAGTCATTATCTTAAATCAGAGCGTGATGCATTAAGTAGTAAACAGATGCAGTAAGAACAAAATAAATAACACACATAAGTATCACACATGAATACCAAGATTTTTTAGGTGGAAACCCAATGTGGGAAAAAAACATCGTTGTTTTCATCTAAGTCTTCAATCCTCTTATAATAAAAAGTGTTTACAAATTTTGTATTGGTGTAGACTTTACAAGTATGCAGGCATCTACCTGCTGAAGGCTACAACCTTCTCTCGTTTTCCAGTTTCCACTGGAAGGGAGCTCCAACTCCCTTGCTCTTGTACTGGCTGATATGTTTACCAATACGTAGGTGCTAGCCTACAGAAGACTACTCCCTTCACTCTTCCTCCAGGGACCACGTTTCATAAATTTTTTGACTCGATACTCCTGGTGCATAACAACACAATATGAAGGCCATGTTTCATCAAATTTTCATACTAGACCCATCAGTAACATTGAACCTCAAAATCAATCACCACTACAATAACTACATCTACCAACAATCAGTCAATCTGAATAGTCAGATCATTGTCACCAGAACACAAAGTTGAACCCAGAACATTGCATCAACAATCAAAACCAAATGCAACCTCAAAATAATTTTTCAAAATGTATACGCTACTTCAGTGAAGCCAACCTGCATGCATACACTACTTCCTTTAACCAAACTTGTGTATACCTACAAAAATACTGAATATTAAAAACCTCTGAATCAAAATTGTACCAATCATAATATTCTGAAGACCTCCTATCAAATTACAGAGTTCTAAACATATAGTAGCAAAGATCACCCTTCTTACTCAATCAATCAATCAGAATCAATCTCCTTATACAGTCAGTTATACTTTCAGATCTAATGAAAATATCATTGGCAGGCAACAGTGAAACAACAGCACTAATCAAATAGATCCTTCATCTCTAAACAACAATCTTTTCTTCTACATACACTACTTGGAGGAGCCAAACCAGCGTGTATATGCACCTTCACCAAGGCGAACCAGTGTATAGATTTGAAAATAATAACTTATAACTTCACAGCTATTCCAGACTTCAGTCATACCTAGATCATAACATTTACGGGATAAAACATGCATTAGCATTCATATCTAGCCCAAGAATTATCAAATCATACAATGATAAGTCATTTCAGGTCTCATGATCTTGATCAAACATTGCATCCAAAGGTGCCCAAGATATTTCAGATCATATCATAAACATAGCCCTTACAACATAAAATATGCTCCAGATAGAAGTATTCATGAAAACCCTTTTGCTTGCACACTTAGCCCTTTGATCTTTTCCTCCTTATATAGTTTTAGCCTTTCTCAATACCTCGGACCAAAGCAACACTTACAACCTCTGGTATTCTTAGACGGGATCAAGTAGCCGTTATTTCACTCAATATTGTGGGTTAATACCATGGTATGGACCCTTGGTATTCTTTAACTTTAATTTTACTCAATTTTCCATCTCATACGCGCTTTTATTCTTGTGAAAGTGTGTGCATACATATACACTCTTTTTTCTCTGTGAACCCGCTTGCATATGCTACTTGGACTAGGTGAACCTGCATATACTACTTAAAATAACTTAAAACACTCTTTTTCTTCAATTGCTTGATCCTGATTTGTAATCCTATGTTCCAACATCCTGTTCTTCTATACCATTTCCCTGTTACCTATGAATTGACCTGTTACAATCTGAGCCACCCTTTATCAAATCTGAAATGACTTGTAAGTGGGTTGCCATCAAGGAAAACACCTGTACCATAATGCCAACACTTCCCACTTATTATTTTCATGTTCTTCTCTTTGTTTATGTTCCTCCTCCTAATTGTGCTCTTCTTTCTACTTCTACTCTTATCCATGTTTCTTCCTCCTTACTTATTCCCACTCTCTCCTTTTCTTTTCTTCTTCAATTTCACCCTTGGTATGTGGATCAACTTTTAATTTCATGTTCCTCTCCTTTGGATCATGTCTCAAATTCCTCTTTGGCCCAACATCAACCTGAGACACAACTTCCTTTTGGGTCCCCTCATGATTCATATCTGGCATATGATTTCAATGAGAAGGGCCCACCTCATCACCTAGTCCAGCTACTCTGGAAGCATTATACCAATTATTAATCTTCTCCTCACATTCCCAAGAGTCAGAAACATATGGTCAGGTGAAATGTAAGTTTGCGCAATGTCACTTGCATATTCCATGTTAGGTCCTTATATTACTAGTGTAGCCCCCATATTGTTGTTATTGTGTACCATATAATCCGACTATTTTTATTATTGTGCCCTTACATTAATATCGTCCTATAGGCCCTAATTATATTTTGACCCTTTAAAGTCCTATATATACCAAAGAGGTCTTGTCATTTGTATCATTGAAGAATTGTTCATTTATTTGATGTAAAGGGGGTTTCCCCATCGAAGAGGATTATTTTGAAGTCATTAATCTATGTTTTATTTTATTTTTTTAATTGGCTTCATAACATTTGGTTTCAAAGCTTTGGATCCTAGGGTTTTGCTTCTTCAAATAGGTCACCTTCAAATTTTCACTATAACATTTTTTATGCAAGGGTTTAGAAGCTGAAATTTCTACCACGTGGAACTAAAATCTTGATGAACATATGTAAAAATTTAAGATATTTTTTTTGCATTTTTTTTATAGAAATGGTCTAAGGAATTTAGGGTTTCTACAAGCTCTAGAATTTTGTCTCAAATAGGTGTTCTGAGGAAACTCATCATAAATTTCTCTTTGTGCATAAAATTCGAATTTCATAAAAATTTACTGAAATTGCACGGAATTTAGTTTTGTTTGTATTAGATTTAGGGCCAAAGGTTTTAAAAATGACAAGTGGCATCCCATGCTATTTCACTTTACTGAACTAGTCCATAATCAGGTCATCTTGGGAAAATTGGCATAACTTTATCTTGAAGAATCCAATCTTGATATAATTTAAGGGGTTGGAATTAAGACACATATGGCTACCACAAAAAAAAAAAAAAATTATACTTTGGAGAGGCAAAATCACCAAGATAAAGTAGTTACAAGGTTAGCATTATCAATAAGTTCAAAATCAATTTCTAAAAGGTGTGTATTTTTAAATTTGCATAATTTTTATTTGACAAATAAGTTTGAAGTGATCCAAAGGGCATATTGAAGCATAGATATCATTAATTGTTTCCAAAATCCCCCCAAAAAAAAAAAAAAAATCCACACCCATTAATCCCTCAGAAAGATATACTATGACTCATGAAGAAGGAGAAATGCAACATAATATATCAAAATTGCGGGAACAATTTTTGCTCTCACAAAGAGAAACAAAAAATGAATAGGGAGTGATGAAAAGGTTTTAAAAAGTTGTTGCGAGAAAGGTTTCCTAATGGTGGCAAGGTAGTCCATGAAACTCATGATGAGAATAAAAGGAATATGAATCATGATTTTAGAGACACTAAGTTATGGTTGAAGATCAACCATATTAAAAAGATTGATATGAGGAAGTTTTATGGCAAGGATCTTGTAACATGGATACTACAGATGGAGAAATTATTTGATCTAAATGTTGTGCCACACACACAAAAGGTACACATTGCATATTTATATTTATAACCCAGTTAGTTTGTGTGGTATCAATGGCTTTGTTCTCATAAATCAATTGTCACTTGGACAATGTTTATGGAAGAGTTAATAGCACATTATGAGGATACAAAAAGCAATAATTTGTTTAACCAATTGAAAAATCTCAAACAAAAGGTTTCAATGGTGGAGCACATCGATGGCTTCAAAATATTGAATATCTAGGTAAGTGATATTCTAGAGGATCATATGATTGATGTATTCATAGGGACTTTAAAGGATAACATCCAACATGAGATTCACCTTTGGGAACCTAATTCATTAAAAATTGCATTCATGGTGGCAAGAAAAGAAAGAAAAAATATGGCAACAAGGAGGTCTACCACTCACAACAATAAAGATGGAAGTGTTGTTTCTTTTAGCCTCCCACAACCTATAAGTTTTAAACCACAAAAACGGGAGGAAAAAAGAGAAAATAGGATTTGTTACTGTTGTGATAGAAAATACACTAAAGGCCATAAGTGTGCTGAGCAGAAATTATTTTACATAGATTGTGAAGAGGAGGAATAAAATGAACAAGAAACATTAAAAGAAGAGGATATACATCAAGAACCAACCCCATATAAGTAAGAAATGAATCCAAAAATATCTTGTAATGCATTAGCGAGAATTACCACTCATCAAAATCTTAAGATAAAATGATATATCAAGAAGAAAAATGTAATAGTGTTGGTTGATTTGGGTAGTACCCATAATTTTACTCATTGTAAGATAACCAAGGAATTGAATTTCTTTATATATCCAACACCAAAGTTTCAAGTGATGGTTGCAAATGGAGGAACTATAAATTACTCAAATACCATGGGGGAATATATATCGAATAGTCCAACGCTTTCCATTCCAATGGGTGGTGTTGATGTTGTATTGAAAGTCCAATGGTTACAATCTTTGGGGACGATAACTTTTAATTTTCAAGAAATTTTCTTGAATTTTTTTTGGGAAGGAAAGGAAATTGAATTAAGAGGTATCACAGGGAAACCAATCAATATAATAAACTCTAATGGCATGAAAAAATATTTTTAGGAAAGGACAACAAGGAGTAATTGCACAATTATTCTCACTTGATGTTCAAACATCGAAATCATTAATTTATCAAAATCTCCAAATATCCTTGGACAATCATTCCAAGCCATTTTAGACTCCAAAAGGTTGCCCACCTATTTGTGATCATGATCATGTTATTCACTTGATTCCAGGAATTTTTCCTCCAAACATTAGACCTTACAGATATCCTTATGCCCAAAAGAGTGAAATTGAATGTAAGGTTGCAAAATGTTAGAGGTAGGTATAATTCAACCTAGCCAAAGTTTTTTGTCTCCTCCACTAGTATTGGCGCATAAGAAGGATGGATCATGGTGTATGTGTCCATATTATCGAGAGCTCAATACGTTCACTATTAAGGATAAATTTTCCATTCCTGTCATTAATGAATTCTTCGATGAATCACATGGAGCAATTTGCTTCACCAAGTTGGATATTCATTTCGAATATCATCAAATTAGAATGAAGAGAGAATAAATTCCAAAAACAACAGTCAAAACTCATGAAGGGAATTATGAATTTCTACTCATGCCTTTTGGCCTTACTAATACACCTTCCAAATTTTAAGGTTTGATGAATTCCACTTTAAAAACTCTTTCTAAGATAATTTGTGTTAGTATATTTTGATGATATACGAATCTACATAAATTCTTGGAAATATCATGTTCAACATGTTGACAGGGTGCTTAAACTACTGTAGGAGAAACATTTGTATGAAAAGCCTTGTCAAACATTTCTTTGTGGTATAGAAGGTGGAATATTTGGGTTATATTGTATCTTGTGAATATTTTAAGGTAGATTCTAACAAAATCAAAGCCATCAAGGAATGGAAAATCCCCACAACCTTAAAGTGTCTTCGAGGATTTCTTAGTTTGACTGGGTATTATCACAAGTTTGTTAAGAATTATGTGAAAATATCAGCATCTCTAACAAAATTACTGAAGAAAGATGCATTTTTTTGGACTCCAAAAGGAACTAAGGCCTTTGAACATACTAAAGAGGCAATGTACCAAGCTCTAGTCTTAGATACACCACACTTCACAAAAACCTTTATTGTGGAATGTGATGACTCAGGAAATGGAATTGGTGTTGTTTTAATGCAATAAGGAAGACCCATTTCTTTTGAAAGTCATCCAATCAAGGGAAATTATTTACAAAAAACTATTTATGAGAAGGAAATGTTGGAGATAATACAAGCCCTAAAGAAATGGCACCCTTACCTAATGGGAAGACACTTCAATGTAAAACCATATCATGATAGTATTGTTCAAATCTTCCGGAAAAATCACATTGAGAACAAAGGGTTGATGCATTTCGAACCCAAATCTAGGTTCATCATCAGGGCCAGGATGAGGGGAAAGATTAACTAACAGAAATATATAAATCTCAAAGATGAAACGGTAAATTCCCAATGGTTAAATAAAACATGTGAACTTTACAGGATCAAAGTCAAATCATTTAATTTTTATTTTTATTTTAGTCTATTTTATTTTGAATTTTTAAATTTAAAAATAGATTCTAACAAATTATATATATATATATATAGTAATAATAATAATAATTAATTAATTTAATTAGATTCTAATTTTTGTTATTAAAATTTTTTATTTAAAAAAATAAAAATATAAAAGATAAAAATACAAAAATAAAAATAAAATCAAGATATTTATATATATCAAATAAATAACCAAAATGATAGATTTTATGAAAAAAAAAAAACTCAACAAGGGAGAGAACAAAGATAAGGGACCCACGAGTTGTTTAACTTCCATCCATCGTCCCTATTAAGAGTATTTCTCCTTTCAAGAAAGGATGATGGTTCTTTCTCCCACCAGGTGTTTCGTAAGAAAACCCATAGTGAGCAGTTTCTTCATGTGAATTCTCCTCACTTTCCAGCCCAAAAACTAGGTGCTTTCAATACTCTAGCTACTAGGAAAATTCGGGTTTCGGATGAAAACCATCTAATGGATGAGAAAAACCATCTCTTTAATGTCTTCGAGAAGAATGGTTATAGCAAGTTGCAAGGCTTCAGAGCCTTTTTAAAAGCTAGTCGGGGACCTAATTCTAAAAAAGAGGTTAGGGTGGACTCTATTGTCCAGCTTCCCTTTATCCAAGGGACGACTGACAAAATTGCTAGAATTTTTAAGAAGCAAAGGATTGGCTCCACCTTTAGACCTTTTAAAACCATTCATAGCTCTTTAAGATCTATCAAAGACCCTAATGATCCCAAATGCATGAAAGGTGTTTATTTAATCCCATGTTTGTGTGGAACCCCCTACATCGGTGAGACTGGTCATTCCATTTGACAAAGGATTCAGGAGCATGCAATGGACCTTAAGCATTGTAGGACCCGCTCATTTGCTCTAGTCGAACATGCTGAATTAATGAAGCACCATATTTTCTTAGAGGATTCTAAGGTCCTCGCGAGGGTTGATCATTTCCATCACCGAAAATTAAGCGAAGCCATTGAAATTGAAAAGAGGAGAAATGCTCTTAATAGGGACGAGGATGGAAGTGAAACAACTCGTGGGTCCTTTCTCTTTGTTCTATCCCTTGTTAGGTTTTTTTTTTTTTTAATCTATCATTTTATTTATTATTCCTTTATTTATTTGATATATAAAAATATATTTTTATATCTTCATTTTATTTTTATTTTCATATTTTTATCTTTTTTTAAATGAAATTTGTTAATAACAAAAATTAGAATCTAATTAAATTAATTAATTAATTATTAATATTATTATTATTATAATTAATATATATATATATATCTGTGTGTGTGTGTGTGTGTGTATACACACACACACACACACACACACACATATATATATATATATATATAATAAAATTTGTTAGAATCTATTTTTAAATTTAAAAATTCAAATAAAATAGACTAAAATAAAAATAAAAATTAAATGATTTGACTTTGTTCTTGTAAAGTTCACATGTTTTATTTAATCATTGGGATTTACCATTTCATCTCTGAGATTTATATATTTATGTCAGTTAATCTTTCCCCTCATCCTGGTCCTGATGATGAACCTAGATTTGGGTTCAAAACACATCGACCCTTTATTCTCATTGTGATTTTTCCGGAAGATCTAAACAATATATCATGAATCACATAAGCATAAAGTCTGAGATATCATGATAGTCTTAAATACTTTTTGGAACAAATATTATCTTCATAATGGTAGTAAAAATTGATAACAAAGATGTTGAATTATGACTTCCAAACAATCTACAAATAAGGGAAGAAAAATTTTGTTGCAGATGTACTCTCAAGAAGGGATGAGGATGTGGAAGCATTGCTCTGCGAAATTTTTATTATCCAAGATGATTGGATAACTGAAGCAAGGGATGAATGGAAGAATGATGAAGAGGTGTGGACACTCATTCAAAAGTTGCAGCAAGATCCCAGTACATTTGATACAATATATGGAAAAATGATTCATTATGGTACAAAGATCGCTTATATCTATGTAAGAACTCCCAACTCAAAAAACATATTATTTTGGAATTTCACACATCTCCTTTAGGAGGGAACTCAATATTTTAAAAAACTTACCATGGGGTCAAGAAGGAATGTTTTTGGTATGGCCTTAAATATGATATTCAAAATTTTGTGGCAGAATTTTTGGTTTTACAACAAAATAAAGTTGATACAACTAAAACCCCTAGTCTATTACAACCTTTATCCATTCAAAGTTAGAATTGGGAGGAGGTCTCGATGGATTTTATCCCAGGTTTACCAATTCCGAAGGAAAGAGTGTCATCATTGTAGTAGTTGATACACTTACCAAGTATGCAAACTTTTGTGCATTATCTCATCCTTTCAAAGCCAGTACAATTGTTGTTGCAATTATGGAAAACAATTCAAAAGATTCAAGAAAACCTAAAGATTATTGTAAGTGACAAAGGTACCATTTTCACTGGAAATTTTTGGACAAAATAATTTTCTTTCCTTTGTACTCAATTAGCTCATATTGTATCTTATCATCCTCAATTTGATGCGAAAACGGAGATAGTGAACAAATGTTTGGAAGGATATCTTCGTTTCATTGTATTTAATATACACATGCAAAAGACCACATGGTTACCTCTAGTACTATGGTGGTATAACACTTCCTTCCATACCACAACAAAAATAACCCCATTTATGGCGCTTTATGGATATCATCCACCATCCATCACATCATCTTTAAGAGAAAATTATAAGGTTCAAGAAGTGGAAGATCACATTAAGCATCAACAACAAGTTCTCCAAATCTACAAGGATAACCCAACTCTAGTGCAAAATCGAATGAGACAACAAGCATATCAACATCATAGTTACATAAGTTTTGAAATAGGTGATTGGGTTTTTTATTGTTACAACCATACAAACAAATATCCCTCAAACAAGATAAGAAGGATAATAAATTATCATCCAAGTACTATGGTCCTTACAAGGAGTTGCAAAATATTGGTACTATGGCATAGAAATTGGAGTTGCTTGCATCTTCCCAAGTACACTTATTTTTCCATGTTTCATGCTTAAATAAGGTTAGATGTAGAAAGATTCTAATTCAAATAATATTTCCAGAACTTGACAAGATAATAAAAATCATATTGTAGCTTGAAGCAGCCGCTCGAAGAACTTACCTATTGAATATTCCATATGGGAGGATGATTACTTTATACAAAAGCATCCATAACTACTCAAGCATTGAGGAAAACACTTTTTTGAAGGACAGGGGCATGTTAGGTCCCTATAATACTAGTGTAGCCCCCATATTGTTATTATTGTGCCCCATAGAAGACCACTATTATTATTAGTGTTCCCTTACATTATTATTTTTATGTAGACCCTAATTATATTGTGACCCTTTAGACTCCTATATATACCAAGGACATCTTGTCATTTGTATCATCAAATAATTGTTCATTTATGTGATGTAAAGGAGGTTTCCCCTTCAAAGAGTCTTATTTTCAAGTCATTGATTTATCTTTTCTTTTGTTTTTTGTTTTGGTTTCATAAAACTCAGTCATATCAATGAAAGATTATTTCTCTGAATCTGCGGTGAATAAGTTCAAAAATATTTTCTTTTTCTATCTACATACTTTGTAGTTCATATGACCGAACTTGTAGAGGGAAGCTATGCCATGAGGATTTCTTGTTCTTCTACAACTACTGCAGCAATCTTAAGCACAGTTGATAACCAATCTCCTGCATGACAATTTTGTCTATCACATACTTTCGCATAAGATGTGGAGGTTTATAAGATCCAAATACGCTGATATATGTGTCTTGAGAAGAAGAAAACCAATATGCAACTTCAGTAACAACTTATTTGGCTTTGCCAGTCATGTAGGGTGCCTCGACCACAAATATTATCTGATAAATCACAGCAAAGAAATTCTCAGATAATTTGTCATATACTCCCCTATAACTAACTTTTGATATTTGTTTGCAATGGATGTTGACAGAGGGTTATTATATGGTCCTTTTCCACTCTAATCTTAGAAACTCATTTCAAGCACAAATGCCATCAAGTAGGTTAGTGTACATATAGAACTCAAGTGTAACCTTTTTCACCTTTGACACATTTATATGTAGTTGTTGAGGTAGTATATCTGACCAACTAAAGATATTTCCTTCTTACACAATTAGGTTAAGCATATAAATCTATCCATCTTTAAAGAACTCAGTTCTCTCATGGCATACAATCTGCAACACATAGCTGTGAGGTATTGATTTAATTTCCTTAGTGACTTTGTCTTGTAGATGCCCTCAGGCTTTTAGCGAAATTTTCTTGGTTCTTGCCACCATGTCATAAGAATATCCTTTGTACCTATATGAGACCAAGTTGCATAGAACCTTGAATTCAAATACTCCCTTGGACTCAGAATATTGTAGTAAGAGTGGAGATCATGGGGATGAAATGTCAACGAGATCTTTCCCACTTGCATTGTTCAGAATCTATTGTTGTTGCTACAACACCCTCCAAAATTTCACTAAATTCAAATTTTGGACCCTACTTCACTGTCATATCTAATGTTTCCTTGGTCATAAAGTGTTTTTTCAAGTAATATTATATGTTTCAAGTGTTATTTATCATCCTATGTTTCATCACACTAATTAGACATGTTTAGTGTATGTCATGGTCATAACGCCTTTGTTGTTGTAAAATGACACTTTTTGGTGGCAATGGCACATACTTTATCAATTTTATCTGGGGAATGTATGTAAAGTGGTTTTTGGATGTCTATTTATCATTTTTAAAGCTTGTATAAGTTTTCTTGATGAGTTGTTATGTGTCACACATGATTCTATGTCTAAACTCATTTTTTTCACCCCTCATTCGATCCTCCAGACTTGGAAAAATTTTGGTTGCAAAGTGAACCTATCAACTCTAGGAGCACAAAATAACACTTTCAAGCTTCTAGCAAGAGTCCCTCATTGTTTATAAGTGTTACATGCACCCTTGAAGAGAGCATAACACACTCCTTAAGAATCTTTCCCCTTCCTTATTCTGAATTGTGCCCTTGAGAAACCAAGTCTTTCTTTGAGCACACCCCCTCGACTCAAAGAAGTGCACCCTCCTTGAGCGCATGAGCGCACCCTAAAGGCCCAAATCTCAATTCCTCTAACCTTAATTAATGCACCTTGTGCCCTATTTGACCTTAGAGCACATGAATGCACTATGAATCCCTGAAGCTTCTTCTCTCATCCTTCCACAATGCATCATGTGCCCTCCTTCCCTTTCTTGAGTGCATGAGCACACCTCGAAGCCTCTCTCTTCATCCTTCAGCCCTACGCATCCTTCATCTCTATGCCATGCACCCTTCTTTTCTCCCTTTAGTGCACAACACACTTGGGAAGCCCGAAGCCTCATCCTTCATCCTTCAAACATGTGCCCTATGGCCTCCCTTGAGTGTCTCTCTCTCTTGAGCACATGAGCGCATCCCGAAGCCCTGAAGCTTCTTCCCTTCATCCCTTCATCCCTTCATCCTTTAAAAGTGTGCCCTTGTGCCTAGAAGCTTTCCTTTCTCCTTCCAAGTGAAATGTTAATGCATGAACATAAAATATGCATGGAACATGTTAGAATAGGATATTTGCAAGCTGATGATTTCTTGTCATGAGTGGTTGTAGTTATAGGTATCTCAAGAACAACATCGTAAGCATGCACGAATAAGATCAGGATGTGGTAGTGTTTTTGGGGCATAGGTGTACCAAAAGACACCTCCTTAGCAATTGATTGTTCCCTGTAAAGGATCACAGTCAAAATTGGTGTTGTTAGTGGACAGACTTAAATAAACACAACATTGTAAATAGTGGAAACAATGCACACATAAACATAAAATAAACAAAGACGTAAATACACAAATAATGCTCAAATGGAGCAAACAAATAAAATAGATAATGGATAATTATCCCTTTATTGACTACTAGTAGTAGAGTTTGAATACAATAGATGAATCTTAGACACTTGAAGAGAATTCTTTGAGCTATGGAGCTGAAAAATCCTTAGCAAGGGGGTTTCTCTTCCTCAATCTCTTTGCAAGTTTCTCCTCTCTCTCAAAGAAGTATGAAGACTCTCCAATGGTGGATTCCTTTTCTCTCACTAAGATCATGGATTTCTTAGAAGAAATATTGCCAACATGATAGTGTTCTTCCCTTCTTTGGCTTCAACAATGCAATGGTGGTTTTCTCAGAGAGAAATTTGGTCAGCATAACAATGTTTCATATTTTGGTTCTCCCATGGCCCCATTATATAGAATTAATTCAATCCTTCTTCCCTCTCCTTGTTCATGTATGATAATGACAGATGAGTAGGACAATATGATTCCATTGAGGGTTTCATATCTCCAAGGTGACTAGAATTCGACTATACTAGACTGAGCTCATGTCAGAGAATTAGCCCCAAGTGTGTAGAGTGGTCCCGGATCCCTGATTCATCCTTTTCTGCAACCACGCAGATTTTGAAGGATATTTCACACACACACATTTATCTAAGACATGTGACCTTAATTATTTTTATTTATAAAATTTGGACCTTTGGAGAACTTTTATTTTTTAAACTTCATGATGTATTTAGCTAGAAAATGTTCACTTGTGCATTCTGTTGGACACTTTTTAGTGTCTTTTGGATTGTACTAACAGGTGCATGATTTTCTAGTGTTAACAGTTTCCCCCTGATGTATGAGGTTAGGAGGAACCGTATTGCTTAAATACATCACATTTTATTTTCTGATGGAGAGTCTAATCAACTTTTTGAGAGAGAGGATAATTTTCCATGGAGATGAGTAGAAAAAATCTGCTTGACTGAGTATAAATGGTAGCCATGCTCTGGTGAAAACCTACAATAAAATTGTGTCTATACGAGATGCTAATTTCCCATGCTCATTATGATGGCTAATCGTAACTAATTGTAATCAGAGAAATACTAGTTCTTTGTCCAATCAACATTGTAAATAGTCGATGATGATAATTGTTGATGTCCTCGAGGGCGCTTCCTAGTCAAATAGGTGTAATATGGTTCCCCTATGCATAACAGAGGTGAATCACTGTTGACTAGGGCACTGTAGTATCCATAGGTCTTTGAATTTGGGTACCTCCCCCATATCATGATGTAAGCATTGTTGAATGAGGTGCTTAGTGATGCAGGGGTCTTCGAATAAATGAAAGAACTGCAACGGTAACTGAGTACGACACCACCTTGACATGAAAATTTGTGTTGGTGTCAAATTTCAAGGGGATCGATGACATCAGTGGACAATAGTGATTCCCATTGTGCCATCCGAGGATATCCTTTCAGGGGGGAGTATCCAAGGTACTATCCCTATCCTATAATGCAATTGTTGAAGTCGACAAGAGAGGAGTGTTAACTACCCAGCTTGATGAGTCAGGGAATCAATATGAGAGTTGGATAGATAGTAATAACTTGGGTTAGATAAGAATGATAGTGAGAGTTGTCGATATAAGAGGATATGGATTACTAGCTCGAGGGCGGAGCATCGATGTGCAAATGGAGGAAGAAAAAGCATGTTTACTGATGGTGATGGTCCTAGAGTTGGTATGATTTCCAGGATGGGTGTAAGCAAGTTTTTACAGATGTAAAAAATGGAAATTAATTGCTGGTGAGGTGTAAGCTTCGACCAAGGGTGACTAGAGACTACATCCACGTAAAAGATATGAACAACAACAAAAAGAAATTGTGGATGGGAGATTGTTTTCTTTTTTAAAATCTTTGTTATTAAAAGAATATGAGGGTGGTTTGGATGTACATCCATGAAGATGGGTGCCCCATAATGATGGTAACCTATATGGAGGTGTGGTTTTTTACTAAGGGTGCGGTCCCCATTCGTTGGTCTCTATGTTGGGATTCAAGTTATGTAAGTGAGATGGACCCTGAGGAGGAGTGAGTGTTCATGGCTCCTGTTAGTGAAGACGGGTATATAAAGATAAATTGAGCCATGAGGGCGACATTCTATCATCCAGCGCAGATGTTTATAATTTGCAAAGGTGAGATGGTGATAAACATGGTCGAGATGGTGGAAATTATGGTTCATTTTGGAGAAATGATGTCAGGATATGTAAAGCTTTAGGAGGAAGCTTATTAGCTAAGTGGAGAATGATACCTTCTCTGTCATTTTCTTCTCAGGATGTTGGTTGAAGTGGTTCATGTGCAATGTTCCTACAATGGACATAACCAATACCCTAAGTGAAAGCATTGTTCAAGACATACATATAATGAATGATATGAATTAAAGAACTGGAGAAATACATGACATCAGTTTATGCATGTGCGACAGTCCAAAAAATGAGTGTTTTCATTTACCAAAACAACGGGTTCCATGATGAAGATGGTGTGGCATTGATCCTTGCATTTCTTCCGATTTTGTCAATGGATATCCAAGGCTCCTATAATGGACCTAAGAGATGGTGAAAAGGGCGATAGATAGGGCTAAGGGGACCAAATTTCATTCATTTGCATTGTTGAATTGTGGAGGTGAGAGTGAGTTTCTAGATCTTTTCTTGTCGTTGCAGTCAACCAAACTATCAGGGATACACGTGGAGAGAGCCAGGTAAGATTTTTTACGTTATTCTTTATCAATTGGGTAGTTTATAGGGTAGGTAGGCCATATAGGGCTCCCCTTGTATGACCTTATAAGTTTTATTTCTCTTGGTCACATGGGTGACTCGCTTGGATTCGTGCAGTTGCCGTGCAAACCTCGAGGTTTTTTGTGGCGACATCATGAAAAATGCCTACTCAGATGTCCGCATCGTGCGTCTAAGGGAAGAAATGTCACGACGAACCCTTGTGAGGTTCGTCGTGGCTTAAACAAGTTATCACATGATGGTTTTGTGTCTGTGTAATACACAGATGCATGAACCATGCTCTTGTTTGAAAAATAGGTCCACGATACTGAGCACTTTGAATTCCACGACTTAATGGCCTGAAAGATGTGCGTCCATGCGTCTATTGAGAAGATAGATGTGCGAGATTGCGTTTGTCAGACCTATAGATGCACAATTGTGAAAAACAAGATTTTTTCATGGTTTTTGCCCTCTTTTTTTCCTTTTAGATAGCCTAGGGAGGTCATATTTATTATTTGACATAGGTATCCTGGGTGGCAGGATGATTTGGAGGGAGAGGGATTGAGTGTGGTTGCATACAGCTGTGGCTTGGAATCTTGTAGCTCACTAATTGTTGGTGCGGTGGGGGCTCTTAAATTTCCTTTAGAGCCCCTTGATGAGGTCGCGGGATACATTCCTGCATTTTTTAATCAGATATTGGGATGTGGACCATCAGGTGATGGTCATTCGGTTCATACCAATATCTATTTTGTCACTGTTTGACTGCCTCATGGGGAGATGTTATCTTATCCACTACTAGTTGGGCATGTGGATATTTGTCATTGGGCCAAGGTAGAGGGTGAGGCTCACTATGGGCCTGAACCCTATGAGGAGAGTTGCAATAAGATTGCAACTATTTTTTTTTAGCTGAGCGAGTAGCGTTGGCTACGATTGTGAGATTGGTGGGGTTAACATCCCCTAACTGTTGCTTGGGGCCCCATATAGCGGTATTGTAGCTGCTATAGGGAGGGAACTTCTTTGATTAAGCTTGGTTACTATATCGGGGGATGTTGTCACAACTTAAATAGGTGCAGCATGGGACACTCAGGAGTTTCTGCTATGGGAGTGTGCTTTGCAACATTTTATATGAGTGGGTGGTCATGCTTCGTGTAATTTTAGCAGTACCAACGGGGCCTACCAGGGACCCATGCATGTGTCGTTGGGGAGGTGTGATGCCGAGAGCTAGGGGTGGCATGGTGGGGCATTACTGGAATGCCAATGTGGAGGATTGGTTTAACTCCAATCCTTATTTGATTCTGGAGTTTTCTTATCATGGAGTGGACTTTCACGGAGATCCAAACATGGGGATTCCTCAGGGTGATGCCTAGGAACGAACATGTATATTTTGATTCCTGCATTTGAATACATATGTTTTCTTTCATGTATTGTTTATGATATTTTATTTATGAGGATGTAACACCATGCTTTCTTTAATAGCAGATGCGGGGCCGCAGGGGCGACCACTAGCCTATTTGGTAGGTCATGATCAGAGGCATATGGGTGTTGCAGGGGATGCCCCTGTTACATAGAGACGGAGGGTGATGAGGCCACCGATTGTTCCTCGGGGTGGTCCAAAGCAACCCGCATAGCAGCAGCATTGGTTTGATATTGGTGGGCCCTTTGGAGAGGGTGGAATTATAGGGGCGAGGATGCAGAGCGATGATGCACGTGTGCTGAGGATGCAAAGGCACACATGGAAGATATTGAGGTGTAGTTACGAAGCTACCATGATACCTGGGGTCGGGTGGAGTCACTGACTAGAGGGTTTCCTATCAATGGATGATCTGTCTTGGAAGAGATCATTCTTGAGATGACAATTTCATTAGAGCAGGCAATTCGACTAGTTTTGTGCTACATCGCCATGGCGATGGATACAACTGGTCTGATTTTGGCTCCAAATGAAGATATTGGGCCACAAGAGCCCTAGATAGACTTGATCGTTCTGCTTTTTTATGAGATTATGTATGTACTAGGGAAAGCACCCATTATGAGGATGCTCCCCTATATTTTGTTGACTTATTTTTCCTAGTAGTGGGTCAGTTATATCTTTTGTACTCATATATTTTTTGATGTATGTACGAGATCATTTTTTGGAGGCTCTCATGATGTGTTGGATGTCTCTATACTTCTTGTGTATTTCTACCTTTTATTTTCGATGTATCTTTTGTTGTTGTTTCATGTATGTTGATGGTGATATATATGTGATGCATTCTAGTCTAGGATTTGATTAGCGATGCGATCAGCTGTATGATTTGTATCCCTTGGTATATGTGTAAATGTGATATGATTAAAATATTTAACTAACCTTTGTGAATGTAGATATTTCCGAAAGAGGTGTAAATCACGAATGTGAAAATGCCTATTTAACTGTGATACAAATAGCTAGGAATCAAGGAATATATGTAGGTGCCAGATACCTAGGTGGTGGGCATCGGCTAAGAGGCCTATGATGGCATCATACTCTACTTGATTATTGGTGTTTGACATGATACAAAGTCCATTAAAGAGACAAGGTTTCTATTCAGGAGAGTATATGGTCGAGGCTGCAGCAGCAATGTTTTGCGACCATCGAGATGCACCGTCAATGAACCTATGATGATAAGCTGGTGGAAGATCCATCTATTGACACGTGATGAGAAAATGGTTTTAGAGAAAATTCATGATGAGGTGGTCATAATAAAAAAATAAGTCATGGTGCATACATGTATACTCTAGAATTTTATGGGTGAAATTTTTTAAGGTAGAGACCATTGACGGGACACTTTAGGCAAGTCCCATTGGGCTCTGGTAGTATGTATGTCCCCTTGAGGAGGCAATGTTTAATGATGTATGGGCCCTTCCAAAGAGTTTCAAACTTTCCAGGTCCTATCGCTTCCTGGGTGACATCGTAGCGGAGGAATAACTCTCCCTTAGTAAATTTTCGAGGGGTGATGTTGCGATCGAATGAGGCTTTGACCTTCTTTATGGGCTTCATTATTCTCAAGGGATTCACATCGACGTTCATCAACAAGGTCTAGTTGTACCAACTTTTTTTCCAAGGGTTTAGTGTCTGCTAAGAGCTTGATGGTCGTGTGTAAGTTAGAGATCTCACACTCGATGGGAAGTACTGCTTCTATGCCATATATGAGTTGGAAGGGTGTAAATCATGTGGATGCCTTGACCACTATGTAGTATACCCACAAGGCGAATAAAAACATATGGTGCCAATTGGTTTTGTGAGTGTTCACCATACATTGTAACATGGTTTTGAGGACCTTATTAATGACTTTTACTTGTCCATTGGACTAGGGGTAGTATGGAGATGCAAACTCAAGAGAGAAACCAAGGTGTTGGGACAAATATTGAAAGATTTCATTTTCAAAATGTTTACTATGGTCTGAAACCAAATCCTTGGGAATGTCGAACCATGTTATGACATGATTGAAGAAAACAGTGCGACAGTTTTGGTGGTGTTATTATATGTGGGCATTGCTTTCGCCCATTTGGTGAAATATTCTACGATGACCACAATCTATTTATGATTTCCGAATGATGGGGGATTATAGGTCATGAAGTCAATGCCCCATTTACAGAATGGGTCTACAGCTATGACTAGATGTAAGGGAGTAGGTGGTGTTTATGCCTTGTGAATGTATCGTTGCCATCATTCACAATTTTTGACTGCTTGTATGCAATCATACAAGTTATAGTCTTCGTTGTGGTCAGGGGGGCTAATAAAATGAGCTTGAGATAATGCATCTTTCAAAGCATCGAATGATTTTTGGTCTTTATCATCCCACTAGAAGGGGATATCTTAATGAATGAGGCGTAGGAAACCTTGCATGCAAGTAGCATAATCGAGTACAAATCATCGTAAGAAATTGGCCTTACCCTGCAATATTTATAATTGATTTAATGTTTTTGGTGGAGGTACCTCTTTAATGGCTTGGACCTTGAGGGGGTCGAATTTGATCCCTTGCTGGAAAATGATGAAACCCAGAAGTTTTCCGACGTTGACACATAATACACACTTGAGGGGGTTCAATCATAGCTTATATTTCCAACATCTCTAAAACACCAAGTGGAGGTCTTCTAAATGGTTGGCACATTTTTTGGAACATACTATGAGGTCATCCAAATATGTGAGGATGAGACGGGATAGATCATTGAAGATGTAGTTCATGGCCTGCTAAGAGGTGGCGCCAGCATTTTTAAGACCAAATGGCATAACTTGGTATGCGAATGTACCCCAACAGGTGGTGAATGTTGTTATGTACTGATCTATATGGAAAATCTGGATTTGGTTGTACCTAGAGAACCCATCCATCAAGGATAAGGCCTCATGATTGGAGCAAGCATCGATGTCTCGATCGATGAATGGCTTTGGGTAATTATCTTTTGCGCATTCTTTGTTTAGATCCCTAAAATCATTACAAACACAAATGGTGCCCTATTTTTTCATGATGGGTACAGGGTTGGAAACTCAAGATGTGTAAGCAATCGGGTAGATAAATCTAGCT
Organism: Pinus tabuliformis; assembly: GCA_031772625.1. Lineage (NCBI taxonomy): Eukaryota > Viridiplantae > Streptophyta > Pinopsida > Pinales > Pinaceae > Pinus > Pinus tabuliformis. The sequence goes on along the minus strand of CM062806.1, from coordinate 781,401,348 downwards.
TTGTGAAGTTTATCAATTTCTTGTTTAATTGTTGTTGCCTTAGATGGATGTAATTGGCATTGTTTTTGTCAGACGGGATGGGCGTCCGACCATGTTTCAATGTGATGTTCCACTATGGTGGGACTGATACGTGGCATCTCTGAGTAATCACATGAAAAAATATCTTTGTATTCTTGGAATAGGGATGTATATACGGTTATTTCTTCGAGGGAGCATACTACCCCCAAGGAGATCTCTTCAGTTTTGCCAGGTTTGTTTGAAATATTTACCTTAATGGTAGGTGAAAAGTTGTCCATGTTCCCTTCCTCAAACACATTAGGTGTCGGGATGGGATTCTTGAACCAATCAAATTTTCCTAGTGGGAGGAAGTCTTTTGATTCAGTGGCGCAGATGTTGTGGATATGCGCACTACTAGGAACAAATGTTTCTCCAAGTATAAAAAATGAACCATGGTGAATGGCATCCCAAGGATATTCAGGTTCTATCATGGCTTCTAGAATATCTTCATCTAAATGAAAATGATTATCTAGGGTTGACTTGGGGTGTGCCAGACCTTGAAATTGAGATGTAGACCTAGTTGTGCTGGTTGAAAAGCAATAATATGATTTGTTGGTTAAGGCCATAGAACCAAGAGAGGTTGAAAAAGTGCAAATCAAATGATTCTAGACAATCATAGGTGTCATCATTGTTGAGGCATATTTTGCGGTCTCGACACCAAAAAATGATGAGAACACAACACGAATCATGGTTCCTACGGATGAAGAAATGAATCATATATGAAGTTGTGTGTCGTTGGCATTGTTTGGTGGAAAAATCTCGGTTATGAGTGTTTGTAGATGTCTAGGAGGAATCTTTTGTGCTCTTGTTGGTGTACAAATGAAAAAAGTAGCTTCTTCTATCGAATGTTGGCATTGAATCCTAAGTAGCTGAAACGTGTGTAACATAGGGCCTGCCTCATTACCATGGGTAGTATCAGTACAAATTCCACATACCGGTCCATAACTAACCGAGTGGATATTGTAGGAAGTGATGTTACTCATAGTATGGGATGTTGGGTCTTGGCTATCAGATGAAATATCTAATCTAGATTGGTGGTGTTAATGGGGAACGGAATGACAGGGACCCTACCTTATTGATGGTTTTCGTTTCTCCTAAAACACACATAGAACAAACATTGATGCTTCATTCCTGGTGGGTGGTGAATGATTTTATGGTTCAGACTCTACTTTGGCCAAATCAAAATTCTCTATGAGAAGTCATCGCATGAATCCAAATAATGGAGAAATATGGGGAGAGTGTTGCACGTGATGTTTTCCAACACAAATTTAGCAAGTGTGACACATGTGCCTTTATCTGGTGGTTCGAGTGGCATGGGCAACTAGGTATAATCGGTTGAATTCCCATAACTTAGGGTATGGGTTGATTAAATGTTCTGGTGCATCACACAGAGCACAAGTTGGTGAGGTTGTATCATGTGTTTGTTGAGATTTCCTCTGATCATGGCGAGAAGTTTTTGGACCTAACAGAGGATAAGAGCAAGAAGCTTCTTCTCTTATGGTGTAAAAATTATTTTTGGAGTCGTCCTCTGTCGAGAGTAATAGGGTATTATATTGTGTGATGGAAACTACTACATCACGGTACCAAGGAATTTCGGGGCGATGATGGGTATAATGCCTATACTTTGCGCACATGGCACATGCGTGACTGGTGTGTAATGCCTTAAGATGTGTGGGTATCTTCTTCTTCTTTATGGGGGGGAGGGTTTACCAGCTCTTGTGGGGCATGTAGTGGATCTTTAAGCTCTTTCAATTTTGGGCACTTATTGGTGGGGTGCCCTATTGTTTCACATAATGCGCAGGGTTGAGGGGCCCTAGAGGAAGGAGTGTTTGAAACTTCTACCTTTTTACCTTTTTTATTATCCACTATCTTTGCACTGATTGGTGTTGGTGCAAGTACTGCTTGAGGTGTGGGTGCTACCTAGGTAGGTGTTGTTTGGGGTGTCTCATTTTCCTGAGGAGGAATAGGAATAACCCCTATTGTAGTGACACCTATGCTTTCTGGTGTGGCATGTGGGGACAAATACCAAACTGGTATTGTGAGAGTTATATTAGGCAATGAGAGTGTTGCAATGATTTTGTGTGAGAGAAACCAGGTGGGGGATATAATAAGGGCGTATGAGTGATTGAATTAGGCAAGAAGGTTGGACTAGTAACCTCATTGTTAGCATCTAGAATTGGTTCTTGATTTTGGGTGGTGTTTGATGAATTCATCATGCACACTGGTGCTTTGATGTTTGGGAAACGTTCTTGTAGCACCAAAGCATCTCTTGGGAATGTCCCTAGGTGTTTTGATGGCTTAAATTGGCCCAAGCTGAGCTTAGTGTAAGTAGTGATCAACTTGTGGGAGGATGATACTAAGGGAAGTATGTCATCAGGTATCGGTAAGGTTTCCTTCTCATAGTATTTGAGTTGATCAATAGTAATGATATTTCCATCATGGGGGAACATCATTATTCTGAACACTGATGAGGTGACTACGAGCATCTCGTACATATAGCTTCAACCTATTAAGATGTTGTAATCCAACTAGGCGTTTAGTACTTCGATATTTATTAACACAATTTTTACATCCAACTTAACTGACACGCTAGGGTATAGAGCAACGGGAGGAGAGGGGAACCCGTTGTATGCTCTAAGTGTAATGTCAGAAGGCTTAATCACAGGGGATCCTAGTTTCTGCTAAATGTATCTGGAAATGATACATGTGGAAGCCCCTTCGTCGACGATGCAATAAATGTTGATATTTTGCACTGAGACTTGGATTTGGAAAGAAACGATTGATGGTAGATTTGTAGTAGCTTTTTCCAAGTTGAAAATGATTAGGCTAGAATTGGATGGGTTGATTGCACCTAAAGTAGAAAGTAAGGCTTTCCATTAGGTTGGGCATGTTTGAAGGACTTCTAACGTTGACATAGTTGACAGTGATTTTGCTAAGTCATCGACTATATTGTAGCTATGAGAAGCTTTTAAGTTGTGTCCCGCACGCCGTAAAGTTCCTTTGACCATTTTAGACATAGATTCTACAGAAGGTCAAGGGATGGTCAATGACCTTATTGTTGGGTTGTGTTATATTCTTTCCACAACTAGTCCACGTGCAATGGGGTGGCAGCCTCCCCTGTATGTTGCGCAGGGCGCTGCGGGGGGGACATGGGGGGGGGGGGTATGGAGGGGGGCATAGCCCCCCTACACAAGCTGGGGCAACACCACTGGAAAAAAAAATTAGACCCTATATTAGTTGGGTGGACCTATCTATGGTTTTGTGCATGGATTTTGCACATGGTTTTTGTCATGATGGTTTTCAGTCCATGGCATTTGTAGATCCAGTCAAAGGAACTACAGTTATGTTCTATCCAAGGTTAATCGATTGGGGTTTATGGATGCTTCGGGATGTATATATATGTATTGTAACATTGAAAGGAACATAATAAAAAATCAAGCTGGTAGTCCCAGTTTTATGCTCTCGCCATTATTTATTTTCTATTTTTAGAATTCGTATGCAAGTAATTTTTGTATGGGGTTAAAACCTACATTTGGTTTCAGAGTTGCTTTGGCTTCAAGGGGACGCCTTTACTGTTGAGGGTTTTTTCTCGAGCCTGTGGTAGACCTTGTTTAGTGGGAGATCTGCAGGATTGATTCTTGTGTTTAAAGAAGATGGCGAGCAGTGGAAAGATAGAGATCAAGAAATCTAATGGTCAGAGTTTTGAGTTGTTGAAACTCAAGATGGAGGATCCGTAGGTGGATAAATATCAGTGGATTGTAGTAGATCCGGGTACTAAACCAATGACAATGTCCATTGAAGACTGGAAGAAGTTGGATTGGAAGCCAAAGAGAACAATACGATTGTGTGTCTCAGATTCAGTATTGTTGAATGTATCAGGGGAAGCTACGGCGAAGGCTTTGTGGGACAAGTTAGGGACTTTGTACCAATCTAAGTCTCTAGTGAATTAACTATTCCTACGGAAAAAGTTGTATAAACCGAGGATGAAAGATGGAGACTCGGCGACAGAGCATCTGAATGCATTTAATAATGTGGTAAGTCAGTTATTATCTGTTGATATTAAAATTTAAAATGAAGATAAGTGCATCAATTTGTTGTGTTCTCTACCAGATTCGTGGGATAGTCTAGTTGTTTCAATAGGCAGCAATGCAACTACTTTGCAATTTGATGTAATAGTCTCATCCTTACTCTCACAGGAGATGAGACAGAAACATATGGAGGGCCAAAATAGTGATGCCTTGTCTGTACAAGGAAAGTCCCAGAACATAAACAAAAATAAGTCCTCGAGTGGGAGATATAATTCTATAGGGAGATCTAATTCTCCAGGAAAACCTGTAAAGGTGTGCTGGAAATGAGGAAAGGAAGGGCACTTCAAAATGAACTATAAATCTAAAGCTCCTGAGAAAGGAAATGGATCTGATGATGCTCCTTCTGTAAAGGCGAAAACCACCTCAGATGAAGGTGGGGATGTGTACATGGCCTCTTCTTCAAGTACACATGTAGATCATGAGGCATGATTGATTGACTAAGGTGCATCCTTTCACTTCATTCCCCATAGAGAGTGGTTCTGCGAGTATGAGAAATATGATGGTAGTGATGTCTTCTTAGGGGATGACAAGAAGGCTAGAATCGTTGGTCGCAGAAAATTCAAGTTGAAGTTGTAAGGTGGAAGGATTAAAACACTTCCGAGTGTTCTGCATATTCCTGCATTGGCTAGAAACCTGATTTCTGTAAGCAAGTTGGATGATGCAGGTGTAAAAACAGTGTTCAAGAAAGATACCTGCAATATGGTTGGGGAAGCACTGGTATTCATGTGGGGAGTTCATCTTGGAACTCTGTACAAGCTTCAAGGTAGCACTATTATTGATGGGTGCAATAGTTTTGTTGTTCCTGAAAGTGTAGCAGAAAATCTGGTGGTCTCTAGAGAAAAGACCATGCTATGGCATCAAAGGCTTGGACATATTGGAGAGAAGGGCCTTAAAATACTTCATGGTAAAGGTATGATAGAATGTATGTCTAATAGCTCTTTGGATTTTGATTTCTATGAAAATTTTGTATATGGGAAGTAGAAATGGGTGAGTTTCCCCTCTAGTGCTAAGAGGGAAAAATGAATATTAGAGCTTGTGCATAGTGATGCATTTGGACCTATGATGGTTCCATCACTGGGTAAATCTGTGTACTATGTATCATTCATAGATGACATCACAAGGAATACATGGATATATTTCCTCAAGAAGAAATCTGAAGTTTTTGACAGGTTCAAAGAATTTAAGGCTCTAGTGGGAAACCAAACAGACAAGAAGATAAAGGTGCTAAGGACAGATAAAGGTGGAGAATTTTGCAAGAAGGAATTTGAAGAGTTCTGTAAGAAGTGTGGTATAGCATGATAGAAGACTAATCCCTACACACCTCAGAAAAATAGAGTTGTAGAAAGAATGAACAAGACGTTGATGGAAAGGGCAAGAAGCATACTCAGTGGTGCCAGGTTAGGCCATGAATTCTGGGCAAAGGCGGTGGAGACTGCATGTTACCTAGTCAACAGATCACCTTCATCAGTGTTGGAGGATAAGACTCCACAAGAGGTATCGATTGGTAACAAACCTTCTCTTTCACATCTGAGGTTATTTGGATGTGATGCATATGTACGTGTTCCAAAGGAGAAAAGAACAAAGTTGGATAATAAATTTGAAAAGTTCATCTTTATTGGGTATAAGGATGGTTTAAAAAGTTATAAGCTTTGTAACCAAGTAACAATGAATGTTGTGTGATGAGCCCCAAAAATGGACAATTATTTGGGCTCATCCAACCTCCTAAGTTGACTTAATCCACCATTCTCATTGGTTTATTGCATGTTTTTGATTATTTTTATGTTAATAGAGTGAATTTGGTTAGTCATTATGCCAACAAGTCTAATGGGTGCTTTGTGTAGCCTTTTTGGTCAACTTGGAGACAAAATTGAAGGTCTTAATGAGCACTTGGCAGCCAAATTCGTGGGAGAACAAGCTAGAGGATTTGTAGGAAGGTGTCCCCCTCATTTATGGGCCCTTACCTCGAATTCTCCACCATCAGCTCGGAGTTCAAAGGCCACCAAATCAATGAGCACAAGGGCAGCCAAGCAAGTCAAGTTGGACTGCTGTTAACTACAAGTCTTGGGCAGCCAAGTCCCTAAATTTTAGGAGGACTGTTGGGTCCTCAAATTGTATAAATAAGAGGGCTTAAGACCTCATTTCAATTAGTCATTTTGGGGAGCTAGTTGGTAGTAATTTTTGTAGCTAGTAGTTAGTCATTTTTGGGGTTAGCTAGTTAGTCGATTTGGTTAGCCAGTTAGTCTTTTTGTAAACCAGTTTTGGCATGATGTTAGACTCATGATTATTCAATAAAGGCAAGCAGCTTTGGATTCAATTCGAAGTTTTTAAGGGAGCTATATCTCTCAGGTTAGGGCCCAACCTGAGAGCAATAGACCTCCCCTTCCTTGTATTGTTACTTGTGTCATTTCAGCACTTTATTTCCTTGTTTTGGTATGCATTTAGAATTTACAGTCTGCTGATTTGATTGCTTTTATGTGATTGAGTTAGTTTATAGTTCAAGTGTTTTTAGTTGTTTAGATTAGAGTAGGAGGTTTGTAATTCATTAGAGTCAAAAAAGGGTTGATAGTGCACTCGCTGCCATCTCTGTTTAGGGATTGGGGTGCAGTCTGTACCAACCACCAAAAAAAACACAGTCTTATGCTTTCATGCAAGCTGCCACATGGTTATTTAAATTATAGATCCATGCATGCACTCTTTCTCCACTTTAGTTCTCTGTTCCTGAGCCATCACAAGCCTCATTTCCATCCTACCTATTCACCCATACACTTCCTCCACTCCTCCATCACCCAAAACTCCAACCACAGACCTTCTTGTAGAAATCCCAAGACTTCGTGTAGGATCCCCTGCAGACATCCTGTAGAAGCTTGCAAACTCGGTTGCTGAGCATCTGAACGTTGTAGACTTATGTGGGAAGATGTTAGAGGTCCCCAGGAACCTCTCCTAGCCTCCCTGACCTTTCCCAAGCTTTCTTCCCTTCACACTACCCCTGCACAACCAAACCCTAATAAGAAACAAATCCATAATCACTCCATCCACTTAAGCAAAAATAAAAAAATAATGTTCTTTTTCATAGAAGTAGTTTGAGTTCATGCATTTCACATCATTAGAGGTAATGGCATCCTTTTTAGACATTTGCACTTTCACTATTGCATCATAGAGGTCAAACTAGTCAAATTAGGGTTTACTAGGGTTTCATGTTTTGATTGGCTTTCAGTTCACTTTTGCAAAGTAGATCAATCTCCCTCGAGATAGCCTTCATCCATCATTTAGAAAGCTTCTTCTGAAGAGCATATAGAATTTGGCTTGAGCCCTAGCGGACTTGTGCCAGCTGACCAAGTGACAGCTGCGACAAGAGCTAGTACTTGTGCATACAGCACCGTCGCTTCCAAGTTTGTACGAACTACCGGGTTGATAAAATTAGAGATAGGGAGCCCCAGGAGTTGTAGCATTATTGCTACAATACTGGAGCCCACTATCTTTTTGGCGTCGTTGCCGGGGAAGCGTCAGAGTATTGGTGATTGTCGCTTTTCTTCTATTTTCCACTACAATCTTCTGCTAAGTAGTTTATTTCATTTCCATTATGCAATTTCGTTTATGCAAAAGTAGATTAGCATTTCCCGCTTTCATAGATTAGCATTTCTCGCTTTCATAGATTAGCATTTGAATTCCGCAATTTCATTTCTGCAAGCGTAGATTAGCATTTCAATTCTGCAAGCCTAGACTAGCAATTCATTCCTGCAATTTCATTTGAGCAAAATAGATTAGTCCTTTCCTGCTTTCGTTTCAATTCCGCATTTTCATTTTAGCAAGATAGTTAGTTGCAGTTCAATCTATTTCAGTTTTGCAAGTAGAAGTAGAAAAAAGCAAAAATCAACCAAAAAGATTTCATTTCATGCCTTGTAGGAGTAGAGATAAGTTAGAAAAATGATTGCACAACACCCCCACTGCTTCACACAGCCAACGTTCTCTCTTCTTCGATGGCTGTGGTTAAAGAACCCCTGGGTGGACATCAAGGCATATTTAAAGAACCTCTAGGGAAGAAGAAGAAGAAAACATTCCTCTGGAGCAAATGGCTACAAGCAAAAATGTTGGGAGCAACATCTTGTCCAAAGATGAATTTGAAAGTCAGATCAAAGATTTCAAGAGTGATATGAGGCAGTTTCTTGCCATGCAACTGGATACCTTGCGGATCCAACAGAAGCAAGAGGAAGTCAAGAGGGCTTTGGTCATTTTTTTTCCTAGGTGCACTAGAAAGCATCCTAGGAATGAATGTCCATTGTACTCCATAGAAGTGTGTTTTGTCTGTGAAGAATACCATCCTACAGATCAGTGCCCTTCCTTACCCAGATTCAAAGCTGCATATCAGAGAGCCAAAGGAGCCACTGAATCACTCTATTACATGAACCAAAATTGGCCGCATGGACCTAGATCTTACCAGCAGGAACTGCAAGGGACACCCGAGACCTATTATGACCCCTATCAAGCCACTTTCATGCCTTCTTGGGGTCCCCCTGCTCATCCTTCCTGGTTCACACCTCCTCCTTGCTCCTTCACAGATCCATATTATGCCCAACCAGTTGCTCATTCATTTCACCCTTATGCTCAGCCACAGCCTCAGTGGAATGCACCTCATCAGGGGTGGAGGCCCCAGTACAACACTCCTCCCACTTCGTTTCCTCCACCACCTGCTCATCCACAACCATCGCCTCCTCCTCCACCAAGGCAACCCCAAATGCCTACCCAACCACAATGCCATCCATCTCCATCTCAATTTCACACCTCCACTCAACTACCCGTACCATTTCCAAAGCCATACAATGGAGCAGCTCAACCCCATTGCAAATCTGAGGCACAACATATGCAAATGACTCCTTTTGAGCTCAATGATGTTCACCAAAGCTCAGGAAGAGTGTTGCAAAAGAGAGAATCTATTGACAACATTGAAGGACCAAAGGCAAAAGAAGATTCAAAAGAGGAGATCAAAGAATCATGGGCTGCACTTGATGAAGAGAAGAGATCAGAATCAGAGATAAAGAAAGATCCTTCATGGTTATCATCAAATCCTCCATGTACTCAAGAGAAAGATCAGCAAAAAGAGGAAGATGAGACGGTCATGACAGAAGGTGACATGAAGAATGATCCAGATCAGCAAAAGGACCAAGGATATCAAAGCTATATTGAGACATGGTTCCAAACAGTCACTAAGTTGCAGCAGTACTCTCTTCCTCAGCTATGTTTGATCCATTCAAAGCCAGATCATTTGGTCTCTGAGATCTGGATACTTGTCCAAGCATGCATTTCGAGCCTTCACATCATTTTTTCTCTAATCTCGATGTGCACATGGCTCCATTGGAAGTATTCTTATACTTGAAAATGATTTTGTTTTTCAAGTAGGGTAGGGTAGAAGAAAAATAAAAGAAAAAAAATGAAAATAAGAGAAAAATAAAAATCTAAGGTGAAAACCTCCTCGGAGGCGCCTTAGATTGGCCCATTGATTGAAAACCTCCATGAGGCGGTCAATGGGTTGAAAAACAAAAGAGAAAAGAGAATAAGATCTCTGGGTGAAAACCTCCCTTGGAGGCGCCCAGGGCAGGCAATTAGGGTGAAAACCTCCATGAGGCGCCCTAGTTGTTTTTCAAAAAAAAAAGAAAAAAAAGAAAAGAAAAATAAAGCTAATCTCCATTGAATAATTTCATGTTGCAGCAATGACATTGCAGGTTGCAAGAAGGACGTTTCATGACAGGAGGAGCACTCAAATCAAGGTCAAAGTAATTGTTCTTGTGCCTTCTACAGGAAGCTCTGTATTTCTACAGGAAACATCCTGTAGAACCTTTGGACGAGCCAAATCCAATTTCAAAAGTGAATCTGATGGTGGGAATCTGTTGATTAGGCCTGCAAGCACTTATGTGTCCATCCCTTTCCTTTCTCCATCATTTTTTTCACCTCCTTGTGCTTCTTGTTGTGCTTCTACAGGAACTTCCTGTAGAAATTGTGGGAAACTAGGCATGCATTTCAAAAAGTGGTTTGGCAAGCATGGTAGCTTCCTCAAAGGTTCAGAAGTCCTCCTGCAATCTTCCAACTCCTCCTCCATCATCTCCATACCTTCATCACAGCCAAAATTCATTTTGTCATACCATGCAACCAAAATGCAAAGTGCCTTGAAGCAAAAACACATAGAGCAAAATTTGTTTATGCCATAACTTGAAAACCATGCATCCATTTGACAAACCGTTTTATGGGGAATTGTAAAAGGTTGATGACAACATGCCTGAGCAGTTTCATGCAATTCTGGTGCACGGTTTCCAAGAAATCAGCCTCCATCACCATCAGCCATTTTTGCATTTTATCCATATCCGTGCATCCGTTTTAAAACCTATTTCATGGGGAGATGCACATGGGTGATAGTAGCCTACCCAAGCAGTTTCAGCCGATTCCGATGCACGCTTTCCGAGAAATCGAGCTTTGAAATATTCAGCCATTTTCTATTTTTCTCGAAATCCGTGCATCCATTGATCACGATTTTGCTATGGGAGATGCATAATGATGGTAGGAACATGATCACCGAGTTTCAGATCAATCCGATCTACCGTTTGGGAGAAATGGCAAAAAGAAGTTCTGGTTTTGTGACCATGCAGCAGCAGCAGCTTGAACGGGCAGAGTTGAACGTGGAAACGATTGCATGCAGCTCAGATCCGGCCAGAGGACACCTGCACAAGGAAAAGAAATCAAGGATTAGCAGCCAAGCCACATGCAATCAGAAAAACTAAGCATGCAGCAGCAGAATCAGAGCAGGCAGCAGCAAAAAGCTCACGGCAGCCATTCAACTTCGAGGTATGTGACTGATCTCATTCTTCTATTGCATAGATTTAATTTGAAAACTGCATGAATTGATGGAATGGTGGAATTAAGCCATGGATTAGCAAGGCTCAACCGATTGTCTTCTCTAGCACTTCTGAAAAATCACGTAGCATGTGTGGATGAGATTCACGTGGAAGTTGAAAAGTACCGGCAATGGTAGATGTGTTGAACTCCAGTGAACAGGGCATCAGTTGATTAACAAATAGAAGGGGACTACAGTTCATAATTACACTGCAGTGGAGACAACAGTCGTATAAGCCAGCACACGTATGTGCCACCTCACTCCAAAAATCACGCAGTAATTTAATCAACGCTCAGCTGAAACTCTCACCATTCAACTGCAGTCAACTGAAACCCTTTCCAGATCAGTTAACCGATGGTGCTGTACAAGATTTCTTCCCTTTTTTCTCGAGATATCTACAGTTCCTTAAACAATTCCCGCTCATCGCACTTTACAGGCGTTTCTACAGGAAGACGTTCTACAGGAAAGTACAGCAGAGCCTTCTAGAGCAGAAAAGCTTGGATTTTTCTTCGACAAATTGGGAATCCCGAAAGTGGTAGGCTTGAAAAAACACTCTTCCATGCATGATACATCTGAAAGGTGGTGAATTAAAACTATTTTTGAATAAGAAAGTATGAAAGAAATCTATCTGTGGGTCAAGAATGGTAGTTTTCCTGTGTGATACACAAAATTTTTCAGTTGGTTATGCATCACATTCCCCTCCACAGGTCCTATTAACAAATTTCTCCTGTACAAAAGTTAAAGCACTGTGAGGACTAACATGTGCATGAAGGATGTGAAATTTATGTGGTTGTATGTGTGCTGGGGATGAAACTTAAGCTCTACACTTTGTCTGTGGGAGCCTAATTCCCTTCTGACAGTCGAGTATTTGGGCAGCAAAAGTCTTGAAACGAGGGAATTGTTGTTCATTGATATCAAACAGCTGAGGAATTCTTCCTTAAGTCCAGGGGGAAGCTATAAACAACACTTTTGTTTCTGAAAAAGAATAAGAAAAAGGGAGCACTCTTACCATGCCAGGGGGATTCATGATTCTGCATTATCCATGGTTGTCATGTGAATTTACACTTCCTCCAGCAGTGAGGAAAAAGAAGCAGTGGCCGAGGGAAAGAAAGAAACAGGCCAGAAGACCCCGACCACAATGCAGAAGAAAGAACAAAAGAGGAAGCATGAGAAAAAGGATGACAAAGAAGAAGGTGACACACCCATCTTGTCAGCAAAAGAAAAGAGGTTGAAGAGCAGAATGGACAAAGCTGAGGTGGTCCACATCAGCCCAAGTACCTCATCAGCACCTGCAACCAAACCAAAAAGCAAAACCCATGCAGCAAAGCAAGCAAAGGTGGTGACACCCGTGTCTACAGGAAAGCAGAAACAAGCTTCTACAGGAACCCCGAAAACAGTAAAAGGGTCTTCTACAGGAAGCCCGAAATTGGCTAAAACAGGGTCTTCTACAGGAAGCCTTAAAAAGGCAAAACCCAAGGAGAAGAAGGCGGACATCCTAGCTAGGGAGGCAGTAGCTGTGCTGGCCGCCCTAAGTACCTCTCCCAAGCCGAGGGAGAAGTAAAAGAGGGAGCTTCCACTACATTTTAAGGCGAGAAAAGGCATGCATATAAGAACTGGCAGACCCCAAACCACAGTTAAAGAATCAAACTGTCATCGAGGACACAAAAGCTAAACAAAAGGAGGAGTCTCCTTCAAGGATGTCCATCACCTAAGAATGAGAAAGCCAAAAACCTTCACTGGAAGAGAGAGAATTCAGACAATGGACTTAAAAACAGTTCTACAGGAAGACAGAGGACTGTTTCTACAGGAAGCCAGCGAACTGTTTCTACAGGAAGTTTGAAAAGAGGGAAGCCAAGGGAGAAAACAGCCGAGATGTTAGCCAAAGAAGCCACCAGGGCCATCAAAGATAAGGAGAGAGATTGGTTGCTCAGAGGATGAGCAACACTTTCAGTAGGGGGGTGATGATGAGCCCCAAAAATGGACAATTATTTGGGCTCATCCAACCTCCTAAGTTGACTTAATCCACCATTCTCATTGGTTTATTGCATGTTTTTGATTATTTTTATGTTAATAGAGTGAATTTGGTTAGTCATTATGCCAACAAGTCTAATGGGTGCTTTGTGTAGCCTTTTTGGTCAACTTGGAGACAAAATTGAAGGTCTTAATGAGCACTTGGCAGCCAAATTCGTGGGAGAACAAGCTAGAGGATTTGTAGGAAGGTGTCCCCCTCATTTATGGGCCCTTACCTCGAATTCTCCACCATCAGCTCGGAGTTCAAAGGCCACCAAATCAATGAGCACAAGGGCAGCCAAGCAAGTCAAGTTGGACTGCTGTTAACTACAAGTCTTGGGCAGCCAAGTCCCTAAATTTTAGGAGGACTGTTGGGTCCTCAAATTGTATAAATAAGAGGGCTTAAGACCTCATTTCAGTTAGTCATTTTGGGGAGCTAGTTGGTAGTCATTTTCGTAGCTAGTAGTTAGTCATTTTTGGGGTTAGCTAGTTAGTCAATTTGGTTAGCCAGTTAGTCTTTTTGTAAGCCATTTTTGGCATGATGTTAGACTCATGACTATTCAATAAAGGCAAGCAGCTTTGGATTCAATTTGGAGTTTTTAAGGGAGCTATAGCTCTCAGGTTAGGGCCCAACCTGAGAGCAATAGACCTCCCCTTCCTTGTATTGTTACTTGTGTCCTTTCAGCACTTTATTTCCTTGTTTTGGTATGCATTTAGAATTTACAGTCTGCTGATTTGATTGCTTTTATGTGATTGAGTTAGTTTACAGTTCAAGTGTTTTTAGTTGTTTAGATTAGAGTAGGAGGTTTGTAATTCATTAGAGTCAAAAAAGGGTTGATAGTGCACTCGCTGCCATCTCTGTTTAGGGATCGGGGTGCAGTCTGTACCAACCACCAAAAAAAAACGCAGTCTTATGCTTTCATGCAAGCTACCACATGGTTATTTAAATTATAGATCCATGCATGCACTCTTTCTCCACTTTAGTTCTCTGTTCCTGAGCCATCACAAGCCTCATTTCCATCCTACCTATTCACCCATACACTTCCTCCACTCCTCCATCACCCAAAACTCCAACCACAGACCTTCCTGTAGAAATCCCGAGACTTCCTGTAGGATCCCCTGCAGACATCCTGTAGAAGCCTGCAAACTCGGTTGCTGAGCATCTGAACGTTGTAGACTTCTGTGGGAAGATGTTAGAGGTCCCCTGGAACCTCTCCTAGCCTCCCTGACCTTTCCCAAGCTTTCTTCCCTTCACACTACCCCTGCACAGCCAAACCCTAATAAGAAACAAATCCATAATCACTCCATCCACTTAAGCAAAAATACAAAAACAATGTTCTTTTTCATAGAAGTAGTTTGAGTTCATGCATTTCACATCATTAGAGGTAATGGCATCATTTTTAGACATTTGCACTTTCACTATTGCATCATAGAGGTCAAACTAGTCAAATTAGGGTTTACTAGGGTTTCATGTTTTGGTTGGCTTTCAGTTCACTTTTGCAAAGTAGATCAATTTCCCTCGAGATAGCCTTCATCCATCATTTAGAAAGCTTCTTCTGAAGAGCATATAGAAGTTGGCTTGAGCCCTAGCGGACTTGTGCCAGCTGACCAAGTGACAACTGCGACAAGAGCTAGTACTTGTGCATACAGCACCGTCGCTTCCAAGTTTGTACGAACTACCGGGTTGATAAAATTAGAGATAGGGAGCCCCAAGAGTTGTAGCATTATTGCTACAATACTGGAGCCCACCATTGTGTACAGCTGAGATGTGGTGTTTAGAGGGGTGAAAGATGTTATTAAACATGAATTCCTACCAAAGGAACCTGAGAAGATAAAGTTTGAGCTAAAGGAGGAAGAATCAGACTCTATAGTAGAAGAGGGATCAGAAGATGAAGAGCCACAAACTATGGTTGTGAGAAGATTAGTCTGAGAAAGAAGGCATCTAGAAAGGTATAGTCCATCTGCCTTATGTTCAAATTTTGCTTTATCTATTATTGATGATAATCACAAAATTGTGAAGGAAACAGTGGATTCAGAGGATGGAAATCTCTGGAAAGAGGCCATGGTTGATGAAATGGCATATTTGCACAAAAATGAGGATTGGGATCTAGTGGAGTTGCCAATTGGAAGGAAACCCATTGGCAGCAAATTGGTGTTCAAGAAGAAGATGAATGCAGAAGGAAAGGTGGATAAATACAAAGCTCGATTGGTAGAAAAAGGTTATTCCAAGGTGCTAGGAATTAATTTTGGTGATATTTTTTCTCCTGTTTCCAAGGTAGATTCTATTAGATTACTTTTATCTAGTGTTTTTGCTTTTGATTTTGAGGTAGAACAGATGGATGTGAAGAAAAAAATTCTTCACAAGCATCTGGAAGAAGAGATCTACATGAAGAAATCTGAAGGCTTTGTGGTGAAGGGTAAGAAAAAATTGGTATGCAAGTTAATAAAGTATTTGTATGGGTTAAAACAGTCGCCAAGGATGTGGTATCAGAAATTTGATACGTTTATACAGGGACTTGGCTTCACTAAAATAGAAGAAGATCACTATGTGTATTTTACATTAATTAGTGATTGTGTTATTTATCTAGTCTTGTATGTGGATGATATGTTGCTGGTTGGAATGACAAAGAAATTATCTAGGATCTGAAGACCCAATTGTCCTCCAAATTCAACATGAATTATCTTGGTGCTGAAAGCTATATTTTGGGCATGGAAATTAAACGAGATCGGGAAAAGAGGAAGCTCTGGTTAAACCAAAGGAAGTATGTTGAGACAATACTGCAGAGGTTTAATATGCATGATAGTAAACCAGTGAAGGTTCATATTCCTGTAGGTGTAAATTTATCTGCTGAATAGTGTCCCAAGACATAAGAAGAGGAAGAGGACATGTCTCGTGTTCCATATGCATGTGCAGTTAGTAGCCTGATGTATGCAATGGTTTGTACTAGACCATACATTGCACATGTAGTGGGATTATTGAGTAGGTTTATGTCAAAACCAGGGAAGGATCATTGGACAACATTGAAGAGGGTTTTCAGGTATTTGTGTGGCACTAGTGATTATGGTTTGTGCTACCATGGAAGACCAAGATTGGACAAAGTTTTGGACATCCATGGCTTTGTTGATGCAAACTGGGCTAGAGATCTAGATCAGAGAATATCTACAAGTGGGTATGTGTTTAACCTATTTGGAGGAGCAATCAATTGGATGAGTAAGAGATAATAAGTAGTGGAACTTTCAACTACAAAGGTAGAATACATGGCAGCCACTCACGCAAGCAAGGAAGTTGTTTGGTTGCAGAGATTGTGTTCAAGTATGGAGTTAGTACAATGAGCTATAAGGATAGGCTGTGTTTTCTTGGCAAAGAACCCTACTTATCATTCAAAGACAAAGAACATTGATGTTCAATATCACTTTGTGAGGGATATGGTTAAGAACAAAAAGGTTTTGTTGGTGAAGGTGGACACTTCGAAGAATACTGCAGATGCATTGACAAATTCTATGAGCACTGAGAAGTCCTCTTGGTGTAGAGAAGAATGGGCATTGCAGGGCTGGATCAATGACTAAGCTCTCCTGTGGAAAGAAAGAAACAAGTGGGAGAATGTTGGGTTGTGTTATATTCTTTCCACAGCTAGCCCACGCACGGGGGGTTATAAGGGGCGGGAGCCCCCCCTGTACGTTTCATCAAGCGCTGTTGGGGGCCAGTAGCCCCTGCATAAGGTTCGTGGCAGCACCCCGGAAAATTCTTTTGGACCCTATATTAGGTGGGCAGACCTACTTATGGTTTTTTGCATGGATTTCGAACATGGTTTTGGGCACGATAGTTTTCGGTCCATGGTATTTTGTAGATCCAGTCAATGGAACTATGGTTATGTTCTAATCCAAGGTTAATGGATTGGGTTTTATGGATTCTTCGGCATGTATATATATGTATTGTAACATTGAAAGGAAAATAACGAAAAATCAAGCTGGTAGTCCCCGTTTTTCTATCCAAGGGAAAATATTTGTGTATATATGTTTTATGTTTTATGCTCTCGCCATTGTTTTTTTTTTTTTTTTAATTTGTATGTAGGTAATTTATATACAGGGTTAAAACCTACCCCTATAGGCATCACCGTAGTCGAGGTGGATAGATTGGGCTATGGGGGAGCTTCATAACTTCGGTTCTGAGTTTACAGGAGGATATCCTATCTTGACATGAAAATATCATGATGAGGATTGTTATGGGGGTTCCCTCTAGATGGATGAGGGTGGGGAGTTTATTGTTGTGTGTTAACTACTCACTAATGGGGGAAGGGGTCTTGCATCACTGTCATTTGTTGACCTCATTTCCCCCTACTATCTTGTATCCTTTTTAAATCAGGAAGTTGAGGACAGTG
Source organism: Pinus tabuliformis (assembly GCA_031772625.1). Taxonomy (NCBI): domain Eukaryota; kingdom Viridiplantae; phylum Streptophyta; class Pinopsida; order Pinales; family Pinaceae; genus Pinus; species Pinus tabuliformis. The sequence goes on along the minus strand of CM062806.1, from coordinate 781,383,934 downwards.
GTGGGTATAATGACCATATTCCCCACAGATAACACATGAATTATTAGTCTGTAGACTTGTGTTCTTGCCTTATTTCTATGGGTTATTGTTGGTCGCTCACTAGTTTTGATTCCGGTTGGGGTTGCCCCTTCCCGGTGCCCATCGGGGTTGCTGCTGGTTGCTACCCCCTTGCTCAAGTACTCCCTTTGGCTTATTTTTTTGGTTTTTTATTAGCAAAATTTGAAGGATTAGTTGAATTAAGTTGTTCCTTTGATTGCTGCTGTGAAGCGAGAGAAGTTTTCACTAGATTCACCCTTGTATTTTTTTCATTAGTGGGTTATTTTGTTGTTGTGCTGGGAAAGGGGAATATTGGTTTCCTTGTTCCTAGTTAATGTATGGATTCTGGGAAGAGGGCATCATGTCTGTATTCCTAAAGGAGTATTAGTTTCCCTGTGGGGTAGCATATGAGCCTCCTTAAGTGGGTTGATATTGGTTAACCCCGTTGACCATATTCTGCATAGGTGTAGGTTGACCACGACAATACCCTATATGTTGCAATGGTGGTGTGTTTTGCGTAGCATCAAATTCTTGGCCATTGAACGAATATCCAGGGTAGTGGTACTTATTATTGTGTTGATTTTGGGATATGGACCCAATTAATCCATTAGTAGCATTGGATGCACCTGGGATCTCTTTGTAAGTTTGCAGGCGTGGAGCATCTAGGAGCACATCATAAATCTACCCGAACTGGGTATAGATCAACTCCAGTTGTTGGGCTTTACTAATGGCTTCTTCCTCAGTCTTCAGGGATGAATTTTCCACGTCCTTAGAGATTTCAGATGTGAGTGATCTCAGGAATAAGTCCAAGAGGACTTTATCTTCAAATTGGGTTTTGCACAGGATACGACGTTTTCACCATTCATGGATATGATCTGAAATGTGAGTAGCGAGTGTTTGTTTGAATTGGGTGAGGAGTTCTAGACCTGAATCATGGTGGATCGAGAGCTGGAATAAGGTGAGGAAAGTTGTAGCTAACGAGCTAAAGTCTCCATGTGACGCAAAATGTTGGTCGACATACCATTTCGCTGTAGGTCCAGTTAGGGTGTGTTGAAATAGTCTTTATCTAATAGTATCATCAGTGATACTATTAGACAAACACCACAGGTGAAAAATTTTGACATGGTTCCCTGGGTCTTTGTCCTATTTTCCTTCAAACTTTGGAATATCCGAAGCGAGCCCTATTTTCTTTTCTTTTCATAGGTCCCTGATCCATGTTGGTTTGGGTTTTTTGAGTCTCTTAAACATTTTTAGAAGTATTTTTCTATTTATTTTTATTCTCTTTTATGCTTGGTTGTTAAGGATTATTCGGTTGCATGGATTAAACCAAATGCACCTCAATAGTATGATCAAGACCCATAACTTGTTGAGAAATAGGCATAGTAGTTGGGGCTTGCAATGTCATGATCATTTGGACCAATTGAGAAACTAACAGGCTCACAGTGTCTATGGATACAAAATTGACCATGGCATCAACATGTGGTCCCAATTTTGAACTAGGAGGACCATTTGATTGTTAAGAAGAAATAGGAATGATATCATACAATTTTCCCAACTTATAATAAATCAAGTCAAGATGTTGGGCGCATATACTAGAATGCATCTCGATAGAAGCCCTAGCAATCACAATATCTTGCAAATTTGTGGTAACAACGATCGGGTGAACCAATATTTCAATAGTTGATCAAGAATATTGGAAGTAATTAACCATTTATGTCACCTCCACTCATGAATATTATTAGAAATTTGAGTGGAAGTTTCCTACCTAAATGTAGATAGGAGATCATTATCGATCTCTTATCACGAAGGTAATGGAAATGGTTCAAAAATGCATGTTCCAAGGTGGCATAGTTGTCATAGGATGCCTGGTCAAGTTCAATGTACCACTTAACAACATCATCGATTAAGGCATGTTAGATGAGACATAATTGAATACCATTGTCCACCAAATAATTGGATGAACACCCTAATTGATAAGTGATTATGTGAATTGCAAAGTTAAATCCCAAATTCCCATCAAATTTTGAAATGTTTAATGGTAACTTAATAGGCATAGGTGGCCACCATGGATCACGAAAAATGGTGTTATAGGCCATTTTTTCGCATCGGGTCAATAGGCTTGTTAACTGGATCAATCAACATCCATCAACACCTTGTCATAATCCCTACACAAAGACCTAGGCATGACTCTCCCTAATCCCTAATTTATGGGCTTACTGCTTCATTTCCATGCTTTTAAGGCCCAACACACCTTTTTCCCTTATGAGTCTGCATTCAATGTAGGTTTATCCACCCTACACCTGCACTAATCATTAGAAGGTTTTCCCTTGTTGGGGGAGCGCTAATTCTAGAAATTCAGGAAAAATAAAAAGAATCCAAAAGCTTCCTCTTCCAAAAGCTTCCAGGAGTTGTTTCAAGCATTTAACTTGGATAAGAACTTCGAATCCTATCTCATCCTACCTTGGATATTTCACCTCTTATCCCTTGAGCTCATCCTCCCATCAAAAGTGGATCTCAAGCCTAGATTGGTAAACGGATAATAATTCCTAAACTACCATCCTCTCTTATATATTTTTTGTCATCCATAAGCTAGGGGTTGGATTTTGGAGATTGATTACCCTCATGTTGTTGCCCTAAATCTAAGAGAGTCATCATTCCATGCATTGAGGTGACATAGAGGTGTGTTTTGTGGCAAGGAAGGACAAGTCAACTTGGGGAGTTCTCTACATGATCAACTCCTATATTTGGTTGTAACTCTCTCCATTTCTATTAATACAAAGAGTACATTGTTTTCCTATATATGATGTTTATGTTCATATGTTTCAATGTTTTCTTGATCCATTGAATGAAGTGATTGGATAATGCTACATAGATGTCGTAGATATTTAGATTGTTGTGTTTGTATGTGCAGGTTCTAATTATAGAAATCAGAGCTAGGATTGGAGCATACAAGCCAAGAAGAGAGTGAAGTTTGTGATGGATTCTAGGTAAGCCTCATCTCATTGTTTAATTACTTTAAGGGAAACATTATATTCTTTTCTTTCTATTGTTCTAGACCAGGCCACTAGGTCTAGGGAAGATACTTTTATCTGTAGTCATAGATTCCATGTAACAAATTGTAGACTGTGTTGGGGATAAATTTATTCCATTGGTGGTTTCCTTGTCCTTAGTACTTGTTTTTCCTCTTTTGAAAACCTTCATTGTCTCACTCAGTCTAAATTTACCTCAAGAAGACATTTCATTGAGCTTTAGTTGTATTTTTTGTGTTGAAACTTGGCATCCCTTGATCAACGCACCCCTTTGTCTGGATACAGAGCATTGTAGTTTACCCTCTCCTTATCTGCACTTTCGTTGCATTGCAGCCTAGACCTTTTAGCACCTTCACTGACCACTGTTTGATGCAAAAAAATCATTTTTGTGATTTTCCCTCTGTTCATATTTGTTCCAGCTGCTCTTCCATATGTCCCTGAGTGTCTTTTGGTCTCTTAGAAGCATTCATTCTTTTATTTTGGTTTTGAGTGCCTTTGATAAGATTTTGTTTATCTTTTTTCTTTTCAATTAGTTCATTAACAAATTGATTACTTGATTGTTGGGTTTCTTGAAGGAATTGATGTCTTAGTCATCGTTCTGAATAGTTTCTTTTATAAATGATTAGGCAAATATCTTATTTTTCATCTGAAAATTAAGTGGAATCTAAAAGAAAAATGTTTTGCATCATATATTTCATATAGGGATTTGATTTTGATTGGAATAGTGAAGCTGAAGAGATCGATTGTTGCATCCCTTGTTTGTTGGATTGCCAATTGATTTCTTCTTCCCCTACTTAGTTGGGCCTTTCATTGTTAAAAGGAAAATGAAAATAGTTCTTTTTTTCATATTAGTTGCATCATAGGTGTGTTTAGATGACATCGAGTTTTGAGCCTTGAAACTGAAACATAAATTCAAGATAAACTCTAAAATTCACCTCAATAAATCTAAAGATCATTTGAAACATAACAAAACATCTAAAGGTCTAGGCTACGGACTTGTTCTGACATCTTTAAATGTAGGAGTTGTCATTTTTTTTTCCAGCGTTGCATTCCGGGGGTGATATCTCGTTCCACATATGTAAGTGTATTACAGCATTCTCCATTTACCTTCGAGTATATCGGATGGCTCTTCACACATAAAAATTATATGGGAACACCCTCATCATACAGTCACGCATTAGACAACACTACCATGGGATGCACTTCCATGTATTGTCGATTATATTTTGGAAGTCCACACTAGGTTTTTATACCCATCTTAGGTAACCAAGTTGGATCCCTTATACATTGTGATACACCAAACATAGAATTCAGGGATATTTCCTAGCCGTACGTAAATCCTTTGTTCACCAAGGTGGTATATTATAGTTCACAGTTCCTTGGTAAACCCTTTTTCCTAGTTACCCTTATTTTGTTTTATTTTTTGTTGTTAATTTCTAAAATCAATTAATTAATCACGGAACAACATCCTCCCTGTGAAACAACTCTTTAGTGGATCTTAGGTTAAGACTAATGGAAATAGTTCCCAAGTTCACCAATCAAGGAAACCCCTATGACGAGAATCCCTGTCCTTTGTTCCTTCATTTGGAAATATTGGTGTTGCTTATATGGAAAAGTTGTCCCTTCCCGAATTTACCAGTTTGGTTGTTTTTTACCTCCTTAGTTCTGAATGTCCAAACTGCTTCTCAACCAAGTAGTCCTCCACCTGAGCAATTTGATCCTAATGTTGACCCTTTGTCTTCTTCACCTGTTTGGTCTTCTTCCTCTTCTTCCTCTTCATCTAGTGAAAGCATCAAAGTTAGTAACCAAGTGGATAAGAAGAAGAAAAACAAGCAAGGGGAAATCAAGCAACCATTGCTACCAACACAACTAGTATGGAGAAACCTTCCAATCATCCCTACAAAGTTAAATTCCCTTGCAAGTTATGTAAGGGTGACCACCTTCTTAGAGATTGTTTTGATATTCCTAAGGTATTAGAAGTGTGGTCCACAGGCTCACATCAGCCAATTTTTCAGCTTCTAGAGATCATGTTGGTGACAAACCATCTACTAGTGATAGTAAGATCCATGGGAAAAGGGTAAATTTAAGTTTCCCTATAATTTATGTCAAGGGAATCATCCTATTCACCTTTGTCCTTAATATATGGATTAATCCTCAAAAGTATTGAAAAACCTTACATATTCTTAATCTCATCTTCTGGATGGTTATCAAAAGCTTTCTCCCAATCCTCCAATAGTTGATGAAGTGATTGATTAGAATCGTCTGTAGCCAATCCCACTCTCTCTGAATTTGGATCCCATGAGTCTGTTCCCAACCAACCATTGGTTGAGAAATTGGTTTACTTGATTCAAACTTTAGTTGATCGTACCTTTCCCGTAGAAAGTGAAGTCCATACCGCTCTGGTTCTTCTTGTTTCTTCAGGTTCTATTGAACTGGGGGACAATCCTTCCATTCCCATGGAACTGGGGAAAATCCTCCCATTCCCATGGAACAAGGGAGGAATTTTCCCATTCCCATTGCACAAAGGGGGAAGTTATCCCGTTCCCATGACACCCCTTCCATGTAGTATGGTCACTTCCCTTGGTTGGAGTCGACTGGTAGGACATCATCTTCCTCCTTACATTCCCTTCCAGATCATAGTATAGGGTTATAACATGCCCATACCTGGCACAGTCATAGATAAAGGCACGTATGTTAGTAATATTTCCTCAACTACTTGGAAATCTTTAGGTTCTCTACAAAATGTCCCTGTTACCCAGAATATGTTGCCTTTTAACAGAGGAACCAGTCAACCATTAGGTATCCTTCCTTAGTTTCCTATTACTTTGGGAGGAAAGACTATCTAAATCAATGTGATGGCAGTCCAAGGTCATTTGTATTTTAATTTAAGCCTTGGGTGTGACTATGTTTATGACATGGGAGCCCTTGTCTCTTCACTCTTTCGTGTGATGTGTTTCACGCATGAAGGAAGAATCGTGACCATTGACTAGCTTTCGTTCTTTGGTCCTAATTTGACTCCCAATCAACCAAATTCCCTAATTTGTCCTAATATGCAAGTGGTATCTCCCCCGCCATATATTAATTATGTGGCAACATGTTCCATGCCTGCATCTACTGGTGATATTGTAGTTGATGTAATGCATCATTTATTGGGGGCATTGGAGTCTAATATTTCCATTGGATCCTTTGACACCTTCCAGAGTGTTGTTCTCCCATCTAATGAGAACCTCTTGTAATCCATGGCCTTTTGCAGGTCATGATCAATATTTCCGAGCAGATTTCCTTTTATTGTGGCAAACTCATTAAAAAATGAAACAAGCTCTTATAAGGATAGTTCTTTTACTATGTCAACCTTGTTAAAAAATGAAATAGGTTCCTATGAGCATAGTTTCCTTTACATTTCAAGGTCGCATAAACATGAAAAAATATTGGGAATAGTTTCCTTCCTGTATCAATCTCATTAAAAAATGAAACAAATCCCCTTCTAATTCGAGTCTTTGATTATATCTCGTAAATTCCCAATCGAGTCTTTCACTTGATCTCGTAAATAAACCTTCACTCCATCCACCTATTAGCAACTAATAAGTAGTCTAATTAGGTGAATGAAATGAAGCTTAGGGGGCATGTGCCTAGAATTGAGTCATTATTCCTAGAGCATGAAAACTTAGTTCAAGCACAGTTTCTCTCTGTTTCAAGCTTGTGTAAAAATGAAACCACTCTCAAGCATATTTTTTCTCATATTTCAAGCTTGTGTAAAAATGAAACCATTTTCATTCTACCTCTCGTGATTTCCATTTTTATCACCATGTTTCTACCAAATGATCCTTGCTTTTCTCATTCTATCATCGCCATCTACTGGGCCAATCATACGTTTTCACTTGGTTGTTTTACCATTTCTTGGGGAACCATTATTATGGGTGGTCTTATTAGCCAACCTCTTGACCTATATGTGTTTTGAACAGTTCCATCGTGACCAGAACCAGTTACTATCCTTTTATACCACTCATTCCTCCACATGGAGTCCTCTTTCATCTCTTTTCAGACTCCCTAAATATGAAAATACTGTTGAGCACTTGTCTTTTAAAACTCATTAAATTAAATGAAAATATGCCTACACAATATAAGTTTAACCCTTTTCCGAATTTAGATAGACTAATTACGAAAAAGTAATACCTTAGTCGACCATCTCTAAGATATTCTCTTGGGTATCATTTTCTACCTTTTTGGAATCAAGGGACTATCTACGAAAAATAACCTTCGGAGTTTTCTTTTTCGCCTCTTTTTCAAACTCTCTAAACATGAAAAAGATGCCGAGTTATACCTTTGTTGGACTTGTAAGAACATCAAACAATGATGGACTCATTGATCATGATAGGAACGAACCATTCCTTTTCAGGGTTCATTAAACATACTCATAGGGATTCATCCGAAGGATGAACTTATAAATCAAGCATATTTTATCCTCCTCAAGCATGTTAAAAGAATAAAGAGGTACTGACCAACAATGGTTGGGAAAATTTGGAAAACAGGGTACTCCACTTGTTAATGGAAGCGAGTCGCTCTTGAACATGACACTCTTACACTTCATATTCATGGTTGTTGGTTTGGGAAATATGTTTGTCTTTTGGTTTATCATACTGTTTGAGAGCCTTCATTTTTTGGTTTTGGGTCAATGTTGCCAACTCCATTCAATATCACTTGTGTTTTCAAGAGAATTCATTCAGTCGATATCCACTACAAAAATCTTAAGCCTTCATTCCATGTCTCTTGTTCCTAATCTAGTTCCGTATTAGTATCATTCTGTCTCAAATCATGATACCCATTTTGTGTCGTTGATGGGGGATACATCAAGGCGCTTCTATGATAGGTCGCTTCCTATCAACATCAACTCATTATATAGGAAGTTGACTTAGAAACACCCTTTGGTACCTTGGTTCTTGCATACATCAATAGAAATTTTTCTCATCCTCGGTGACAACTTTTCATCATTGGCCTTCGGCCAACAGATAATGTGCAGTGTTCAGCCTTAACTCATTCATTCACACAATATGGATTGTATTGTAGTATCTTGAGAGCCATTAAAATCATCGATGATTTCTCTTTCATCTCTTAACGACTTACATTATTGGATGGTAATCATATGTTGTCTACCATGTTTGACGTCAACTAATTGATTCGCATGGTTAGACTTGTACATTGGATAATCGTGTGAAGAAGATAGAAGACCCCAAATCTAGTTTCATCCATCCGAGATGTGATTTTAAGATTAATACAATATTACAAAGTATGATGGCTATGATCATAAGGACAATCATCTAGTCATGGGTCCACACTTTGTCATCAATGGACATGTCTTTTGATCATTGTACATGTAATGTTAGCTTATGTGTTAAGCATGGGTATGCCTCCCTCAACAAAGATATCATGATGTAAATGTATTGTAACATATGATGATCTCGATTGGTTATTCTTAATCTAGAATCGACACAAAGTAAAGCATTTCAGTCATAAACCATTTTTTTTGACTTTTTTCTCTAGGAGGCAATTTGTTATAGGCCATTTTGTCGCATCTGGTCAATAAGCTTGTTAACTGGATCAATCAACATCTATCAACACCTTGTCATCATCCCCACACAAAGTCCTAGGCATGACTCTACCTACTTTTTGAGTTTCTGAGCTTAATTGCTTCATTTCCATGCTTTTAAGGCCTAGCGCATATTGTTCCCTTAGGAGACTGCATTCAGTATACATTGCTCCACTTTTCACCTCCACTAATGATTAGCAAGTTGTCCCTTGTTGGGGGTGCGTTGATTTTGTAAATTTGGGAAAAATAAAAAGAAACCTGAAGCTTCCTCTTCCATAAGCTTCTAGGATTTGTTTCAACTATTTACCTTGGATAAGATCTGTTGTAGCTAAATCTTGTACCAATAGCACAAGCGCTGCAAGGGAGATAGAAAGCCTCCTAGAGACAACCTATGGGCTGATTGTAGACAAGTGCCTAGGACATATTAAATAGAGGAGTGCATGAAAGATTATATGTGAGGGGTTATCAACACTCCTATTATCACATAATCAAAAGTAATAAGGGGGATCGGTTCATTCCTCCAAAGGTATGAGTTATGTATTTCAGGTACTTCCTCACACACAAAGTTCCTAGGATTATCACATAAAATAGTAGAGGTTGATTACTTCAAAGGGTCTTACAACTTAATAATCTTGTAGAGTAAATGAGAGAGGATTAGCAGAAAGCATAACTCATCATATAGAGCCCAAAGCATCCAAAATTCTATATTGAACACATAGAGCTGCAAGCCATGGAAAATTATACACGTGTTTGAGTTACATGCAGAGATAATAGAATAAAGAGAGGATGGGTGCTATGATTCATATAGAGCAATTTGAAGACATAACTTCAACCCTTCATATAAGAATTATGCATTATACACATAGATCTGTAAGGAAGCATGAAATCATTTTTAGCAGCTATTATAGCATGAATGCAGAGAAGAATATGAATATAATGGAATAAAACAGGAGGATAACATACTATAATACTAAGAAGGGTGAATCACAACCATTTCTTTGATAGTCTAAAATATTTTCCCATGTAAAGTAATACAGTCCAAAATACAAGTCATCCACTTACATATTTACAAGCCAAATTGGTATCACAGAGTTCAGACCCATTGGGTGAGGAATTATGGAACCTTTTTATAAATTTCATCCCCCTATTTATAAGAAGAGGGGGGGAGATTGAGTTAAAATAAAAAAATATCTGAGCTAGAGCACCAGTTGTCTGCTAGACTAGCTATCTAGGCTAGTGTAAGGATCTTCTACCTAAAGATTACAATTGGGATCAAATCCCTTCTTAGAAATAGAAAACTATAGAAATTCAAAAAGAAACAAGAGGAAGAATGGAGGAAGGGGTCCTTTGTTGTCCTTGTGAAAGCTTCAGATCAGGCCTTGTATCTGTCACAGTGTGCTTCCCATGTTGCTTGGCCTATTTACTATCCCCTCTCCCTTAAATGCCTAGAGGACTCGTTCTGCAGAATAGGGAGTGGAGTTACTGTAAATGCCTGTCACTGAGGTATTTACTGTGTGGAGGAGTGTAGTTTCGCGCTAGGGCTATTGATTTTTCTGAGTCCCCCATACTTCTCAGCCGTTGTGCCATGTTCTATTAACTATCATAGTTGTTGGCCCATCCACCCATTTAAATCTCTACAAAACACTACCTGAGTACCATAGTCGTAGGACCTTATACTTTGAGACTAATGTGAAACTAGCAAGTTCTGACCTCCCCTTAAGCCCCCTATAATATAGCCCCACTTATGCTATTTTTTTCATGTAACCAAGGGCTTAACCTTCACGTGCTAAGGCCTTCAGACCATGTACGAGAGCCTTTTCCTGTATAACACGGAAAGCCCTTTGATTGCCCCTTACACTGCACCGGCCGATATCACGAACGTGAAACCCTTATATAATACACCTCAATAAATTATTGCATCTAAGGGGCCTTTTTCTTTGTTACTCAAAATCTTGCATCCCAGCGCTAGATGCACTTTTCTTTAATCTTTTCGCCTAGATAGCTGTGATCGCTGATATGTAGGATGACATCATCCTTTCCACGTGTCACCTTGTGAGTGGTGACACGTGTCACCCGGAAATGGCCCCATAGGACCCCAAAAAATGTTGAAACTGAGCGACACGTGTCCCCTGCCAAGTCAACATCCATACTACCACGTGTTCTCCACATTGCCACATCATTCATGGCATCAGTTGCCATGTCAGCTCTAAGGACCAATCGTATGCCGCCACATGGCCCCCTGGAGGAGAGAGAAAAAGGATTTCCCGACCCTATTTTCGCATGCATTTCCTTTGTTAATGAATTTCAGCCCTCCCCGGAACTTTTGCATTGTATCACAAAATCGCCCCCGCATGGTCTTTAGGGTGAAAACCCTGCAAATTACAGATAATGCGGGATTTCCCATCGTTGATATGTCGTAACGTCGTACTGCCACGTGGAGGAGAGAGAAGGGGGTAGCTCGACCTTTGTTTTGTCAAGAATTTTCTTTGTTAACTATTTTTCAGCCTCCCCGACGATTTACCAATATATTGCAAGATCACCCCCCACAAGGTTTTGGAGTTTGCGGGACTCCGAGATCGCGGTACTACGATGACTGTGGGATGCGGGGTCATCGAGATGTGGGATGCGAGACTGCGGGACCTGTGAGATGTGGGACTTGCGAGTAGTCTGCCACATGGAGGAGAGATAAGGGGGCAGACCGACCTTTATTTTTCATTGATTTTTTAGTGTAAATCAACCTCTGCCCTCCCCAATGCTTTAACACTATTGGAGTGCTTCCCTCCTGAAATTCTTTAAGGATGGTCCATAAGGAACTGCGGGGGTCATGGAGGATGCAGGATTACGGGACCATGGGACTGCGGGACTGTAGGACTGAGACTATGGGATTGTGAGGTCGCCAATAGGCGGGATGCGAGATCGCTGATATGCAGGATGTGGGATTGCTGGTATGAAGGATGCCAGATGGCTGATATGCGATGAGATTAGCTTTCGGACCCCGATTGCGATTTACCTTTGTCCTTTGGTGTTTTTTCCTTTGATTGTTGGGCTTTCTATGGGTAACTTCTGCTCCAGGAGTCCATTTTTGGACTTTGATATACTGTTGGAAAGCTCTTTCCAAGCACTAGGTGATGGAGAGGGTTTGATTAAGATATGATATCTTACGTGGCTCAAAAATTAGCATCAAACTTCACTACTCTTATGTATTCTGGGAAACTGATAAGTACTGAAGCAATGAGTGACAACATTGGCTCCTACTGGGGACATTGCCTTGCTAGAAAGGTGTTGAGAACTTGTAGACCAGTATCCTTCACCATTGGGAATGGAGTCAATAATAAATGAATCTTTGTAATCAGAAAAATATCCATGGGACTTACCTCCTCAATCTAAAATACATAAATAAAAATCCTAACAACTAGAAAGTAAATGCTCAACTAGCGATCTTATTTATGTACATTCCTACTTATTCCCAGAAATTAATTCAACTAAGTGTGTTCAACCCTCCAATGGAGCTAGGCCAACATTATATTACTGAACCATATTCATTCACACTGGTAAAAAAGAAAATTTAAAATGAACATGCACCATGAAAAATTTTCAAACAAGGAACCTGATACATGCTCTTGAAATGACCTCTGGTGTTGACTTAAGAATAGGCTCATGTACTCAGCCATAGGGTCATGGAATAGACAAGGAATGTTTGCGGCAACCTCTTCTTCACATACATTCTACTGGCCAATGTCTTTTTGGTCATGGCGACCACAAACATTATCCAGCTCTTTAGCTTTAGTGTTTTCAAGAAAAGCCTGCTACTGGGAGTTTTTTCTCCACTTGTTGGTAAACAGCTCCTTCTGCACCTCCGCGACCACCTCTTCCTCCTCTAAATAATTTGAATCACAAATTGGAAGGTTGGATTGTTCTTGTTCTCTAGGGCAAGGATGAGCATGGTACACTAGAGCCTCTTTGTTGACCTCCTGATGGGCTTCCTATTCTTTCACAGCTTCCCATGACTGGAAGTGTTGTGGCCTTGCATCACTTGACTCTCCATCAGAGTTATATTCATCATAACAATGAGAAACATTAGACTCAATTGAATAAGCCCTCTAAGAGTTTATTGGCAGCGCAATGATGTTTCCTTCTTCTCTTTCTTTCTCATGGGGAGATGCTTCTTGATGTGAGTAGATATCTTCTTGGAATGAGCTCTCACATACATCTTCAGCAGGGTTATTTACCTCGGGAATATCTTCATCATTACAAAGTGTGCAACAATCTTCAAATAGAGCATTCAGTGGATAAAATATTTTGAAATATTGATAGAATGTTGTATGAAAACATTTCAAAGAAGATATGCTACCACAAGGAATCGTTTTAAACCAAACTCTAGCATACTCACCTAAAGACCACTTGAACAACTTCATTTGTACATATTCAAGAAAATTATCGTGTTTCTCCATGCATTTGTGAAAGTCTTTGAGGTGTTGGTCAGGTCTTCTCTCTATGTTCCCACTAAATCTAGGCAAACCGGAATTCCACTCATGACATGCAGGGACATAATTGGGATAACCAGCAATAGAAGAGAGATCCAGTCGGGAAAATTGGTTGGCTAGGAACGCAGGAAGGGCCATCTTGAAAACCTCCCTATGTGATTGATTTCAGCTTCAAAAGCAGGGAGATGTTTGGGCTGTTGTAGCATCTGAGTGAGTATGGCACTGCTTGAAATCCAGGATGATCAAATAGAGATAGGGACAATGGATTTTCCAAGGTGAGAGATATTAAACCCACACTTCCCTTGCTCAAATAACAAGGGAAATGTAAAACTTTGTCGTACCCTGGGAAAAATATTCTAATATGTTCCCTGGCAACGACGCTAGAAAGATGTTGTAGTTAAATCTTGCACCATCAGCACAAGTGTTACAAGGGAGATAGAAAGCCTCCTAGAGACAACCTCTGGGTTGATTATAGACCAGTGCCTAAGACATCTTAAATAGAGGAGTGATGAAAGATTATATGCGAGGGGTTATCAACACTTCAATTGTCATGTAATGAAAGATAATAACGGGGCTCGTTTCATTCCTCCAAAGGTATGAGGTATGTATTTTAGGTACTTCCTCACACACAGTTCCCAGGAGTATCACATAAAATAGCAGAGGCTGATTACTTCTAAGGGTCTTACAACTTAATAATCTTGTAGAATAAATGAGAGACGATTAGGAGAAAGCATAACTCATCATATAGAGCCCAAAGCATCCATAATTCTATATTTAACACATAGAGCTGCAAGCCATGGAAAATTCTACACTTGTTTGAGTTATAAGTAGATATAATGGACTAAAGAGAGGATGGGTGCTATGATTCATATAGAGAAGTTTGAAGATATAACTTCACCCCTTCATACATGCATTATGCATTAATAAATCAACACACATGGATCTATAAGAAAGAACGAAATAATTTCTAGCAGCTATTATGGCATGAATAGAGAAGAATATGAACATAATGGAATAAAACATGAGGATAACATACTATGATACTAAGAAGGGGGAATCACCACCATTTCTTTGATAGCCTGAAATATCTGCATGTGTAAAGTAATACACTCTTAAATACAAGTCATTCACTTACGGATTTACGAGCCAAATTGGTGTCAAAGAGTTCAGACCCATTGGGTGAGGAATTCAGGAACCTTTTTTATGAATTTCATCCCCCTATTTATAATAAGAGGGGGAGAGATTGAGTTACAATAAAAAAATATCTAAGCTAGAGCACCAACTGTCTGCTAAACTAGCTGTCTAGGCTAATGTAAGGCTCTGCTACCTAAAGATTACAATTGGGATCGAATCCCTTCTTGGAAATAGAAAACTACAGAAAGTAAAAAAGAAATAGGAGGAAGAATGGAGGAAGGGGTCCTTTCATGTCCCTGTGAAAGCTTCAGATCAGAACTTGTCTCTAGGACAGTGTGCTTCCCATGCTACTTGGCATGTTTACTGTCCCCTCTCCCTTAAATGGATGGAGGACTCGTTCTGTGGAATAGGGAATGGAGTTGTTGTAAATGCATGTCATTGAAGTCTTTGCTGTGTGGAGGAGTGTGGTTTCGTGCTGGGGCTATTAATATGTCTAAGTCCCCTGTACTTCTCTGCATATGTGCCATGCTCTATTAACTATCATAGCTACCGGCCCATCCGCCCATTTAAATATCTGCAAAACACTACCTAAGCACCACGGCCGTGGGACCTTATCCTTTAATACTAATGTCAAACAGGTGAGTTCCAACCTCCCCTTAAGTCCCCTTTATTATAGCCTCGCTTATGCTATTTTTTTCATGTAATTAATGGCTAAAACCAAGGGCTTAACCTTCAGGCACTAAGGCCTTCATATTGGTGTCCAAGAGATTTTTCCTTTATAATACAGAAAGCCTTTGATTGCCTCTTACACCACACCGGCCGATATCCCAGACGTGAAGCCTTTATATAATACACCTCAATAAATTATCGCATCCAAGGGGCCATTTTCTTTGGTATTCAGAATCCCGCATCTCCCTAGATGCACTTTTCTTTAAGCTTTTCACCTAGGCAGTTGTGATCACCAATATGCGGAATGACATCATCATTTCCACTTGTCACCTTATGAGTGGTGACACTTGTCACCTAGAAATGGCCGCATAGGACCCCCAAAAAGGTCAAAACCGAGTGACACATGTCCCCTACCATGTCAGCTTCCATATTGCCACGTGTCCTATGTACTGCTACATCATTCATGATGTCAGTTGTCATGTCAGCTTTGAGGACCAATCATATGCCACCACGTGGCCCCCTGGAGGAGAGAGAAAAAGGATTGCCTATGGTTCTTAGAGTGAAAACCCCACAGATCACCGATAATGCGAGATTGACATCGTCGATATGCCATAATGACGTAACACCACATGGAGGAGAGAGAAGGGAGTAGCTCAACCTTTGTTTTGTCTAGCATTTTCTTTGTTAACAAATTTTCAACCTCCCCGATGATTTACCAACATATCACAAGATCGGTCGCCCGCTTTTGGAGTGTGTAGGACTACAAGATCGCAGTACTATTGTGAATGTAAGATGCGGGGTCGCCGAGATGTGGGATGCAGGACTATGGGACCTATGGGATGCGGAACTTGCGGGTAGTCTTCCACGTGGAGGAGAGAGGAGGGGGTGGCCTGACCTTTGTTTTTCATTGATTTTCAGTGTAAATCGACCCCTGCCTTCTGCGACACTTTAACACTATCGGTGTGCTTCCCTCAAATATTCCTCTCCAGGAAATGAGCATGAAGAGAAACACATAAGTAGAAAATACCTCATAAGCTCTCTCACTAGCAGCATAGACTCAAGATCTCTAGCCCAACAATTCAGCTCTCAAAAACTCTGTCTCTCCCACTACGTCTCTCCAACTAGTCTAGCCCTCTCAAATGATTAAGTATAAATTGGTAGAAGAGAGGTCCCAAGAGGATGTATGTGGATGCTCAAGACAATAATAATTCATGGAAAATTATAACTGATAAGTCCTGGACAGATTGAATAGGTAACAAATCGAACTGATCTTTTAGGAAATAAGGAACTCTAGAAGTCATCCCCAGTCGTTGACACAAAGAAGTGAAAAATACCCTAGACGCTCCCATAGGCCTCCATCCATGTGTCTAGGGATCAAATCTAGTGTCGCTACCATAAAGAGGGCCTGGGAGTGACTGGAAGGCTCCATACGTTCCCATAGGCCTCTATCCAAGCACCTGGGATACTAATTGAGAAAAAATAAGTCCCAGGTCTAAAAAAGTCAAACAACCATGTATATTAAGGGTCACTGATCTAGGGGGGTAGCATAGGTTGATCAAACTCTTTATTCTTCTTTGGTCCAACAATTTTTCTTTATGATTTTGATCTTGTCTTTGTCTCTGAAAATCCAATCCCTCGTGTGAAATTACATGTTTGTTTGTTTAATTTTTATAATAAAAAAAATCCCCCTCAATCATTGTGGTGGGGGGGGGGTGGGGTGGTGCTAAAACTGTGTATGAGTGTCAATCACCTTTGAGTGTCATCTCTTTTGATCTTTGGAATTTTGACCAAATTTCAGGTTGAGTCCTCTATTAATGAAATCTCAAATTACATTTGATTTCATTATGAATTTATGTTGCACTTGATCGATTCTTTTATTTCATTAGTGAAATAAGGTATTTGTATGCATATGTAGTGTTTTTATATTGTTCTTTCGCTGATATGGAATCATCTTGTGTTTATTTTGAAGAATTCTCTTGCATAGTTAGAATTCTCATTTTCACAAAAGGAAAGGAAATTGTGCACAGGTTACATTTGCATAGTTTTCTGGGGAATTGTGCATAGATTACATTACATGGTTTGGCATCATTTAGGGCTTTGATTTTGATTGGAATAGGGAAGTTGAGGAGATCGATTGGTGTATCACATGTTTTTTGCATTGCTTATTTATTTCTTCTTCCCCTACTTAGTTAGGCCTTTCATTTTTAAAAGGAAAATGAAAAGAGTTATTTATGCAATATTAGTTTCATTATAGGTGTGTTTAGCTGACATTGAGTTTTGAACCTTGAAATTGAAACATAATTAAATATCAACTCTAAAATTTACCAAATCAACCTATGGATAATTTGGAACATTAATGAAAACATCTAGAGGTATATAATAAAGATGTGTTCTGACATCTTTAAGTGTAGGAGATGTCGTTTCTTTCTGGAATTGCATTCCTGGGGTGATATCTCGTTCCACGTATGTAAGTTTATCAGATGATTCTCCACATACCTTCAAGTATTTTTGATAGTGCTATATGCATGAAAATTATATGGGAATGCTATCATCATATGGTTACGCATTCAATAACACTACTACAACCTATGATTCCATGTACCTCCGGGTATATTTTGGAAGCCCCACTAGGTTGTTATCCCACCATAGGTAACAGAGTCAATCACCTTGTAGATTGTGATACACCGACACAACATTCGGGGAGATTTATTTCCCATACGTAAATCCTTGGTTCACCATGGTGGTATATTTCAGTTCACGGTGACTTGGTAAACCATTTTGCCTAGTTACCCTTTTGTTTTATTTGTGTTGTTAATTCCTAAAATTAATTGACCGCAGAACAACATCCTTACCATGGAACAAATCTATTATAGGATTTTTTCACATCCGATCAGTGAGCCTCATAATGGGATCAATCAACATCTTACTCCTCCTTGTCACCATATTGCACAAAGCCCTAAGAATTTTCCCTTCATCCCCCATAATTTGAGCCCTAAACTACATCATTTGAGCCAGTTTGAGGACCAACACTCCCTGTAAGCCTATTGGTGTGTGTTCACCTATAGGTTCCTCCACTATGGCCTACGTTGCTCACCAGGAGGTTGCACCCCTTTGCACCTGTGTTGGTTCTACAAATCTGGGAGAATGATCGGGATTCGAGAAGCTTCCCCTTCTAGGAGTTTCCATGGGTTGTTTTAACTACTTACCTTTGATAAAACATTTGGATCCTATCCTATCATACTATGGAGTTTTCACCACTTATCTTTTGATCCTATTCCTCCATCAAAGGTGGATCTCAAACCTTAGATTGGTAAATGGATAAGAATTCATGAACTACCTCTCCTTCCTATATATTTACCTCATGCCACAAGCACCGGGTTAGTTTTTGGGTTGGCTTTTGGAGATTGATTCTACCCTTATGTTGTTGTAGTGAGTGGTTATCATCTCATGTATTTAGGGTGATTGGAGGTGCATATTGGGACAAGGAAATGGCAAGTCAAAAACTTGGAGGAGCTCTTATACAAGACCAACTACTACTTATGGTTGTAATCTCCTTCCATTTATATTAATGCAATAATTCATTGTTTCCCTATATGCGATGTTCTTATTTCACTTATTTCAATGCCATGTTGATCTATTGAATGAATTATTTATATGATACTGCATAGATCTTGTAGTTTCTTGACTCGTGTTATCTGAATGTACAGGTTCTAATTTTGGCATTTGGAGCTAGAAGGAGCGAAGTTTACGAAGGATTCCAAGTAGGCATCACTCCATCATCTATTTACTTTAAGGGAAATCATTGTGTTCCTTGTCTCTTTGTTGTTCTAGGTTAGCCACCAACCTAGGGGAGATACTTTTTTCCATAATCGTAAATCCTGTATAACAAACTCCTTGGTAGATATTAGCTTTATACTAATGGCAACAGTTCTGGAGTCTACCATTCAAGGAAATCCCTCTTATGTGAATCTTGGTCCTCTTCCTTCTTTTGGAAATGTTGGTGCTTCTTATATGGCAACGTTGTCCCTTCCTAGATTTACCATTGGTTTATCAATTTGGTTGTTTTTGACCTCCTTGGTTTTCAATTTCCAAACTACTCCTCAATCAAGTTCTCCTCCACCTGAACAACATCAAACTCAAGTTTAACCTAAAGTTGACCCTTTTCGTTCTTCACCCAATTTCAGTTTGAGTCCTCTGTTCATGAAATCTTAGATTACGTTTGATTTCATATCAATCCTCTTGTGTTTATTTTGAATAATTCTCTTGCATAGATCAAATTTACATAGTTAGAATTCTCATTTTCACAACAAGAAAGGAAATTGTGCATAGATTACATTTGCATCATTTTTAGAGGAATTGTGCATAGATTATATTGCATGGTTCGACATCTTTTAATGCTTTGAATTGAATTGGAATAGTGAAATTGAAAGATCTAGTTAGGAATCTCTTGTTTGCTACATATTTGAGTGTTGCATCATTATTTTCACCTCTGCCCTACACTATATAGCTTTCACGGAAAATGAAAAGAGTTATTTTTTTCATATTAGTTGCATTATAGGCGTGTTCAGGTGACATCGAGTTTTGAGCCTTGAAATTGAAATCTAATTCAAGATCAACTCTAAAATTCATCTCAATCAACCTAAGGAACATTTGAAGCTTCATGACACACATAGAGGTCTAGGCTAGAGATGTGTTGTGGCATTTTTAAACATAAGAGTTGTCATTTTTTCTCAACGTTACAATCCAGGGGTGATATTTCGTTCCAAATTTGTAAATGTATAGGATCATTCTCCACGTACCTTTGGGTATATTGTATGGTGCTCCATGCATGATAATTATATGTGAACACTCTCATCGAACAGTTACGCATTAGACAACACTACTATGGATTGCACTCCCACGTATAGTTGAGTATATTTTGGGAGTCCGCTACAGGTTTCTATCCATCCATATCTAACCGACTCAAATTCCTTGTATATAATGATACACCAAACAAAACATTCGAGGATATTTCCTAGAAATACGTTAAGTCCTTAGCTCGCTAAGGTGTATATTGCAATTCATAGTTTCTTGGTAAACCTTTATGCCTAGTTACCCCTTTGTTTTGTTTGTGTCTTTAATTTTTAAAATCAATTAATTTACCGCGGAACAACATCCTCCCCATGGAACAAATCCTTAGTAGATCTTAGGTTGAGACTAATGGCATGAGTTCTTAAGTCTACCAATCAAGGAAACCCCTCTGATGGGAATCCTAGTCATTTTCCTCCTTTTGGAAATATTGGTGCTCCTTATATGGAAACATTGTCCCTTCCCAGATTTACCATTAGTTTTCCAATTTCGTTGTTTTCGACCCCTATGGTTCTGAATGTCTAGACTGCTTCTCGTCCAAGTTCTCCTCCACCTGAAAACCAACCTCAAGTTGATATTAAAGTTGACCCTTTTCCTTCTTCACCTGTTAAGTCTTCTTCCTCTTCGTCTGGTGAAAAACTCAATGTTAGTAACCATGTCGATAAGAAGAAGAAGAAAAATAAGTGAGGGGGCAACCAAGAAGCCATTGCTACATATGAAACTAGTATGGAGAAACCTTCCAATCATCATCGCAAATTTAAATTCCCTTGCATGCTTTGTAAGGGTGATCACCTTCTTAGATATTGTCCTTGTATTCCTAAGGTATTAGAAGTGTGGTCCACTGTTATGAAACCAACTCAAGAAGAAGATAGAAAAGATAGATCAACGCCTTAGAATTCAGCCTCTTCGAGGGGGAAACCTCCTTTATATTACATATATGAACAATTCTTGGATGATTCAAATTACAAAACCTCCTTTCTATATATAGGAGTCTAAGGAGTCACAATATAACCTAGCCGACCTAACAAAAATAATATAAAGCCACAAACATAACAATAGAGGGATTCTATGGGGCACAATAATAACAATATGGGGACAATAGGGGCACAACAATATTAATAAGGGATACAACTACAATAGTAATGGGGTAATCACTAGTATTATAGGGACCCAACATGCCCCTTTCCTTCAAAAAAGTGTTGTCCTCAAGGCTTGAGTAGTTATGTATGCTTCTGTAGCGAATAAGTTCTTCTACTTGATAAGATACTCTGAAATTGATCGATTTCGTAGCTGTCGAGTTCTTGTTTCTATGATTGCTTCTGGTTCCAATATAATTTTTCCTTCCTCATCAAGTTCTGGCAATATTTTTTGAACTGGGAGCTTGTCTCCTATAAACTTCTTTAAACATGAAACATGGAAAACTGGGTGCAATCGAGAAGCTGCCGGAAGCTCCAATTTGTATGCCATAGTACCAATCTTTTGCAACACCTTGTACAAACCATAATACTTTGGTGATAATTTGTTATCCTTCTTAGCTTGCTTGAGGGACATCTGATTATATGGTTGTAGCCATAGGAATACCCAATCACCTACATCAAAACTTCTTTCACTGCAATGTTGATCTGCTTGTTGTTTCATTCTATTCTGTGCCAACACAAGGTTATCCTTTAAGAGTTGGAGAACTTATTGTTGATGTTCGATGTGATGTTCCACTGCTTGAACCTTAGAACTTCCTCTTAAATATGATGTGATGGATGGTGGCTAATATCCATAAAGTGCCATAAATGGGGTCATTTTTGTTGTTGTATGGAAGGAAGTGTTATACCACCATTCAGCCAAAGGTAACCATTTCACCCATTGTGTCTATTTATCAGATACAAAGCAACGAAGATATCCTTCCAAACATTTGTTTACTATCTCAGTTTGCCCATCAGATTGAGGATGATAAGATGAGCTATGAGCTAACTGAGTACTAAGACAAGAAAATAATTTTGTCCAAAAATTTCTAGTGAAAATGGAATCTCTGCCACTTACAATAATCTTTAGGTTTCCATGTAGCTTTTGAATTGTTTCCATAAATGCAGTAGAAACTATACTGGCTTTAAATGGATGTGATAATGCACAAAAGTGTGCATACTTTGTAAGTCTTTCAACTACCACCATGATGACACTCTTTCCCTCGGACTTGGGTAAACCTATGATAAAATCCATTGAAACCTCCTCCCAACATTGGCTTGGAATGCGTAAAGGTTGTAATAGACCCGGTGTCTTAACTGTTTCAACTTTATTTTCTTGGCAAACCAAACATTCCGCCACAAACTTTTGAATATCCGATTTAAGGCCATCCCAAAAAAAATCCTTCTTAACCCTGTGGTAAGTTTTTAAAAATCCTTAGTGCCCTCCTACAGGAGAAGTGTGCAATTCCATGAGAATCTTTTGTTTTAGCTGGGAATTCTTACAGAGGTATAAGCGATATTTGTACCATAGTGTATTTGCCATCACAATTGTAACAAAGCCCTTTTGCTCTTTTTTCTTCCAATTGTTGTGGTTTCAACCTTATAGGTTGTGGAAGACTAGGGGCAAAAACACTTCCATATTTATAGTTGTGAGTGGTATGCTTCCTGGATGCCATAATTTTGCTTTCCATTTTTCTTGCTAACCTGAATGCCTTCTCTAATGAATCAGGTTCCCAAAGGCGAACATCATGTTGGATGTTATGATTTAAAGTCCCTATGAACACATCCATTCTATGCTCCTCTGGAATATTTTTTACCCTTATGTTCAATTTTTGGAACTCCTCAATGTGCTCCATTATTGAACCATTTTGTTTGAGACTTATCAATTGGCTAAAAAAAGTGTTGCTTTTTGTATCCTCATAATGTGCTGTCAATTCTTCCGTAAAAATTGCCCAAGTGATAATTTTTTTACGAGAGCAAAGCCATTGATACCATACAAACCGATTTGGTTCCAAATATAAAGTTGCAATACATACCTTTTGTGTGTTTTGCACATTATTGAGATCGAAAAAATTCTCCATCTGTAATATCCATGTTGCAGGATCCTTGCCATCAAACTTCCTCATATCGATTTTTGGAATATGGTGGGTCTTCAATCCCACATTAGAGTTTATGAAATCATGATTAACATTTATTTTGTTCACATCATGAGTTTCCTTTACTACCTTTTCACCATTAGTAAGTATTTCTTGTAGAAAATTTGTCAAATCTGTCTTCAAACCTGCCATGTTTGTCTTCAAATCTGCCATGTCTCTCTTCAAATATGTTTTCAAATCTATCTTCAAATCATCCATCTTAGCTTCCATGCCCTTTATCTTAGATTCCACGCCATTTATCTTAGCTTCTGTTAGCTTTTGTGCAAGTGACACTTGTTGCACTTGGTCTTGTAATTTTGATATATCATGTAGCATTTCTTCCTCTTCTTCATGAGTCATGCTAGAGCTTTCAGGTTGCTTACTAGGTGTTTGCATTTTCTTTCCTCGGGACATTAGTTACCAATAATAATGCTCTATTATGCCCTTTGAATTCCTTAAAAATCAATTTTCAAACCAAGCTTAAGCAAAAATTTAAAAAAAATCTACACACCTTTTTTCACTTTGTAGGAGCTCAATATTGCCTCTGATGTACCTCTGTACTTTTGGATCATCCAGTTCTGAAATTGCAACCTGCAGTAGCCCTCTGTGTCCTCTTTCCAATGCCACCAGTCTCATCCAAATTGGATTCTCCAAGGAAGAGTTATGTGAAATCTCCCACAGTGACCTGATTATAGACTAGTTCAGTAGAGCGAACTTGTATGACGTGCCACAAGTGACTATTTTTACCTTTGTCTCTAAAAAATATATACAAGAAACTACAGTCCGTCCTCTTTTTGAACCTTCTTACGAAATTTCAATCTGATGCTCACAACGAAAGTTATGAAGATTTTCCCCAGGTCACCTGTTTGGAATGTAATTCAGGAGTCTGCAAAAAGACCAAATTCCTCAGATCATATCTTAGCAAATATGGTGCGAAAAGATCTGAAATTCAGATCTGAGGTTCAACGCGATTTCTTCTCAAATGGGTTTATTTTTAGCTTCTGAAACGTCGCAGAAAAAAAAGTTATAGCGAAAATTCCACAATGACCTATTTGGAGTAGTGAAACCCTAGAATCCAAAGCTCTGATACCAAATGTTATGAAACCGGCTCAAAAAGAAGATAGAAAAGATAGATCAACGCCTTAGAATTCAGCCTCTTCGAGGGGGAAACCTCCTTTATATTACATAGATGAACAATTCTTGGATGATTCAAATGACAAAACCTCCTTTCTATATATAGGAATCTAAGGAGTCACAATATAACCCAACCGACCTAACAATAATAATATAAAGCCACAAAAATAACAATAGAGGGATTCTATGGGGCACAGTAATAATAATATGGGGACAATAGGGGCACAAAAATATTAATAAGGGATACAACTACAATAGTAATGGGGTAATCACTAGTATTATAGGGACCCAACATCCACAGGCTCACATCGTCCTTTTTTGTCAGCTTCTAGAGATCATGCTGGTGACAAACCCTCAACTAGCGAGAGTAAGGTCCATGGGAAAAAGGGAAAAGTCAAATTTCCTTGTAATTTGCATGAATGGAATAACCATATTCACCTTTTTCCTTATATGGATGAAGCCTCAAAAGTGTTGGAAAACCTTACAACTTCTCAACCTCGACTTCCGGCTGGTTACTGAAAGCTTTCTCCCAATCCTCCACTAGTTGATGAAGTGATTAATTAGAATTTGAATCCCATCAATCCCACTCTCTCTAAATGTGAATCCCATCAGATTTTTTCTAACCATCCATTGCATGATAAAATGGTTGACATGATTCCACCTTCAGTTGATCATACCTTTCCCATAGAGAGTCAAATTCATACCACTCAGGTTCTTCTCATTTCTTTAGATTCCAATGAATTAGAGAGAAATACTCTCATTCCAATGGAACAGGGGGAAATCCTCCCATTCCCATAACACAGGGGAGCAATTCTCCTATTCCCATAGTTCTAGGAGGCAGTCCTCTTGTTCCCATGGCACCTCCTCCAAGTAGCATGGTCACTTCCTTCGATTGGAGTCAATGGGTAGGAT
Source organism: Pinus tabuliformis (assembly GCA_031772625.1). Taxonomy (NCBI): domain Eukaryota; kingdom Viridiplantae; phylum Streptophyta; class Pinopsida; order Pinales; family Pinaceae; genus Pinus; species Pinus tabuliformis. The sequence goes on along the minus strand of CM062806.1, from coordinate 781,359,013 downwards.
GTCATCTTCCTTCTTATGTGCCCTTTTAGATCATAGTATAGGCTTATAATGTGGTCATTCCTAGCACAATCATAGATTAAGGTGCATCTATTAGTATTATGTCCTCAACTACTTGGCTCTACAACTTGTGCCCGTTACCTGGAATTTGTTAGCTTTTAACAGAGAAACTAGTCAATTGTTAGAGATCCTTTCTAAGTTTCCTATTATTTTGGGAGGAAATATTGTCTATATTGATGTGAAAGTAGTCAAAGGCCCTTTCGATTTTAATTTACTCCTTGGGCATGAGTATGTTTATGTCATGGGAGGTCTTGTCTCTTCACTCTTTCGTGTGCTGTGTTTCCCCGCATGAAGGAAGAATCGTGACTATTTACCAGCTTTTGTTCATTGGTCCTAATTTGACTCCCAATCAACCAGCTTCTCTAAATCGTCCTTATATGCAAATGGTATCGCTCCTGCCATAGATTAATTATGTGGCAACCTATCCCATTACTATACCTACTGCTCAAGATGATCCTTTCACATCTGCTCAACTTCTTTTGACCTAGATCTGGTAGGTGATATGGTTAATTATTTACTGGGAGCATTGGAGTCTGACCTTTTCATTGCATCCCTTGATATATATCCCTTCCAGAGTGTTGTTCTCCCATCTGATGAGAACCTCTTGGAAGCCATGGTCTCTCGGAGGCCATGATCAAATATGGAGCAAAGTTATTTTTTTGTGTCAAGCTCCTTAAACAATGAAACGAGGTCCTTGGAGTAGAGTTCCTTTTCTTGTGTCAAGCTTGTTAAAAAATGAAACAAGGTCTTGAGCAGAGTTCCTTGTCTTGTGTCAAGCTCGTTAAAAAATGAAACAAGGTGTCATGAGCATAGTTCTTTTCCTGTGTCAAGCTCATTAAAAAATGAAACAAATCCCCTTCCAATTCGATTCTTTAATTAAATCTCATAAATTCTCAGTCGAGTCTTTCACTTGATCTCGTAAATGAACCTTCATTCCATCCACCTATTAGTACCCAGTAGTCTACTTAGGTGAATTAAATGAAGCTTGATGTACCTCGAATTGAATCATTATGTTGGGGGTATGAAAAATTATTTCAAGCATAGTTTTTTTTTATTTTAAGCTTGTGTAAAAATGAAACTATTTTCAAACATAGTTTTTTCTCATGTTTCAAGCTTGTGTAAAAATGAAACTACTGTCAAGCGTAGTTTTTCTCATGTTTCAAGCTTGTTAAAAATGAAACCAATTTCAAGCATAGTTTCCCATGTTTCAAGCTTCTGTAAAAATGAAAACACTCCCATTTTATCTCTCATGATTGCCATTTTTCTCAGCCTGTTTCTACCATATGAGCCTTGGTTTTTTCATTCCATCGTCACCATCTTCTTAGACAATCATAAGATTTCACTTGGTTGTTTTACCCTTTTTCGAGGAACTGCTGCGATGTGTGGGCTTATTATCCAAACTCTTGACCTTTTTCTGTTTTGAGCAGTTCCATCATGACTTGAACCGATTGCTACCCTTTATACCACTCATTGCTCCAACAGGAGTCCTCTTTCAACTCTTTTCAGACTCCCAAATTATGAAAAGATTGTCGAGAACTTGTCTTTTCAAACTCGTAAAAGTAAATGCAAATACGTCTACTCAGTATAAGTTTAGACCTTTTCCAAACTGAGAGAGACTAGCTATGAAAAAGGAATGCCTTCATAAAACATGGCTAAGAGGTTCTCTTGGGTATTTTTTTCTAACTTTTAGGACCTAAGGGACTACCTAAAAAAAGGGACATTTGGAATTTTCTTTTTTGCCTCTTTTTCAAACTCTTTGAAACATGAAAAAGATGTCAAAATTTACCTTCACTGGACTCGTTAAAACATCAAACAATGATGGACTTGTCAAACATGACGAGGTCGAACCACTCCTTCTCAGGGTTCGTTAAATATACTTGGAGGGATTCATCTGAAGGATGAACTTACAAATCAAGCATATGTTATCCTCCTCAAGATTGTTAAAAAATAAAGAGGTATTGACCAGTATGGTTGGGGAAATTAGGAAAACAAGGGATTCCATTTTTCTAATGGCAGTGAGTCGCTTTTGAACACGGCACTCTTCCACTTCATCTCTGTGGCTATTGGGTTGGGTAATCTACTTGTCTTTTGGTTATCATACCATTTTTAGAGCCTCCATTTCAGTTTTGGGTCAATGCTGCCAACTCCATTTAGTGTTGTCGGTGTGTTCAAGAGAAGTCATTCAATTGATCTTTGCTACAATACTCTTAAGCCTTCATTTCATGTCTTCCTTTCCTAATCCAATTCCATGTCAACATCATTTTGATCATTCTATCTCAATCATGATACTCATTTCATGTCGTTGATGGGGGATACATCAAGGACCTCCTGTGACGGGTCGCTTCTTGTCGACATCAACAAATCATCTAGGAAGTTGACTTGGAAACACACCTTTGGTACCTTGGTGCTTACATACATCAATGGAAAGTTTCCTTGCTCTTAGTGACATGTTTACATCAATGGCCTTTGACCAAAATATTTTTTGTGGTGTTCGAAATCAACTCATTCGTTCACACCATACATATTTTACATGGGTACCTTGAGAGCCATTAACATCATCAGTGGTTTCTCTTGCATCTTTTAACGAATTACATCATTGGTTGGTAATCATATGGTGTCTACCATGTTTGGATCTAGCTCATTGATTCGCATGGTTAGACTCATACATTGGTTGGTCATTGGAATGAGATAAAAGACCCCAGATCTAGCTTCATCCATTAGGGTTGTGATTCCAGGAGTTATAAAAAGATCACAATGTATAATGGCCATGATCATATAGACAGTCATCCATTCATGGGTCCACCAGCTGCATCTGTGGACGCATCTTTTGATCATTTTACATGTTATGTTAGCTTATGAGCTGAGTATAGGTATGCCTCCCTCGATAAACAAAAATGTCACGTTGTAAATGTATTGTAACAGATGAAGCTCATCGGTTGTCCTTCATCCTGACTTGTCACAAGGTAAATCACTTAAATCATTAGTCATCATCTTTGAATTTTCACTTTAGAGGGAATTATTCTATAGGAAATTTTGTCACATCCTATCAATGAGCCTCCTAATGGGATAAATTAACATTCTATTCCCCCTTTTCACCATCTTGCACAAAGCCCTAAGCATGTTCCCTTCATCCCCCAGAATTTCATCCCTAAACTTCATCATCTGAGCCAATTTGAGGACCAATGCTCCTTGTAATCCTACTGGGGTGCATTCACCTATAGTTTTCTCCACTCTAGCCTGCATTGGTCACCAGCAGGTTTCTCCCTTTTGCACTTCCATTGGTTCTAGAAATCCGGGAGAATGATCAGGATTTTGAAAGCTTCCCCTTCTAGGATTTTCTAGAGGTTGTTTTAACTACTTACCTTTGTTAAAACATTCAGATCCTATGATATCCTACTTTGGAGTTCTCACCACTTATACTTTGATCCTATCCCTCCATCAAAGGTGGATCTCAAACATTATATTGGTAAATGAATAAGATTTCATGAACTACCTCTCCTTCCTATATATTTACCTCATTCCACAAACACCAAGTTAGTTTTTGGGTTCACTTTTGGAGGGTGATTCTTCCCTTATGCTATTGTAGTGAGTGGTTATCATATCATGCATTTAGGGTGATTGGAGTTGCATATTGTGACAAGGAAAGGACAAGTCAACAACTTGGAGGAGCTATTCTACAAGATCAACTACTACTTATGGTTGTAATCTCCTTCCATTTATATTAATAAAAGAATTTATTATTTTCCTATCTGTGACGATGTTGTTTCACTTATTTCAATACCATGTTGATCTATTGAATGAAGTACTTAGATGATACTGCATAGGTCTCGTAGTTTCTTGGCTTGTGTTATCTTACTGCGCGGGTTCTAATTCTCGCATTTGAAGTTGGAATTGGAGTTTTCAAGCTAAAGAATGAGCGAAGTGTGCAAAGGATTCCAGGTAGGCCTCACTCCATCATCTATTTACTTTAAGAAAAATCATTGTGTTCCTTGTCTCTTTGTTGCTTTAGGTTAGCCATCGACCTAGGGTAGATACTTTTGTCCACAATTGTAAATCATGTATAACAAACTCCTTAGTAGATATTAGGTTGAGACTAATAGATACAATTCTAGAGTCTACCATTCAACAAAATTCATTTGATGGAAATCTTGGTTCTTTCCCTTATTTTGGAATTTTTTGTGCTCCTTATATGGAAATGTTGTCGCTTCCCAGATTTACCATTAGTTTACTAGTTTGGTTGTTTTTGACCTCCTTGGCTTCGAATTTCCAAATTTATCTTCAACCAAGTTCTCCTCCACCTGAAAAACATCAACCTCAAGTTTACCTTAAAGTTGACCCTTTTCATTCTTCACCTATTGTTTATTCATCCCTCTCTTCCTCCTTGCCTGGTGAAAGTCTTGATTCTAGCAACTAAGAAATTAAGAAGAAGAAGAAGCAAAATAAGTAGGGGGGAACCAAACAACCATTGCTAACAATGCAACTAGTATGGAGAAACATTCAATCAGCCCCACAGAGTTAAATTCCCTTGAAATTTATGTAAGGGTGAACACCTTCTTACAAATTTACCTCGTATTCCATAGGTGTTAGAAGTGTGGTCCACGGGCTCACATCATCCCTTATCATTAGCCTTTGGAGATCATGTTGGTGACAAACCATCTACTAGTGATAATAAGGTCCATGGGAAGAAAGGGAAAGTAAAGTTTCCATGTACTTTATGTAAAGGGAATCATCGTATTCACCTTTTTCATTATATGGATGAAGCCTAAAAATTATTGGGAAGTCTTACTATTTCTCAACCATAACTTTTGGTTGGCTATCAAAAGCTTTCCCCCAATCCTCCACTAGTTGATGAAGTGATTGATCAGAATATGAATCCATTCAATCCCACTCTCTCTAAATGTGAATTACATGATTCTATTATTGACCAACCATTGGTTGTGAAAATGGTTGACTTTATTCCACCTTCAGTTGATTGTACCTTTCCCGTACAGAGTGAGTCTCATACCAGTCAAGTTCTTCGCGTTTCTTCAGGTTCAAATGAATAGGAGGGAAATCCTCTCATTCCCACGGCACAGGGAGGAAATCCTCCCATTCCCAAAACACAAGGGAGTAGTTCTCCCATTCCCATGGCATAAGGGGGTAGTTCTCCATTGCCATGGAACCCCATCCAAGTAGTATGGTCACTTCCTTTGATTGGAGTTGACTGGTAGGATATCATATTCCTCCTCACATGCTCCTCCAAGTCATAGTACAAGCTTATAATGTGGTTGTACCTAGAACAATCATAGATGAAGGTGATTTTGTTAGTATTATGTCCTCAACTTCTTAGCAAGACTTAGGTTCTCCACAGCTTATGCCCATTACCCAGAATCTGTTGGCTTTTAACAGAGGAACCAATCAACCGTTAAGGATCCTTCCTTACTTGCCTATTAATTTGGAAGGAAATATTGTCTATAACAATGTGATGGTAGTCCAAGGCCCTTGGATTTTAATTTACTCCTTGGGAATTACTATGTTTATGACATGGGAGCTCTTATCTCTTCACTCTTTTGTGTGATGTGTTTCCCGCATGAAGGAAGAATCGTGACCATCAACTAGCTTTCATTCATTGGTCCTAATTTTAATCCCAATCAACCAAAGTCCCTAAATGGTCCTTATATGCAAGAGGTATCTTCCTGGCCACAAATTAATTATGTCAAAACTTGTTCCATGTCTGCATCTACTGATGATCTAGTAGGTGATGTATTACATCATGTACTGGGAGCATTGGTGCCTGATATTTCCCTTGGGTTCTTTGATATGTATCCCTTCCATACCATTGTTCTCCCATCTGATGAGATCTTCTTGGAAGCCATGGTCTCTAGGGAGCCATGATTAATATAATCATAGGTCTCAGAGAAAAGTTCCTTTTCTTATATCAATCTCATTAAAAAATGAAACAAGTTGTCATGAGCATAGTTCTTTTCCTGTGTCAATCTCGTTAAAAAATGAAACAAATACCCTTCCAATTTGGGTCTTTGATTAGATCTTAAAAATTCATAGTCAAGTATTTCACTTGATCTTGCAAATGAAACTTCATTCCATTTGACCATTAGTAACCAATAGTCTATTTAGGTGAATGAAATGGATCTTGGGGGGCATGTGCCTAGAATTGAATCATTATGCCATGGGCATGCAAACTTATTTCAAGCATAGTTTTTCTCTATTTCAAGCTTGTGTAAAAATGAAACCAATTTCAAGCATAGTTTCTCATGTTTCAAGCTTGTGTAAAAATGAAACCATTCTCTTTTTATCATGTGTGATTTCCATTTTTATCAGCCTATTTTTTCCAAAGGAGCCTTGGTTTTCTCATTCCATTATCACCATATGCTAGGATGATCAGACACTTTCACTTGGTTGTTTCACCCTTTCTTGAGGAATCGCCACGATGAGTGGTATTATTAGCCAGCCTCTTGATCTCTACGTGTTCCATCATGATTGGAACCAATTTCTACCCTTTATACCACTTGTTCCTCCAAGACGGGTCCTATTTCACCTCTTTTTAGACTCTCTAACATGAAAAGATTGTCGAGCACTTGTCCTTTCAAAATTGTTAAAGAAAATGAAAATTTGTTTGCCCAATATAAGTTTAACCCTTATTGGACTGGGATAGACTATTTACAAAAAAGGAATACCTTAGTCAAACATGGCTAAGAGGTTCTCCTAAGCATCTTTTTTTCCTTTTTGGACTTAATAGACAATTTTACAAAAGGGAACTTTTGGAGTTTTCTTATTCGCCTATTTTTCAAACTCTATAAACATGAAAAACAAGACAAGTTAAACCTTCACTGGATTCATAAAAACATCAAACAATGATGGGATCATTGAACATGACAAGATCAAACCACTCCTTCTCAGGGTTCGTTAAAAATGCTCAGAGGGATTCATCTAAAAGACGAACTTATAGATCAAGCATATGTTATCCTCCTAAAGCTTGTAAAACATAAAGAGGTATTGACTAGAAATGGTTGGGGAAATTGGTAAAATAGGCTACTTGACCTATTTATGGCAACAAGTTGCTCTTGAGCATGACACCCTTTCACTTCATTCTCATGATTGTTGGGTTGGGAAATCTGATTGCATCTTTGGTTCATCATACATCATACCGGATTAAAATCCTCCATAATCAGTTTTGGGTCAATGCTTCCAAATCTGTAAAAGTGTCGATGATATGTGATGAGCCCCAGAAATGAGTAATTATATGGGCTCATTCAGCCTCCTAATTCGACTTAATCCACCATTCTCATTAGTTTAATGCATTTTTTTTATTATATTTATGCTAATAGAGTGAATTGGGTTAGTCATTATGCCAACAAGTCTAATGAGTGCTTCGTGCAGTTTTTTGGTCAATTTTGAGACAAAATCAAAGGTTTTAATGAGCACTTGGCAGCAAAATTCATGGAAGAACAAGGGAGAGGATTTGTAGGAAGGTGTCCCCTTAATTTATGAGCCCTTACCTCGAATTCTCCACCAGCAGCTCGGAGTTCAAGGGCCACCACATCGATTATCACAAGGGCAGCCGAGCAACGACTAGTAAAGTTGCTGTTAACTGCAAGTTTTCACAGCTGAGTTCCTAAATTTTAGGAGGACTGTTGGGGTCCTCAATTTGTATAAATAAGAAGGCTTAGGGCCTCATTTCAGTTAGCCAGTTTTCAGTTCGATTTTAGTCAGTTTTTAGTCAGATGTTAGTTAGATTTTAGTCAATAGGTTAGCTCTGCATTTCATCACATTTTCAAGCTTTTTCTTATAGATAGTTTCTGGGATGTAACTATTATTTTTTTATCAATAAAGATGAATCCAGCTTTGCACCAGCTCTAATCTTTCTTAGGAGGCTGTAGCTCTTGGGGTTGGGCCCAACCTAAGTGCCCAGTACCTCCTTTGTGTACTTTTATGTGTCTTTGTTGCATTCTTAGAATAAAATCTGTTATTTAGGTTAAGATCTTGCTTTGCTACTTAGGTTGTTTTTTATGATTAAAATAACTTTTCATGCTTCAGATTGATTTGACAGTTTGGTAAAGGAAAAGATCTTCAGAAAAGGCCATCAAGCAACCCTTGATCTCACCTCTCCCTCCTTGGGGCCATGAGTTGAGACCAAGGTGTCCTTGCTGCCACAAAAACACTATTTTTGCCTCTTCATGCAATTTCTAGTGTTGGATTTTTAGTTAGGAAAGTTGATACCAGTTGTACTTGCATATTTAGAATATGTTCTTGCTTAGTTTCCATATTTATCTTGCATGATTTTCTACCAATAAACTTATATTCATCATATTTTTGGTTTGTAGGTCAAAGTAGGTCGAAATAGCTAAATCTCTGATTTTTCTAGTCTTTCTTCGATCAGTCTTAAGAAATAGTGTGCAGAGCATCCGTAATACCTCCCTGTCTATCCTTCCTCTATCATACCACCTGCTTCAACCCCTAATTCCATATTCCTTCCCTTCATTCGCCACCCTTTTCCAATTTGACCTAATTCCTATATTTTTGTGCAACCTTGCTCCCTCCATCCTTGAACCAAATCCAACCTCTTTAATCACTCCCCAGCCTCATGCACCAGGTCCTAGACCCCTTAACATCCTTATCCAACCTCTATTTCCACTTTTCCACCATTTTTCCTCCATCAACCCTCCAAAATCCTCTTTTCGGAACATTTTGTAGAAGCTACAGAACATCCTACAGAAGCTATAGTACATCCTGTAGAACCCCTGCAGACTTCCTGTAGAAGCTCACGAAAGCGGTTTCTTGAGATCCGATCACTATGAAAATATCTGGAAGGGTGCTAGGAACCCCTTTGGCCCTCTTCTCACCTTCCCAACCTCCTGCAAGCATTTCCTTTCATCAAACAACCTCTACACAGTCAAAACAGTTAAAGCACATGCATAATAATTCTGACAACTTACTCAAAAATACAAAAAGATGTTTTTTCCATATTTTATTGTAGAAGTAGCTTGGTCATGTGCATTTTACCTTTCTAAAATTCAATGGCATCCATTTCCACTGCTTTCATCTCTTTTCTTGCACCAGTAGGGTTAATCGGTAAAACTAGGGTTTCCTAGGGTTTGCATTTCCTTTCAGCTTTCAGCTTCTTTCTGTAAGTAGATTAGCCTCTTTTGAGTTAGCTTTCATCCATAACAGTTAAAAGCTTCTTCTAAGAGCTCATAGAAGTTGGCTTAAGCTCCTATTGGACTTGTGCGAGTTGATCAAGTGACAGTCGCGGCAAGAGCTAGTACTTGTGCATATAGCATCGTCGCTTCCAAGTTTGTTACGAACTATCGGGTTGATAAAAGTAAATAAGGGGGTCCCAGGAGTTGCAGAATTATTGCTACAATACTAGGGCCCACCAATATGTTCAAGAGAAGTCCTTCAGTTGATATCTGCTACAATACTCTTAATCCTTCATTCATGTCTGTTGTTCCTGAACCAGTTCCACATTAGAATCATTTTATCTAAAATCTTAAAACACATTTCATGTAATTGATGGGGGATACATCAAGGCCCTCCTTCGATGGGTCACTTCCTATCAACATCAGCTCATTATGTAAGACTTTGAATTAGAAACTTCCTTTAGTACCTTGGGGCTTGCACACATCAATGGAAAGTTTCCTTGCTCTCGGCGATAGGTCTTCATCATTAGCCTTCGACTGGAAGCTTTTGTGTGGTGTTCGACTTCAACTCCTTTATTCACACCATACAGATTGTAGTATGGTACCTTGAGATCCATTTACATCATATGTGGTTTCTCTCATGTCTGTTAACAACTTACATCATTGGTCGGTAATCACATGGTGTCTACCATGTTTGACTCTATCTCATTTACTCGCATGGTTAGACTCATACATTGAACGATTGAGTGAATCAGATAGAAGACCCCAAATCTAGTTACATCCATCTGGGCTGCAATTTCAGGATTAATACAAGGTCACAAAAGTATGATGGATAAGATCATACAAATAGTCATCCAAGCATGGTTCCACTCTCTATCATCAGTGGATGCAACTTCTTGATCATTGTACATGTAATGTTAGCTTATGTGTTAAGCATTGGTATGCCTCCCTTAGCAGTGATATCATGATGAAAAGGTCTTGTGACAAATGATGATCTCGACTAGTTGTTCTTGATCTAGACTTGTCACAAGGTAAAGCACTTTAGTCATCAATTATCACTTCTGACTTCGTACTTTAGGGGAAAATCTATTATAGGCCATTTTTTCACATTTGTTTAATAGACCAGCAAACTAGATCAATCAATATCCATGAACATGTTGTCATCATCTGTTGAAATTGGAAACTAGGGCAAAACTTCATGTGGGTCATCTTATTCATGGTTGATAATATTTTTATTAGATTCCTCTCGTCGAGAGATGTAGGATTGATATAAAGATCATCTGATTCCGATAAGTATTCATGGAGATATGAATTTATTTTGATTATGGAATTATTATCAAGCTGACCTACAACTCATGTAGACTCAGAAGCCCAACAGTCGCATATATTCAAACACCAACATTGTGTATAAATATAAGAGGACTTTTCCTCATTTGGACTCACTCATCTCATCACATCTCTCTCTACTGCGCAGAAATGAGTCTCTTCTCTACTGCGCAGAAAAGGGTCTCTCTCTCACACATGTGAAGCCGGAAGCTGTTGAACCTGAAGCTGCAACTGCAGATCCAAAATTTAGCCAATGTTGACCATCAGATCTCCTCTTTAGAACTATGTTGTAGGTCCATATAGATCTCCTCTTAAAGCCGCAACTTTTGGTGGTGGAATGAAGTCAATCTGACGAACGGTTTGCAAGATATCGACTGCCCTAGTTTGAAGTCGGAAACTGCTGAAACTGAAGTTGCAACTGCAGAAGTAAAGATTGACTTGCTTGGAATAGAAGATCTCCTCTTTGGAACTGCGCTATAGGTCCATATGGATCTCCTCTGAAAGCCGCAACTTTTGGTGGTGGAATGAAGTCAATTTGACAAACGGTTTGTGAGATATCATCTACCCTAGTTTGATAATGAAGTCGCTAATGCTGATGCTGTTGATCTAGGGTTTGCTACTGCTGATATGAATCAGATTTATTGTACTATTTCTCTCTGCTGAATTAATGAAGATAAAAGAATATTTGATCAAATGGTTTCCCCACACATTGTGGGGTTTTTCCCTAGCCAGCCGCCACATCTTGTGTCTCTTGTCTTGGCTTGTTTTCTGTCGATCGTTTAATGTTCTATCTGCACTTTAATTTATGCACATGTGATTGCTAATCTGTGGAATATAATAAGGAAAATAAGTAAACTGTTATAAGCATAGAACATACCATAACTTAACATCATCCCTTCACAAAGCCCTAAGCATGACCTCTCCAAAAATTCTGAGTTTCTAGGACAAATTGCTAAAAAACATTGTTTGTAGCCCCAACGCACCTCGCCACTTTGGCCACCTACATTCAGTGCTTGTTGCATGATTGTCCACCTCCGCTGGTTAGCACATGTTTCTCCCTTCTACAGGTGTGTTGATTCTAGAAATTTGGGAAATAAAAAATATCTTCGAAGCTTCCTCTTCCAAAGCCTCCAAGGTAGTTTTAACTATTTACCACGGATAGAGGGCTCAAATTCCTATATGATCCTATCTTGGAGAACTCACCTCTTATCCCTTGAGCTCATCCTCTCATCATATGTGGATATCAAGCACATAATGGTAAATGCTAAACTACCACACCCATCCTATAAATTTATTGCCTTCCATACCATCAGGGATGGCTTTTGGAGATTCATAGTACCCTTATGTTGTTGCTTTGAGCCTAAAGGAGTCACCATATTCATGCATTAGGTTTTATGTTGAGGTGTGCTTTGTGGCAAGGAAGGAAAAGTCAACTTGGGGAGACATCTACAAAGTTAGCTACTATTTATGGTTGTAAACTCTCTCCTATATTTGTCAATACAAAGAGTATCTTGTTTTCCTATATTTGTTTTGTTATATTTGTACTCATGTATTTCAATGCCATGTTGATTCATTGAATAGATATTTTAGATTATGCTATATGGATGTTGCGTATCATTTTCTTGTTTTAGTTGTGTGTGCGGGTTCTAATTATAACACTTGGAGCTACAATTGGAGGTTACAAGTGAGGAGGAAAGAAAGACTTGCTATAGATTCCAGGTAGGCTTCTTCCCATACTCTAATTTCTCTAAGGAAAACTTCATGCTTTTGTACTTTTGTTGTTCTAATTTAGACCAATAGGTCTATGGAATTCACCTTTGTTCATAATCGTTCCACATAATAACTATGTCTTACTTAGACGAGTCGAGCCTCATATGTCAAATTGAACATGTTGGAGGCAATTGGCTAGATCTTCAGGTTAGAGACACAATACAATTGGGCTGACCACCTTGTAGACTTCATCAAGACGAACTGCAAATGATGCCAAAACGAAAGTAGGAAAATCATAGTTCCTTATTTAATTATTTATATAGCCATGGAATAGGTCTCACCAATTTGGGATATTGCATTCAAAAAAATAAAAATTCCTTCAAAATAGCACTATAATATTTTTGCCACAAATTAGTTTGGGAGAAGAGAATATATTCTCCCAAAATAAAAATTCAAGAACTAGGTGGATAATGTCAAAATTGTATCATATAAATGGATAGTTTCACAATATATTTATTGGTCCTTATCTTTGTCATCCCACATCCAGTTGAATTTGGACATGAAAAAGGTTTAGTACATGAATAATTACTAGGTGCAATCTAATTATTTAGAATATTAGTCAACTACACTTTCTATTATTGAGGAGTTGAGTCGAAAATCAAACACAATGATCAACATAATGGAAACATTCCTCCATCCTAATGATTAGCTAATAAAACCGTTAACTTATGGAGAACTAGAATATGGAAGGGAGGCTAAGTTATACACTCAACCATTCAATCAATCCCATGAACATCATTGAGCAAGAAATTAGCACAAAAGAAGCAAGTGAAGAAGACCCCATAGAAATTATAGGATCCATATTTTAGAATCAACTAGTTAGAAGTACTTCAATATATCTCATTGGAAGACCGCAAATAAAAGAAAAAAAACTTGAAAAAATAAAACAAGAGATGCTAGAAAAAAATAACTAGAAAGGGGAAATTGACTTGAAGGTGGACTAAATCTAAGGAGATGACGATGGAGTCTTCACGTGAATCTCAAATCATGGAAGAATTGGGACATGATAAAAAAAAATTATAGACACAATAAAAAAAAGGATGATGCAAGAGAAATAAAGAGATGAAAGACAAGTTCACTAGGAGGAGAGCATTGGTAGAAACACTCTAGTGAGTGGTGCTAGTAAGGATTCAAAGACTAGAAATTGATGGACCGACAAATAAAATTTGGTCCAAATTAATCTTACCAAATATTCGCCTCTACCCCTTACCACCCAAGTAGAGGAAGAAAATAATGATGAAGGACAATATTAGGCTAAAGAACAAGTTTCTTTAGAGAGAACTCCATTAGGAATTATGATTGAATCTCCACAAGATAATACTATTTCAAAACCAGGACAGTAGGGCACACAACCAACTGAGTAGTAGATCATTCATGCTTCACGACCAACCAAAATTTCACAACAATCAACATAATATCAGTAGCCAAATCAACCATAGCCACAATAAAATATCCCCTAACCAATATAGTTGTAGTTCGGAAACAAGGAGCAACAATAGCCAAATTTAGAAAAGAGAAAAGATAAGTAGTATCTCCAAAGTAAAATTATTAGATAAAAGTTTGAAGATCACCTCATAAAAATAAACAAAGACTACTTCAATCCCAACCACATGGATTGGCCCAAGTAAGGCGTAATATCCACATATTTTTAAATTATTTATTGATGTTTCACAATAAGATTTTATTAGGTGGAAATGGTCTATGGAGGGGAAGGATAATGAAGATATTATCTAGGAAAAATGTGTACAACTTATCTAGGAAAATTTACATATCTAAACCCTTGAAGTGGAAAAGGATCATTTAGAGACTATGAAATATTTGGTGCAACAACTTGTCAGCCTCAACGTATAAATGAAAGAATATTTTCAAATTTCAACAACTAGAACAACATAATAAGAAATCGTGAGTTAATGAATAATATTTTGTCACCCAATAAGATTTTGCTTCATTTGACAAGTTTAAACAGTAGTTAGATACAAAAATGGATTGTGCTAGCATAATGGTTGTAGTTTTGAATAATTGGATAACATATCTATCATCCACTTGTAACAAACTCATAATCCAACAAATGTTAGTGAAGAACCTAACTGATAGAAGGAATTCAATATCACAGTGAAGAGAAATAGCAACAATAGACAAAAAATACAACACATGAATAATTTGGAGACCAAATTGATGTAGGAAGATAGATAATGGCTCATAGAAGGAAAGAAGGTGCGGGTCAAGGAAAATAATACCTTGTAGAAAATTTGGCAACAAGTGCAAGACATGGAAGGGAATATCAATCTTCAAGAGATTCAAAACAATTCCTTGTCTGAAAAATTGAAGCATATTTCATAAATCAAGTCACTAGAGGTAAAAGTCAAGCATTCAATTAGAGAATGGAAAAGATTTCACCATCTGATGTAGGTGCAGAGACCAAGCACAAGATGTGAGAGTCTGAGCAAGAGCATACCAATGTGATGGGATGATAACATGGTAATGTTGGGAGGAATTTTAAATGTTCTATAAGAAATTATAAATATTTATATTAGGAAGTGAGTTTGATTTTCAGAATAAGCTGGTAAAGTTATTTTCTGATGTAAATTTTAGTTTCCAGCTTCCCTTATTTTGTGGAGAAGGGGAAACAATTCACCCTTTGTGACTCTTGGTTGTCATAGTCTATTCCTTTTGTGAAACAATAAGAAAGAGTGTTTGGGGAGAAGAGAGGATAAGCTCCCAAGGAAGGAGAAGAGAGAGGGAGTGAAGAGAGGAACTTGTTGTTTCTTTGTGAAACTACAGTCTTGAGGTTACAAATCCTTGTACTTTCCAATTTGTGTAAACCAAAAAGTGTTTTTTGTGTGAATGATGAAATTGCATGGAACATTGTAAGTTGTTATTGTTTGATTGAATCAAAACCCCAATATTGAAGCAAATCAAATTATGTTTATAAATTGTTTCAAATTGCATTTTATTCCTGTGTGTTGATTTTCTTTAAAAAATCACCACTTGCTTAATCAATTTTCATTAAGAATATGGGCATTGAAGCTTCCATTGTTGTGTTTTGCCCATTTTCGTTTTGAATCTTGTTGTGACAACTCTAAATCTCGAGAAGGAGGTGTATTTACGTTCTGGGTTAGTGAGTGTTTGGGTTTTATGATGTGAATACCCTCAACACAAATACCGCACTTTGTTTTTGTTATTTTAATATGGTCCAAACACCTTTGTGATGAGTTTCTAACTCTCAAATTCGAACCCTCTTATTGCAAAACCAATGAAGAGAGGTAAGGTAAGTTGTTTAAAGTGTTAAGAAGAAAGTCCAAGCCATGGAAAATCGATTCTGAGAGATTCCATTCGTAATCATTTCGTAGAGAATGCACATAATTTTTTTTGGGACTGCATGTTCTGTTTTAAATGTCTGTTTGGCATGCCCATTGCACCATTTGTTAAATGGAAATGCACGTAATTGGATTCATCAAATGAGGTGAGAAAAAGAGTGGAAGGTGAGAGGAAAATCCCTCATGGGGCTTATCAAGACAAATTCGTATTTTTATATTGACTACATATGTTAAGGGCTTCATGAAATACTTTTTAATTTGATGTTAATATGAAGATGTGAGTGGAGTAGCCTAGGGTTATTGGAAGTCGGGGTAACCCAGTTTGCATCAAGTGGTATCGGAGCCACAAAAAGCTTTTAGCTTTAAAACTCTTAAAGAAAGATAGAGGAATCTCTTGGAGGAAGAAAATTTTATAGTAAATTGAGGTAAATATTTATTTTCAAATTAAATTGAATTGAGTTTTGTTGATTGTGAGGTGTTGTGCAGACATAGTGGAGAATGTCTACCTTGAAGTAGAATAGATTAACTTAGGAAGAAATGAAGAGGAACAATGGTGTTGATTTAAAGAACGTGAAGGTATGCAACAACAAAGGGATGACAATAGTAAGAAGAATTCTATAGCAACAATTGTGTGTTCAAGTGAAGATTGAACAAGGAAGTAATGGTATTTTGTTTTAAGTTAATTATGGATTAATTGTTGATTACAAGTAGTAGTGATGAATGTTTGCAGTTGAGGATAATGACAAGGAACCTTATAGTAGAAAGTGAGAAAGAACAGCAAAGTTCTTAGATGAAGAAGGTGAGTAAATTGCATGTAGAAACCAGAAGAGCTGAGAGTTCTCAGGTGAATATTTCATAGTAAGGAGTCAACATAAATACAAGGAGAATACTAGGCATGGAAGAGCTTAGTATGGTATTTACAAACAAGTTGATGGGACTAACTTATTGCAGTGGCTTGTGCACATTTCACAGTGAGTATGGAGAAGCTCATTGAAGAAGGATATTCTACTGAGAGTCATAGTAAAGGTTCATAGAGAATCCATAGTAGATAAAGTCAAGACAAACTTGATAGAGAAGTATATAAAATCAAATTATAGCTAGAGATGATGCGATAACTGCTACAGAAAGATGAGGAAGACCAGGGTTACAGACAGACTCTTCGGAAGAAAGTAAAATAGAATTTGTTGTAGGTGAAGCTGAGACAAAGATCAAATTCTCAATTGACGGAGAAAAACAAGGAGTTTGAATAGAATATAGATGTTGATTTGGAGGAAAATATCAAAGTAGTTGAGCTACAACAAAGGACGAATGTTGAAGAAGAAGTTATTTGTGAACTTAAACAAGGAGTAAACCTTGATGAGGGAGAGAATGATAACGTTGAAAGGAGACTAACTAGAAGTGTCATGGGCCATTTGGAAACTAAAGGCCAACATGAAGATGTTTATGACAGACTAGTTGAGAGTCTCACAAGCTATGGAAAATCAACATATGATCACCTAGGTGTTAATGGAGGATACAAGCCACAATGATTTTGATTTTAATAATTGGTGTATGAATGTAATGGTTGTTTCTAGGTGAAGGACAGAGCAATGATTGTGTTCTATTTAGAAAAGAGAAACAATCACTAAGTGTTGTTATACATGTTGGAATGAAGACAGAGGATAGTCAAGATGAAGACTATGTGCCATGGGAAAATGCAGTCATGGAAGAACATGCTAAGGGTGATGAACACGTGTGTAGATGTTAATGAGGATGGTGTTATAGTGGATGAAGCAGATAAAGATTTTATGGGCAGTTTTAAGTCTTTAATGTTGCATAAGGAAAGGATGCTTAGAGAAAGTGAGAAAGAGACAATGTACATTGGTACATTGGAAAAAGGATCCATCCTTGGAGAGGATGACATTGATGAATAAGACGTTGATGAGGGGCTCATTGGTAGTCTCATATATTATTTGGAGAATGAGGATCAACATAAATAAGTGATGGTTGAGACATCAAATGAGGCTACAAGGCCTTGTGATTTTAAAACTAACAGTTTGGGTGTGAGTGCAGATTTAACGAAGAATGGTGGAAATATTTGGAGATTGTTACTAAAATGAAGAAGAATGGATAAAATTTGAATTATTTTATAAATTAAGTTGAAGAAATTCTTACGCAAGGTATTGAAGCTGAACATGATCAGAAATTGGATATGAGGAAGGACAAGTAGAACCTGATTTTTGTTCTAGAGAAAAAAAAAGTGCTTGTAAGGTGTGAAGTTGAACTATAATTGTTGGAGAAGTTGCTGGAAGAGGATACAAATGGAGAAGAGAACTTATTCATTTCTAATAACATATATGCATATTTCACTTGAAGAAATTGAGGTAGAGTGTGATGAACAATTTCCTTGTGGCAATACAAATTTTGAAATTGAATTTTTAGAAAGGTGGCTAGAGGGAAATATAGAAAATGGAAGCCATAGAAATTCTATATATTTGGATGAGAATAAGGATGAGATGTAGTAGTCAGAGGACAAAAATAGTATGTTTCAACAAGTACACAACGATATCTTTGCTAAAAGGCAACACGAGGAAATGCATACAAGTGTCTTAAACAACTATGGAGGAATGAAAGACAATTTTTCCATGAAGGAAACACAACAAATAGTAGAGGGAAACCAAGATCAACCCCAACAAATATACAACATCTTCAAGGAAAATCGAGGAATGGAGAACTTAAATTCAACCACAAGGATGTTAGTAAGGGATAACAGTTATAAAGTTGAAAAATGAAGTAGTGATTTGAGCCAGCCCAAGGATAAGATAGACATCGAGATTGAAGAAGTAAGGATGTTGATGTTGAATAAGCCTCAATATAAGAGGTATGCAAGGTAGAGGAGAATAAAGGACAACATATTGTAGATAGTAGAGCAAGTTTTCATTAGCAAAGAAGGAGGAAGAGCACAACAAGAGAAAATAGTGGAGCAACAACATGAGAAGGAAAAGGACCAGGTATAACATAAAGCTTGGGGTCGAGGAAGATTCACTTCATTAGCACATGGTTAGGAGACCATTGATTGTTTTACCTTATGAGTTTGATGCAGGTGCATAGGCCGAGCATAAGAAGTGAGAGTCTGGACAAGAGCATACCAATGTGATGGATCCGGTCACATGGTAATGATGGGAGGAATTTTGAATGTTTTGTAAGAAATTGTAAATATTTACATTAGGGAGTGAGTTTTTATTTTTAGAATAAGTTGGAAAAGTTATTTTCTTATGTAAATTTTATTTTTCAGTTTCCCTTATTTTGTGGAGAAGGGGAAATGATTCACCCTTTGTGACTCTTGGTCATAATAGTTTTTTCCTTTTGAGAAACAATAAGAAATAGTGTTTTGGGAGAAGAGAGGAGAAGCTCCCGAGGAAAGAGAATAGAGAGGGAGAGAAGGGAGGAACTTTTTGTTTCTCTGTGCAGCTTCAATATTGAGGTTGCAAATCATTGTACTTTCCAATCTTTGCGAATCAGAATGTGTTTTATATGTGAATGTTGAAATCAGATGGAAAATGAGGCTGTAAGTTGCTATTGTTTGATTGAATCGAAACCCCAGTGTTGAATCAAATCGAACTATGTTTATAAATTGTTGCAAACTGCATTTTATTCCTGTGTGTTGATTTTCTTTAAAAAATCAGCACTTTCTTAGTCAATTTTCATTAAGAATATGGGCATTGAAGCTTCCATTTTTGTGTTTTGCCCATTTTTGTTTTGACTCATGTTGTGACAACTCTAAATCTTGAGAAGGAAGTGTCTTTGTGTTTTGGGTTAGTGAGTGTGTGGGTTTTATGATGTGAATACCCTCAACAAAAATAGTGCACTTTGTTTTTGTTATTTTAATATGGTCCAAACACCTTTATGATGAGTTTTTGACTCTCAAATTTGAACCCTCTTATTGAAAACCCAATGAAGAGAGGTAAGGTAAGTTGTTTAAAGTGTTAAGGAGCAAGTCAAGGCGATGAAAAATCGATTATGGAGAGATTCGATTCATTTCAAATTCCTAAAATTCACAATACAAAATTTTAAAGTGCACAGCAAAATCTTTTCATAGTGCTTACAGGATTTTAGTTGGCGCTATGAAATCATTTCGTAGTGACTGCAAATAAAATTTTGGGGACTGCATGTTTAGTTTTAAATGCTTGTTTGGCCTTCCCATTGCACCATTTGTTAAATGGAAACGTATGTAATTGGATTCATCAAATGAGATGAGAAAAACTATGGAAAGTGAGAGGAAAATCTCTCATGGGACTTATCAAGAAAAGTTCATAATCTTATGTTGATTGCATGTTAATGGATTCATGAAATATTGTTGAATTTGTTGTTAATACGGAGATGTGAGTGGAGTAACCTGGGGTTATTAGCATCCTAGGTAACTTCGTCTACATCAAGTGGTATCTAAGCCATGGATTTTTTTTATCTTTACAGCTCTTAAAGAAAGGCTAAGGAAGCTCTTGGAGGAAGCAAAGTTTACAACAAATTGAGGTAAACATTTTTTTTCAAATTAAATTGAATTAAGGTTTGTTGATTGTGAGGTGTTTCGCAAACATAGTGGAGGATGTCTACCTTGAAGTAGAATAGATTGACTCACGAAGAAATCAAGAGGAACGATGGCGTTGATTTATAGAACAAGAAAGTCTGCAACAACAAAGGCATGACAACAGTAAGAAGAATTCTCAAGTGAATATTGAACAAGGAAGTAATGATCTTTTGTTTTTAGTTAATTATGGATTAGTTGTTGATTACAAGTAGCAGTTATGAATGTTTGCAGTTAAGGATGATGGCAAGGAACCTTGTAGTATAAAGTGAGAAAGGATAACATTTTTATCAGAAGAAGAAGGTGAGTAAATTACATATAGAAGCCAGAAGAGAAAATAGTGCTCTGATGAATATTCTAGAGGAACGAGTCAGCAGAAATACCAAGAGAAGACTAGGCATGGAAGAACATAGTATGGTATCTACAAACAAGTTTATGGGGTAAGCTTGTTGTAGTGGCTTATGTGCAGTTCACAATGAGAAGAGAGAATCTCATGGAAGAAGGATATTTATGAATATTGAGAGTGATAGTAAAGGTTCAAAGAGAAGCCATAGTAGATCAAAGTTAGGACAAACTTGATAAGGAAGTAACTAAAATCAATTACAGCTAGAGATGATGAGAGGACTACTATAGAAAGATGAGGGAGGCCAAGGTTACAAATGCACTCTCCAAAATAAAATAAAATAGAATTTGTTGCAAGAGAAGCTGAGACTGTGATAAAATTCTCAGTTGATGTAGAAACTCATGTAGTTTGAACAGAAGATAGATACTCAGTTGGAGGAAAATTTCAAAGGATTTGAGTTGCAACAAAGGATGATTGTTGAATAAGTTCTTTGTGAACTTAAACAAGGAGTAAACCTTGAAGAGGGAGAGAATGATAACATTGAAAGGAGACTAGTTGAAAGTCTCATGGGCCATTTGGAAACTAAATACCAACATGAAGAAAATGTGGATGAGAGACTAGTTGAGAGTCTATGGAAAATCAACATATGATGGCCTAGGTGTTAATGGAGGATACATGCCATGATGATTTTGATTTCAAAAGTTGGTTTCTAAATGTTGGGGTTGTTCCAAGTGAAGGATAGAGCTTTGATTTTGTTCTATTCAAAAAGGAGAAACAATCAGTAAGTGTTGTTATACAAGTTGGAAGGAAGACAAAGGAGAGTGAATATGAAAATTATGTGCCATGGGAAAATGCAGTTGTGGAAGAACAACCTAAGGGTGATGAACATGTGTGTAGATGTTAATGAGGATTTTGTTGTAATGGATGAATTAGATGAAGATTTGATGGGCAGTTTGAAATGTTTAGTGTTGCATTATGAAATTATGCTTGGAGAAAGTGAGAAAGAGACAATGTACATTGGTACACTGGAACAAGGATCAATCCTTGGAGAGGATGACAGTGATGAAGAATATGTTGATGACAGGCTCATTGGGACTCTCATATATTATTTGGAGAATGAGAATGAACATAAAGAAGTGATGGTTAAGACATCAAATGTGGCTACAAGGCCTTGTGATTTTAAATCTAACAGTTTGGGTGTGAGTGCAAGCTTAGCAAAGAATGGTGGAAAAAAAAATGAAGAGTGTTACAAAGATGAACAAGAATGAAAAAAAATTGAATTTTTTTATAAATGGAGAAGTTGAAGAAATGCTTGCACAAATTATTGAAGATAAACACGATCATAAATTGGAGATGAAGAAGGACAAGCAGAACCTAATTTATTTTCTAGAGAAATACGAATGCTTGCAAGGTGTGAAGCGGAACTACAATTGTTGGAGAAGTTGTTGGAAGAGAATACAAATGGAGAAGATAATTTATTCATGTATAATAACACATATATGTATACTTCACCCAAAGAAATTGAGGTAGAATGTGATGAACAATTTCCTTGTGTCAATACAAATTTTGAAATTGAATTTTTAGAAAAGTGGCTAGCAGGAAATATAGAAGATGGAAACCATAGAAATTCTACAAATTTGGATGAGAAGAAGGACGAGATGTAGTAGTTATAGGAAAAAAACAATATGTTTCAACAAGGAGACAATGATATCTTTGCTAAAGGGCAGCAAGAGGAAAGACATACAAGTGTCTTAAACAACTATGGAGGAATGAAAGACAAATTTTCCATGAAGGAAACACAACAAATAGTAGAGGGAAACAAATATAAACCCCAACAATGATAAAACATCTTCAAGGAAGATCGAGGAATGGAGAACTTAGCTTCAACCACTAGGATGTTAGTAAGGGATAACAATGATAAATTTCAACAAGGAAGCAATGATTTGAACCAACCCAAGTATAATATGGACGTCGAGATTGAAGAAGTAACGAAGTTGATGTTGAAGAAGCCTCTGTAGAAAAGGTATGCAAGGCATGGGAGAATAAAGGAAAACATATTGTGTATGGTAGAGAAATTTTTCATCAGCAAAGAAGGAGGAAGACTACATCAGGAGAAAAAAATGGATCAACAACATGACAAAGAAAAGGACCAGATACAACATAATGCTTGGGATCGAGGAAGATTCACTTCATCAGAACATGGTCAAGAGAATATGAATATTTTCACCTTGGAAGCCTAAGGCAGATGGATAGATCGAGCAGAAGATGTGAGATTATGGACAAGAGCATACCAATGTGATGGGATGGTCACATGGTAATGATGGGAGGAATTTTAAATGTTTTGTAAGAAATTGTAAATATTTACATTAGGAAATGAGCTTTTATTTTTAGAATAAGTTGGAAAATTTATTTTCTAATGTAAATTTTAGTTTTCAATTTCCCTTATTTTGTGGAGAAGGGGAAACGATTCACCCTTTATGACTCTTGGTTGTCATATTCCATTCCTTTTGGGAAACAATAAGAAAGAGTGTTTGGGGAGAAGAGAGGATAAGCTCCTGAGGAAGGAGAAGAGAGAGGGAGAGAAGAGAGGAACTTGTTGTTTCTATGTGCAACTACAGTCTTGAGGTTGCAAACCGTTGTACTTTCCAATCTGTGTGAACCATAAAGTGTTATCTATGTTAATGGAAAAATTGGATGGAAAATGGGACTGTAAATTTTTGTTGTTTGATTGAATCGAAACCCCAATGTTGAAGAAAATCGAATTTTGTTTATAAATTATTTCCAATCACATTTGATTCTTGTGCATTGCTTATCTTTAAAAAGTTTGCACTTGTTTAGTCGATTTTCATTAAGAATTTGGGCATTGAATCTTCCACTGTTTTGTTTTGCCCATTTTCATTTTGACTCTAGTCGTGATAGATCTAAAGCTTGAGAAGGAAGTGTCTTTGAATTTTACGTTAGTGAGTGTGTGGGTTCTGTGAGTTAAAATACCCCTCAGAAAAAATAGAGCACTCTATTTTTGTTTTTTTAATATGGTAAAAACATGTTTGTGATGAGTTTCTGACTCTCAAATTCAAACCCTCATACTACAAACCCAATGAAGAGAGGTAAGGTAAGTTGTTTATAGTGTTAAGAAGTAATTCAAGGTCGTGAAAAATCAATTCTAGAGAGAACCGAGTCGTTTCACCTTCCCAAAATTCACAATACAAAATTTTAAAGTGCACTATGAAATCATTTCGTAGCGCTTACAAGATTTTAAAGTGCGTTGTGAAATCATTTCGTAGAGCCTACAGGTTTTTAATGGGTCCTACAAAATCATTTCGTAATGATTGAAAAAAAAAATTGGGACTGCATGGTTGGTTTCTAAATATCCATTGCGCCATTTGTTAAATGGAAACGTATGTAATTGGATTAATCAAATGAGTTGAGAAAAAGAGTGGAAGGTGAGAGGAAAATATCTCATGGGACCTATCAAGACGAATTCATATTCTTATGTTGATAGCATATATTAAGGGCTTCATGAAATATTTTTTATTTTGACATTAATACGATGATGTGAGTGGAGTAGCTTGGGGTTATTGGCAGTCGAGGTAACTCGGTCTCATCACCATCACTCAGAATACTAACCAAAAAAATATACCAAAAAAAAAAAAAATAGAAACTCGGATGGTGCTAACAACACGAGAATATTTACCACCTTGACTAAGGTACCAATTCTTCTAACCATTTTTTTTTAATAAGCACCATAAGTGCATCCAAGTGAATTAGTTATAGCCAAGGTGGAGGTTGAAGGATCATATTGGCCTCTTATAGAGAAAGAAAGAAGATGCATGAAGCCTATGGAAAAAAAAATTCGTCCTTAGCCATGGAGAAAAGCATGGATAGTAAATTAGCTAGCTATTTCAACACTAGCAACAATAACAACATTAAAATCACTTTAGACTTTGACGATTACACTTCCCTGTAGAAATATCCTTTCTCAGCATGATTATTCTCTTCTTGTAATTTTTCTCTCAAATGTTGTAAATGTAAAAACTCTAAGTCTAACCTTCTTCAAGACAAAGAAGGAAATGAGGGTGGAGAAGATGTTGAAGGGGAAAGTCAACTTAGCTGACTAGAACCACAAGTCAAGATAGCGAACTAAACTCTTAAGTCAATGAAGGAGAGATATTTTAATAATGCCCTTGGACAAGGGCCAATGTGTGTCCTTAATTAATAAATTTTTATTACCTTTTACATGCTTGGATTTTTTTTCTTCCTTCCACATATCATAAACAATATCATTATCAACATACAAAATATTCTTCCTACATAGAAACTTTTGACACTTATCCAAGATTTAATTTTGTGTGTGTGTGCATGCATGTGTGTAAAAATGTGTTTAGTTAATAAATTGAATGTCTTATTGTAGCTTCCAAAGTGTATCATGTGTGTATGTGGTCATGGATGTATTAGCATTGATAATAGTATCTGCAAAGATGTAGCCAACAATTGGTCAACATATAACCAAAACCATGTTACATCCACATCAATTTAATTATTGTTGATTGTATTTTGGCAAGTGATACAACAATTTCTGAAATTGTTAAGGAAGCTTAGAACTTCACCTTTATTACTTGCACCTTCGCTGGTACGGAAGACACAAGAATTGTTTTTTACGACAAAGGAAGATTAATTAAGCAATTATATATTCAAACATGTTCGAGAAGGGCTACACTACATACAACAATTGTTTGTGATGTTATTTGTTTAATGTGGATAATAAAGGACATGTTGTAAAGTTTGACC
This sequence comes from Pinus tabuliformis, assembly GCA_031772625.1. Lineage (NCBI taxonomy): Eukaryota > Viridiplantae > Streptophyta > Pinopsida > Pinales > Pinaceae > Pinus > Pinus tabuliformis. The sequence goes on along the minus strand of CM062806.1, from coordinate 781,333,714 downwards.
ACGTGGTATTCTATCACTACTTTTGTGCTTTCAACATTAATTCCAACTCAAATGCCTTCACTTTAGGACTCATGCAGTGAACTATTGCTTGTGAAGAAGGTGATGTTAAACCTGTAATGGATATTTGGAGTCTAATTTTGTGATCTCATGCAGTGAACTATTGCTTGTGAAGAAGGTGATGTTAAACTTGTAATGGATATTTGGAGTCTAATTTTGTGATTGAAGGTTTGTTAAATTTTATTTTAACATATATGTGTGAGAGTTTTGCTAATACTTATTAGAGATTTGTTAACTTTTTAGAAAGATAATTTAGTTTTTCTCAAAGAATGGTAAGAATTTGAAAAAGTTGCATAAGATTCTAAAAAGAGGGGTTGAAGCCTTGTTTAGTAAGGTGGACTTTAATAATAAAATAATAATAATAAATAATACTCTAATTTTAAGGTCACAAGAAAGCTAGAAATTGATTGGTTTATGATACCTCTTTGTTTGTGGGATAAGGGGCCTTCGTCCATGTAACAATTTGAATACTAGAGTCTGAAGAGGTCAACATATTCTAGCCAGCTCTAGATTTGAACCTGTGAACTATAATGAAAAAACATGTGTTCTTAACTATCAGGTTCATCAACAAGTTGTGGAAGGGTGGGGTAAAATTTCTACTTGGAGTTTGATATGTGGATCTTAGAAAAGAGCCCCCCCTAAGTTAATCAAATCTCACAAGCATTGTAAAGGAGGTTATTGTTAGTATAAGTTCTACCTGCATCCAAACATACTTTCAATTAGAAAAAGGAAAACAAATAAAGGGAAGATAAGGAATATAAGAAATCTAGGCTCTATCTCTATATTAGTTATATTTTCAAACTTAATATTAGGAAGGGATATAAGTGGGAGCGTTAACCATTAATGGACACACTTATTGTAGTTGTAGTCGTTCATCCTAGAGTAAGATATACTACACAGTCAATGCTACCTTTATTAGAGTGATACCTATGCTCATATAGGGAAAAAAATATATCCTTATTTAGTATGAATTATGTTGAATTCTATATGAAAATACCTACGTTTGATAGTAGGAGTGAGGCTAGGGGCTAGGCTTTGGCTTAGATATTGATAGAATATCTAGTGTTACCCTCCCTTTATCAATGTCTCGGTGATAAGCTCCCTCCCTTAGTTCTCTTGGTCTAGGTTATTTAAGATTAATTCCTAGATGTCGTGAGTCCATGCTTGAAACATTAGGGAAAAGTGTTTGGTATCGGAGGTCCCGCATAACAGTTTTGAGTTTGATAGCCTAGAAATTAGGATAAAAATATTATAAACCTCTGAAATATGTGGAGCGCAAAATGTAAAAGACTGAGTCAAAGGGTTGTCTGCCCGAAAACTAATATAAAATAATAGGAAGTAAGTCAGTACGCGGACCATAGATAGGTATAAATAGAGCGCAGCTCTATGATGGAAAGGCAGTTCTTTTTGGGCATGATCTTGGAGCTAAAATGTAATGGGGTGTTAGAAGCAGTCTGAAAGCATATGTAAGTCCGAGTTGAGGGTTTGGGTAGGGGATAGAGGCTCTGCAGCTGTCTGCGCAGAGGTCTAGAAGAGTCCGCAGTTGTGTGCACAGAGGGTTTGGGTAGGGGATAAAGGCTCTGCAGCTATTTACGAAGAGGTCTGGAAGAGTCTGCAGCTGTGTGCATCGACCCCTGCAGCTGAGTGCGTAGGACGAATCTGGATGTAACTGGTGATAAGTGGAAATAAAGATAAGTTCATTCTAATAATTATTTGTGATCTTTGAATTATCGCGAATCTGGCATTTTGTATGGTTAATAAGATTGTTTTGATTTATGCGCATTGCTTATTGAATACTTGTGAATCTAGGTTTAATCTTAATACGCGAACTGAATAAATGTGATAAATATTTGCTTAAAGACCACTCTAAAATAGATCCGAGTTGCAATACTTCCTCCACTAGATTAGATCTATAGACTGCGTGAGGTATTCAGGATCCGCGCGAATACAACGCAGCGCAAAGCTGCAGAACGGAGCGCGAAACCTCCAAACCACATCTAGACATCCCAAGGGTGCGGAAACCTGGTTCCAGCACCCTCCCCTGCTACCTTGGGTGAGACCTCAGTCCGCGCTTCGCGGGCTATTGCCGAAAGGGCCGGTAGCTGCGAGATTTTCTTGGCTAAATAATTCTTCTGAACCTGGGTTAGGCCCATATAAGCCAACAAATGGTTCCGTTGCCAAGACCAGGATTTGCCTAAGGGGTGTCTGGTGTGAAAAGTGGGGATTTTATATAGAAGACTGTTGAAGGATCGAAGGGATCAGGAGCAGTAGTAGATCAAGGGTAACTATGGCGAGCGCGATTTAGTTACTGGTATTCAAAGGAGCAGGAGGTGAAGACCCAGAACAATTCTGGTTTATGCTAACATCAGTAGGGAACACGTTGCAGGACCGAGAATTGACATGGTACATAAAATATTCAAGCAAGCACCCAACAGCAGGGACAACAGAAATTCAGACCAAATTGAAGAAGGAGTTTAGTCGGCCGAAGTCAGAAACACAGTCGATTATAGGGTTCAAAGAAATCGCAATGATTCCTGGAGAAACCCCGTGGGATTTGGACCAAAGACTGAAAAGTACTATTCATGAGGCTAACATGACATTGACGGATGCGCAGCACTGCGCTTGGTTTATGGCATCCTTAACACCACAACTAAGGGTGGCTCTATCACAACAGAAGATCTCAACCCAGGCTGAAGCGCTAGAGACAGCAATGAGGTTACACAAGACTCCACAGAAAGACCTGGGGTTGGGAGTTCAGAAAATCCAAGCATAGATCCAAGATTTGTGTGTTGACATGAAGAAGCTAAAACAAGAATAGATACCGCGAGCAGAAGTTCGGGAGGAAGTATGGTGTATAAAGTGCAGAAGCCAGGGACACGATAAAGATCACTGCCCGGTCGTAGTAAATTTTGTGGCAATGGGGGGACCAACGCTATTACGACCAAAGGCACAGACAAGACCGAGCACCACAGCCCTGCTCTGGTGCGCAATCTGTCAAGTGGGAGGAAAGCACAACACTGATAATTGTCATCTATTACCAAAATACAACTAGACCCCCCAGCAGTTATTTTGCAACTTTTATAGGTCGGTGGGCCATGAGGAAAGAGACTATCGTAGCTACCAATTGTTAATGGACCAGTCACCTACTTACAGAATGCAGACTAAGGTGCGAGGTCAGGATCTAGCTGCGGCTATCGCACGTGGTGGGTTCTAGGGCTGTGGACGAGGATGGGGCAGAATGGGGCCAGGAAGGGGTCGTGGGCAACTAATCTGCTACAACTATAGAAGACTAGGACATTACGCGTGGGATTGTACCAACCCAACTAGAATTTCGTGCAATTACTGTGATCAGTTCGATCATGAGCTGATAGATTGTCCTACACTGATAGCGCAAATTCATGAAAGAAAAGCAACGCAACCAACAACAACCCAGAATGTGCAAATGATGAGGTATGAACCCCGCGAGGAAGATCCCAAGGTCAACATGGTGCTGAGGAGTGACACAGACACAGGAGTGGAAGGACAGAACTCAAGGGGCGATAAGGAGACATATCTGGAAGCTCGAGGGGACTTCGCGGAGGTCTCTACCTTAGGTAGTAGGGATTAGCCTGAATCAGACAATGACCCCTCGATGATAACTACCTTTTTAGAGACATGTATAAAGTTGCTTCGCGACAACAGGGCGGTTAAAGGCTTACATGAAGTGATAAATAGATGTGTAGGATGGATTGAACCTCGCGTCATTCGGAATTTGGGAAGACATGCATCCCGGACCAGAAGGGAAATGCGGTTAACAGTGCAGATTGGTGATTATGAGATGGAGTAGGTCATTTTGGATCTGGGCTCAGATGCCAACGTATTGCTGAAACAAACATGGGAGCGCATGGGTAAGCCTACACTACAATGGTCCCCTATCCAATTACAGATGGAAAATCAACAGAAGGTGTTGTCCATGGGAAGGCTGCAAGGGGTTATGATAGACCTTGACGGCACAAGTACCCGCACGAACTTTGAAGTTATTGAGCTCATGGATGAAAGTATGCCCTACCTTGCATTGTTAGGAATAGATTGGGCCACTGACATGAATAGAGTTATTAATCTTAAAAAGCGGACACTAATATTTGAAACAAAGGCACTCTGCATCGTCATTACACTAGATCTGGATGAAGGACCGCGCTACATTGAACTGGTGCACGACAGAGAATGCGATGATGACGTAGATTGTAGCTGCAGAATGTCTGCCCAAAAGCGAGGATGGGTCAAGACATTGGAGGATAGAAGAATATCACGGGGTGATGGAGAATCCTGCACTTATGATTCAGATGAGGAAGATGAGCGGTGGTGCAACAGGTTGAACGAAGCAACCACGCTACACTGCAACATGGTGACAAAATTGTTTTACTGCATAAGAGCCCAGGATCGTGAATTGCCGAAGTACGATGGGTTGACGATGGTAGATGAATTGCTAACCGAATTTGAAATCGCGGTACCAGAGCACCAACAATTTGATGCAATGAGATGGGCACTATGTGCGATGCCTGTGCGATGGTGGGGCACACATGAAGGGATATTCGAAAATTGGCGCGCCTGCAGGCACATGATGAAGTTCAGATTTGGGAAGCCGGAACTATGCATAGTGGAGAAATACGATGGACATGATGATCCATGCATGCACCTTACTAGGTGGATCAAAGCCTACAGAGAGGAACCTCAGCCAGAATGGGTGCACTTATTTTATCACACCTTAGACGTCATTCCCAGAAACTGGTATACGGAAGCGGAGCTCCGGCACGACACAGGCGAGTGGGATATCTTGCACGCAAGGTTTTTGTTGACATTCCTATTTGAAGATCAATGGATGGATCTCGTGGACGAAGCGTTACAACTAGTAAAGGCCGCCATATTCAAGACACCGTTAGAGCTAGAGGAAACTGTGCAGCCCGACTGGTCGCGGCAGCTGAGACAGGCCCTCGAATGTTATAATGTCCAGGTAGAAGATGATGAGGACGATCCGTGAAACATCAATATTCCAGAATCAGAGGGGAGTTGGGAGGTGCGCGGACCCGATATCGAAGATCCAGATATCACGGTGCCATTGAAAACGAAACAAGTCAATATTGGAACCAAATAATAGTCGAAGTATGCAACACTTGGGGACTATTGGGACGATGCCACAGTGGAAAAGGTCGTCAAATTACTTCGGGAATACCGAGATTTGTTCCCAACAAAGATCACAGAGCTAAAAGGGATCCTAGGAGACTTAGGAATGATGAAGATAACATTAAATGTAGACCCGAAACCAGTGAAGCAGCGACCCTACCAATTGAATCCAAAATATAAAGCAAAGGTCTGTGAAGAATTGGACAAGATGCTGGCAGCAGGGATCATTGAACCAGTTAAGGAGTCCATCTGGGTAAGTCCAATGGTTGTGCAAGAGAAGAAACAGAAGGACGAGATTCGCATCTACGTGGATCTCAGGAAGCTCAATGATGCCTGCATCAACGATCCATTTCCAACACCGTTTACAAATGAGGTGTTGTAAAATGTGGGGAGGCAGGAAGCCTACTCCTTCGTGAATGGGTTCTCAGGATACCACCAAATCAAGATCGTGCCAGAGGACAGGAGTAAGACAACATTCGCTACTGAATGGGGTTGCTTTCAGTACACAGTGATGCCCTTCGAACTGAAGAATGCGTCGGCAATTTTTTCACGAATAGTAGTCGCGGCATTCAAAGAATTTATCCACAAGTTCTTAGAAGTCTATCTCGATGACTAGACCGTGTTTGGACTGGTTAAAAAGCATGTAGTGAGATTATGGTTGATGTTAGATACTTGTTGCCAACATCAGATTGAACTAAACTTGAAGAAGTGTACTTTCCTTGTCCCATTCGGGAACCTACTAGGCCATGTGCTCTTTAAGCAAGGCCTGATGGTGGTTCCGACAAAGATCGTTGTCATACTCAATCTGCAAGTGCCGCAAAGTGTCAAGCAATTATGCGCCACACTAGGACACACGGGCTACTATCGAAAGTTCATCAAAAGCTATGCCCAGATCACGACTCCGATGGAACAGTTGCTGAAGAAGGACGCTACTTATTACTGGAATGAGGAATGTAACAAAAGTCTGGAGATGCTTAAGGAAAAGATGGCATTGGCCCGTATATTGGTCTTTTTGAAATGGCACGTCGAATTTCATGTGCATGTCGACGCGTCATGTATCGCGTTAGGGGCGGTACTTACTCAACCGGGAGCGGAGAGCATTGACCACCCGATTGCGTTCGCAAGTCGCCAGTTGTCAAAAGCTAAGAAGAATTACTCCACTACGAAGCGCGAGGGATTAGCGATGGTATACGCACTTCAAAAATTCTGCCATTATCTGCTTGGAGGTCATTTTAAGATGTATACCGATCACTCGACGTTAAAATACCTAGTGAATAAGCTTGTGTTTGGGGGGGTGTATCTATAGATGGTTTATGTTATTCCAGGATTATGAATTTGAGGTCGTCGTCAAACCGGGACATCTAAATGCAGGCCCAGATTAACTGTCCTGAATTGAGACTGGCGAAGAATCCACAAATCTAGAGGACAGACTTTCAGATGCTAAGCTATATGCGGTTCGCGTAGCGGATGGCCATTTTGAAGATATAATTCATTTCTTAACTACAGGGACCACGCCGCATGGATACTCCGTTTAGCAGAAGGAGGAATTGGTGATACGTGCAGCAGACTTCACCGTGATTGCAGGACACCTCTACAAAATTGGCAATGATGAGATCTTGCATCGATATGTCCCGGAGTTCGAGCGAGGACAGATCCTGGCTGAAGCACATGGGGGGGTTGCTGGAAGACATTATGCGAGTCACGCAACAGCTCAGAAGATCCTTCGTGTAGGATTATGGTGGCCTACTCTGCATTAGGATTCGAAAGCACACTGTCGAGCCTGCAACGTATGTCAATGGACGGGGAAACCATCGTGGAGAGATGAAATGCCGCTCCAGCCACAGATTACGCTACAGCCCTTCGAGAAGTGGGCAATCGACTTCGTAGGACCTATCAAGCTGCAAGGGAAAATGGGCGCGCGTTATATCATCACCACAACAGAGTATTTGACCCGATGGGCCGAGGCACAGCCGGTTAAGGATTGCACGGCTGCAACAATTGCGAAGTTTTTGTTCGAGAACGTCCTAACAAGGTTTGGATGTCCCAAAATTCTCATGAGCGATCAGGGAACACATTTTCTGAATGAAACAATCAGCGCACTCACTAAGGAATTCCAAATATATCACTAGCAAAGTACACCATACCACCCGCAAGCGAATGGGACCGTTGAGGCATTCAACAAATATTGGAGACTGCGTTGACCAAGGTCTGTAATGCGCGATGAAATGACTGGGACTTACACATCCCTGCTGTGCTATGGGCATATCGAACCACATGCAAAAAGTTGACCAGCCAGACACCTTTTCGGTTAGTCTATGGCAAGGAGGCCGTTATGCCTATGGAATATATTGTGCCTAGTCTGCAGATAGCAGTAATCACCGGTATGGCAGACTGTGAGGCTTTGGAGGAAAGGTTGATGCTGCTCGAAGAACTGGAAGAGGAACGGTTTTTGGCTAGATTCCATTAACAAGTACATAAACAACGCAAAAAAGTGTGGCATGATCATCATATCAAGGTGCGCACTTTCAAGGAGAATGATCTAGTATTGTTATATGACAGTAAATTCGAGAAATTCCCTGGAAAACTCTGAATGCATTGGCTGGGACCCTATTTCGTCAAATAAGTTACCGACGGGGGCGCGGTTCAGCTTGCCAAACTCAATGGAGACCCCTTCCCGAGCCGAGTGAATGGCAGTCGCCTGAAGCTCTATACGGGTGGGTTGGCCGCCTAACTAACAACTCGAGGGATAGTCTCACCACTCCAGCTAGTTGAAGGAGATCACGGGACGGTAAAGCAGTCTAGGAGAAAGAGGCATGAGTGCCAGGATACACGTCAATCGGGCTCATCATCAAGATCGCGTTCGCGCGGTCAGAAGTACGCTGCTACGTTGCTCCAAGCAAAGGTGACCATTCATGTCACTATTCACAACAAGATGCTTGCAGTATGGTGAAAAGGAGCGGGCGGCGAGCAATTAAGAGGAGGAGTACGAGCTAGACATGGCACAAGCTGCCACAGAATTTCCACGGGGACGCTGGAACAGCTGGGAATCAGGGAATTTGAAATCCGAATCGCTTATAAATCACTGAGGGGCATCCACCAGGTGAACTACACTTCTACAAAGCGTACACTAAGTACTGATATGGAGTTGGTTTGTATCTCTGCACAAGGAATAAGCCCGAAGGTGGTGATATGGCCGATGGAGTAGCAGGACTATCTAAGGAGCATGGTGTTGATAGCCACGGGTGTTTCACAGCCTGCTGCCTCGATAGTAGGAGATGCACTGAAAAAAGGGAGACACGAAGTAGAATTGGTCCAGTTGCCATCGCCCTACCCGTGGGCAGGTCAGTAAACCACAACAATTCAGCACAAGAATAGAAAAACAGAGACCACGGGTGGAACCGAAGTTACTAAGGTGTCTCTGAAAGACCTTAAGGAATGGGATCTCACAGACAACAGCAACAGTCTTGCAAAATTGCAACACAAGCTGCAGCAGACAGGGCGAAGAGCGAATACGAAGGTTGGAAGTGGTTGTGGTGGTACAAGGAGGTCCCGTACGCAGCTCCCTCGCTCGAGCTAAAATCTGATGACAGGGTGTTTTGTGTTAATTGAGCAGAGCAGAATGAGCATCATTGGTCGCAAGAAGTGGTAAAAACACTGAAGTAGGAACCAGACGAAGCGTTGTAGGAGATAACAAAGAAGCAGAAGGACAACAAGTGTCACTCAGAGGGAGGTGAACCACGAAGCCACGGCAGCACGTCTCATTGCACCAATGAGTGACTCAGGACAAGTCATGATAATTGTGTTGGGGGACTTTTGGGTAGCGGAGGTCCTGCGTAACAGTTTTGGGTATGATAGCTTAGAAATTAGGATAAAAATATTGTAAACCTCCGAAATATGTGGAGCGCAAAATGTAAAAGACCAAGTCAAAGGGTTGTTTGCCGCGAAAATAATATAAAATAATAGGAAGCAATTCGATCTACGGACCCTAGATAGGTATAAATAGAGCGCGACTCTATAACGGAAAGGTAGTTCTTTTTTGGCATCATCTTGGAGCTAAAATGTAATGGGGTGTTAGAAGCAGTCTGAAAGTGTCTGTAAGTTTGAATCGAGGGTTTGGGTCGGGGATAGAGGCTCTGCAGCTGTGTGCGCAAGGGCCTGGAAGAGTCTGCAACTGTGTGCATGGACCCCTGCAGCTGAGTGCGCAGGACGGATCGGGATCTAACTGGTGATAAGTGGAAATAAAGATAAGTTCATTCTGATAATTTTTTGTGATCTCTGAATTATCGCGAATCTGGCATATTGTATGGTTAATAAGACTGTTTTGATTTATGCGCATTGCTTATTGAATACTTGTGAATCTAGGTTTAATCTTAATATGTGAACTAAATAAATGTGATAAGTATTTCCTTAAAGACCACTCTAAAATAGATCCGAGTTTCAATACTTCCTCCACTAAATTAGATCGGTAGACTGTGTGAGGTATTCAGGATCCGCACGAATACAATGCAGCGCAAAGCTGTAGAACGGAGCGTGAAACCTCCAAATCACATCTAGACATCCCAAGGGTGCATAAACCTAGTTCCAGCACCCTCCCCTTGTTGGAAATAATACTGAGAGGGGGGGGGGGGTGAATCAGTATTATCAGATCAGTAAAACCTTTCCAATTTCATACTCAGAAACATATACGCTACTTCAATTAAGTGAACCCGCGTGTACACGCTACTGTGTCTAATGCAACTCACGTATATCCAGAGATCTTATGATTCAGTTAGCTTAATCTTCAGTAAATGCATCAGAACATTATTAAGCATATTTAACAGTAAACAGGTGCAGTATAACAGAACAGAACATCACACAAGACACACACTGCTTGTTCACACTTGCCTAATGATCTTCTCCTTATATAGCCTTAGGCCCTTTACAATACCACGGTCCAAAACCATAGTAACCCAATACCATCAGCTTCAAAACTAGGGATCAACACGTTTGTCGAGACATCAAGGTCCAAAACCATAGGCACAACTTCCAAGGAATAACCGCCGTGGACCAAAGATAAGTTTTCCACATACACGCGCTTTTACTGAATCCAACCAGCGTGTACATGCAACTTGGTATATAGCGAACCTGCGTATACGCGACTTGGTATATAGTGAACCTGCTTGTATACGCGACTTGGGCTTAACGAACCTGCGTGTATGAACTTTCTTGGCATGTTGTACTAAGATCTGTCCTCTGATTAAGTTTCCATCACCTGTACTAACCTCTGAGCACCTGTACCAACCTCTGAGTGAGTTGCCATCAAGGACAACACTTGAATCATAATGCCAACAATCTCCCCCTTTGGCCTTGATGGCAACCACCACACCAAGTCACTCTCCCCCTTTAACATCAAGGGCAAAGGGCGAACCAAGATATTCTCTTCTTTGGTATACCTTTTACTGTCCATACTGCTGTCCATACTCCCGTTGAGTACATGCTGAAGTTTCTGATTTGGCTCCCCCTTTGTATATGCCAAGTTGTATCAATCCATCCATGCTCCCCCTGAGCAGCTGCAGGTTCTAATACCAGCCATTCAGATCTGTACCATAAGCATCAGCCTGCAATACTATTCCTTTGATCAAACAACAAGATGTATCATTTAGTTTCATCAGCAACTTCTAACCATAATGCCAACAATGAATGATTTGAAGTATATGCTCCCCCTGAGTGTGAGCCAACCATGACTGAACCATTTCCTGAGTCTGTTATGCTCCCCCTGAGCCTGAGCCAACCATGACTGAACCTGGGTCGGTTCTGCTGCCCTTTCTTCATATACGCGACTTTGCAGCCTATAACTCGCGTATATACGCGACTTGTCTTCATTATATCAGCGTATGCAGGATGGAATACTGAATTTCATCACTTTCAGATTCCCCTGTGTCTGTTATGTCAGCTGTCTGAATTATGCCACACCTTTATGTCTCTGTCTTCTTCAGTTCCTGGAACTGTGATGATGTATGGTCCTCTTGTTTTGAATTTTGAAATCTACTCCTGCATTCCCTTGCTTTATGCCCATAGTTGTTGCATGTATAACACCTTACATTTTTCATGTTCCTTCTATCACAATCAATTGCTTTGTGTCCATATGCATTGCAGGCAAAGCAATATCCTCTGAAATACCTGGGATGCGATGATCTTTCTTGAACCATTCTACTTCTACATCTGGCTGCAACATGTCCACGATTATGACATACATAACATTCAACATTATTCAGTGGAGGAAATAATCGTCTATCACGTCCATAGTTAGGAGTAAAGGATCTTCCTTGAGCAATTTCTTTCCTTGGTTGTTCCTTGTTGAGCATTTCAGATTTCTCATTAGAGTTTCTTGCCTCACCTTGTGAACTAGATTCACCTTCAACATATTCATGAAAACCAAGACCAGTTTTGATAGCAGGAGACCTTTGGCTATTAAGAATATCATCCAAGACTTTAGTACTATCTTGAAATCGTAAAAGCTTATCCTTTTCTTCTAATTTACCTTTCAAGATATTTACCTCATCTTGATGTTGTTCTTCCTTTATCAGATATTGATTCCTTAGGTCTTCTTCAACTTTTCTTCCTTCTTCCACTTGTCACTTTAGTTTGATCACTTCATGTTCTTGATCTTCAAGAGCTTCTTTGTTTTGTTCTCTTGATTTTTTAAGATCTTCTTTTAGAGAGAGGATATTTGATTCAAGCCTTTGAATACTTATGCTCTGGTCCTTTACTACATCCTGCAATTTCTCCCTTACCCTGGTTACTGTCTCCAATTGTTCATTTAATTTGGTAACTTCTTCAGTTTATGCATTATTATTTTCATGTGCCATGAGACTTTTAATATCTTTGCTATTATTGGATGAAGCATTCTTATTTTCATGTGCCATGAGACTTCTAATATCTTCACTATCATTGAATGGACTTGTAATATGGGTATAATAGCTTCTACCATCTTCTTCAGATATCTTTCCTTTGTTATGAGGGCATTTAGCAGCATAGTGACCAACTCTACCACATAGAAAACATTTGAAAGGTAGCTTACCTTTGAACCGTCCAGTTCCCCGTTCAAGATTCTTGACAAAATTTACCTCATCTTCTTCCTTTGACACTTCGAATGCGGCTTCTAGTGGTACCTCTTGTCGCATTTCAAAAGCAGTTAAGATCCCGTGAAGCTGTGACATGGTGATTTTCTGCACATTCTCCTTTTCTTCTATGGCAGATACTTTAGAGTCAAATTTAGCAGACAGAGATCTCAAAACCTTTTCAACTAAGACAACTTCCTCAAATTCTTCACCCAGATCCTTCATACAATTCACAATCTCATCCATACGCAGGAAATAATTAGCTATGCTTTCATTACGATGCATCTTAAGAGTTTCATACCGGATTCTGAGAGTTTGAAGCTTTGCTCTTTTTACCTGATCATCTCCTTCGTAGCTTGTGACGATTTTGTCCCATATTTCCTTAGCTGATTTGAAATGCATGATCTTCATAAATTCTGATTGTGTCAAACTACTCAAAAGGACAGTAACAGCTTTGGAATTGAGCTCATATTTCTTTTTCTTTGCTGGATCTGTAGGAGTTGCTGATGGGAATTTGTATCCTCCTACGATTCCCCAAATTTCTGCTCCAAGTGATTGTAGATATGCAGTGGTTCTTATCTTCCAGTGAGTAAAATTGTTCCCGTCAAAGACTGGTGGCCTGATGTGTGCCTCTCTTTCTGGATTAGCCATTCTGATGGATCTTTTCTTTCAAGCGATCAAGCTTCGTCTGAAGGACCGGCTCTGATACCAATTTTTGGAAATAATACTGAGAGGGGGGGGTGAATCAGTATTATCATATCAGTAAAACCTTTCCAATTTCATACTCAGAAACATATACGCTACTTCAATTAAGTGAACCCGCGTGTACACGCTACTGTGTCTAATGCAACTCGCGTATATCCAGAGATCTTATGATTCAGTTAGCTTAATCTTCAGTAAATGCATCAGAACATTATTAAGCATATTTAACAGTAAACAGGTGCAGTATAACAGAACAAACATCACACAAGACACACACTGCTTGTTCACACTTGCCTAATGATCTTCTCCTTATATAGCCTTAGGCCCTTTATAATACCACGGTCCAAAACCATAGTAACCCAATACCATCAGCTTCAAAACTAGGGATCAACACGTTCGTCGAGACATCAAGGTCCAAAACCATAGGCACAACTTCCAAGGAATAACCGTCGTGGACCAAAGATAAGTTTTCCACATACACGCGCTTTTACTGAAGCCAACCAGCGTGTACACGCGACTTGGTATATAGCGAACCTGCGTATACGCGACTTGGTATATAGTGAACCTGCTTGTATACGCGACTTGGGCTTAACGAACCTGCGTGTATGAACTTTCTTGGCATGTTGTACTAAGATCTGTCCTCTGATTAAGTTGCCATCACCTGTACCAACCTCTGAGCACCTGTACCAACCTCTGAGTGAGTTGCCATCAAGGACAACACTTGAATCATAATGCCAACACCCCTGCTACCTCGGGTGAGACCTCAGTCTATGCTTCGCGAGCTGTTGCCGAAAGGGCCGGTAGCCGCGGGATTTGCTTGGCTAAAGAATTCTTCTAAACTTGGGTCAGGCCCATATAAGCCAACAAAAAGGAACATTGTTCTTATTCAAAACAATCTTAATAAAACCTTGAGAAGAGCCATGCTCCTATTAATCAATGCCTCTAGGTTGAAAGCTTATTTACTTTAGGATATTAACAATTTCATATTGGACATCCATATCCAACATTAAAACAATCATGCAACAAATCTGCAAGTGGTCTGTAAATTGTCATTGGTATTCCAATAGAAAAGTTCATCACAATAGATCTGATAAAATACTAAAATATTTCATGTGAAGGTTAATTTCCTTTAGATCTTAGATTCTTTAAACATTGGTTTTATATTTAAAAGTATGAAATAGCTAGAATTTTGAAAAATGGAGAACACAAAATACATAGACATCATCCACAAATAAACACAATATTTACCCTAGGAAAATCGTACGAGAGAAAACCTAACTATAAGGCAAGTTCCCTTTGCTTTTTTTTTCTCTAGTATGGAAATATGCAAATGCAAATAAAGAGGTACTCTCTATTGAGACATGTGGCCCATATGGTTGTAATCTCGCCCCCCTCTATTATGCTCTCTAACTTCCCACTCCTAGATACTCTGCTCAACTATGGAAGAAATGCAATGACATAGAATTGAACTACTTGTCGTAGTAACCTGATATTTAATAGCCATCTAGGGGTAGGTTTTTGTCTTCCTCGAACCTTAATTAGAGTTATCATTTTGGACCTTCTCAAATCTTCTTGAAATTCGATATGTCGATATCCCCATATGCATCAGTAACGGGGGTTGACATGGCATCCTCTTATACCATGGTGGTCAACACAGTATGTCAACTTGCAGGAGGCATGTCTTTTGCATATAAGCTTTGATTGACATGAAATTTGCACCATTGGAAATTCCTTTGAGTGCAGATCATTGTTAATAGGTCCCAACTAAAGCTAGGCAAATTTTGACCCCAAAAAATGTCACTTACTACTTTAAAATGAGTCTATAAAATCCAAACCCCAATTTTCCAGATTCAAACCTATTGTTAAAATGGCCTTGCTAGATTTTTTTTACTCGGAAAAATACAAAAAACATTTTCAAATAATATAATTATCCAATCCAAATCAACTAAACAAAACCAAAAAATTAATAATTAATATTGATCTATATAGACTTTAAATATTTATTGCCATTTTTTTTTTAAGATTGATACTATATTACGTATAATTACATTGTTCACTTAAAAAGAACTAGAACTAAAATCTCAAACAACTTAGACCAAAATCCTCACTCATATGTCCATTGCTAATTAGAATGCTTCACTTTAGCTTATTTATTATTATTTCAATATATAAGTTACATTGAAGATATTTATTGAGTTAAAAATAATTATAGCCACTTGTAATAATTAGCTCACTCCAAATGGATTTATTTTTTTATTACATTCATATAAATTACAATGATGATAAGAGGCACAAATAATAAATATGAATGTTTGGTTGACTCGAGAAGGCTTTGTTTTTGTTTGTGAAGCACTTATAAGTGATATGAAGTGTAATAGAGGCATTTAATATAGAATTTCTATAAACTTGCCGAGGCAACAATTTCCATGCATATAAATACTCTTTATACCAATTACATGGATTTTGGATATGCCATTCATGGGTTTTGGAGATGCAATTCACTTTGAAAATAAGTGATGTTGAAAAGGATAATCTTTGGGAAATTCATTTTGATATCTATGTGGATTCTATTGTGTACAAGTAATTGATGATGGTTAGAAAAATTAATCACTACGCCATTCATTTAATATTTATTTATGATATGTTTTATAGTTAATTAATAAAAATAATGATTTTATAATAAAATAATAAATAAGTAGTTAATTTTACTATTTGTATAAAAAAAATAATTATTCTATAGTTTACGAATTTTAGAGATTGGTGATTGTTATGTCTATGGAATATTTGTATTAGGAATATCCACTTAAAGGGTAATATCATTTCCTATATGTTCCATCACAAAACTTAACCTTGAAAGTGTCAAGAGGATTGAGTCCTTGACCTCTCAATAGCAAAAGTGCTTTAACAATAAAGATTGACCATTGAACAAACCCTCAAAGCCTATATAAATTATATTTTATATAAATAAACTATAAAATTTGTCCAAACCAACAAAAAAAAATTAGTATGATAAATACATTTACCGTACTGTCTATCACACAAGTACAAAACTAACTTATCTATCAATTCCTCAATTAAAAAAATAATACGCTAAGCGGACTCCTAGCTCATCAGAACGACTAACTCGGCCTCGGCTCGGAAAGGGATAACTCCTAACAACGAACTCCATCTTTGATTTTGATATTTGTTGAAACCCCAGGCCCCCTCGCTCACTCTCTTTGGAAACTAACGACCCTCCTTGGTTTACTTATTTGGTGGACCCTCTAAATAAGTCACCCCCCAAAGCAATAAAGTCCTCTCCCGTTGGTCGAGCGAGAAATCGATGGCGGCTCTAAGATTTTGTCGAGCCGCTGATCCGTCCAAGCAACCCAGAATATGGGGAAGTATGGTCAATTCCTTCATAGTTGTTTCGGCAATCGAAGGTTCTAAATACCATTCGGACAAATAACAAAACCTTTTCTTCCATAATTCCTTTTTTGTAGATAGAGGATTCATGGATAAAAAACCAGGGCATATATGTTTTGAACAAATCCCATTTTGAAAAAATACTATCTATTTGAGAGATCCTATAAATATTCTGTTCCTCTTTAGATGAATTAGAAAGGGTACTCCTTCCATCTATGTCTTCGTTTACTATTTTGTTTTTTAAACATTCGGTTACAAACCAATCTTGAATACGAGGAAAAATTTCCTCGTTCTTATTGGAAAACATTTCGGATAGTAAATCATCTTGATAAGATCGAGTTTGAATAAGACCCACGTTTGAACTGAAACCCCTTTTAAAGCATTGATCAAAGTTGTTTTCTTCTGAATCGGATCTTTTAAAAAAAGGTTGGCAAAAATTTTTTTCAAAATTGACTATTTGTTCTTTTGTTAAAGGCGTTGTAGAAATCTCTTCGATCGAAGAAAGATATCTCTTTTCACGAACGAATGGATTCAATCGAGTTAGTAAATTGAAGGATCTGTACAAATCATAGATTAATACAAACGTTTGGTCACCACTTCGTTTTCGTTTTAAATATTTAGGTAATAATATGTTAGATACTTGTGATTTGATGAATGAAATAGTCTCTTTTTCTGAGTGAACGGGTCCTATTTCACCAATGGGCAAGGAAGATAGATTGTTGTGGATGATCAAAAGATTGAATAATTGTCCATATGTAAAATTATTCCTTTTTATATAAAATCTTTTCATATCAGAAGGTAATCTATTCCTATAATTTGGCCGAGTATGATGCAAATAATCAAAAAATTGGAGCGTATTTGCTCCGTGAAAAGAAGCTATCAATGAGCTCTGATCAGATAGTTTCACAGGATTCAACCAATTGTCTCGATCGTTGGATATCGTCGAAAAATAAGTGTTATCGAATGATTCCATGCGATTATTTTCATTATCGAAAAAGTCAATAATCAATGGATTAATTGGTATCTTATTCGTAACAAATGGTGCAATTGTTCCTTCATCAATCAATAATTTCGATCTTTGTGAAAGATTATGGTCATACAAAAGAAACTAATAAATACATTTACCGTACTGTCTATCACACAAGTACAAAACTAACTTATCTATCAATTCCTCAATTAAAAAAATAATAAATAATTGTGACCACTCTTATATTAAATTTAAATCAAAATTCCGAAAGTTGAACAAAGAAGTCATAGTAGCCTCGAAAAGAAAAAGAAAAAAGCAAGATTAGAAAATTAATAAAATGTTTTAAAAACTATTATAATTTAGTCCAAATAATTACATCCGAATTATTTAACTTTTGTATTTATAAATTAAATTTTATTTTTGAAATATAATATAAAATATTTAATACATCCGAATTATTTAACTTTTGTATTTATAAATTAAATTTTATTTTTAAATATAATATAAAATATTTAATATACGCTATCAAATGAAATTACAAATTGCTATATATATATATATATATATATAATTAATGAAGTAAAAATGGAAGTTATCTATTGCTAAAACTATTCGATTAATGAAGTGTTTTATAGGGAGTTGTTTATAATGCGTTTTTTTGGAGATTACGGTGACGGAATCCGGCGGAAGAAATTGAGGTTAAATCTTGATTTGTTGCAGTTAAAATGGTTTTTTAACTACATATTTGGATTTAGCACCCTGGAAAACCCCTGGGACGCTTTGATTGTGTAGAAACTAGCTATCAAACTTGCAATTCCAATAAATTACTGCCAGATTTTGACCAAAAAAATCCACCAAAAAAACATCCAAAAAATCACATTATAGACAACTACGTTTTATAGCTGTCAAGAGGACCGTCCAGAGGTAGGTGTAAAGTTGGAGATTGTTGTAATGCGTATCCAAAAATTATATTAAATATATAAGTAAACCTAAATGTGTACCAAACACTCACCTATTTCCCCAAAGTCCCTTTCTTCAATGTTAAAGGGTGGCCACACCACACCACATTTAACAATTGGTCGGCTAAAAGGCGGCGTCTTGTTTCAAAGATTTTCGGTGGAATATAAAGGACTTAAGGTCAAAACTTAATAAGTAATTTCACCAAATGTGTTGAAAATTAAAGAAAAAGTGCCAAGGGAATATGAAATATAACCGTTTCCACTGGTCACGGGTCAAACTCTTTCCTTTGATGGGAAACTTGGGAAATATGAACCATATCG
The DNA here is from genome assembly GCA_031772625.1 of Pinus tabuliformis. Lineage (NCBI taxonomy): Eukaryota > Viridiplantae > Streptophyta > Pinopsida > Pinales > Pinaceae > Pinus > Pinus tabuliformis. Next base: position 781,315,043 of record CM062806.1, on the reverse strand, counting down.
CATTTGTGGGTTTAACGTCTCCAAAATTAACTTAAACACGAAAGAATACATGAAGAATTGGGTAGACTTGAAAACCTAACATAATTGACCATTGATTTGAGGTTTTTTCGGTTAGGAAATGAAAGGACGTAAGCTAGGATCTTAGTTTTTCACACTTGGTCAAAACCACTTACATGTATCCCTTCAACAAAGAATTTCTATTTGATCAGAATTTTTCTGCTTACCAAAGACTCGGTCAGCTCATACTTTTTCTCTCTAGGAATTGATCTACTTTAGTGCCTAGTATTCTTTAGAAAAATGAAACTTAGTCTCCTTCATATTTGTCTTCCTCATAACTGGCATAACCTGAAAACTGATTCATGAATCGTGAAGAGTGATTCATGAATTGTATTTTACAGATGGACAATGAACTTCTTTCTTGAATGAGGTTGAGCTCTTTATTTATATTTGTCTTAGAGGCTGAATGGGTGTGACCAAAAGGACAAGCTAACTTGTCATCTTGGAGGGTCTGACTTTATTTTTTGGAGCCAAAATTCATCATTTTAAAAAATTCAACATTTTTCTTTTGCAAAGGACATGAATAACATACCTTTAATATTTTGTTTTGACACTAGCATGAAGAACATTCTAACATTTATCATTATAAATACATCAAGGGAGAAAATATAAATTATTAAGACCAACCATAGCTACAAAATTCAACACTCCCTCTTAGCTAGGGAAGTGTTCATGATAATTATAAATTTCTCTAAGAAAGGGTTATAACAATTCATCATTATCTAATTACCATAACCTAGTCAACAACTCTAAAATATGGTACATCATTTGTAACCACTCCTCCCACATTTGCCTGATTTGACCGACCTATCAGGGTAAACATGGGACGAAGAGTTACTATGACATGACCCGACCTTCTAGATCCACTTAAGGAAGTGGAGTCGACAAATTGACCACATACTGACATCCTACAATGGCTACAAGTCACTTAGAGGCTGAAAAACCAACCTAGGTGGTCAAACCCTAAGCTAGAACCCATTTTCTCTTACCTAGTCCCACAACTGCACCCACAACAAGGCATGCATGCAACTATAGGCCTCCAACTGCTTGCACAACACTACATCCATGTAGGTATAGCCCAATTTCTCCAGTTTTGAGCATGTGGTCCCAAGATCAATGCCACCTTTTCAGGCCTACCTCCAAACCATTGCCTATAATTTCTTGAAACTTTCCAGAATCATATTTAACATGGAAACAAACTAAACATTTAATCAAGTACTAACTTTCATGGTGATACAAATCTATCCCTTCCCCCCAACGCATAGTGGGGTGATGTTGGTAAGTAATTTTTTTTTAGTTTGTATGTTTTTAATATTTTTGGTTTTTTATCATATGTAATTTTATTGTTGGTACTTTGTCACTAAACTAGTCATGTTTCTTTGACACAGATGTGGCACTGACCCAACCCATCAAGATATATCCATACCATTGTTAAGATGTTATAGCATTAGAGGCAACTAAGGATGTTCTTGTAGAAGGGGAGCATGATGAACTATACTAGTTTACTCATGATGTCTAGGGATTGACAATGGGCATTTAGCCCTTGTCTATTGATGATGTTCCATACCACTTGTAGTGGCACAACATGGGGGTATCCTCCTACTGAAGAGGACTCTTCCAGTACATAACATATGTTGTCGTATCTTACCATCAACACGGGGATGACTAGCCTTGTTATGGTTCACTAGTAAATACCTCATGTTGTATGTACTTATGCATCTATGTTTTGTGAGTGGGCTTAGGATCCTAGGTCTTAGAGACCTATTTTGGACATTATACTATGTTTTGGGATTGATGTATCAATCTCTAATCTTTATATGTGTGTGTGTTTTGTTTTTCAATCTCTACCTATGGTGCTCAAGTTATATCTAGTCTACCCATGCGAATTATGTACATGCATGCATGATTTTGAAAATGATGACTTAATGGGAGAAGTTTCAATCTAACACATAATTAGCTAACAAATCAAACAATCTATTAGTCTCATGAAAGCAAAATATCGTTCAGGGAGATGTACATGTAAGCACTGACAAAGTAACATAATGTGCCTCATGGAATAGATGTGGTTCAACTGTGAGACCACAAGTTGGGAGTCTAGTTTGACAACCAAACAGAAAACATCGAGGGAAATAACCCCAAATAAGAGCTCAACTATAGCACTATATTCTACAACATTGTTCATTGTGAAGCTAAGATAGATGCCCTCAAAATTCACGAACTTATTAATGGGTGAAAAAAACACCAGAATGAGAAAAGCAATGTTCCAAATGTTAAAGATTGTGTTGTCCACAAAGCCTAGCCTACTTGACTACTGAGGAGACTGAAATCTTCCTGTCAAGCACCACATATGATAAACAAATAACCCAAACAATAATACAGATAAAAAAAATAATACAAAAAACAAGTGGGTATAGTTATTTTCTCCTGAAGATCCTTTGAGAAATGGATTTGGAGTGGCCTATAACTTTATATAATTCTTAGCGGTGCAACCGGAAAGTTCAAGTATTTCTCTATAGACTCTATAGAGATGATAAAATTGGTAAAATTACATTGTCATTGCACACCACAATCAATGCAGCTACAAATCCGATCAGATCTTTATTTAAACTATTTTGCTTGAGATGAAACCAACTTTACTTTAGATGAAACCAACTACCCTACCTTTAACATGTGATGAAATTAATGACTTTGATAATTTTAATGAATTCGATTCTTTTAAAGATCGAAAATCAAAATACCATTAACATTGATGATCATAATATCTAAATAATAATGATAATAGATGTGTGAGTAACTTTTTCTTTTGGAATCCAAGTCAACCAGCCATTATATTATCTATTAAATGTCATAAATATATTTGTTGTGATATTCACCTTTACATGAGTATGGTTATATTTTATTAATACTTTAAACATTAATATAGCTTTTAATATTAATTCATATATGCAAGGACTTTGGGATTACCTTATAGCTTTTTATATTAATTTATATATGCAAGGAGCTTGGGATTAAGTTATTATTTGTTAATTTATGATTTCCCCTTAGTCACTATAGATATGCTTTAAGATTAAAAGTAAAGATGCAATACATAATTCGCACGTCTTTGGGATATTATTTGATTTTATTATAAAAAGATTTATGTTTTAATTCATTAGTTATGCCTTCTTATAATATTGCAAATAAGTGGTATATCAAATATAGGAATAAAAGTGCATTTGAACTTCAAGAAAAGGTTAGCGGGAAGAGAGAATTTTTAAGGATATTAGTTTGAACTTTGTTACTTATTAGGTTATAAAATTGAAAGGTTTATCAGAGCAAGAAACATTTTAAGGCCATAATCAAGGAATCAAGTTTTGGTAAGATTTTCTTCGTGACAAAAATGTTGTAGAGATGTGTTTTTGGGGTTATGAAACTAATGTACGAGGATGGTTGCAAAAGATTGAAAAAATATTAAAATTATTTCATTTTTGTTACAATAATTTGGTAAGTCCATAATGTGGAAAAGAGTATTAAATACTAATTAGTTATGTGATTATCTATTATCTTTTGGATTATGATTTTCAAGATATGACCTCCACTTTATTGTTAGCTTGGGGATAATAGAGTGTTAAGTATCATGGAGAAAACCCAACTTGGATACTAGTTTTGTCGTCCTGTTGTTTCAAAAGTGGGAGTCATGGTTCAACATAATTGTCTTGAGAATGCTGAACCTTGTGATGATATGGTTAAATGAAAAATTGACGTAGTGGTGTCTTTGTTAAAGAAAGTGTTAGTGTCGGTATCTTCATCCCTCCATCAGTGATCAAATTTCTCTTTTTGCATGCATATTAGGTGTCTCATCCGATCAACTGCATTCCATTAGGTCATGGATCAACTGATGGTAGTGGTTCTTTGTCAATTTCCCTCATGCCTATCATCTATTGGCCTATTTTCACATGTACAGATCATTTGCTGTCATTTTTATTTCATTCCATTTGCAAAAGTCATTTTAGGGTTTTTAGGTCTCATTAGGTCTAGGGTTTGCCACCATGGTCTTCAAAAACTCAATAAGAGGTCAGCAGGCACATGAGGATGTCTAATAAGTTCATAAAATCACAAATTTCACCGATAATTTGCTCCATAAAGGGTTTTTACCTCAAAACTCTGTTTTGAGGTGAAAACAGAGTTTTTCTATTAGTTTTGAGGTGAAAACAGAGTTTTTCTATTTCATGTACAAATTTTATGTAATTTTAATGTTTTCATATGTAATAAAGCTTCAGCTATAGCCCTTGGTCACCTTGCCAACTCCAGCACTCCAGCTACTGCAAAAGAAACAAAAACATCCAAGCATCAGTTCATCAAATGACAAAAAGAGCCAAAACTGCAAAAAACAGGGTTTTTAAAGCAAAGTGAATTCAACTTTAGGAAAGTGGGTTTATAAAATGAAAAATTAAAGTCAAGATGATATAAAGTTCTCTTTATTGTTTGGAAGACCTTATTTTATGCAAGTGAGAGAGAGCAAGAAGAAAAATCGCACTTTGAGGAGAAAGAGGGAAACTTGCAGCAAAAATTTAAGTTTTCGTCAGAACGACACACCTGGGCACTGGCGCTACGCACCAGGTGCAGGTTTTCCAAAGGAATTTCAATAGGTGCTACGCATAAAAAGTGCGCTACACACCTGGATGTTGGCGCGATGCATCTGTTGGCCAAGCTTCAAAACGAATTTCATTTCTTTTCCAAGTCTCCAAATTTGCAAACAACCTCTCTACAAGTAAGTACATCCTCCCATTTTCCCTCGCAAGAGATTTTTCATCCATGATGGTGATGTGAGTGCTTGAAAAATGAAACCCTAGTTGCCTCAAAGTTGTTTTGTCAAAACTACCTAGGGTTTTTGTTATTCTTTTTGTTTTCACTCCCTTATATGATTTTCCCACATCCCATGCCCCTGCATTAAATTTCCCTAATTTCCTTCCTCTTTCCCTCTCCCATTGACACTCACCTTACCCCCTATCACCAAACCCTAAACCCTATACATATTTCCTACTATTCCCCAAACCCTAATTCTCATTTCCCAAACCCTATCATTCCCTATAAACTCTGTTGCCATCATCAAAACCCTTATTCACAGTTCCACTATCAGTCATCCTCTCAATTCCTAAAAAGAAAACAATAGTCACCCAATATTTGAGAAAATATCTTCATACTCATCATCCTACACTCCACATTTGCAAGTATGGAAACCGATTCAGCATATGAGAGGGATGATGAAACTGTCAGTGATTCTTCCCAAGAGGTTCATGCACCAAGAAAACCACATAAGGGAGGAAAACACATCCGGGAGGAGCCCACCACTCTCACAGAGTTACTAGCTTGCCCTCTTGCAGTAACATGTTTTAAACATCAGTCTTACTATCAGTTTTTTGAGATGGTGGAGAGGGTGAAATATCACCATGAACTTGCTAGGCTATTTGTTCTTCATCTTCACAATGGCCAGGTGAACTTAGCTGGTGTCTCTTTCACTTTGACACCTGAAACTATTTCAGCAGTAATAGGCATTCCTAATGTGGGATAACAGTGGAACAAGAAACAACATGTGGGCATAGAGAATTATGAGCCTTACATCAAGGCTAGTTATCAAAGGCAAATCAGTAGGGTCTTTCCTTTCAAACACCTACAAGACACTTATGCTCCAATGATGAAACTAATTATTAAATATCTCACCTGTGAAGGGAGTTTTTCTCATTTGTATACTTATCATGTTAGATTGTTGATGCATTTCACTAGAGTGAGAATGATGAACCCCCCCTATTTCATATGTAGAAATATTGAGAAGATGGCTACATTGGTGCAAAGGAAACCTCTTCCTCAGCAGTTCAGTAGCATTTATCATTTTTCATTGATCAAAATTGTTGTTTTGCATCAGCTGAGCTTACTGAATATTTCATGGGATACCTTCATTTCACATGAGGTTTTCAAAAGCCCTTAGGTGACCCCATCAATGTTTCAAGAGGAAGGAGGGCCTTCAAATCAGCCAGAGGTTCATGAGACTCAAACTATAGGTGTGCCAGTATTTGTCACTTATGAAAAAGGCACAAGGAGACTATTTGCAGCTACCAAACGAGTATTATCTCCACCAGGGGTGGAAGGGGTCTCGTTTCCTTCACTAGACCACAGGAAAATGCTATCTTCACCTGGGGTGAAAGGGGCTTTTCCTTCTTCTTCAATAGTACAGGTACAGGATAAAGCAAAACAGCCTTTGCATGATGAAGGGCCTTCTGAAGGTCAAGAGAGAGATTTTGTTTTGATTCAAGAGGAGGATGCTAATTTGGGCTCCCAAAGCTCAAGACTCAAGGAGGTCATCAAAGAGAAAGAAGCTGACATCTATGCCTTATCACTTGACCTTAAGAGAGCTAAGTGGATTATCAACTTCCTTGAGCAAGGAAACAAGCAGCTTACTGACAAACAAGAACTCCTGAAGCTGCAAGTCATGAAAGAAAACCGGCAAAAGTCCAAGAGGGCAAAGGGCAAGTTGACATCCATTGAACAAAAGGACAATGACCGGGAATATTTGTTGGAGAATGTGAATATGCACCTTGGAGAAGTTGCTTGAGAAAGCCATCAAGGAGAAAAAGATGTTGTGCCACATGGCTTATCACAATTTGGCCCGGAACAAAATTTGTAAAACAAGGATAAGAAGCCTAAAAGCCAAGTTAAGGAGAACTTTGAGGAGCAAGAAAGAGCATAATAAGCTCAAGATTTTGTCTGAAGCTTCATTGGCCCAACATAGCACCTAACATAGATCACTTATGCCAAATTTCAAGAAATTTGGTGAATTTTTGGCATTTTTGAATTTTTCAGGCAAAAAACAGGTTTTTCCGGTAGGTGCGCACTACGCTTTTGATGGGGACCTCCATTTGAAGAAAAGTTTAAATTTTTGGATTCATAATGAAAATTTGTGCATGCTAAAAAATTGCTAGGAAATTTTGACAAGTTTTAGACCTCCAAAAGAGTCAAAAACACCCAAAAAATGCCCTCTCTGCCACTTTTTGGCCACACAGGAAGCAGTCTTGGGAGATTGCAATTTTGGAGGGGCAAATGGACTCCAAATCAAAAAATTCAAGTTTTCCCAGAAAGTAGACTCACCAAACTTTCCAATGAGCTATCTTGCACCTGATTTGGACCTCGGGAAGCCTTCCAAAAGTAGCTTGGAAAAAGCGCTACGCACAGGATGAAAAAGTGCCAATTTTCCCTGTTTGCTCAGAATTTCACCTAGTTTTCTTCCAGTTTGACTTTTTCTCTCTCATGGTCAAATTCATGATGTGATATGATGTAAATTCATGTACTATGATCTAAAAATTATAAAAATTGACTCATGGAGGTAGATACATCAGTTGTAGGTGGTTTTAAGTTGAATGAATCAGTTTCCTAAGTTTTAGAAGCAAACTGTTCCACTGCCTATTTTTGTGTTCCTGGTTTAGATATGGTTGAAACCACTCCTCTTCTCATGGATTCGACCCTTGATGGATAGCACAGGTGATTTGGAGGTCTATATCATGTGTTTTTTCAGTCATTTGTAAGGGTTGGACTCTTGTGGATGTTTTGAGCACTATTGTACATGATTTATGCAGTTTGGCAAGGAAATAGACCAAGGTTTGCAACATTTTGTGAGATTTTTGTGTCAAGGTGACTTAGTATTGTTTTTTCTTCTATGATTAAAGTTATCATATTTTTATGTGTGCCATTATCTCTCTCTTTCTGCATAACTAAATGAATCAAGTGTAAAGGTGGAATTCGTTGATGTTTCAATGCTCTGCCTTAGGGTTTATTTAGCTCTACATGTTTTCTACTGTTTGAAGAGGAATCCTGACACTTCCATGCCCTCTCTAACTCCTCACCAGTCTTAAAACTCTCCATTTCACCTAATTCAATGTAATAATCACTTTCCTACCTTGCCCCACAAAAACCTCTGCAAAACTGAGTTCATTCCCCAGACCCAAAATTGCCTTCCTCATTTGATCCAACAAACAACCATAAAACTCAATCAAACTCCTCTAAGCATATACCTAGCCTAAAATTAGTCTTTATATCAGTCATCTCAAGCTTTACTTGCCATATTTTCTTGAGATTGACAAGGAGAGAGCCCTCTCTCGACTTGGTAGGGCTAGCTACCAGGTTAAGCTTGGTTTGATGTTACCCTAGACCTACCTTTCTCAGCCTGAGGTAGATTTAGGCCATAACAGAAAGTACAAATATCATCAACCCATTTAGTAATAGTCTACAATGATAAAAATATATCCATGTCCAATGCATGAGGTAAGATTAAACTACATAAAATCAATGCCCCTTTTAGAAAAGTGTTTGAAAACAACCACAGGATCAAGGGTAGCAAGATAATCATGCATAGTTTTTGTAAATAATTGACAAAGATGATACTTCTAGACTACAATATTAAAATATTTAAAGATCAAGTACCAAAATTAACCATCACACAATTTGTTTGGGCTATAAAAAACCCCGTTAAATGACCCATACATGCTCTAGTATGGCAATCATTTAAGACCCATTTAGCCTCCTCAGGGGTAATACATCAACATAATATGAATTCAACTCTATCAAGATACACCTATGTAATTCAATTTTTCCTCTTGACAATGCCTTTGTCAAGATATCTGCATCTTGCTCCTCAATTAGAATGTACTATAGCAACATAATTCTCCTTTACACACAATCTCACAACTGATGGTACTTGATATCAATGTGCTTGGACCAATACAACTTGGTAGGCTTCACCATGGCTTGACGAAGCTGATTAACTGCATAGCATATGTCAAACCTTGTGTTCACCAAATACATCAAGGATCCCACAAGTTGTTTGTAGATGGTAGCATCTACTGCCTCTTCTAAAGAAGCACTCTCCTTCCTCCATTTTTTAGCTAGAGGTGTGTCCATAGGCTTGTAGTTCTCCATGTGAAATATCTAAAATATTTCAGAGGAATACTTCCACTAACTCACAAACATCTCACCATCACCCTGCCATACTTCCAACCCAAGGAATTAATGTATCAAGCCAAAGTCCTTCATCTCAAATTCTCTTGTAAGGTCCTCCTTACAAGAGCGGATAAACTTCTCATCCCCTGTAAGTATCAGGTCATCCACATACAAAACCGAGATAAGAAACTTTCCATGTACCACTTTGTGATAAAGATTGACATCTTCTTCATATTTGGTGAAGCCCAATGCACTGAGATATGTGCCAATCTAAGTGTACCATGCCCATGGCACCTGTTTGAGCTCATACAAGGCTCTCCTAAGTATACACACACGTGTCTCCCTATCATATGTCTCAAATCCCTCTAGTTGCTCTATTGTAAATTTCTTCCTCAACAACAACATTGAGAAAGGTAGTATTCACATCCATACGATGGATCTTCCACCCCTTCTGTGAAGCTAATGCTAGAATGGTTCTGATGGAGGAATATCTTGCCACTATGGCACATTTTTTCTCATAGTCCACTCCCTCTACCTGAGAGAAGCATTTGGCCACAAATATGGCCTTTTACTTCTTTATGCTCCCATCAGCTGCATGCTTCACTTTGCAGATCCATTTGGAACCAACAATTGACTTTTCCTCTAGTCTCGACACCACTTCCCATACATTGTTCTTCATGATGGAGTCATACTCTTCCACCATGGCATCAACCCACATTGGTTGAGAAATTTCTTTCTCAAATGAAGAAGGCTTTGTCTCAATGAGTTATGTCATGAGATTCATATACCCAGTGTACCTGTCTGCTGATCTGTCATATACCCAGTGGAACAGTTTGCTTCTAAAACTTAGGAAACTGATTCATTCAACTTAAAACCACCTACAACTGATGTATCTACCTCCATGAGTCAATTTTTATAATTTTTAGATCATAGTACATGAATTTACATCATATCACATCATGAATTTGACCATGAGAGAGAAAAAGTCAAACTGGAAGAAAACTAGGTGAAATTCTGAGCAAACAGGCAAAATTGGCACTTTTTCATCCTGTGCGTAGTGCTTTTTCAAGGCTACTTTTGGAAGGCTTCCCGAGGTCCAAATCAGGTGCAAGATAGCTCATTGGAAAGTTTGGTGAGTCTACTTTCTGGGAAAACTTGAATTTTTTGATTTGGAGTCCATTTGCCCCTCCAAAATTGCAATCTCCCAAGACTGCTTCCTGTGTGGCCAAAAAGTGGCAGAGAGGGCATTTTTTGGGTGTTTTTGACTCTTTTGGAGGTCTAAAACTTATCAAAATTTCCTAGCAATTTTTTAGCATGCATAACTTTTCATGATGAATCCAAAAATTTAAACTTTTCTTCAAATGGAGGTCCCCATCAAAAGCGTAGCACACACCTACCGAAAAAACCTGTTTTTTGCCTGAAAAATTCAAAAATGCCAAAAATTCACCAAATTTCTTGAAATTTGGCATAAGTGATCTATGTTAGGTGCTATGTTGGGCCAATGAAGCTTCAGACAAAATCTTGAGCTTATCATGCTCTTTCATGATCCTCAAAGTTCTCCTTAACTTGGCTTTTAGGCTTCTTATCCTTGTTTTACAAATTTTGTTCCGGGCCAAATTGTGATAAGCCATGTGGCGCAACATCTTTTTCTCCTTGATGGCTTTCTCAAGCAGCTTCTCCAATGTGCATATTCACATTCTCCAACAAATATTCCCGGTCATTGTCCTTTTGTTCAATGGATGTCAACTTGCCCTTTGCCCTCTTGGACTTTTGTCGGTTTTCTTTCATGACTTGCAGCTTCAGGAGTTCTTGTTTGTCAGTAAGCTGCTTGTTTCCTTGCTCAAGGAAGTTGATAATCCACTTAGCTCTCTTAAGGTCAAGTGATAAGGCATAGATGTCAGCTTCTTTCTCTTTGATGACCTCCTTGAGTCTTGAGCTTTGGGAGCCCAAATTAGCATCCTCCTCTTGAATCAAAACAAAATCTCTCTCTTGACCTTCAGAAGGCCCTTCATCATGCAAAGGCTGTTTTGCTTTATCCTGTACCTGTACTATTGAAGAAGAAGGCAAAGCCCCTTTCACCCCAGGTGAAGATAGCATTTTCATGTGGTCTAGTGAAGGAAACGAGACCCCTTCCACCCCTGGTGGAGATAATACTCGTTTGGCAGCTGCAAATAGTCTCCTTGTGCCTTTTTCATAAGTGACAAATACTGGCACACCTATAGTTTGAGTCTCATGAACCTCTGGCTGATTTGAAGGCCCTCCTTCCTCTTGAAACATTGATGGGGTCACCTAAGGGCTTTTGAAAACCTCATGTGAAATGAAGGTATCCCATGAAATATTCAGTAAGCTCAGCTGATGCAAAACAACAATTTTGATCAATGAAAAATGATAAATTCTACTGAACTGCTGAGGAAGAGGTTTCCTTTGTACCAATGTAGCCATCTTCTCAATATTTCTACATACGAAATGGGGGGGTTCATCATTCTCACTCTAGTGAAATGCATCAACAATCTAACATGATAAGTATACAAATGAGAAAAACTCCCTTCACAGGTGAAATATTTGATAATTAGTTTCATGATTGGAGCATAAGTGTCTTGTAGGTGTCTGAAAGGAAAGACCCTACTGATTTGCCTTTGATAACTAGCCTTGATGTAAGGCTCATAATTCTCTATGCCCACATGTTGTTTCTTGTTCCACTGTTATCCCACATTAGGAATGCCTGTTGCTGCTGAAATAGTTTCAGGTGTCAAAGTGAAAGAGACACCAACTAGGTTCACCTAGCCATTGTGAAGATGAAGAACAAATAGCCTAGCAAGTTCATGGTGATATTTCACCCTCTCCACCATCTCACAAAACTGGTAGCAAGACTGATGTTTAAAACATGTTACTGCAAGAGGGCAAGCTAGTAACTCTGTGAGAGTGGTGGGCTCCTCCCGGATGTGTTTTCCTCCCTTATGTGGTTTTCTTGGTGCATGAACCTCTTGGGAAGAATCACTGACAATTTCATCATCCCTCTCATATGCTAAATCAGTTTCCATACTTGCAAATGTGGAGTGTAGTATGATGAGTATGAAGATATTTTCTCAAATATTGGGTGACTACTGTTTTCTTTTTAGGAATTGAGAGGATGACTGATAGTGGAACTGTGAATAAGGGTTTTGATGATGGCAACAGAGTTTATAGGGAATGATAGGGTTTGGGAAATGAGAATTAGGGTTTGGGGAATAGTAGGAAATATGTATAGGGTTTAGGGTTTGGTGATAGGGGGTAAGGTGAGTGTCAATGGGAGAGGGAAAGAGGAAGGAAATTAGGGAAATTTAATGCAGGGGCATGGGATGTGGGAAAATCATACAAGGGAGTGAAAACAACAAGAATAACAAAAACCCTAGGCAGTTTTGACAAAACAACTTTGAGGCAACTAGGGTTTCATTTTTCAAGCACTCACATCACCATCATGGATGAAAAATATCTTGCTAGGGAAAATGGGAGGATGTACTTACTTGTAGAGAGGTTGTTTGCAAATTTGGAGGCTTGGAAAAGAAATGAAATTCGTTTTGAAGCTTGGCCAACAGATGCACCGCGCCAACATCCAGGTGTGTAGCGCACTTTTTATGCGTAGCACCTATTGAAATTCCTTTGCAAAACCTGCACCCGGTGCGTAGCGCCAGTGCCCAGGTGTGTCGCGCTGACAAAAACTGAAATTTTTGCTGCAAGTTTCCCTCTTTCTCCTCAAAGTGCGATTTTTCTTCTTGCTCTCTCTCACTTGCATAAAATAAGGTCTTCCAAACAATAAAGAGAACTTTATATCATCTTGACTTTAATTTTTCATTTTATAAACCCACTTTCCTAAAGTTGAATTCACTTTGCTTTAAAAACCCTGTTTTTTGCAGTTTGGCTCTTTTTGTCATTTGATGAACTGATGCTTGGATGTTTTTGTTTCTTTTGCAGTAGCTGGAGTGCTGGAGTTGGCAAGGTGACCAAGGGCTGTAGCTGAAGCTTTATTACATATGAAAACATTAAAATTACATAAAATTTGTACATGAAATAGAAAAACTCTGTTTTCACCTCAAAACAGAGTTTTGAGGTAAAAACCCTTTATGGAGAAAATTATCGGTGAAATTTGTGATTTTATGAACTTATTAGACATCCTCATGTGCCTGCTGACCTCTTATTGAGTTTTTGAAGACCATGGTGGCAAACCCTAGACCTAATGAGACCTAAAAACCCTAAAATGACTTTTGCAAATGGAATGAAATAAAAATGACAGCAAATGATCTGTACATGTGAAAATAGGCCAATAGATGATAGGCATGAGGGAAATTGACAAAGAACCACTACCATCAGTTGATCCATGACCTAATGGAATGCAGTTGATCGGATGAGACACCTAATATGCATGCAAAAAGAGAAATTTGATCACTGATGGAGGGATGAAGATACCGACACTAACACTTTCTTTAACAAAGACACCACTACGTCCATTTTTCATTTAACCATATCATCACAAGGTTCGGCATTCTCAAGACAATTGTGTTGAACCATGACTCCCACTTTTGAAACAACAAGATGACAAAACTAGTATCCAAGTTGGGTTTTCTCCATGATACTTAACACTCTATTATCCCCAAGCTAACAATAAAGTGGAGGTCATATCTTGAAAATCATAATCCAAAAGATAATAGATAATCACATAACTAATTAGTATTTAATACTCTTTTCCACATTATTGACTTACCAAATTATTATAACAAAAATGAAATAATTTTAATATTTTTTCAATCTTTTGCAACCATCCTCGTACATTAATTTCATAACCCCAAAAACACATCTCTACAACATTTTTGTCACGAAGAAAATCTTACCAAAACTTGATTCCTTGATTATGGCCTTAAAATGTTTCTTGCTTTGATAAACCTTTCAATTTTATAACCTAATAGGTAACAAAGTTCAAACTAATATCCTTAAAAATTCTCTCTTCCCGCTAACCTTTTCTTGAAGTTCAAATGCACTTTTATTCCTATATTTGATATACCACTTATTTGCAATATTATAAGAAGGCATAACTAATGAATTAAAACATAAATCTTTTTATAATAAAATCAAATAATATCCCAAAGACGTGCGAATTATGTATTGCATCTTTACTTTTAATCTTAAAGCATATCTATAGTGACTAAGGGGAAATCATAAATTAACAAATAATAACTTAATCCCAAGCTCCTTGCATATATAAATTAATATAAAAAGCTATAAGGTAATCCCAAAGTCCTTGCATATATGAATTAATATTAAAAGCTATATTAATGTTTAAAGTATTAATAAAATATAACCATACCCATGTAAAGGTGAATATCACAACAAATATATTTATGACATTTAATAGATAATATAATGGCTGGTTGACTTGGATTCCAAAAGAAAAAGTTACTCACACATCTATTATCATTATTATTATTTAGATATTATGATCATCAATGTTAATGGTATTTTGATTTTCGATCTTTAAAAGAATCGAATTCATTAAAATTATCAAAGTCATTAATTTCATCACATGTTAAGGGTAGGGTAGTTGGTTTCATCTAAAGTAAAGTTGGTTTCATCTCAAGCAAAATAGTTTAAATAAATATCTGATCGGATTTGTAGCTGCATTGATTGTGGTGTGCAATGACAATGTAATTTTACCAATTTTATCATCTCTATAGAGTCTATAGAGAAATACTTGAACTTTCCGGTTGCACTGCTAAGAATTATATAAAGTTATAGGCCACTCCAAATCCATTTCTCAAAGGATCTTCACGAGAAAATAACTATACCCACTTGTTTTTTGTATTATTTTTTTATCTGTATTATTGTTTGGGTTATTTGTTTATCATGTGTGGTGCTTGACTGGAAGATTTCAGTCTCCTCAGTAGTCAAGTAGGCTAGGCTTTGTGGACAACACAATCTTTAACATTTGGAACATTGCTTTTCTCATTCTGGTGTTTTTTTCACCCATTAATAAGTTCGTGAATTTTGAGGGCATCTATCTTAGCTTCACAATGAACAATGTTGCAGAATATAGTGCTATAGTTGAGCTCTTATTTGGGGTTATTTCCCTCGATGTTTTCTATTTGGTTGTCAAACTAGACTCCCAACTTGTGGTCTCACAGTTGAACCACATCTATTCCATGAGGCACATTATGTTACTTTGTCAGAGCTTACATGTACATCTCCCTGAACGATATTTTGCTTTCATGAGACTAATAGATTGTTTGATTTGTTAGCTAATTATGTGTTAGATTGAAACTTCTCCCATTAAGTCATCATTTTCAAAATCATAAATGCATGTACATAATTCGCATGGGTAGACTAGATATAACTTGAACACCATAGGTAGAGATTGAAAAACAAAACACACACACATATAAAGATTAGAGATTGATACATCAATCCCAAAACATAGTATAATGTCCAAAATAGGTCTCTAAGACCTAGGATCCTAAGCCCACTCACAAAACATAGATGCATAAGTACATACAACATGAGGTATTTACTAGTGAACCATAACAAGGCTAGTCATCCCCATGTTTATGGTAAGATACGACAACATATGTTATGTACTGGAAGAGTCCTCTTCAGTAGGAGGATACCCCCATGTTGTGCCACTACAAGTGGTATGGAACATCATCAATAGACAAGGGCTAAATGCCCATTGTCAATCCCTAGACATCATGAGTAAACTAGTATAGTTCATCATGCTCCCCTTCTACAAGAACATCCTTAGTTGCCTCTAATGCTATAACATCTTAACAATGGTATGGATATATCTTGATGGGTTGGGTCAGTGCCACATCTGTGTCAAAGAAACATGACTAGTTTAGTGACAAAGTACCAACAATAAAATTACATATGATAAAAAACCAAAAATATTAAAAACATACAAACTAAAAAAAAATTACTTACCAACATCACCCCACTATGCGTTGGGGGGAAGGGATAGATTTGTATCACCATGAAAGTTAGTACTTGATTAAATGTTTAGTTTGTTTCCATGTTAAATATGATTCTGGAAAGTTTCAAGAAATTATAGGCAATGGTTTGGAGGTAGGCCTGAAAAGGTGGCATTGATCTTGGGACCACATGCTCAAAACTGGAGAAATTGGGCTATACCTACATGGATGTAGTGTTGTGCAAGCGGTTGGAGGCCTATAGCCGCATGCATGCCTTGTTGTGGGTGCAGTTGTGGGACTAGGTAAGAGAAAATGGGTTCTAGCTTAGGGTTTGACCACCTAGGTTGGTTTTTCAGCCTCTAAGTGACTTGTAGCCATTGTAGGATGTCAGTATGTGGTCAATTTGTCGACTCCACTTCCTTAAGTGGATCTAGAAGGTCGGGTCATGTCATAGTAACTCTTCGTCCCATGTTTACCCTGATAGGTCGGTCAAATCAGGCAAATGTGGGAGGAGTGGTTACAAATGATGTACCATATTTTAGAGTTGTTGACTAGGTTATGGTAATTAGATAATGATGAATTGTTATAACCCTTTCTTAGAGAAATTTATAATTATCATGAACACTTCCCTAGCTAAGAGGGAGTGTTGAATTTTGTAGCTATGGTTGGTCTTAATAATTTATATTTTCTCCCTTGATGTATTTATAATGATAAATGTTAGAATGTTCTTCATGCTAGTGTCAAAACAAAATATTAAAGGTATGTTATTCATGTCCTTTGCAAATGAAAAATGTTGAATTTTTTAAAATGATGAATTTTGGCTCCAAAAAATAAAGTCAGACCCTCCAAGATGACAAGTTAGCTTGTCCTTTTGGTCACACCCATTCAGCCTCTAAGACAAATATAAATAAAGAGCTCAACCTCATTCAAGAAAGAAGTTCATTGTCCATCTGTAAAATACAATTCATGAATCACTCTTCACGATTCATGAATCAGTTTTCAGGTTATGCCAGTGATGAGGAAGACAAATATGAAGGAGACTAAGTTCCATTTCTATAAAGAATACTAGGCACTAAAGTAGATCAATTCCTAGAGAGAAGAAGTATGAGCTGACCGAGTCTTTGGTAAGCAGAAAAATTCTGATCAAATAGAATTCTTTGTTGAAGGGATACATGTAAGTGGTTTTGACCAGTGGAAACGGTTATATTTCATATTCCCTTGGCACTTTTTCTTTAATTTTCAACAAATTTGGTGAAATTACTTATTAAGTTTTGACCTTAAGTCCTTTATATTCCACCGAAAATCTTTGAAACAAGACGCCGCCTTTTAGCCGACCAATTGTTAAATGTGGTGTGGTGTGGCCACCCTTTAACATTGAAGAAAGGGACTTTGAGGAAATAGGTGAGTGTTTGGTACACATTTAGGTTTACTTATATATTTAATATAACTTTTGGATACGCATTACAACAATCTCCAACTTTACACCTACCTCTTGACGGCCCTCTTGACAGCTATAAAACGTAGTTGTCTATAATGTGATTTTTTGGATGTTTTTTTGGTGGATTTTTTTGGTCAAAATCTGGCAGTAATTTATTGGAATCGCAAGTTTGATAGCTAGTTTCTACACAATCAAAGCGTCCCAAGGGTTTTCCAGGGTGCTAAATCCAAATATGTAGTTAAAAAACCATTTTAACTGCAACAAATCAAGATTTAACCTCAATTTCTTCCGCCGGATTCCGTCACCGTAATCTCCAAAAAGTCGCATTATAGACAACTCCCTATAAAACACTTCATTAATCGAATAGTTTTAGCAATAGATAACTTCCATTTTTACTTCATTAATTATATATATATATATATATATATATAAATATATAAATAAAGCAATTTGTAATTTCATTCATTTGATAGCGTATATTAAATATTTTATATTATATTTCAAAAATAAAATTTAATTTATAAATACGAAAGTTAAATAATTCGGATGTAATTATTTGGACTAAATTATAATAGTTTTTAAAACATTTTATTAATTTTCTAATCTTGCTTTTTTCTTTTTCTTTTCGAGGCTACTCTGACTTCTTTGTTCAACTTTCGGAATTTTGATTTGAATTTAATATAAGAGTGGTCACAATTATTTATTATTTTTTTAATTGAGGAATTGATAGATAAGTTAGTTTTGTACTTGTGTGATAGACAGTACGGTAAATGTATTTATCATACTAAATTTTTTTTGTTGGTTTGGACAAATTTTATAGTTTATTTATATAAAATATAATTTATATAGGCTTTGAGGGTTTGTTCAATGATCAATCTTTATTGTTAAAGCACTTTTGCTATTGAGAGGTCAAGGACTCAATCCTCTTGACACTTTCAAGGTTAAGTTTTGTGATGGAACATATAGGAAATGATATTACCCTTTAAGTGGATCTTCCTAATACAAATATTCCATAGACATAACAATCACCAATCTCTAAAATTCGTAAACTATATAATAATTAATTTTTTTATACAAATAGTAAAATTAACTACTTATTTATTATTTTATTATAAAATCATTATTTTTATTAATTAACTATAAAACATATCATAAATAAATATTAAATGAATGGCCTAGTGATTAATTTTTCTAAGCATCATCGATTGCTTGTACACAATAGAATCCACATAGATATCAAAATGAATTTCCCAAAGATTATCCTTTTCAACATCACTTATTTTCAAAGTGAATTGCATCTCCAAAACCCATGAATGGCATATCCAAAACCCCATGAATGGCATATCCAAAACCCATGTAATTGGTATAAAGAGTATTTATATGCATGGAAATTGTTGCCTCTGCAAGTTTATAGAAATTCTATATTAAATGCCTCTATTACACTTCATATCACTTATAAGTGCTTCACAAACAAAAACAAACAAAGCCTTCTCGAGTCAACCAAACATTCATATTTATTATTTATGCCTCTTATCATCATTGTAATTTATATGAATGTAATAAAAAAATAAATCTATTTGGAGTGAGCTAATTATTACAAGTGGCTATAATTATTTTTAACTCAATAAATATCTTCAATGTAACTTATATATTGAAATAATAATAAATAAGCTGAAGTGAAGCATTCTAATTAGCAATGGACATATGAGTGAGGATTTTGGTCTAAGTTGTTTGAGATTTTAGTTCTAGTTCTTTTTAAGTGAACAATGTAATTATACGTAATATAGTATCAATCTACAAAAAAAAATGGCAATAAATATTTAAAGTCTATATAGATCAATATTAATTATTAATTTTTTGTTTTTGTTTAGTTGATTTGGATTGGATAATTATATTATTTGAAAATGTTTTTTATATTTTTCCGAGTAAAAAAAATCTAGCAAGGCCATTTTAACAATAGGTTTGAATTTGGAAAATTGGGGTTTGGATTTTATAGACTCATTTTAAAGTAGTAAGTGACATTTTTTGGGGTCAAAATTTGCCTAGCTTTAGTTGGGACCTATTAACAATGATCTACACTCAAAGGAATTTCCAATGGTGCAAATTTCATGTCAATCAAAGCTTATATGCAAAAGACATGCCTCCTGCAAGTTGACATACTGTGTTGACCACCATGGTATAAGAGGATGCCATGTCAGCCCCCGTTACTGATGCATATGGGGATATCGACATATCGAATTTCAAGAAGATTTGAGAAGGTCCAAAATGATAACTCTAATTAAGGTTCGAGGAAGACAAAAACCTACCCCTAGATGGCTATTAAATATCAGGTTACTAAGACAAGTAGTTCAATTCTATGTCATTGTATTTCTTCCATAGTTGAGCAGAGTATCTAGGAGTGTGAAGTTAGAGAGCATAATAGAGGGGGGCGAGATTACAACCATATGGGTCACATGTCTCAATAGAGAGTACCTCTTTATTTGCATTTGCATATTTCCATACTAGAGAAAAAAAAAAGCAAAGGGAACTTGCCTTATAGTTAGGTTTTCTCTCGTACGATTTTCCTAGGGTAAATATTGTGTTTTTTTGTGGATGATGTCTATGTATTTTGTGTTCTCCATTTTTCAAAATTCTAGCTATTTCATACATTTAAATATAAAACCAATGTTTAAAGAATCTAAGATCTAAAGGAAATTAACCTTCACATGAAATATTTTAGTATTTTATCAGATCTATTGTGATGAACTTTTCTATTGGAATACCAATGACAATTTACAGACCACTTGCAGATTTGTTGCATGATTGTTTTAATGTTGGATATGGATGTCCAATATGAAATTGTTAATATCCTAAAGTAAATAAGCTTTCAACCTAGAGGCATTGATTAATAGGAGCATGGCTCTTCTCAAGGTTTTATTAAGATTGTTTTGAATAAGAACAATGTTCCTTTTTGTTGGCTTATATGGGCCTGACCCAAGTTTAGAAGAATTCTTTAGCCAAGCAAATCCCGCGACTACCGGCCCTTTCGGCAACAGCTCGCGAAGCATAGACTGAGGTCTCACCCGAGGTAGCAGGGGTGTTGGCATTATGATTCAAGTGTTGTCCTTGATGGCAACTCACTCAGAGGTTGGTACAGGTGCTCAGAGGTTGGTACAGGTGATGGCAACTTAATCATAGGACAGATCTTAGTACAGAATGCCAAGAAAGTTCATACACGCAGGTTCGTTAAGCCCAAGTCGCGTATACAAGTAGGTTCACTATATACCAAGTCGCGTATACGTAGGTTCGCTATATACCAAGTCGCGTGTACACGCTGGTTGGCTTCAGTAAAAGCGCGTGTATGTGGAAAACTTATCTTTGGTCCACGGCGGTTATTCCTTGGAAGTTGTGCCTATGGTTTTGGACCTTGATGTCTCGACGAACGTGTTGATCCCTAGTTTTGAAGCTGATGGTATTGGGTTACTATGGTTTTGGACCGTGGTATTGTAAAGGGCCTAAGGCTATATAAGGAGAAGATCATTAGGCAAGTGTGAACAAGCAGTGTGTGTCTTGTGTGATGTTCTGTTCTGTTATACTGCACCTGTTTACTGTTAAATATGCTTAATAATGTTCTGATGCATTTACTGAAGATTAAGCTTACTGAATCATAAGATCTCTGGGTATATGCGAGTTGCATTAGACACAGTAGCGTGTACACGCGGGTTCACTTAATTGAAGTAGCGTATATGTTTCTGAGTATGAAATTGGAAAGGTTTTACTGATCTGATAATACTGATTCACCCCCCCCCTCTCAGTATTATTTCCAACAATTGGTATCAGAGCCGGTCCTTCAGACGAAGCTTGATCGCTTGAAGGAAAAGATCCATCAGAATGGCTAATCCAGAAAGAGAGGCACACATCAGGCCACCAGTCTTTGACGGGAACAATTTTACTCACTGGAAGATAAGAACCACTGCATATCTACAATCACTTGGAGCAGAAATTTGGGGAATCGTAGAAGGAGGATACAAATTCCCATCAGCAACTCCTACAGATCCAACAAAGAAAAAGCAATATGAGCTCAATTCCAAAGCTGTTACTGTCCTATTGAGTAGTTTGACACAATCAGAATTTATGAAGATCATGCATTTCAAATCAGCTAAGGAAATATGGGACAAAATCGTCACAAGCTACGAAGGAGATGATCAGGTAAAAAGAGCAAAGCTTCAAACTCTCAGAATCTGGTATGAAACTCTTAAGATGCATAGTAATGAAAGCATAGCTAATTATTTCCTGCGTATGGATGAGATTGTGAATTGTATGAGGGATCTGGGTGAAGAATTTGAGGAAGTTGTCTTAGTTGAAAAGGTTTTGAGATCTCTGTCTGCTAAATTTGATTCTAAAGTATCTGCCATAGAAGAAAAGGAGAATGTGCAGAAAATCACCATGTCACAGCTTCACGGGATCTTAACTGCTTTTGAAATGCGACAAGAGGTACCACCAGAAGCCGCATTCGAAGTGTCAGAGGAAGAAGATGAGGTAAATTTTGTCAAGAATCTTGAACGGGGAACTGGACGGTTCAAAGGTAAGCTACCTTTCAAATGTTTTCTATGTGGTAGAGTTGGTCACTATGCTGCTAAATGCCCTCATAACAAAGGAAAGATATCTGAAGAAGATGGTAGAAGCTATTATACCCATATTACAAGTCCATTCAATGATAGTGAAGATATTAGAAGTCTCATGGCACATGAAAAGAAAAATGCTTCATCCAATAATAGCAAAGATATTAAAAGTCTCATGGCACATGAAAAGAAGAATGCAGAAACTGAAGAAGTTACCAAATTAAATGAACAATTGGAGACATTAACCAGGGTAAGGGAGAAATTGCAGGATGTAGTAAAGGATCAGAGCATAACTATTCAAAGGCTTGAATCAAAGATCCTCTCTCTAAAAGAAGATCTTAAAAAATCAAGAGAACAGAACAAAGAAGCTCTTGAAGATCAAGAACACGAAGTGATCAAACTAAAGCGACAAGTGGAAGAAGGAAGAAAAGCTGAAGAAGACCTAAGGAATCAGTATCTGATAAAGGAAGAACAACATCAAGATGAGGTAAATATCTTGAAAGGTAAATTAGAAGAAAAGGATAAGCTTTTACGATTTCAAGATAGTACTAAAGTCTTGGATGATATTCTTGATAGCCAAAGGTCTCCTGCTATCAAAACTGGTCTTGGTTTTCATGAATATGTTGAAGGTGAATCTAGTTCACAAGGTGAGGCAAGAAACTCTAATGAGAAATCTGAAATGCTCAACAAGGAACAACCAAGGAAAGAAATTGCTCAAGGAAGATCCTTTACTCCTAACTATGGACGTGATAGACGATTATTTCCTCCACTGAATAATGTTGAATGTTATGTATGTCATAATCGTGGACATGTTGCAGCCAGATGTAGAAGTAGAATGGTTCAAGAAAGATCATCGCATCCCAGGTATTTCAAAGGATATTGCTTTGCCTGCAATGCATATGGACGCAAAGCAATTGATTGTAATAGAAGGAACATGAAAAATGTAAGGTGTTATACATGCAACAACTATGGGCATAAAGCAAGGGAATGTAGGAGTAGATTTCAAAATTCAAAACAAGAGGACCATACATCATCACAGTTCCAGGAACTGAAGAAGACAGAGACAGAAAGGTGTGGCATAATTCAGACAGCTGACATAACAGACACAGGGGAATCTGAAAGTGATGAAATTCAGTATTCCATCCTGCATACGCTGATATAATGAAGACAAGTCGCGTATATACGCGAGTTACAGGCTGCAAAGTCGCGTATATGAAGAAAGGGCAGCAGAACAAACCCAGGTTCAGTCATGGTTGGCTCAGGCTCAGGGGGAGCAGAATAGACTCAGGAAATGGTTCATTCATGGTTGGCTCACACTCAGGGGGAGCATATACTTCAAATCATTCATTGTTGGCATTATGGTTAGAAGTTGTTGATGAAACTAAATGATACATCTTGTTGTTTGATCAAAGGAATAGTATTGCAGGTTGATGCTTATGGTACAGATCTGAATGGCTGGTCTTAGAACCTGCAGCTGCTTAGGGGGAGCATGGATGGATTGATACAACTTGGCATATACAAAGGGGGAGCCAAATCAGAAACTTCAGCATGTACTCAGCGGGAGTATGGACAGTAGTATGGATAGTAAAAGGTATACCAAAGAAGAGAATATCTTGGTCTGTCCTTTGCCCTTGATGTCAAAGGGGGAGAGTGACTTGGTGTGGTGGTTGCCATCAAGTCCAAAGGGGGAGATTGTTGGCATTATGATTCAAGTGTTGTCCTTGATGGCAACTCACTCAGAGGTTGGTACAGGTGCTCAGAGGTTGGTACAGGTGATGGCAACTTAATCAGAGGACAGATCTTAGTACAACATGCCAAGAATGTTCATACACGCAGGTTCGTTAAGCCCAAGTCGCGTATACAAGCAGGTTCACTATATACCAAGTCGCGTATACGCAGGTTCGCTATATACCAAGTCACGTGTACACGCTGGTTGGCTTCAGTAAAAGCGCGTGTATGTGGAAAACTTATCTTTGGTCCACAGCGGTTATTCCTTGGAAGTTGTGCCTATGGTTTTGGACCTTGATGTCTCGACGAACGTGTTGATCCCTAGTTTTGAAGCTGATGGTATTGGGTTACTATGGTTTTGGACCGTGGTATTGTAAAGGGCCTAAGGCTATATAAGGAGAAGATCATTAGGCAAGTGTGAACAAGCAGTGTGTGTCTTGTGTGATGTTCTGTTCTGTTATACTGCACCTGTTTACTGTTAAATATGCTTAATAATGTTTTGATGCATTTACTGAAGATTAAGCTAACTGAATCATAAGATCTCTGGATATACGCGAGTTGCATTAGACATAGTAGCATGTACACGCGGGTTCACTTATTTGAAGTAGCGTATATGTTTCTGAGTATGAAATTGGAAAGGTTTTACTGATCTGATAATACTGATTCACCCCCCCCCCCCCTCTCAGTATCATTTCCAACAAGGGGAGGGTGCTGGAACTAGGTTTCTGCACCCTTGGGATGTCTAGATGTGATTTGGAGGTTTCACGCTCCGTTCTACAGCTTTGCGCTGCATTGTATTCGTGCGGATCCTGAATACCTCACACAGTCTACCGATCTAATTTAGTGGAGGAAGTATTGAAACTCGGATCTATTTTAGAGTGGTCTTTAAGAAAATACTTATCACATTTATTCAGTTCACATATTAAGATTAAATCCAGATTAACAAGTATTCAATAAGCAATGCGCATAAATCAAAACAGTCTTATTAACTATACAATATGCCAGATTCGCGATAATTCAGAGATCACAAAAAATTATCAGAATGAACTTATCTTTATTTCCACTTATCACCAGTTAGATCCCGATCCGTCCTGCGCACTCAGCTGCAGGGGTCCATGCACACAGTTGCAGACTCTTCCAGGCCCTTGCGCACACAGCTGCAGAGCCTCTATCACCGACCCAAACCCTCGATTCAAACTTACAGACACTTTCAGACTGCTTCTAACACCCCATTACATTTTAGCTCCAAGATCATGCCAAAAAATAACTACCTTTCCGTTATAGAGTCGCGCTCTATTTATACCTATCTAAGGTCCGTAGACCGAATTGCTTCCTATTATTTTATATTATTTTCGCGGCGAACAACCCTTTGACTTGGTCTTTTACATTTCGCGCTCCGCATATTTCGGAGGTTTACAATATTTTTATCCTAATTTCTAAGCTATCATACCCAAAATTGTTACGCAGGACCTCCGCTACCCAAAAGTCCCCCAACACAATTATCATGACTTGTCCTGAGTCACTCATTGGTGCAACGAGACGTGCTGTTGTGGCTTCATGGTTCACCTCCCTCTGAGTGACACTTGTTGTCCTTCTGCTTCTTTGTTATCTCCTACAACGCTTCGTCTGGTTCCTACTTCAGTTTTTTTACCACTTCTTGCGACCAATGATGCTCATTCTGCTCTGCTCAATTAACACAAAACACCCCGTCATCGGATTTTAGCTCGAGCGAGGGAGCTGCGTACGGGACCTCCTTGTACCACCACAACCACTTTCAACCTTCGTATTCGCTCTTCGCCCTGTCTGCTGCAGCTTGTGTTGCAATTTTGCAAGACTGTTGTTGTTGTCTGTGAGATCCCATTCCTTAAGGTCTTTCAGAGACACCTTAGTAACTTCGGTTCCACCCTTGGTCTCTGTTTTTCCATTCTTGTGCTGAATTGTTGTGGTTTACTGACCTGCCCACGGGTAGGGCGATGGCAACTGGACCAATTCTATTTCGTGTCTCCCTTTTTTCAGTGCATCTCCTACTATCGAGGCAGCAGGCTGCGAAACGCCTGTGGCTATCAACACCATGCTCCTTAGATAGTCCTGCTACTCCATCGGCCATATCACCACCTTCGGGCTTATTCCTTGTGCAGAGATACAAACCAACTCCATATCAGTACTTAGTGTACGCTTTTCGGAAGTGTAGTTCGCCCGGTGGATGCCCCTCAGTGATTTATAAGCGATTCGGATTTCAAATTCCCTGATTCCCAGCTGTTCCAGCGTCCCCGTGGAAATTCTGTGGCAGCTTGTGCCATGTCTAGCTCGTACTCCTCCTCTTAATTGCTCGTCGCCCGCTCCCTTTCACCATACTGCAAACATCTTGTTGTGAATAGTGACATGAATGGTCACCTTTGCTTGGAGCTATGCAGCAGCGTGCTTCTGACCGCGCGAACGCGATCTTGATGATGAGCCCGATTGACGTGTATCCTGGCACTCATGCCTCTTTCTCCTAGACTGCTTTACCGTCCCGTGATCTCCTTCAACTAGCTGGAGTGGTGAGACTATCCCTCGAGTCGTTAGTTAGGCGGCCAACCCACACGTATAGAGCTTCAGGCGACTGCCATTCACTCGGCTCGGGAAGGGGTCTCCATTGAGTTTGGCAAGCTGAACCGCGCCCCCGTCGGTAACTTCTTTGACGACATAGGGTCCCAGCCAATGCATTCAGAGTTTTCCAGGGAATTTCTCGAATTTACTGTCATATAACAATACTAGATCATTCTCCTTGAAAGTGCGCACCTTGATATGATGATCATGCCACACTTTTTTGCGTTGTTTATGTACTTGTTAATGGAATCTAGCCAAAAACCGTTCCTCTTCCAGTTCTTCGAGCTGCATCAACCTTTCCTCCAAAGCCTCACAGTCTGCCATACCGGTGATTACTGCTATCTGCAGACTAGGCACAATATATTCCATACGCATAACGGCCTCCTTGCCATAGACTAACCGAAAAGGTGTCTGGCTGGTCAACTTTTTGCATGTGGTTCGATATGCCCATAGCACAACAGGGATGTGTAAGTCCCAGTCATTTCATCGCACATTACAAGATGCTTATCTCCTCCCCTCTATACAAGATTCTGGTTGAGTGGGTGCCTCCACTCGACCTCTTGTCCGCTCCTATGTATGTGGTTTCTCCACAACATCCTGAAGCTCTGCATTGTGCTCCTCCTAATGAGCCTCGATATTGCAACAAGAATGCTGCAACTCCCAAGGCTACCAACTTTAATTATCAACATGGGGTTCGTACAAACTTAAGAGGTATCAACACTCTATGTGTAGTATACAATGTGTCCTTCCTTTGCTGTCATGATGTAATGGAGTGCATTTACTGAAACCAAATCCTAAACTAATTGCAGAAAACAAAATGCTTGAAATGGAAACCTTAGCCTATTGTAAGAAATAAAGTACAAAGAAAGAAACATTCTAATTGCATAAAGATCATGAACTAAATGTGAAATAAACCTAAATTAACCCTATTTATCATAGGTGATGATTTAGACTAATTGAGCATAGAGTCTGATTTAGGGAGTATTAATTGCTATGTGCATGTGTGAATATAAAATAACTCTTTTTATAATCTTTTTGTTTTATAAATGCAAATGCTAATCCTCACTTGTTCTTTGGCAGGGGTAGACAGGTATGGAGGAAGAGGGGTACGATGATTTTTATGGCTTGGAGGTCAAGTAGGGGCCTAATCCTAGCTTCAATGATGATTTCTCTCAATTCGGGCTCAAAACAGGCCGCTACAGGATTTCCTACAGGATGTACTAGTTCTCCTATAAGATTTGCTCATTTACTACATGATGTTACAGATTTACTATATGAAATTATAATTCATCGAATGACCAAGAAAATCAAATCCAAATTGGATGGGACATAATTTTTTATTGACTAGGATTTCTTAGGTCCCCATTCCAAGTGGAATCACTAAAAAAGACCTCTGTTAACCCATGCTAAAAAATAGCAGAAAATTACTAGTCGAAAATCTAGAAATTCGAGAACTAGTGAGCTAGTAAATCTATAAAATTCCTAACCTAATCAAGTGAAAATGCAATGGGGTAATTTTTGTTATGAACTAGAATTTTTTTTGATCTAATTTAGGTGGAACCACCTCAATTTAAGCTCGTTAACATGCTCAAAAAATTAGCATAAATTTATTGTTCTTTGCCACAAAGGAGTTCGAGAAATCTAGATTTGGGAATAAGAAAGCTAATCCAAGTAGCTCAATGATTACTATGACCTTCCAAAGATTTTCCAAGGATGAAATGATGCTTTTGATCCCACAAAATAACTTTCATCAACCATTTAACCCAATCATACAACAATAAATCATTAATACTAAATGTAGAAATAGAAAGAAATAAAAACAAGAGATGCATGTGAATAAGAAGTGAAAAGAAGGAAGGAAAATGATACAAAAGGGCTTTGGGGCTCCTAGGATGGCCAAGACCAAGGAAACTCAGAGACCTATGGAGGAGAACAAGATTTAGAAGCTGAACATGACACCAATCTTCATTATTTTGATCAATACAATTACATCCCTGCAAGAAAATACAATGGAGCTGCAAAAATACGAGTTCTCTCCACATGAACACTAATTAAAATATATATTTAGAGGAAAATTAGACTTGGTACTTATACAAAATGATTAGTAATCATTCCCCATGAAAGGAGGAAGCTTTCCCCACCAAAATCCCTTGATCAGTGGATCTGGTTCCCAATACTAGGAATTTGTATAAAATGGCAGGGAACACATTCCTAGATTTTCTCAATCATTGGAGTCCCACAATCTGTGCCATAATTCCATAATATCTTGTTGATTTATTATTTAATATTGATCCTCCTGTAGTAGGGAGAAATCCCTAAATTATCTCCTCCTCCAAAGCTTCATAATCTGCCCAATATTCTCATAATATTCCACAAAAATAATAATATTAGGCACAAATATGCAATTATTCATAAACCTTCCTAATGAACATATTAAAGTTAAAAACACATTGTCTAATGCAAAAATAGAGGTTTAATATGATGAAGGATGGTTAGATGAGCCTTAATTTATGTTTGATTTAGAGTCATGGACATTAATTTATGTCTAATTTAGAGGCCCATCATACCCCCTGCTAAAAGTGTTGCTCATCCTTTGAGAAACTTAGTGACCTCATTGTGCCTCATTCATGGCCCTGGTGGCATCTCTCTTGGGCACCCCTCAGTCCTTTCTCTTTAGAATCTTGGCTGTAAGTTTTGCAAGGACAAACCCAAAATTCTATTTGTGCACAGAAAAATCACTCTTTCTTGAGACCATTAGCTTGCTTTCTTCCCCTTATTCAAGATGGGTTCTTGAATATTTTTTAGTTTGGCAAGGTCTTCCACATCCTTATCAACCTTCTGCTACCTTGTTCCACCATTTGGACACCTATAACATCTTCAAAATGCCTTTAGATGAGAACTAGGACATCATATAGTGATTCCTATCAAAACTATAGGAAGCCTGCATGAAACCATGTTAAAACTACAGGAAACCCTTTTTTAGCATAAGTGATAGTCTGAACCTAGGACAGACCCTCAACTTGACTCCCATGCCTTTCTCTCATTTTTATAACATATTTTAGGCCTTGGACAAAAACTAGAAAGAGATTAGAGACATCTTGGAAATCCTCTTTTCATCACTACAGTTCGAGTTCTATTTTGATGGTGGATGCCTCATTTCCCTTTTGTTGCCTTATTCTTCTCTCTTGTGGCCTATATGATTTCCTAATGGCCTTGGAGTTCTTTGTTTTGATTAGGTCTCTCTTAGGCACTGTCATTTTGGGTTTTAGCACATTTTTTTCCATTCTTCCTTCTTGTAGCAACATTCTTCCTTCCTGTAGTATTCATTGCTTCTTCCTTCAGAGTCTTCTAACTGTATGGGAGTGATGAGAAATGATGTAGGTTTGTAAAAATGGAGAGGATGCTCTGTTTGTTTTTTCAAGAAATTTTCAAGGTGAGATAGGGTTTGTTCTTGAAATTATGAAATGGGATGGATGAACATGGATAGATAGTGAATATGAAGTGGATGGAGGGCTTGGAGTGCTGTGGTGACTTGGCCTTTGCAAAAAATTCTTCTTTTAATTGATGACCTCATTCCTTGAAATCAACACCCTTCATAATTTAACTTTTCAACACTGCATGAGTGAAGGAGTGAGTTGCAATTAACTAGTTGAAGGTGGCTGAGACTGTTGACCCATCCTTAGCTTACAAAACCTCATCTCTCATGCATTGACAATAAATTTCTAACTCTAATATGCTCAAGAGAAGAGGTCAAGAATATTGCATACCTATACCTACCTGATGGTTGTTGGAGAGACATGCATGCTACTGCTGAGTTTATGTTGTTGTGCTTCTCATGACTTAGGTACATCTTCTTGACTGCCTTTTTCTTTTTTGTTGATCTTATTTTGCTGATGGTTCTCTTCTTGTTTATGTGCAGGTGATGGCTTCCTCTATTGTTGCTGAACTCTAGAGGAGTTTCATTGTGCCTGTAGTTATGCTTCTCCTCTTTCAATCATGGTACTGAAGGTTAGGCCTGGAGCTTGCTATTACTTCAAAATAGGCTGCTATAGCTGGCCCTTTTTTTTAATGTTTGTGTCCTTTTTCCGTTGGAGTTTAAATAGGTATTGGAATGAGTGGAAGGTGTGGCCATAGAGTGACATGGTCATGATGGGTGTTAGCTGAGATGTGGTGAAGTCAATGTCCCAAAACACACTCGCATCATAATTTTTCCATCGGACTACCTTTCCTGTAGATTTTCAGAACTTCCTGCAGTACTACAGAAAACTCTTGTAGTAATTCAGGACAACCTCTTGTAGCAGACTTGTTTTGTACATATCTCCAAAAAGGTAGACTGGATTGACCTGAAACTTTTTGAGCATGTTTCCATCATCATTATGCACCTCTCCATAAAACAATTTGGTCCATGGATGCACGAATCTTGAGAAAAACTAAAAATGGCTGAAGGTTATGGAGGCCGATTTCTTGGAAACCGTGCACTAGAATTTGCTTAAATTTCTTGGGCATGTTACCATCATCCATATGCATCTCCCCATGAAACATATTTTTAAATGGATGCACGGATATCGAGAAAATTCAAAAATGGTTGTAGGTGATGGAGGCCGATTTCTTGGAAACCATGTACTGGAATTTGCTAAAATTGCTTGAGCATGTTACCATCATCCATATGCATCTCCCCATGAAATAACTTGGCAAATGGATGCATGGTTTTCAAGTTATGGCAAAAATAAATTTCTTCTCTATGTATTTTTGTTTCCTGTAGTAAAACAGAGCATTCCTGTAGTTTTTTGGACAACAAACAAATTGAATGGGAAAATCTTGAGAATGATGGGTGTATGGTGGAAATAGATGAGGGTGATGGATTAGCATGGACTTGGCCTTGTTGGATCATTTGAGAAAAGGAGGATAAAGTCAAAATTTGACTTTTTTTTACTAGGCTTGACCATTTTTTTCTTTTGGTACCAACTTGTTTTTGTTCCTTGCAAATGTTGGCGAGTACATGCATTCATCAGAGAGATACATGGAGCAAAGATTTTTTTTTTTTTCTTTTTTTTTTCTAGGCCTATTAGCCCCCTCAATGAGGTTTTCAACTAGTAGGTCTACCTAAGTGACTCAAAGGAGGTTTTCACCTAGGATCTTTTGTTTTTTTCTCTTTTTTCCAATCCATTGACTGCCTGATGGAGGTTTTCAATCAATGAGCCAATCTCAGGTGCCTCAAAGGAGGTTTTCACCTGAGATTTTATTTTTTCTCTTATTTTTCATTTTTTTCTACCCTACTCTACTTGAAAAATAAAATCACTTTCAAGTATAAGAATACTTCCAATGGAGCCATGTGCACATCAAGATGACAAAAAAACTAATGTGCAGGCTTGAAATGTATGCTTTGACATGTACCTGAATTTGAGTGATCAAATGCTTTGAATTTGATGATATCAAGCACAATTGAAGAAGAGAGTATTGCTGCAACTTAGTGACTATCTAGAACCATATTTCAATATAGTTGTGATGCCTATGGTCCACTTGCTGATTTGGATCATCTTGGATGTATTCTTCTACCATGACCTTCAAGTCTTCCTCTTTTTGTTGATTGATCTCTTGAATACA
Source organism: Pinus tabuliformis (assembly GCA_031772625.1). NCBI lineage: Eukaryota > Viridiplantae > Streptophyta > Pinopsida > Pinales > Pinaceae > Pinus > Pinus tabuliformis. Next base: position 781,283,127 of record CM062806.1, on the reverse strand, counting down.
TGGAGGATTTGATGGTAACCATGAGGGAGATTTCTCAATCTCTAATTTTGATGTCTGCTCTTCATCAAGTGCAACCCATGATTCTTTGATCTTCTCTTTTGAATCTTCTTTTTCTTCATGTTGTCCCTCAATGGCATCAAGAGAATCACTTTTTTGTAATGTCCTTCCTGAGCTATGGTAAATACCATTTAGCTCAAGAGGAGATGTTTGGAAGTGTTGTACCTCAGCATTGTAAGTGGGTTGAGCTACTTCAATGTGTGGGTTTGGAAATGGTGGTACAAATAGTTGAGTGGGAGTATATATTTGAGATGGATGTGGTTGGGGTTGTGGTGGAGGTGAATGGTAGGGATAACATGGAGTTGGGTATGGATGATATTGAGAAAAATATTGAGGATATTGTGGATGACTCCCATAAGTTCCTGACCAACCTTGTTGCCAAGATTGGTTTTGAGGTTGAGATGGCCAAAGTTGCCAAGGAAAGGGTGTGTTCCAATTACTTTGAGATGGATGTACATAAGCTTGAAATTGTGAATTAGGCTCTTGCATCATGTTAGGTTGAATAGGCTGTCATGGCCCTCTTGGAGCTACATAACATCGTTGCTTTGGTGATTGACTTGCTCCATTGTCCTCTTGGTAAACTTCCTTCAACCTTGGTAATGATGGAAAATATTTAACATTATGTGATTCTGCATGGACAACACAAATATCAACATCTTTTTTTTCTTCATCTTTCATTCTTAACATTTCTACTTGTTCACTTAGATTCCTAAGAATTTCCGTTTTAAAGTTATCAAGCAAATTTCCAAGTTTAGCTTGACTTACCGATCTTGATGTTTATTGACTTACTCTTGCCCTTCCTCTTGATATGTGTTTGCATGTTTCGCAAATTTCTTCAAATGATAACTGGTATACATCACCTCTACTCATGAGATCAAGGAGATCAATCCACTCATCCTTAATTGTTCTAAGTAAGAGGGTTTTTAGTGTGTCAGATCCTAAATGATGTAGTTTTTCCCTCTTAACATTACACATGAACCTCTCTATTATATCCTGAAGGCTCTCATCTTCTCTTTGATTCATTCTAAATATTTTTTCCTTAAGATCATGATCTTTATATTTTTCTAGAAATATCTTTTGCATATCATTCCATGATCTTATTGAATGAGTCCCTAAACTCATGAACCATTTAAGAGCTATATCCTTTAATGTCGCTGGAAATAATCTCATTTTTTGAGTTTTTAATAAGTAACCATAAGATCTACAAACAATTTCAAATTCAAAGAGAAAGGTTTCCGGATCCTCTCACCTTAGACCATGAAATTTTGGAAGAAAAGATGGAGGGATGTTATTCATGTGCACACTACCATCAGTATCTTGAATATGAAATCCGATAGGATCCTCCTCATTGTCATTATCTTCATTCATTCCTTCTAAATTCTTTGTCATCTCTTCTTATTGTACCTGCAAAAGTGAATGGTGATGTGGCTCTTACTGCACCACGTGATCAAATGTGGGGATGGGTTGGTGTTGGAGAAATTTTGTTTTTGTTTTTATGATTAAATGAAAACTATAATGCAATGCAGTTTTCTACTTTTGAAATTAAATATGCCTAATGCAGATATTTTTTGTTTTTGCAAAAAAGTAAAAATAAATGAATCAACTAGGGAAGAAAATAATGCATGCTTTGAAACCTCCCCCACAACAGTGCCAAAAAATGATGAGTCTCGGTATTGCAACAAGAATGTTGCAACTCCCAAGGCTACCAACTTTACCAACCTAGGATTTGTATAAACTTAAGAGGTATCGACACTATATGTGTAGTATACAATGTGTCCTTCCTTTGTTTTCATGATGTAATGGAGTGCATGTACTGAAACCAAATCCTAAACTAATTGCAGAAAACGAAATGCTCGAAATGGAAGCCTTAGCCTATTGCAAAAAATAAAGTACAAGGAAATAAAGATATTCTAATTGCATAAAAATCATGAACTAAATATAAAAGAAACCTAACTTAACCCTATTTATCATAGGTGATGATTTAAACTAACTGAGCATGGAGTCTGATCTAGGGAGTATTAACTACTACGTGCATGTGTGAATATAAAAGAACTCTATTTTTAATCCTTCTGTTTTATAAATGTAAATGCTAATACTCACTTGTTCTTTGGCAAGGGAGACAGGTATGGAGCAAGAGGGGTACAATGATTTTGATGACTTGGAGGTCAAGTAGGGGCCTAATATCAACTTCAATGATGATTTTTCTCAATTTGGGGTCAAAACAGGCCGCTACAGGATTTCCTACAGGATGTACTAGTTCTCCTACAGGATCCCCTGATTTACTACAGGATATTACAGATTTACTATACGAAATTATAATTCATCGAATGACCAAGAAAATCAAATCCAAATTATATGGGAAAAAATTTTTATTGACTAGGATGTCTTAGGTCCCCATTCCAAGTGGAATCACTCAAAAATACCTCTGTTAACCCATGCTAAAAAATAACAGAAAATTACTAGTCGAAAATCTAGAAATTTGAGAATTAGTGAGATAGTAAATCTATAAAATGCATAACCTAATCAAGTGAAAATTCAATGGGGCAATTTTTTCTATGAACAAGAATGTTTTTTTGATCTAATACAATTGTAACCAACTCGATTGAAGCTCGTTAGCATGCTTAAAAAATTAGCATAAATTTATTGCTATTTGCCACAAAGGAGTTCCAGAAATCTAGATTTTGGAATAAGAAAGCTAATCCAAGTAGCTCAATGATTACTATGACCTTCCAAAGCTTTTCCAAGGATGAAATGATGCTTTTTATCCTGCAAAATAACTTTCATCAACCATTTAACCCAATCCTACAACAATAAATCATTAATACTAAATGCAGAAATAGAAAGAAATAAAAACAAGAGATGCATGTGAATAAGAAGTGAAAAGAAGGAAAGAAAATGATACAAAAGGGCTTTAGGGCTCCTGGGATGGCCAAGACCAAGGAAACTCAAAGACCTATGGAGGAGAACAAGATTTAGAAGCTGAACATGACACCAATCTTCATTATTTTGATTAATACAATTACATTCCTACAAGAAAATACAATGGAGTTGCAAAAATGCGAGTTCTCTCCACAAGAACACTATTGAAAATCTATCTCTAGAGGTAAATTAGACTTGGTACTTATACAAAATGATTAGGAATCATTCCCCATGAAAGGAGGAAGCTTTCCCCACCAAAATCCCTTGATTAGTGGATTTGGTTCCCAATACTAGGAATTTGCATTAAATGGTAGGCAACACATTCCTAGATTTTCTCAATCATTGGAGTCCCACAATCTGTGCCACAATTCCATAATATCTTGTTGATTTATTATTTAATATTGATCCTCTTGTAGTAGGGAGAAATCCCTAAATTATCTCCTCCTCCAAATCTTCATAATCTGCCTAATATTCTCATAATATTCCACAAAAATAAATAATATTAAGCACAAATATGAAATTATTCATAAACCTTCCTTATGAACATATTAAAGTTATAAAAACATTGTCTAATTCAAAAAGAGAGGTTTAATATGATGAAGGATGGTTAGATGGCCTTAATTTATATTTAATTTAGAGGCATGGACTTTAATTTATGTCTAATTTAGAGGCCCATCACCTCCTATGGAGCTATAAGCTCCTCCCCTGGTGTTGTACTCATCTCTCGCTCCAGAGGGCATCTCATAGCCTTATCCTCATCAAGTTTGACATCTCTCCTCACTATTGCCACCCTAAGTGAGGGAAAATACACCTTATAGTTATCTGGTCTCTTTGTGTATCCTACAAAGACTCCCATCTCAGTTGTAGGCTCAATTTTCTTCCTACCATCCTTGGAGACATGACAATACATAGTAGCTACAAAAATTCTGAAATGAGATACATCTGGCTTCCTCCCAAACAAATCTTCTTCGGGTATGATTATGCCAAGTATTCTATGAGGACTCTTATTCTGCAAATAAACTTTAGTGTTGCATGCTTCTTCCCATAGATGTAATGGAAACTCTTGATCATGCAACATGGCCCTTGGTTCTCCCACTATGCTTTTGTTATTCCTTTTAGCCACCACATTTTTTTGTGGTTTATGGGGTGCTTTTAGTTATCTTCTAATACCCTCTTTGGCACAAAACTCCTAATTTGAAGGTGTTAGATACATATTCTACTCCATTATCACTTCTCAAGGATTTCAATTTTTGAACGGTCTCCTTTTCAACCAATGCTTTGAATTCAACAAATTTTGAGAAAAATTCATTCTCCTTTCGCATGAATAAGATCCAACATTTTCTTGAGAATTCATCAACAAAAATTACATAATACTTGTGTTTTGATGTAGAGGCTATAGAGATCTTCCTCATACATCAGAGTGGACTCACTCCAGGATTGCTCCAACGCTGCTATCTCATCCCTCGAAGGTGGATTTGACATATTCCCCCAATGTGCATCCCTTGCAGACATCATGTTGGTCAAGGGTGAATTTTAGGAGACCAGTGTTGATCTGTTGCATGATTTTTAAGGCCCCATGGTGTAAATGTCCCATGCGCATGTGTCAAATTTCTCCAACATCTCAATTATGCACAATTTTTTCCTTTCTACTCAGTACAACACAAGATTCCACCTCAATTTTTTAGAGATTCTTCACTTGAACTCCAATCTGTTTCACCTTCCCAGTAACTACAAGTCTAAGAAAGGATTTCCCCTTACTAAAGAAAACATCATAGCCACAATCCTCTAATACAACTACAAAGATCAAGTTATTCTTTAGCCCAGGTGCATACATAACATCTTTCAGATGAATATGGGAGCTTGAATCCCTCTTAGAGGTCACAATACCAATTCCTTTGGTCCTCTACAACCCATCATCCCTGGAGATCCTTCTCCTCTAAGCTACTGAAGAATTATTGGTATCCCATCATATTGAGTGAGGCACCTGAATCTAGATACCACACACTCCCCACCACAGTTTTCGTCATACATGCAATTAGGGAGAATTCTATTTTGAACTATGAGTCAAGTGCTTCACCTCCTACTCCTCCTCAAGGCTTCTTGTTAGACTTCTTGCGCGGACACTTTGTTGCATAGTTCCCTAATTCATAGATCCTTTTTCTTACCATTGTTCTAGATGTACTCTGGTTTTCTTGGGGCCTTCTTTCCCTTACCTTTATTCCCTTCCCGTCTAAGGAAAAATTCTCTTCCTCCTCATATTTGGATGTTACTCTATCTCTAATGTTTCGCCAAATTTGTTCTTGCACCAAATTGAACCACAATCTCTCCAAATTTGGAAATTTGTCCCTTCCATTTATAGAGTCCTAGTAGTTGTGCCAGGATTTTAGAAGGCCTAGGAGAGATAGGCTCACTAGTTTTGAAGAGGAAATATTTTCTCCAACTCCTCCAAGCTCATATTGAAACCGAGTGAACCTGGAGAGGTAACGTCGAATGGTTTCTCCTTTCTTCATGCAGATGTTTTTGAGCTTGTCCCTTAATGCCAATTTCCTAGCATCACTACCATTTTCGAATAAATCAGTGAGGTTATTCCACATAGAAAATAGAGTCTCATTTCCATGTAAATTCAAGACTATGTGGTGTCTCACACCCTCTAGGTCGATCCTCCTAGATTTTGCGACATATTTCTTCCACTGGGATAACTGTTATGCATCTGATACTACTAGATTTGGAATGTCAATTTTGGTGTACTCCAACACACCATTATCATCAATCACTGCTTCCATTATGTCCTTCCAAGTTATGAAATTTGAGGTTCCCTCAAGGGCATACTCCAATCTCAATCCGTTGAAAGACATTTTCTATCATGGAAGAAAATTGCTTCATTGAATATACAAATTGAAATCTCTGAAGGAGAGGCTCTATAGACTGGTTTCTAATGTGATTTATGCTATTATTTCATGTAGAAATTAATAGACATTTTCTATTACTGATGTATTTGAAATAAAAACAAGAGATTACAACTTTCCTCTACTACTATGTGAAATGGATATCACAATTTAGAAACACATGCAATGACATGTAACCATCAAAACCATAAGAACACAATGATTTTATAGGGGAACCCAACTGGGAAAACACATCCAGTGCTTTTCATTAATCAGATGAGAATGATAAACTATTACAATATCTTGCTTCAATCCTAAAGCATACCCTATATTGTAAACCTATTCTCCCGCCAACTGTCTCAATCTGGCAAACACTTAGCCAATTCAAGGCCCCAAATTCCTCTTATTTCCTTGCACAATCCTAGAGAAAATTAGCTCCTAAAAGATAGGAATTTCTCCTATTTTCTTGCACAATTCACAAGGAATGATTCACTTGCTTAACTGCCAAGCCTGTACACTCTAGTATATAAGTGATAATTACAATGTGCCTTTTCCTCCACCCTAGCTAGGAAATTCAAATTCCATGCATGTCTGGGCTATTTTTAGTTGATTGATTAGTTTATCTGAGATATCATAAAGTTTAAAAAAAAATCTACTACTTAACTAACCTTCAACTGACTCAACTAGGTACTTGAGCTCAGTGAACTGAGTCAAACTGAGGCACACTGAACTAGATTGCTAAATTTTAGCAATAACTACATCCACAACTCTAATTCTAGCATATAACTTGAATTTAATGAGTAAACTAGTAGAAAAAGCCATGTCACACAAGTTAATTGCAATCCAAGTCATCATGCTGATGTGGAAAATCAAATTACTAAATTTGACTAAGGCACAAGTCAAATTTAGCCTTTCTTGCTACAATATCTAACATGGTTTTCCACATATTTTACATTTTCTCATTTTCAAAATACAATAATTACATTCCACAAATGATGTGGCAAGATACATTGACACATATGACTTTGTGTTGACACTTGGACAAGCCATGACTTAGCATTGATGACATGGAACTTCATTGTGATGTGTCTAGGCAAAGTCCTTCTCCTTGTTGTTATGACTTTGACTTCTTCATGATGGATCTTTGCTTACTTGTCTTCACCCTCCAAATGGCATGTATCAGTGACATAACCTTCCAAGAGATGGCACCATTCTATCATGGTCTAGCATTTATTCATGTCTTCATGATGGTTCTTTCTTATACTCCTTCTCAAGTGTTCTCTTATAGTCTATCCTTGATGATATTCCTTGAGGGTCACCTTTCCATGTTGAAATGATAACACCTTTAGATGAATTCTACTCATGAAAAGCCAACATCAGTTCGGAAACCACCTATTCTACCTTTTCTTTCTCATGGAATATGTTGACTGCGATGGGGCAACAAACAAGGGTTTTAAGAGAAGGAGGTTGATAATTGTGTATTTTATCATCACAGGGGTTGAGGGATGACCTCCCCATCCAGTAGAACTGCACAATGTGTAGTAAAAGGAAAAACAAATAAAGGGATTTCTCAGTGAGGGGTTTCAGTATGTAGGGGTGGTAAGACTAGTGACTGCAACTCGGTAATGCACAGTGATTGAGGGACAGGCTCACTGCCTGGGATGGGATATTCCTGCTCCAGATCATTCATCCCAGATAGAGCAGCCAGCCTTGCCTTCCTTCATGGCAAGCAAGCTCTCCCACCCAACTGAAAATGGAAAGGGCCCTCTCCTCGTTCCTAAACTGCATATTTGATGGTTTCAGTGACTTGAAAGTGACCTCCTTTTCACTATGACTATGCAATATGCAATAAGAGACTCGTCAGGTGAAAGGACAATGAAGTTGGGCGAGTTAGTGAGACAAGGAGGCAAGGTTACACATTATAATTGTGAAATGCGTGGTAGTTAAAGAGGAGGCCTAGGATATTTGCACAAGTGGGAAAGTTAGTGACACATGGAGGCTCCACTATCTACTGCAACTGCACAATATGCAATCCAAGGTAAGATATGACAAGTTACTATGTAGTTGAGGGAGTCAATGATGAAGAGAGGCATAATTGTTCACACTGATTACGCAGTGCATTATTCTAGGAGGGTTGGGACTGTGGATTATGTAGTTGAGGAAGCTTTATTGTTGACTAAGATTGCACAACGCACAATGGAAACTTGACTAAGACGTGATTGCACAGTTTGCGAGTGGAAGAGGTAGGTACTGAGTACTGGGATTACGCAATGCACAATCCCTAAAGGCATGTCTTTTGCATATAAGCTCTGATTGACATGAACTTTGCACCATTGGAAATGCCTTTGAGTGTAGATCATTGTTATTAGGTCCCAACTAAAGCTAGGCAGGTTTTGACCCTAAAAAATGTCATTTACTACTTAATAATGAGTCTATAAAATCTAAACCCCAATTTTCCAAATTCAAACCTATTGTTAAAATGACCTTGCTAGATTTTTTTTCACCCGGAAAAATATAAAAATCAATTTCAAATAATATAATGATCCAATCCAAATCAACTAAAAAAATCCAAAAAATTAATAATTAATATTGATCTATATAGACTTTAAATATCTATTGCCATTTTTTTTTATAAATTGATACAATATTACATATGATTACATTGTTTACCTAAAAAGAACTAGAATTGAAATCTTAGAAAACTTGGACCAAAATCCTAGTTCACATGTACATTACTAATTGGAATGCTTCTTCACCTCAACGTATTTATTATTATTTCAATATATAAGTTACATTGAGGATATTTATTGAGTTAGAAATAATTATAGCCACTTGTAATAATTAGTTGACTACACATGGATTTATTTTTTTATTACTTTTATATAAATTACAATGATGATAAGAGGCACACATAATAAATATATGAATGTTTGGTTGACTCGAGACGGCTTTGTTTTTGTTTGTGAAGCACTTATAAGTGATATGAAGTCTAATAGAGGTATCTAATATAGAATTTCTATAAACTTGCAGAGGCAACAATTTCCATGAATATAAATACTCTTGATACCAATTACATGGGTTTTGGATATGCAATTCACTTTGAAAATAAGTGATGTTCAAAAGGATAATCTTTCGGCAATTCATTTTGATATCTATGTGGATTCTATTGTGTATAAGCAACCGAGGATGGTTAGAAAAATTAATCACTACACCGTTCATTTAATATTTATGTATGATATATTTTATAGTTAATTTATAAAAATAATAAAATAATAAATAAATAGTTAATTTTGTTATTTGTATAAAAAAATTATTATTATGTAGTTTACGAATTTTAGAGATTGGTGATTGTTATGTCTATGGAATATTTGTATCAGGAAGATCCACCTAAAGAGTAATATCATTTCGTATCTATTCCATCACAACGGCTAACTTTAAAAGTGTGAAGATGATTAAATCCTTGACCTCTCAATAACAAAGGTGCTTTAACAATAGAGATTGGCTAATTGAGCAAACCTTCAAAGCATATATAGATTATATTTTATATAAATAAACTATAAAATTTATCCAGATTAACAAAAAATTAGTATAATATAAATTATATTTTATATAAATAAACTATAACATTTATCCAGATTAACAAAATATTAGTACAATAAATACACTTATCGTACTTATCACACCATCACCATTATGAGACAAACTTAATTATCAATTCCTCAATTAAAAAAAGGATAAATCATAAATAATTGCTGCCACTCTTATATTAAATTTATAACAGAATTTCGAAAGTTGTAAAAAAAGTCATAGTAACCTCAAAATGAAAAAACTAAACCATAAATGCACCGGGCATTAGAAAATTAATAAAATGTTTTAAAAACTATTAAATTTAGTCCAAATAATTAAACCCGAATTATTTAACTTTTGTATTTATAAGTTAAATTTTATTTTTGAAATATAATACAAAAAATTTAATATACGCTATAAGATCAAAGTGTTAAAGTAACTAATAAAATTTTGTAAAAAAAGAAATTACAAACTTATATATATATATATATATATATATAAAATGAAGTGAAAAAAACTATTCGATTAATAAAGTGTTTTATAGCTGTCAACAGGTAAGTGTAAAGTTGGAGATTGTTGTAATGCGTATCCAAAAGTTATATTAAATATATGACTAAGTAAACCTAAATGTGTACCAAACACTCACCACATTTAACAATTGGTAGCCTAAAAGGCGGCGTCTTGCTTCAAAGATTTTCGGTGGAATATAAAGGACTTAAGGTCAAAACTTAATAAGCAATTTCACCAGATTTGTTGAAAATTAAAGAAAAAGGGCCAAGGGAATATGAAATATAACCGTTTTCACTTGTCACGAGTCAAACTCTTTTCTTTGATGGGAAACTTTGGAAATATGAACCACATCGCATTTGTGGGTTTAACGTCTCCAAAATTAACTTAAACACGAAAGAATATATGAAGAATTGGGTAGACTTGAAAACCTAACATAATTGACCATTGATTTGAGGATTTTTCGGTTAGGAAATGAAAGGACTTAAAGTAGGATCTTAGTTTTTCACACTTGGGTCAAAACCACTTACATGTAGCACTTCAACAAAGAATTCTATTTGATCAGAATTTTTCTGCTTATCAAAAACTCGGTCAGCTCATACTTCTTCTCTCTAGGAATTGATCTACTTTAGTGCCTAGTATTCTTTAGAGAAAGGGAACTTAGTCTCCTTCATATTTGTCTTCCTCATAACTGGCATAACCTGAACACTGATTCATGAATCGTGAAGAGTGATGCATGAATTGTATTTTACAGATGAACAATGAACTTCCTTCCTGAATGAGGTTGAGCTCTTTATTTATATTCATCTTAGAGGCTGAATGGGTGTGACCAAAAGGACAAGCTGACTTGTCATCTTGAAGGGTCTGACTTCAATTTTTGGAGCTAAAATTCATCTTTTTAAAAAATTCAACATTTTTCTTTTGCAAAGGACATGAATAACATACCTTTAATATTTTGTTTTGACACTAGCATGAAGAACATTCTAAACATTTATCATTATAAATACATCAAGGGATAAAAAATAAATTATTAAGACCAACCATAGCTACAAAATTCAACACTCCCTCTTACCTAGGGAGGTGTTCATGATGATTATAAATTTCTCTAAGAAAGGGTTATAACAATTCATCATCAGCATCATCATCATCTAATTACCATAACCTAGTCAACAACTCTAACATATGGTAAATCATCTGTAACCACCCCTCCCACATTTTCCTCATTAGATCGACCTATTAGGGTAAACATGGGACGAAGAGTTACTATGGCATGCCCCGACCTCCTAGATACACTTAAGGAAGTGGAGCCGACAAATTGACCACATACTGACATCCTACAAGGGCTACAGGTCACTTAGAGGTTGAAAAACCACTCTAGATGGTCAAACCCTGAGTTAGAACCCATTTTCTTTTACCTAGTCCCACAACTACACCCACAACAAGGCATGCATGCAGTTATAGGCCTCCAACTTTTTGCACAACACTACATCCATGCAGGTATAGCCCAATTTCTCCAGTTTTGAGCATGCGGTCCCGAGATCAATTCCACCTTTTCAGGCCTACCTCCAAACCATTGCCCATAATTTCTTGAGACTTTCCATAATCATATTTAACATGGCAACAAATCTAAACATTTAATCTCAACTCAAAAACTTGACCTAGACTGCTTAGAACATAACATACATTTCATCAAACACATGGAAAGCATGTAACCTACAGGTCATGAATGCATATTTGATCATAAAAGGTGGTGATTCATCTAAGAATCACTGAGAAGGCCCTATGCCCTCTCCACATAGCTACAACAATACTTAGTAGTCCATTCTTTCATCAATTGATCAACAACTAAACAACTTATGACAAGAGCCATAGAAGATACACATCATATGAACAACACAGAATCAGAAAATAACCAACATATAAACCATGACAACTCAATCACAATATCACCAACATATATACATGAATCATAATAGGAGAATAACTCTTACTAATGTATGAAATTACCAACAAAGTCAGGGACTTCCATGTACCACCCAACCATAGATTGGGTTGAACCAAATCTCTCTTTCAACCAATCACCCCTGCACCATATTCCAAGCATGAATGTGGGATCTCATGGAATAAACCAAACAAAACCAAACTAGGGCTTCCAGAGGCCAAACCACCTCAACCTTCAACCAGTGATTCCACCCCATGGTCGGACATCACTAAACCAACTAGATCTGTATCTACTCAAGTTGTCCAGGGCTCTAGGAACTATTAACTCAACCCACATCCTTCCAAGGATCCAGAGTGTTTGGCCAACCCAACTCTAGGGACCAGTAAATCAACCCACTGAAGGCTTCAGAACATTTCTTCCAACCCACAACCATAATCTTAAATAATTGATCCAGATCTTGTGGGGAGGCCCCAGAGATCTAAAAAATTGAAATGGATCTTGCAGGGGAGGCCCCCAAGATTTGGAAAATTAAAATGCCAAAAAAAAGGAGATAACCCATAGTAAATAAAACCACAAAGAAATTTTGTTATTAAAATAGAGAATAACTGTAAAAGCTACATTATGGTGGACAATTTTTCCTTTTACAAAATGTGACTTATTACTTATAGCCTTTTTTGGTTACAATACCACAGGTAAATTCCATGGGTGGGTAATTACCATGGGTGAATGAATACCATGGGTGGATGTCACTTACAATACCATGGGTGAATGAATACCATGGGTGGATGCCACTTACAATACCATGGGTGGATTCTATTTTCCATTTAGATCATTCCTCCCTCCTTAAGAGGCAACGGTCCCCATTGCATGAAGTTCGCCCCCAAGAAGCTTTTGTTGAATATAAAGAACCACTGAGAAGGGTTTTGTGTGGTTAACCCATAACCGTGATGAATGAATATCTGAGGATAGAGATACCCTATAATGCTTGTGACCAATTGTCAATGTGCGGCCTAGAAAATGGACTTTGATGAAGTGTGAGTTTGTGGATGACCCATAACCATGAAAAACTAAGATCCAAGGATAGATATGCCTTGTAATGCTTGTGACCAACTTTCAGTGTGCGACTTAGCAAATGACTTCGATAAAGTGTGAGTTTTTGGATGATCCATAACAAGGAAAAACGAAGATTTGAATCTTGGGGGTCTGCCCGCCCCCCCCAACAAGATCCATTTCAAATTTTTAGACCTTGGGGGCCTCCCCCCAAAATCTAGATCAACTTCCAGTTAGTTTGAATTCATGATTTGATGTATCTTTATTAAACCTAATTATTTATCTAATAAAAGGGGTTGTTGGGCTTTTCCCCCATGTAGATTTTCGCGAGGTAAATTATTATGTTCTTGTGTGGCTGTATTTTTATGATCCTTCTGGTATTTTTGATTTACTGTTGAATTCCTCTATGTAATTGCTTTATGATGAAAAAGATCAGAAGAAAAGATGAACCTATTGGAAATAATAAGAATTAATCATCATTTTAGAGGATTCCCTAAAAATCAACAAGGGGCCTTAGTTATGGTTGTAAGAGGAAGAGGTATTGGTGAGGAAAATGTGGATGAGTATATGTGGCCTAATATTGTTGAGCCAAAGTTCATAAGACAAGTGGCAAGCTCCCAATCAAGGATGTGACTGACATAACCCTTTAGAATATTCTCTTCCCCATTTCCTACACCACAAGTTTGATAAAGCCCTACTTGGCCTCTAGGGCACAAGTGGACGTCAAAGTGAGGTGAGGTGTTTGCAACCTATAATTTTTCACTTGTATGTAGGGTTTCTCAACAATATAAAGGAGAAACTAATGAAGTGCGGAATAAGAAGACAATTTTTTTTTGGGTATGGGTTGGTCTCATTCTTCCTTGAGAGGGTACCATTGATGTGACCATGATTGAAAACACCATATCATGTCCCATTCGATCCATGCATGACATGGTGCATGGAGTTGATATCTCTCTTAGGAGGAGGAACCATAACACATTGGTTTGATGAAGAGTTATTCGATTAGTTTGAGGAACAATATCTGGTCATAAATGTTTATGCTTAATCGAGTACTAACTTTCATGGTGATACAAATCTATCCCTTCCCCCCAACACATAGTGGGGTGATGTTGGTAAGTAAATATTTTTCAGTTTGTATGTTTTTAATGTTTTTGGTTTTTTATCACATGTAATTTTATTCTTGGTACTTTGTCATTAACACTAGTCATGTTTCTTTGACACAGATGTGGCACTGACCCAACCCATCAAGAAATATCCATACCATTGTCTAGTGATGATGTTCCATACCACTTGTAGTGGCACAACATGGGGGTATCCTCCTACTGAAGAGGACTCTTCTAGTACATAACATATGTTGGCATATCTTACCATCAACACGAGGATGACTAGCCTTGTTATGGTTCACTAGTAAATACCTCATGTTGTATGTACTTACGCACCTATGTTTTGTGATTGGGCTTAGGATCCTAGGTCTTAGAGACCTATTTTGGACATTATACTAGGTTTTGGAATTGATGTATCAATCTCTAATCTTTATATGCGTGTGTGTTGTTTTTCAATCTCTACCTATGGTGTTCAAATTATATCTAGTCTACCCATGCGAATTATGTACATGCATGCATGATTTTGTAAATGATGACTTAATGGGAGAAGTTTCAATCTAACACATAATTGGCTAACAAATCAACCAATTTCTCATGAAAGCAAAATATCGTTAAGGGAGATGTACCTGTAAGTACCGACAAAGTAACATAACGTGCCTCATGGAATAGATGTGGTTCAACTGTGAGACCACAAGTTGGGAGTCTAGTTTGACAACCAAATGGAAAACATCGAGGGAAATAGCCCTAAATAAAAGCTCAACGATATCACTATATTCTACAACATTGTTGATTGTGAAGCTAAGATAGATACCCTCAAAATTCACAAACTTATTAGTGGGTGAAAAAACACCCAAATGAAAGAAGCAACGTTCCAAATGCTATAGATTGTATTGTCTACAAAGCCTAATTGACTAGTGAGGACACACACATCTTCCAGTTAAGCACCACACATGATAAACCAATAACCCAAACAATAATACAAATAAAGAAAAAAATACAAAAAACAAGTGGGTGTAGTTCTTCTCTCGTGAAAATCCTTTGAGAAATGGATTAGGAGTGGTGTATAACTTTATATAATTCTTAGTGGTGCAACTTGAAAGTTCAAGTATTTCTCTATAGACTCCATAGAGATGATAAAGTTGGTGAGATTACATTGTCCGATCAGATCTTTATTTAAACAACGATTTGTTGTCTGCCATCTATACGAAGGGGGGGCAAAACTATTTTGCTTGAGATGAAACCAACTACCCTTAACACGTGAAGAAATAAATGACTTTGATAGTTTTAATGAATTCGATTCTTTTAAAGATCGAAAATCAAAATATCATTATCATTGATGATCATAATATCTAAATAATAATAATGGTAATAGATGTGTGAGTAACTTTTTCTTTTGGAATCCAAGTCAACCAGCAATTATATTATCTATTAAATGTCATAAATATATTTGTTGTGATATTAACCTTTACATGGGTATGGTTATATTTTATTAATACTTTAAACCTCTTATAGCTTTTAATATTAAATTATATATGCAAGGACTTTGTGATTACCTTATAGCTTTTTTATATTAATTTATATATGCAAGGAGCTCGGGATTAAGTTATTATCTGTTAATTTATGATTTTCCCTTAGTCATTATAGATAAGTTTTTAAGATTAAAAGTAAAGATGCCATGCATAATGATGTGTGAGTAACTTTTTGTTTTGTAATCCAAGTCAACCAGCAATTATATTATCTATTAAATGTCATAAATATATTTGTGGTGATATTCACCTTTACATGGGTATGATTATATTTTATTAATACTTTAAACATCTTATAGATTTTAATATTAATTTATATATGCAAGGACTTTGGGATTACCTTATAGCTTTTTTATATTAATTTATATATGCAAGGAGCTTGGATTAAGTTGTTATTTTTAATTTATGATTTCCCTTAGTCACTATAGATATGCTTTTAAGATTAATAGTAAAGATGCAATACATAATTCACACGTCTTTGGGATATTATTTGATTTTATTACAAAAATATTTATGTTTTAATTCATTAGTTATGCCTTCCTATAATATTGCAAATAAGTGGTATATCAAATATAGGAATAAAATTGCATTTGAACTTGAAGAAAAGGTTAGGAGGAATAGAGAATTTAAGGATATTAGTTTGAAATTTGTTACTTATTAGGTTATAAAATTGAAAGGCTTATCAAAGTAAGAAACATTTTAAGGCCACAAGCAAGGAATCAAGTTTTTGTAAGATTTTCTTACGACAAAAATGTTTAAGAGGCGTTTTTTTGGGGTTATGAAATTAATGTAAGAGGATGGTTATAGGAGATTGGGAAAAAAATTAAAATTAGTCTATTTTTGTTACAACAATTTGGTAGGTCTATAATGTGGAAAAGAGCATTAAATACTAATTAGTTTTGTGATTCCTATCATCCTTGGATCATGATTTTCAAGATATGGCCTCCACTTGATTGTTAGCTTGGGGATAGTAGAGTGTTGAGTATTATGGAGAAAACTCAATTTGGATATTAGTTTTGTCATCCTTTTGTTTCAAAAGTGGGAGCCATGGTCCATCACAATTGTCTTAAGAATGTTGAACCTTGTGATAATATGGTTAAATGAAAAATTGACGTAGTGGATCCTTTGTTAGAGAAAGTACAAATAACATCAACCCATTTAGTAGTAGTCTACAATGATAATAATATATCCATGTCCAATGGATGAGGTAGGATGAAACTACATAAAATAAATGCCCCATTTACAAAAGCGTTTGAAAACAACCACATGATGAAGGGTAGCAAGATAAGCATGCATATTTTTTGTAAATAATTAATAAAGATGATACTTCTAGACTACATTATTAAAATATCTAAGATAAAGTACCAAAATTAACCAACACGCAATTTGTTCGGGCTATAAAAAACCCCTCTAAATGACCCATACATGCTCTAGTATGGCAATCATTTAAGCCCCATTTAGCCTCCTCAGGGGTAATACATAAACATAATATGAATTCAACTCTATAGAGATACACCTGTGGAATTCAAATTTTCCTCTTGACAATGCCTTTGTCAAGATATTTGCATTTGTCTCCTCAATTGGAATGTAATATAGCATCATAATTCTCCTTTGCACACAATCTTGCAAGTGATGGTACCTGATATCAATGTGTTTGGACCTGTCATGAAATAATAAATTCTCAGAGAGTTTGATACAACTTTGATTTTCACAATAAATCGTTGTGAAATCCATCTCCTAACTGAAAAGACCCATAATTATTTTCCTCATCCATATGGCCTCACATGTTTCTTGACTTGCAGTCATGTATTCATCCTCTGCCGATTTGAGTGTCACAAACCTCTGTTTATTGCTATACCAGGAAATAGTTGCAAACCAAACAATAAAGATAGCACTTGAATTACTTTTATTATCTCATGGACTCCTTGCCTAATCTGCATCAGTGAAGCCTTAGAAATTCACTCCCTCTTTCCTCCTATACCATTACTCATACTTGGTTTAGCCTTTGAGGTACCTTAAACATGATTTATTTCCTTCCAATACAAGTTGGTAGGCTTCATCATGGCTTGACTAAGCTGATTAACTGCATAACATATGTCGCCCCTTGTGTTCACCAAATACATCAAGGAACCCACAAAATATTTGGAGATGGTAGCATCTACTGCCTCTCCTGAATAAGCACTCTCCTTCCTCCAGTTTGTAGGTAGAGGTGTGTCCATAGGCTTACGGTTATCCATGTGAAACCTTATAGATATTTTAGAGGAATACTTCCTCCGAGTCACAAACATTTCACCATCACCTTGCCATACTTCTAGCCCAAGGAATTAATGCATCAAGCTCAAGTCTTTCATCTCAAATTCTCTTGCAAGGTCCTCCTTACAAGGGCGGATCAACTTCTCATCCCATGTAAGTGTCGATTCATCGACATACAAAACCAAGATAAGAAACTTTCCATCTACCACATTGTGATAAAGATTGGCATCTACTTCACTTTTGGTGAAGCCCAATCCACTGAGATATGTGTCAATTTGAGTGTATGATGCTCAGGGTGTCTGTTTGACACCATACAAGGATCTCCCGAGTATACACACATGTGTCTCCCTATCATATGTCTCAAACCCATCTAGTTGCTATATGCAAATTTCTTCCTCAACAACAGGTCCATTGAGAAAGGTATTCTTCACATCCATATGATGGATCTTCCACCCCATATGTGCAACTAATTCTAGATTGGTTATGATGGAGGAATATCTTGCCACTTGGGCACATGTTTCCTCATAGTCCACTCCCTCTACCTGAGAGAATCCTTTGGCCACAACTCTAGCCTTTTACTTCTCGATGCTCCCATCGACTACATGCTTCATGTTGTCGATCCATTTAGAACCAACCACTAGTTTTTGCTCTAATCTCAGCACCACTTCCCATACATTGTTCTTCATGGCGGAGTCATAATCTTCCACCATGGCATCAACCCACATTGGTTGAGAAATTGATTTCTCGAATGAAGAAGGATTTGTCTCAATGAGTTCTGTCATGAGAGCCATATACTGTACCTGTCTAGTGATCTCCTCTACCTATGTTGAGATGAAGGAGCTCCCACATGCTCCCATACATCATGTACCAATACGTCAGCTTCTTTGATTCTCTTCCTCCCCTCTATACAATATTCTGGTTGAGCGGGTGCCTCCACTCGACCTCCTATCCGCTCTTATGTATGTGGCTACTCTATAACATCCTGAAGCTTTGCATGAGGCTCCTCCTTTGGAGCTAGAATATCATCCTTTGGTGGAGTACTCAACTCTCACTCTAGAGAGCATCCTATAACCTTCTCCTCATCAAGTTTGACATCACTCCTTGCTACTGTCACCCTAAGTGAGGGAAAATACACCCTATAGCTATGTGGTCTCTTTGTGTATCCTACAAAGACTCCCATCTTAGTTGTAAGCTCAAGTTTCTTCCTGCTATCCTTAGAGACATGAGAATACATAGTAGCTACAAAAATTCTAAAATGAGATACATCTAGCTTCCTCCCAAATAAAGCTTCTTCAAGTATGATTATGCCAAGTATTCTATGAGGACTCCTATTCTGCAAATAAACTACAACATTACATGCTTCTACCCATAGATGTAATGGAAACCCTTGATCATGCAACATAACCTTTCGTGCTCCCACTATGCTTTTATTATTCCTTTCAGCCACTACATTTTGTTTTGGTTTATGGGGTGCTATCAGTTATCTTCTAATACACTCTTTTACACAAAACTTCTTGAAGGTGTTAGATACATATTCTTCTCCATTATCACTTCTCAGGGCTTTCAATTTCTAACCAGTATCCTTTTCAACCAATGTTTTGAATTCAACAAATTTTGAGAAAACTTCATTCTTCTTTCGCATGAAGAAGATCCCACATTTTCTTGAGAGTTCATCAACAAAAAATACATAATACATGTGTTTTGATGTAGAGGCTATAGAAAATGGTCCACATACATCATAGTGGACTCACTCCAAGATTTCTCCAGCTCTGCTATCTCGGCCTTGGAAGGTGGATTTGACATATTTCCCCAATGTGCATCCCTTGTAGACATCATGTTGGTCAAGGGTGCATTTCAGGAGACCAGTGGTGATCTCTTGCATGATTTTTAATGCCCCATGGTGTAAATGTCCCATGTGTGCATGCAAAATTTCTCCATCTCAATTATGCACATTTTCTTCCTTGCTACTCAGTGCAGCGCAAGCTTCCACCTCAAGTTTGTAGATATTCTTCACTCGAAATCCAATCTGTTTCACCTTCCCAGTAGCTACATGTCTCAGAAAGGATTTCCCCTTACTGAAAACAACAACATAGTCACGATCCTCTAATAGAACTACAAAGATCAAGTTCTTCTTTAGCCCAGGTGCATACATAACATTTTTCAGATGAATATGGCAACCTGAATCCATCTTAAAGGTCATGGTACCAATTCCTTTGGTACTCTACAACCCATTATCCCTGGATATCCTTCTCCTCTAGGCTACTGAAGAATTCTTTGCATCCCGTCATATTGAACGAGGCATATGAATCTAGATACCACACACTCCCCATCACAGTGCTCGCCATACATGCAATCAGGGTGAATTCTAATCTGAACTATGAGGGAAGTGTTTCACCTCCTACTCCTTCTGAAGGCTTCTTATTAGACTTCTTGGGTGGACACTTTGTTGCATAGTGCCCTAATTCATGGTAGTGAAAACATTTTATCTTGCTTAGATCCTTTTTCTTACCATTGTTCTGGTTGGACTCTGGTTTTCTTTGGGCCTTCTTTCCCTTACATTTATTTCCTTTCCCGTCTAAGGAAAAATTCTCTTCCTCCTCAGATTTGGATGTTACTCTATCTCTAGTGTTCCACCAAATTTCTTCCTACACCAAATCGAACCACAATCTCTCCTGATTTGGAAAAATTTCCATTCCATTTATAGAGTCCTAGTAGTTATGCTAGGAATTTGGAAGGCCTAGGAGAGCTAGGCTCACTAGTTCTGAAGAGGGAATATTTGCTCCAACTTCTCCAAGCTCATCTCAACACTGAGTGAACCTAGAAAGGTAATGTGGAATGTTTTCTCCTTTGTTCATGCGGATGTTTCTAAGCTTGTCCCTCAATGCCAATTTCCTAGCATCAATACCATTTTCAAATATCTCAATGAGGTTCTTCCACATAGCAAAGGGAGTCTCCTTGCCATGTAAATTTGAGACTATGTGGTCTCTCACACCCTCCAGGATGGTCCTCCTAGATTTTGCGGTATCCTTCTTCCATTGGGCTAACTGCTATGCATCTGATACCACTAAATGTCAGTTTTGGTGTACTCCAACACACCATTATCATCGATAACTACTTCGATCATATCCTTCCAAGTTATGAAATTCAAGGTTCCCTCAAGGGCATACTCCAATCTCAATCCGTTGAAAGACATTTTCCCGCGTGGAAGAAAATTGCTTCACTGAATCTACAAATTAAAATCTTTGAAGGAAAGGCTCTATAGACTAGTTTCTAATGTGATTTCTTCTTTGTTATCATCTAGAAATTAATAGAAATTTTCTATTATTGATGTATTCAAACTGAAAACAGGAGATTACAAATTTCCTCTATTATTTTGCAGAATGGATATCACAATTTAGAAACACATGCAATGACATGCAAGCATAAAAACCATAAGAACACAATGATTTTACAGGGGAACCCAATTGGGAAAACCCATCTACTTCTTTTCATTAATTATACGAGAATGAGAAAATATTACAATATCTTGCTTCAATCCTAAAGCATACCTTGCATTGTAAACATGTTCTCTTGCTGACTGTCCCAATCTTGCCAACACTTAGGCAATTGAAGGCCCCAACTTCCTCCTACTTCCTTGCACAATCCTAGAGAAAAGTAGCTCCTAGAAGGTAGTAATTTCTCCTATTTTCTTGCAAAATTCACTAGGAATGATTTACCTGCTTAACTGCCAAGCCTATACACTCAACTAGTATATAAGTGATAATTACAACGTGCCTTTTCCTCCACTCCAAATAAGCAATTCGAATTCCATGCATGTCTGGAATATTTTTAGCTGATTGACTAGTTTATTTGAGAGATCACAGAGTTAACAACAATTCTACTACTCAACTAACGTTCAACTAACTCAACTAGGTGCTTGAGCTCAGTGAACTGAGTCAAACTGAAAATAAATGAACTAGATTGCTAAATTTTAGCAATAACTACATCCAAAAGTCTAGTTCTAGCCAATAACTTGAATTTAATGAGTAAACTAGTAGACAAAGCCATGCCACACAAGTTAATTGCAATCCAAGTCATCTTTCTTATGTGGAAAATCAAATTACTAAATTTGACTAAGGCACAAGTCAAATTTAGCCTTTCTTGCTACAATTTCTAACATGGTTTTCCACACATTTTACATTTTCTCATTTTCAAAATACAATAATGACATTCCACAAATGATGTGGCAAGATACATTGAAACATATGACATTGTGTTGACACTTGGACAAGCCATGAATTGGAATTCATGACATGGAACTTCATTGTGATGTGTCCAGACCAAGTCCTTATCCTTACTACTATGACTTTGACTTCTTCATGATGGATCTTTGCTTACTCATATTCACCCTCAAAAGGGCATGTATCAGTGTCAGAACCTTCCAAGAGATGCCACCATTATATCATGGTCTAGGATTTCTTCATGTCTTCATGATGGTTCTTTCTTATGCTCCTTCTCAAGTGTTCTCTTATATCCTATCCTTTATGGTATCCCTTGGGTTTCACCTTGCCATGTTGAAATGATAACAACTTCAGATAAATTCCACTCATGAAAAGCCAACATCAGTCTAGAAACCACCTATTCTACCATTGCTTTCTCATGGAATATGTTGACTGCGATGAGGCAACAAACAAGAGTTTTGAGAGGAGGCTGATAATTACGTAGTTTATCATCACAGGGGTTGAGGGATGATCTCATTGTCCACTAGACTACACAATGTGTAGTAAGAGGAAAAACAAAGAAAGGGATTGCTCTGTGAGGGGTTTCAGTATGTAGGGGTGGTAAGACTAGCCATTGCAACTGTGTAATGTGTAATGATTGAGGGACATACTCACTAAATTGCATATTTGAGGGTTTTAGTGACTATAAAGTGACTTGCTTCTCACTAGAACTACACAATACACAATAGGAGACTAATCGATAGAAAGGAAAAAACAATTAGGAAATTTAGTGAGACAAGGAGGAAAGGTTAAACATTATAACTGCATAATGCACAATAGTTAAATAGTAGGCCTAGGGTATTGCACAGTTGGGAAAGTTAATGACACATGGAGACTCCACTACCTACTACAACTGCACAATGTGAAATCCAAGGAAATATATGACAAGTTGCTCTGCAATTGAAGGAGTCAGTGATGCAGAGAGGAAAACTTGCTCGCTCTAATTATGCAGTGCACAATTCTAGGAGGACTAGGACAATGGATTACATAGTTGAGGAAGCTTTATTGTTGACTAAGATTGTGCAAAACTTGACTAAGAAGTGATTGCACAGTTTTCAAGTGCAAATGGTAGGGACTAAATACTGAGATTACGCAATGCATAGTCCTCGGAGGCAATGACTGTGTAGTGCATAGTTCCAGGAGGCAAGGAAGGCTAACTAGGGACTGAGACTACGCAATGTGCAATT
The DNA here is from genome assembly GCA_031772625.1 of Pinus tabuliformis. Classification (NCBI taxonomy): domain Eukaryota; kingdom Viridiplantae; phylum Streptophyta; class Pinopsida; order Pinales; family Pinaceae; genus Pinus; species Pinus tabuliformis. The sequence goes on along the minus strand of CM062806.1, from coordinate 781,259,872 downwards.
CAGGAAGGCAAGATGATAAATGGTTGGTCGGGAAAGTTGCGAAGAGAGGAACAATTAAGAAATTTACTAAGTGTAGGATCAGTGAAACGAAAGATGAAACCAGAACATGTAAACAGGCCTGATCATGATCACACACTTATAATCGATCAACCACATGATAAGTAAGAACTTAACACCAAAAATAAACATGCAACCATTGAAACGACAACAGAGCGACACTTATTTCTAAGTGTGATAGCTCAAACATAGCTTTATGACACTTAGAATACAACTTACAACACGTGTCAGTTGCAAGTAGAGAGTGTGCTGAGTTCTGGGAGAGTTCATATCACATATTCTTATGATATATATAATCAAATAATGCATAGGGATATACTATATTTTCCTCTAGTAGTGCCCCAAATTTCGATACACAAAAGAGTGAAAAAAATCAAAAGTGGCACATGCCATATTGAAGAAAAAGAAAAAGCAACACTTGTTATAGTGAAAGAAAGAAAAAATGACATTCACGAAAGTGAAAACAACACTTGTGAAAGCGGAGGTGTGTAAAAGAAACAATTGAGAATATTCACCCAAATGATGATACAATTGCAACTAAGAGTGAGAGAGACTGTCAAATGATGTTGCACACTTACTGTTGGCATGGATTGCAAATTTCACTATCCTTATGGATTGCATAGTCACTGTCAATGGTGACTACGCAATAACTGTAACTAAACATTGTGCAATCACTATTCCTAGGGACATCACAAGTCTTAATCTCAAGAACTGTGCAATGCCTATCCTCAAGGATGGTCATGGACTGCTATGCTTGCTAGAATGAGGTGTGCTTGTGAATGCATAAAAATATAAGCATGTGTAAGAAAGTGACTTTGAAAATTAAAATATGAGAAGAAGACTTGAACATTTAAGAAAACATCAACCAATCATGAAGTAACTTGGAATGACAGATCGTAGGATCACAAGTAGGCTCCAAAATTCAAGTGTAGGAAAATTTTTTGGAGGGTGTTTGTCACAATGACAATAGGTTGTTAAATTTCATTTTAACATATATGTGTGAGATTTTTGCTAGTACTTATTAGAGATTTGTTACCTTTTTAGAAATATTCATTAGTTCTTCTCAAATAATTGTAAGAATTTGAAAAAGTTGCGTAAGCTTCTAAAAAAGAGGGGATGAAGCCTTATTTAGCAGGTGGACTTTAATAATAAAATAATAATCTAATTTTACGATCACAAGAAAGATAGACATTGAATTGATTTATGATACCCCTTTGTTTGTGGGACAAGGAACCCACATCCATGCAACAATTTGAATAATAGAGTCTAGAGAGGTGTGCGTACTTTAGTCTGCTCTATATTTTGAACTTGTGACCTCTAATGGAGAGTCACATGTCTTTTATTGTTAGATCCATCAACAAATTGTGAAAGGATAATCTAAAATTTCTAATGCATATATGGCTCAATTTGTTATGTTGGTATTGGAAAAGAGATCCCCCTAAGTTGATAAAATCTCAAAAGGATTGTGAAAGAGGTTATTCTTAGTACTACATCCAAACATAATTTCAATTAGAAAAACGAAGATAAGGAATATAAGAGATCTAGGTTCTATCACTATATTAGCTATGATTTCAAGCTTAATATTAGGAAGGTATATAAGTGGTAGAGTTAACCATTAATGGACACACTTACTGTAGTTATAGTTGTTCATCCTAGAGTAAAACATACTACACACTTAATGCTACCCTTATTGGAGCGAGATCTATGCTCATATATGGAAAAACATATGTCCTTCTTTAGTATGATTTTGAAAAGACCTATGTTTGATAGTAGGAGTGAGGCTAGGGGCTACCTTTGGCTTAGTCATTGATATAATATCTAGAGTTACCCTCCTTTTAGCAATGTCTCAATGGTAAGCTCACTCCTTTAGCTCTCTTGGTTTAGGTTATTGAATATTAATTCCTAGATGCCTTAAGTCTGTACTTGACATATTAGGGAAAATGAACATTGTTCTTACTCAAAACAATGTTCATAAAACCTTGAGAAGAGTCATGCTCCTATTGATGAATGCCTCTAAGTTGAAAGATTATTTATTTTATGATATTAATGATTTCGTATTGGACATCCATCTCCAACACTATAATGTTCATGTAATCAATTTTCAAGTGATCTATAAATTATCGTGGATATTCCACTAGAAAAGTTCATCACAACAGAGGTAATAAAATACTGAAGTCTTTTAGGTGAAGCTTAATTTCCTTTCGATCTGTGATTCTTTAAACATTGGTTTATACTTAAATGTATAAAATTACTAGAATTTGAAAAATAGGGAACATAAAAGACACAAACACCATCAACAAATAAACAAAAGATTTTCCCTAAGAAAATCATACGAGAGAAAACCTAGCTAGAAGGCAAGGTCGCACTTCTCTTTTTTTTCTCTAGTATGGAAATATGCAAATACAAATAAAGAGGTACTCTCTATGGAGCTATTTGAGACTTGTGGCTTGTATGGCTATAATATTATCCCCCTCTACTATGCTCTCTAACTTCCCACTCCTAGATACTCTACTCAAATATGGAAGAAATACAATGACATGGAAATGAAACCCTTATCCTTCTAGTAGTCGGGTATTTAATAGCCATATAGGGGTAGGTTTTTTGCTTCCTCAACCCTCAATTAGAGTGATGGTTTTAAACCTTCTAAACTCTTCTTGAAAGTCCATATGTTTCTAGCCCCATATGCATCAGTAATGGGGATTGAAGTGGAATCCTCTCATACCATGGTGGTCAAAATAGTATGTCAACTTGTAGCAGACATAACTTTTGCATGTAAGCATTGATTGCATGACCTTTGCACCATTGGAAAGGTCTTTGAGTGTAGATCATTATTAATAGGTCCCAGCTAAATCTAGATAAGTTTTGACCCCAAAAATGCTATTTTATACTTTGAAATGACTCGATAAAATTTCAAACACTAATTTTCCAAATTGGAACTTATTATCAAAATGGCCTTAAATTTTTATTTTACACTCTAAAAATATAAAAATAAATCTCAAATAATATAATAATCCAATCCAAATAAATTAAACAAAATCAAATAAATAATAATAATAATTAATATTCGTTTATATAGATTTAAATGTTTATTTTCATTTCATTATATAAATTACAATGAGAATATTTATTGTCTTAGAAATACTTAGGGCCACTTGTAATAATTTGTTGACTCCAAATGGCTTTATTATCCCTGTGACAACAGGGTACAACACACTCGTAATGCGTTGACCCTGCTATTATCCCTGCGTTAGCAAAATATTAAATTGAAAATATGTAAAGTATACATTATAAACAAAAAAATATATTTTATACTCCCAACCATCTTTACAGTACACAACTTGTCCACATTATTATTATGCCAGTCATAATAATAACTACTTGAACACGTGAAACTGTGTTTTCTTGTTTATGTTTCTGATTCTGATCATTTACTTGAATTGATCTCTTACATTTATTATTATTTTTTAATATGATAATTAGTATGTTATTTAATATTTATATTTAATTTGTTTATGGTTTTCTATTATTTTATTTTCTATTTTATAAAAAAATAAAAAAACAAATTAATTACGTAATAAAAAAACGTAAATTGTAATAGGAAACAAATTTATTATAAATATGCACTAAATATATTATAAATATGAAATAAAGAGTAGATTTACTAAGTTTAATGAAATGAGGTTATATATTTCTTTTTTCATATTAATATGTTTTCTCTCTTTAAAAACATTTAACATGTTTACAAATATAAAATGCTTAAAGCATTGATATCTAATATTTTCTTATTATTTGAGAGATTAATATTTTTAAGCTGTATAAATTTCAAAATTTCCACTTATTATAATATAGCATATTAAAAAAACCAAATTATTTTTATTTCTAAAATCTTTTCACCAAATAAATTTTAAAAATTTAGTTTTCCATATTTAAAAAATTACATTTAAATAAATGATAGCATGCTATGTTCAAAATAGAAGACATAGGAAGGTTTTAACAAAATCTAGTATCATTTTCTATGAATTGAATAAGGCCCTAACATAAGACTATCCCTTTCACTACATATAATATTAATAATAATGTTTAAAAATAATATGACGAGTGTATTTATATTATAATTAACATCTGGATGTTCCAACTTAGACATTTTTGTGACTATGCAAGGCTCTTGGTTTTACCACATTAAATACAAGTATAAAAATGTTTCAATTTACAACATCATAATTTTACATTATGATTGATCTACTTTGAAAACTTTGTGATTTTGTAAAATGATTTGGTCAAAATAATATTAGCTATGAAACAACTAACTTAAAAAAGATGATTCATGAAGGTTAACACAATTAAACTCAACACTTTACGCACATAAAATTTAAAACTAAGGCTTATACTTTTCCCATTATTATGATTACATCTCTCTCAATCACCCTAAATGAAAGTTTCATTTTTTACTCTATTTTAACTATATTTAAATTAAGAGAGATTATCTACAATGCAACCCTTGTTCAAATGTGACAGTTGGTTCATTATTTTTAAGGTTCAATAATTAGACTAAATCGCAGGGAACACTAACTATGCGGCCTTGTTTTTTATTAAATTTATATAAATTACAATGAGGATGTTTATCGTTAATGTTTTGTTGACTTGACATGGCTTTGTTTTTGTTTGTGAAGTCTAGTAGAGGCATTTAATATAGGATTCTATAAACTTGAGGAGGCAACCATTTCCATGCATATAAATACTCTTTACACCAGTTACATGGATTTTGGATATGTAAATCACTTTGAAAATAAGTGATATTCAAAAGAATAATCATTTCACAATTCATTTTGATATTTATGTGGATTATATTTTGTACCGAAAATTAATGATGTTTAGAAAAATTAGTCAATAGGCTATTCATTTTGATATTTCTACAAATGATAATTTGTAAAAATAATAAAATAATATGTAGTTAATTTTAATATTGGTAAAATATATTATTATTATTGTATGATTTATGGATTATGGAAATTTGTGACAATTATTTTTATGGAATATTTGTAGCAAGTAAATCTATTTGAAAGGTGATATCACTTCTTATTGCCTCAATCGCAAATCCTAACCCTGAAAGTGTAGAGAAAATTGAACCCGTAACCTCTCAATAGAAAAAATGGTTTAACAACAGAGACTCAACTAATTAAGCTAAACCTCAAAGCATATATAAATTATATTTTATATAAATACAATATAAAATTTATCTGAAAGGCAAAATTAGGTGAGTTTGGATATTTATCTGTATATTTTAATCAAACAATAATATATATTGCACTTCCATTTTGTTGATTGGTATGAATTGGATAAGTATGTCAAAGAGAAAGAACATTCAAAAATTGTTTTACTAAATTTTTCATGAAGCATTGATACGTATGCTTTCAAATTATTATTACTATTATTATTTTAATTGTTAATAGATTACCCACAAACCGTAAAATAGTTGATAAATAGGTACACTATTAAAGCACTCTTTACTTAATGGTCATATGTTCAAAATCTTGTGGATTTCCATTTATCTAGTCCTTAATTAGATTATAAAGATAATCATTAAATTTAGCTATAAAATAATTGTTGTCACTCCTATATTAAATTAAACCACAATTAAAATAATTGTATTTAAATCAAAAGTTTGAAAATTGAAATAAATTAATAGTAATCCAGAAAGAAAAAATTAATAAATAAAAAGAAAAAATTAATAAAATATATAAAAAACTATCCCAATTTAATCCAAGTAATTACACTTGAATTATTTGACTTTTGTATTTATAAATCAATTTTTACATTTCAAAAATAATATAAAAAGTTTAATATACACTAAACTTAATTATATCATATCATATCAGATCACAATGTTTAAATAAATAATAAAATTTTGTAAAAAAATAAATTAAAAATGAAAGTTACAAATTGCTAAAACTATTTGACTAATGAAGTAAAAATGGAAGTTACATATGGCTAAAACTATTCGATTAATGAAGTGTTTTATAGCTTTTAAGAGGTAGGTGTAAAGTTGGAGATCGTTGTAATGTGTATCCAAACGCTTTGTTAAATATATGACTTAAGGAAACCTAAATGTGTACCAAACCCTCACCTATTTCCTCAAAGTCCCTTTCTTCAATGTTAAGGGTGGCCACACCACGTTTAACAATGGCTAGGCTAAGAGGTGGCATCTTGTTTAAAAGATTTTCGGTGGAATATGAAGGACTTAATGTCAAAAAATAAGTAATTTCACCAAATATGTTAAAATGTAAAGAAAAAGGGCCATGGGAATATGAAATATAACCATTTCCACATGTTGGGGGTGAAACTCTTTCCTTTGATACTGAAACCTTAGAAATATGAACCAATAATTAAGCATCGCCTTTGTGGGTGTTAAACGTCTCCAAAATTAGAACATATGAAGAATTGAATAGACTTGAAAACCTAACATAATTGACAGTTGATTTGAGGAAATTTTAGTTAGAAAATGGAAGGACGGGAGTTACGAATCAAAATATTTGATGTTTATAAAAAAAAAAAAAATAGTAAATTATATTAATAATTTTTTGGTGAATATGTTTCGAACCAAATAATGTGGTTCAATATCATGATTAAAAATTTTGAAATACATCAATAAAAAATTATCAATATGATTTATTTGAAAAAACTTTTTATAGGCATTATGAATCACAAAAGCTTACACTAAAATATATATTTTTGTAATTATTTAGTAATAATTAAAAGAAAACATATAAAATATTTTCAATCTTTTTACTATTTAATTGTTAATTTTTTTTTTTTAATCATTAAATGGCAAACCATATATATATATATATATATATATACGCTAAGTTTATTACTTTAGGGCTAAAATAGGACATCGATAAGTTGAAGTGAGTAAATCAATCACCATACTTAAAGAAATGATAATGTGACCAAGAAAGATGTTGGGGAAAACACTTAACTTAAAAAGCTTCATTCCACACATTTTATTGTTTTGCTTCATATTAAGAAACTCTTACACATTTAAATAGTTTTCAACAAGCTAACTATGTGGCGTACTAACCCCACTAGCTTGACATAAACTTTATTTATATTCTATATAGTTCTAACATTCACATTCATGACAATGGATGATCCATCATAATTAGTCAATTCATCTTTCCTTGTACCTCACAAACTAAAACTCTTACCTTACTATTTGAACCTCCCAAAATGCATAACCTACTCCTCATCCAAAGAACCCACCCAATAATGCACCTTTTACCACACTTATTAACCATCTTGAATACAAGATAAAGAAACAAGTTAGAAAAAGAAAGCCTAGGTGTGTAAAAGAAGCAAAAGATGAAGGTTATGATAAACTCAACTCTTCGTAGAGATAGTGTGATCCTTTATATGAAATAAGTAGTCATTGAGCATTTTCATGCTCAAATATATTAAGAACTTGAACTACTAAAATGGGTTAAAAGAGTATGGGATGAAGCCTAAGAAGATACTCTCGCCATTCACATGGGCACACAAGGTTATAACACTTTTGCCTTCAACTCAGTTGAGGATCGATAGAGGATTATTTTTGGAGCTCCATGGTTATGGGAAAACATGGCTTTGACCATATTTAAGTGGCATGTCAAATGAAATCCAATTGTGAGCACATCTACATGATGACACTTCGGGTCAAAATGTCATGTCTTCTATTTAAGTTCTTGAGACCACAAATCTTCAAGATTTCATGAAATATATTGGGCACTATCTCAAAACAAATCCATATATAGAAAAGCAAAAAAAAAAACCTTTGTAGCTATTATTTATGTGGAGATGAACATCTCACAAGGTTTACTAAATGTTAACGTGATAAAAAACATTTTATGCAAATCCTTAACTAGAGGAATATTCCTTATCATTACAACCAATATCACTCACATGGCCAACTAGAATCCTTATTTCTATAGCAAAAGATTGATATGGGAGGTAAAACTCATCTTGTAATGAGCCTAGGCAAATTTGGAGTAGAAACACCTAGACCTCATGGTAGCAAAGGCCAGTGAAAACTATCCATAAATATTATAAGCTAAAAAGTGTCCAATATCAAAAGACTAGGTGGATGTATATATCATAGAGGTTAGTGAGAAACTCACAGACCATTTATGTAAACTAGATGGTAGAATCATGGACCCTATATGTTTAAGCATGAATCTAACCCCTTCTATAAGAACTCGTCGGTAACAAAATATGAGCTTAAAATTAAACATATAAGAAGCATAGGGACCCTTGCACCCCATTAAATCCAAAATGGCATATATCATGGAGGTGAAGACTTAAACTACCTCCCCTAGGCTATTGAATACAAGTCTCCCTCTTGTAATACCCTCCAATTCAATGAGGTAACAATATTCTAGGTTAAAGGAGTTACACAATCCTTAGAAGGATAGGAAATTGTAGCTACAAACACCCCTATAGTAAAAAGGGGTAGAAAAACTATATATCACATGTTAAAAAAGATATACAACATTAGGGCACTTTCAAGTCAGCAACTCACCATTATCAAGTCCTTTAGAAACATAGCTCATATATGTGTTAGGTTCCTACCCTAACCACCCTGCTTTAGGGTACTTAGGAATTAGTTAATTTTTTTTTCTAAGTAAAACTATTCTATTAATATAAAACAAAATATAATTATAGTGAGGCTTGGGCCTCAGTAGTGCTGAACATCATTCATCCAAAAATATGACTGTTTAACCTTGACTGCCCCAACAATGGGGAAACCAGTCCATGAAAGAAAAAAAAACCCATACAGGGGTTATCAGTTTTGATCAAAAACATATCAAACATGGCATAAACATAACCAGGAAAGTTTGAACAGAACAAAAACATAACCGAAATTTTCCAGTCAGCAGAAAAAAACACCCAACTGGCAGAAGGGCGACACCTGACGGACAAGTGTCGATTTTAGAGATTGTCTGGGGTAGGTTCTTCCTCGATCAGACACGCGTACTAGTACCAATCCTCCTCCTCTACTAACGTGTCGCTTCCCCGAGCTGGATGAGAGCCCGCGGAGCTGCCCGCAGCTGCATGTCTCCCGGTCTACTTCCTGATGCCTGCGTGTCACCAATTTTTCCTTCAGCAGCCTGCTGACTGCCAACCAACTCTTCGCCATGCAGGGTGGCAACATCTTCGTCGAGCTGCTGCTTGCCTAGGTTGCGATTTCTTCTGTTTCTTTGTGCGTCCCTCTGCTGCTCACCATTGTTCTCTGGTGGAGCTTCCGGCAGGTCATTTTCCTCAGAGAAAGTGATGGTGACGGTGGCAGTGATAACAGGTCTATGCAGGGTGCTATGGAATCAGAATTGCATTGTGTGGGGAGCGGGGTGAGGGGGAAGGGGAAAATTGGCTGTATGGACAGCGACGTCCCTCCTTCCTGCACCTTGGAGCTGAGCTCGTCCCCTGCCGCTACGGGTATCAGGATACCGGCCAGAGAAGGAGCCATAAGGATTTGGGATGTCAGGATAAGAGGAGGGGGAGACAGAGTCTGGGTTGGGCGTCGTAGGAGGACGGATGCCCCCTCCACGAGTGCCCCCTCTCCTGCTCCGCATTCAGTGGCGGATGCGAGCCATGGTAGGATTCAAAGCAAAGCTATCAGCGGGGAGATTGGTGGAATGACTGAGTAGAGAGTGAGCGAAGGAAGTCTGAGCATGAGCGAGATTGCAGAGCCTGGTGTGGGAGAAGTGAAACCCATTGCCAAGGTCTATACAGCTGGGTAGCCAGCAGAGGTTTCCCGTTACTGTGCGTGAGCAAGGCTCTATGGCCTAAGGAGGGAAAATGTAGTGGAGCAGGGGAGGAGGAACATCGTTATGGTCTGTGGAGGCCATTGTTATGATCTTGATGGTGAAGTCTCGACCAGAGCACCCATTTAATGGCACTTGCAAGGTGCCATGAATGCCCTTCAGGTTGGCATGGGAGAAGACGCAGGCGGCCATGTGGCCAGTCCTCCTGTTGCTCATCTCTCTAATCGCCATTAATGGCTTGATTAACACCCATATCCGGGTGTGCTTCTTCACCCTGTACCATTTCCATCTGCACCAAATCACTGTAATCCTTTAACTGGAGTGTAGTGGCAATAGTATTGAGCGAGCCTACATGTAGGGTCCTTCCACTATCCACTCCTATGTTAGCTAAAAGATTAGCCACTTTTTTGACATCCCTATGAATGTGTTTGAGGGTGACTGCTCTGTGGGTAGAGAGCCATTGTTCAATGAGTTCTAATCTTTCTGCCAATCTCCAACTGCTGACCACTTTGTATGAAGGCATCCCCTGCAGAATCTGATTAACCATGTTAATGAGAATCTGTGAATCGCCTTCAATTAAAAGTGGGAAGAAACCATGGAGTTGAGCAAGGAGAAGTGCCTGCCATAGCCCTTCTAATTCAACCGAGTTATTCGTATCCCAACCAATTGAGCCTATGAAGGTTAGAAGAGGTATGCCTTTATGATCCCCGAAGACCCCTCCATATCCTGGTTTGCTCGGGTTGCCCTTAGAAGCTCCATCGAAGTTGAGTTTTATCATATGTTGGGGCAGAGGTAGCCATCTGTTTGGTATCTTGCTTTGTGAAGAAGTTTTACCATGATTTGCTTGCATCTGGTTCCATTGTAGATTCCAGTTTGCCCATATATTCTGTTCCTGTGGAATGGAAGGAAAGTCTTCTTCATACCAGGTTTGAAGCATTAAGGTTTCTCGAAGGTTTTGGCAAACATTGTTCCATAGGACTTCTAAAGGTGAGGATTGGTCCTTGAAGATGCGACGGTTTCTTTCTTTCCATATTGTCCACATGAGAAGACCTGGGATAAGTTTCCATAAAGTGTTTAATAGTTTGCTTTTATATGGACTGATTGCCCAATTGCGCACAGTGTTGGTGATATCCTCTTTAATTCGTCCATATTTTTGGCATCTGAAGCTTACTTTTTCCCAGAGTCTGTTTGCCAATGGGCAAGAGTTCATGAGGTGCACAGTGGTTTCTTCCTCCTGTTTGCAGTTGGGACACATGGAGGGCCCATAAAAGCTTCTTTTCCGTAGGTTGTCCCAAGTGAGGATTTTATTTTGACAGAGCAACCAGAGGAAAGTGGATACTTTTGGCCAAATGGTGGGGGCCCAAACTTTGTTCCATAGAGGATCCTTGACTGTGTGATTCCTTATAATTATATTATATGCCTCGTGTGTAGTGAAGGTTCCTCTTGCCTCGTATCCCCATCTAATTATATCCTTCTTATCGGAATAGCGTATTTTCCTGTTAGAAAGTTCTGCTTCTAGATTTTCCTGAATGGACTCTGTGCCTTGCCTAATGATGTGGTCCGAGCTTATCCATTGTCTGTATCCCTGTGTGAGAGTGGGCTTCCAGTGTTGGTTGACCTTGACCATCAGTTGCCCTTCCCAATCCGGTATTTGGTGAGGTTTGATCAGGTCCTTCAGCTTGGGTCTTTGCTGCCAAGAGTCTTCCCAGAATTGTGCATTATTACCATCCCTAACTTCCCAGAAGCTATGCTGTTGGATTAAATCCTTGTGTAGTTTAGTTGCATTCCAGATTAGGGATCATAGGCCAACTTCTGTGAGTCGGATTAGATCGTCTACTGGTCAGTTGTTGGCATATTTTGTTGTCCAGAGGATAGCCCAGGGAGTATGCGGCGCCAAGATCCATTTCCACCAGATTCGTGCTCCCATGATAGCATTACTGTGTTGAGGATCACGAAGCCCAGTGCCTCCAGAGTTTTTCGGAAGGCATACTGTATCCCATTTCACTAGAGCCCATTTTCTATTTTGTCCCAAATTTCCCCACAAAAAGGTTCTCTGAAGTTGTTTGATTTCCTTGAGGACACATTTTGGTGCTGGCAGAACTAAAAAAAGATAAAGAGGCATGGATTGCAGGATGGCTTTGATTAAGACTAGATGGCTTGCCATGTTGAGGGCTATGTAAGTCCAAGAGGAGAGATGAGCTTCCAATTTTTCCAAGAGTAGTTGCCAAGAGGAATTCTTTAAAGCAGTATCAGTCATGGGAGTTACCAGATATTTGGAGGGGAGAGCGTTTATCGAGAATCCAAGGATTCGAGCAATTGAAGATTGAGTGGTAGCAGGGGTATGAAAGAAAAATATTTGGGATTTAGCTTTATTGATGCTAGATCCAGAGGCATCCGAGAACTCTGTCAAAAGGGATTTTAATTTAAGAGCTTCCTGGACCGACGGATGGCCAAACAACATGTTGTCATCCACGAATTATTGGTAGGTAAAAGCAGGGGTGTTGGGAAAGGAGAGGCCTCTTAATTGTTGGGTATGAAGAGCTTATTTTATGTTTCTTTCAAGCCCTTCTGCCATTATGAAAAATAGCAAACGGGATAGGGGATCGCCTTGTCGGATTCCTCTGGAGGGGTGAAAGGGGGTGGAAGGAATTCCATTGACCGGAATGGAGAAGAAGGTGGATGTTATAAGACTCATGACCCATCTAACCCATAGGGAGGAGAAGCCAAAGGCAATCAACATCTTTTGAATATACTTCTAGCTTAAACTATCAAAAGCTTTAGAGAGATCAATTTTTAGGAGCATACCTGCTTTTTTGGACTGCTTTAAGGAATGAATAATCTCATGAGTGAGAATGATGCCATCCGTGATTTTCCGGCCTTCCACATAGATTGATTGCTCTGGTGATATGAGTAGTGGGAGCAGCGGTTTTAGTCGTGAGGCAATCACTTTGGAAATGATTTTGTAAATGACATTACAAAGAGCAATAGGCCTAAACTTATCGGGAGTCTGAGAATGCTCTTCCTTGGGGATGAGGGCAATGAAGGTTGCATTCAAAGAGGGAAGCATCCATCTATTAGTCCTGGATTCCTCAATGACTTGCCAGACCTCCTCTTTAATTAGATCCCAGAAGTTATGGAAGAAATTGGAGGTGAAACCATTAGGGCCAGGCGCCTTTCCTTCTTTGAGTTGTCGCATTGCATTCTCCACTTCCTGTAAAGATATGGGCCTGAGAAGGAGCTGATTGTGTTCCTCTGTTATAATTTTTGGGATATTCTTGGTAATTTTCTCTATGGCTGGCAGTCTATCTATCTGAGGTTCTTGGTGTACCTGCTTAAAATAAGTGAGAAGCTCATGTTCTACATCCTCATGTTTTTCCAGTCGTTCCCCTTGCCGATTCTGGATGTGAGTGATGTTGTTGTGCATTCGTCTCTGGATAGTAGTGCGATGAAAAAACTTTGTGTTTCTTTCGCCCTCCTTAAGCCATCTAACTCTTGATTTTTGTTTCCAAAGTATTTCTTATTGCTTTTCTCTTTCTGACGTTTGTGTCTGAAGGTGTTTTTATTGCTCTGAGATTACTTAAGATCTTCCTTCCGTGATGATCCTCTACTGTAGTCTTTTCATTTCTTGATCTAGAGCATTTTTTGCTTGGAATATATCGCTAAAGGTAATTTGATTCCATTGTTTGATGTTATTCTTGAGATTTTTGAGTTTTTGTTGGAATTGATACATTTTTGAGTCATCTGGGGGTTTCAAACTTTTCCAAACCGCATTTATTAGGTTGTTGAAGTCTGGATGCGTCAGCCAGAATGCTTTAGAGAAGAAAGGCCTCCATGTAGTGTTTCCCGGCCTTTGCCATTAGAGCACTATTGGCCAATGATCTAAGCCTGTGAGAGGTAAGATCGAAGCCGATAAGTCCCCTCCAAGATGGATTGCATTGTCGGAGAGCAAGAATCTATCTAGTCTACAGGCAATTTGATGTGCACCTGCTTGTTTGTTATTCCAAGTGTAGATTCCATTGTTGAATGGTAAATCAATGAGCCAGTTATTTTGGATGAAAATTTTTAAACGAATGCTTTCATTATCCAGTTTGGTCCTACCCCCTATTTTTTCTTCCAGCTTTGTAATCATATTAAAATCTTCTCCTGTAATCCAGAGTGGATGAGTTCTGTCAGAGTTGATCAAAGATAAAGTGTTCAATATGTCTATCTTATTCATTGCCTCCTGGGGGAAGTAGACATTGGTTAGGTGACCATGCACATTTGTCCCTATAATATGGAAGGTGGCTTGAATGAAGTGCTTACTTGCATGAATGTTGTTAAGCATGATAGCTCGTTCATCCCAGACTATTGCTAGGCTTCTTGAGGCTCCTGAGGCATCCACTGCCACTGCTTTACTACCTGGCCATGCTTTTGCAAGGGTTTGATCCAGTGTTGTAGAGTTACATTTGGTTTCTTGCATGAAGAAGACTTGGGATTTCTCCTGCTGAATCATGTTTTTTATCAATCTGTGTTTTCCCGGGCTATTGAGCCCTCTAATATTCCATGAAGTGAGCTTCATGATGTATTGTTGGGTAGGGGATTGTAATACTTTGTAAGCTTGGAATATCTTCCCGATTCCACCAGCATTTCCCCGATGTGGATGGTTCTTTGAAGATTTGTTTTCCTTCCTCTTTTTTTATTGTCTTTAGGAATGTTTTTGCCATCCCATTGACTCCCATGCTAGATGCCTAGGGTTATTTGTTGTTGTGCTCTGGAGAGGATGACTTCCAAGTTTTCCAGCTATCTTGCTGGGATCTTGTCATATTCTTTTGTCTTGCAAGCTTGTTCTAATCTAATATGTCCAGATCTCCAATGTATATGCTTTTAGGCTCCTCTTCCATGTGTTGGGCTTCACTTCTTTCCTCTGTTGTTTCTGTTACAGTTGTGGTTTCTGGCTGCATGCTGTCGACATCCATGCCCTGAGTATTCCATTTTGGGATCATACTGGGTGAGGCGGAGGTGAGATCTATGGATTGCTTAGACTTCTGGGCCTTCTTCGAGCCCGAGGGAGTGAATTGTGGAGTCATCTTGGGCATTTCCTCAGAGTGATTAGGGTTCTCAAAGTTATTTAGCTCTGGCTGGGCTAGGGTCTCAAAGCTATTTCTGGTGGATGGCATGGAAGAATTGGCGACAGGTTTTTTAGGGATTGAAAAGGGTTTTTTGTGGTTCTTTTTGCGGTTGCTTACTTTGGTAAATCCATCCGAATCAGGTTTATCTGGAGAGGAAGAGGTCGAGGTTTTCAGATTTGAAGGGCAGTCACGAAATATATGGCCAAGGGCATGACATTTTCTGCATCGAAATGGAACATGCTCATAATCTATTGATTGAATCCATTCAAAATCATCATGATATAGACTTACCACATCCAGAAGAGCTTTGCTGAGATGCATATAAAAGCATATTCGGACGTAGGAGGTATATCGTCTGAGTTTTGTCTCCTTCGCAATTTTGATGAATTCCCCTAAACCATTTCCAATATCTTGCAGTGAGTCTTCATCCTAGTACTCCAAAGGAAGGGAGTAGAGGCAGATCCAAACTAGTGCCCAGCTTAAATCTTCTTTGTCTGGATTGAATCTTTCAATCCAGTTTCTTAGATATAGGCCAGCTACATTAAAAAAGTATGGTCCTCCATCGAGGACTCTGTTTCGATCTTCTATGCAATTGAAAATTGCCATAAAGAAGCCCTTAGGTCCCAACTGCAGGGTAATGTGCCCTTTCGGTTTCCACTTGGCTGCGATCCATCCATGCAAAGCTTTCTCTGTAGGCCAGAAGCCTATAAATTTTCCAATCAAGGCGTGATCCTTCATGTACTGGATTTGAGTGTTGATCCGGTGACTTGGGAGCTCAATCTTAGGTCTTTCAATTGCTACTGGCTTACAGGTTGCCGATGTTGCTTTGGGAGCCACATTTCTATCCGTATTGTCTATCGGTATATCAAGTCCTGTTCCCGCATCTTTCTAGGCCTTCTTCCTCATATCTTCTGCATGCATCTGAATGTTTTCAGCATCATTGGGGGGAGGCACCATAGACTCCCCCTAGGGGGTGTCCATTGCTTGCGCGTTGTTCCTTGTCGTTTATTGTTTGTTGTATTACTAGAGAACGATGACAGAGTGATGTGGTCTGTGCAGGTCTGACCCAAACCCTAGACCGCCATGTTCACCAGTCTCAGAGCTTCCCCCTCCGAATCTAACATTCTTTTAGGACTTATTTAATTAATGTACAAGGACATATTCATTAAATAAGGCTTATTAAATAGTGAGTGAATAGTTATTTAATGTAAAAGGTACCTCTTTATCAAATAAGGGCCAATGTGTAGTTAGTGCTCATTAATGATTAAACCACAAATATTTTTGGTTTTTCTATTAAGAATCTATTTATAAATCTGGGAGGTTACACAAATTTTTTATTGAGTATTGTTGTAATTAAAACTATGCAAGTTAGTGAGAGGTCACCCTACCTTAAGAAGCAATTTTTTTTAATAGAGGAATCACCAACTAGGTGGGACTCATACTCACGTGACACGAGGTAAATTCCCACCACTACCACCATAACCTCTAGTTGGAGATCAAGCAGGTGGGACACCCATGGGGTTTCAAACCAATGACCATTATGCAAGGAGTGCCTTAACAGTGCACCCATTCACCAACTGTATGCCATGTGGGTAAGAGGCAAGTGAAAATCATTTCTCTAAGATCACCAATACAATGGTATATTTCAAATATTTCATCTCATTTTTCTCTCATATCTAGTTTTTTCATTTGTATTCTCTAAATATTTCATTTTTTATTCAAGTCTAAAGGTTAAAAGTCACTACAAGTGGTATTAGAGTTGTTTTTTGAGATAACATGAATTTGGATTTTAGTAGTTTCTTCTTAGGCTAGAGATGTGATCCATTGTCTTTAAATATGTTGAAAATAACAACAAGAAATCTTAAAAATAGCATTTAGAAATTCCAATTTAATTTGTCCTTGAATTAAATTGTGAATTAAATTGAAATTCTATTCTCATAGCAACTTGTAATAGTTAATTAAATTAAATTGACTTAATTGACTTGCGAAATTCGATTTGGAATTCTATCTAGAATCATGTAGAGTGATCCCTAAATTTTAGGTTCCTAGGTTGAGATATTTTGAGTTGTAATTAGATAACTCAGTCTAACTGAGTTATAGTCAGTTAAACTAGTTCTAACTGTTGGAGGAACTAGTAGAGGTCTAGTAGTGGAGTAGTGCACCAGTTCATCACCAATACCACACCAGTTAACTGAAGATTCACTCATAAATAACTCATGCATGTCAGTTCAGAGGAAGACCTAGTTGAGATTAGAGTTCAGGGACAATGTACTATCAGTTGTATAATTTTCTGAATTTTACAGATAGTGCATGCAATCAGTTGAGGACCTATGTTTGGATTGTGCAATTATAGAGTGAGGATTTCCCTTTAAATATGGACTAATTCTCTCAGGAATGGTGCAAGAAATTAGGAGCTTGAAGGCTGGGAATTTGGCTAAGTATTGGCCAAAGGAAGTCATCAGGCAGAGGATAGGAAATACTTGTGCAGGTTGAGCAGAGCATATTGTATTCATCCAGATTATTTAACTAATTGTGTAAGGAAGTAGGGGCTTGGAAGGCTAGTAAATTGGTTTGATGTTGGCCAGAGTCAGCCTAGGAAGCAGAGAGATAGATTGTACTAGTGCAAGAATTGTTCGAGTTGAACAAGCATTGTATTTTCTTCTCAGATCTTCTGGTTAATGCAATATAGATAGTGGGGGTTTTTAGCATTTGTTTTTCCAACAGAAATATTATGTTATGTGTGATTGATATTCTTCCTTTTCTGTGTATTGTTTTCATCGATACATTTTGGTTTCCGCTGAAGAGTAGAGTATATTCTTGTCTTATATTTTAGCATATCACATAAGTTGTTGAATCTACAAGTAAAAATATACATGGTATCGGTGCTAAACACATTCTAGAAGAGAAGAATTCGAAGTTGTCCTTGCATATTGATGGAGATCTAGTTCAGGGAATATCCCTATGTGAAAAATTCTTAATGGATCAAGAAGGCTAGTAGTGGGCATATCAGTGAGCCAATTTTTAGTGACACATAAGAAGTTGTGATCATTGATATTGGCAGATTGAAGAGCAAGATTTTTTTGGCAATTGATTTTGCAGAGAAGATCTAGATTCCTTGCGAAAACAAATAACCAAATTCAAAAAAAAATTGTATTAATTAGAGTTCGTATGAGGGAGATATAGCCGATTTAAATTAACTCTTCTTTTAGAAAAATTTGTGACAGCAGGACAAATGAAACAGATTAGTGTGTGAGCCAAGAACCTATATTCTCTTGAGGTACAAGATGCATCCAAAGCCTTAAGGAGTAAGGCAAAGGTTAGAGACTTGGTGGTTGAGAGGAAGCATGAATTACCTCTCAACATGCAGCCTCCGAAGAAGACTTAGAAAGTTGTGGAGCAGCCACAATTGGAGAAGCAGAGAGGAGACCGAGTCGAGGCATCCAATAAAGTAGAGACCTTCAGTTGGGGTAAATTTCACACCAAGTGGACAAAAGGAACACATGTAGTGATACATCCTAGTGTGAGGCGGGGAAATATGAAACCTTAGTCCAAGAGTTTCAGAAATTGGGTAGGGTCCATTGAGAGTTTTTGTCTCATGGATCACTACCTTGCTACGGGAGCCCATGGTACACAACAAAAGGATGGATTAGTGGTGGTTGAGGCAGTTAGATATTAGAGTAACAAAGGCGAAGACTAACAACAGTCAGATACAAGGGTGTGGAGAGAAGAGTTGATAGTAGCGCAGATGACACAGAGGTAGAGTCAACAAAAGTGCAGTGTTTTCAGTTGACAAAGGCAGAGTCAGCAAAAGCGTAGAGTTTTCAGTGGACAGAGGCAGAGTCAGTAAAAGCACAAAGTTTTTAGTCGACAAATGCAAAGCTAGTAGCATTTAGAGACTCTGATGACAGATGCATCATACTGATTCGGTTTGGATTATTTTTCAGTTTTATAAGTTACAGTAGCAACAACATTAGAGAGAAGTGTTTCATGTAGAACATTCCAAAGGTACGAGATCATGATAGAGTTGAATTCCTTTCTTGTTGAGAGGGAGTGTTGAAAATAGCAACAAGAAATGTTAAAAATAACATCTAGAAATTCCAATTTAATTTGTCCTTGAATTAAATTGAAATTATATTCTCATAGTAACTTGTAATAGTTAATTAAGTTAAACTGACTTACGAAATTCGAGTTGGAAGTCTATCTAGAGTCATGTAGAGTGATCCCTAAATTTTAGGGGCCTAGGTTGAGTTCTTTTGAGTTGTAATTAGATAACTCAGTGTAACTGAGCTATAGTCAGTTAAACTAGTTCTAATTGTTGGAGGAACTAGTAGAGGTCTATTAGTGGATTAGTGCACCAGTGCATCACCAGTGCCACACCAGTTAACTGGAGATTCACTCATAAAGAACTCATGCATGTCGGTTTAGAGGACGACCCATTTGAGATTAGAGTTCAAGGATAGTGTACTATCAATTGTATAATTTTTCGAATTTTATAGATAATGCATGCAATTAGTTGAGGACCTATGTTTGGATTGTCAGTTAGTTGAGGACCTATGTTTGGATAGTGCAATTATAGAGTGAGGATTTCCCTTTAAATACAAACTAATTTTCTCAAGAATGGTGCAAGGAATTAGGATCTTGAAGGCTAGGAATTTCGCTAAGTATCGACCAAAGGGAGTAATCAAGCAAAGGATAGGAAATACTTGTGCAAGTTGAACTCAAGGTTGAGCAGGGCATATTGCATTCATCTAGATTCTTTGACTAACTGTGCAAGGAAGTAGGGGAAGGTTAGTAAATTGGCTAAGTGTTGGCCAGAGTCAACCTAGGAAGCAGAGAGATATATTATACTAGTGCAGGAATTAACAAGCATTGTATTTTCTTCTCATATCTTCTCGTTAATGCAATATAGATGGTCAGGGTGTTTAGTAATTATTTTCACCAGAGAAATATTGTGTTATGTGTGATTGAGATTCTTCCTTTTCTTCTTATTGTTTTGATCAATAAATTTTGGTTTTTTCTGAAGAGTAGAGTAGATTCTTGTATTATGTTTTAGCATATCACATAAGTTGTTGAAACTACAAGTAAAATATACAAAATAACATAGAGATCTATCATTTGGTGGAAAAATCTACAACTGGGGAAGAATATGTGTAAAATATACAAGTGGTGTTACTATTTGGACAGCCTTGTAATCAATGATGGTACCCCTTTGAGTATTGTTAGATCAAACAATACTTGTATACAAAATTGTTTTCTACATACCCTTGGGTATATTGGAAGCCCTCTGGGTTCACTTGAAAGCATCCTTAAATAAAATTGCAACCATCATATTACTATAGTACATTGAAAACAACACTCATGGAGATGGCTCTTGCATACTAGGGAACTGAGTAATGTGACTAAATGTATGGTCTATCCTCCTTATTTGGTGTCAAGGAATATTTTGTCGATTACTATTGCTAGGAACCCTTTGGTATATTAGAGAACTATAACACTCAACCATAATTTATCCTTAGCAAACTAAAAACCATAGCTTGTACAATACATTAGAGAAATTTCTGCATTTTAAGTATAAAAATGAATTTGAGAATTTTGTCGATACAATAACACTCAATATGGAGTAATACTACCACCATCATTTAAAAGAAATCAAAAGTAGGCATTGCATGCACCATAATGCGAGACCTATCTCAAAATATTCATTGTGTCATGCTAATCACATGGCAATACCTTGGGAACCCTCTTTGTGTGGACTTGTTTGTGATATATCTCCAAAACCTCCTCTCAAGACACTAGTCATATTGAGATAAGTTTATAATAACACATTTGGGGGGTGGTTGTTCAATAGTCCCATGACCCATCCTTGAAACATGGTGGCCACAAAGGACAAAATCCAAAACGTGTACCAACAGATTGACTCCAAGGTCAATAAACAAGGTGTTGAACTCCAATTAAAGATTGAAAAATGTTGTGCTAAGATCAAGCACCTGATAAATAAGAGTTCTACTTACATCCATGGGGATCAATTGGATAAAACAAAATTTTGATCCACCTACTAGGAAATCTTTCATAGAATAAGAACATCACACTAATGCACTCTTTCCAAATAGCCATAGTCATCCATATCCTTCCATGATCAAAATCCATGGTAGCACTTGCTTGACGTTGACATGGACAAGTTTGATGGCTCTAATAGAGAAGATTAGATTACATAAATGGAACATTATTTCTCTATCCGTGTAATTATTAATAACCCCACGAGACTCAAAGTGAGTGTCTTATATTTGGATATAGAGTGTTCACAATGGGACAGTGGCATAAGAAAGCATATGGAAAATACATTGCCTATAACTAGTTTGTGATGAATATATATTCTCATTTTTAACAAGACAGACTATTTGGGATGACTGAAAAAATTAAACCAAATAGGAAGAGTTGTAAACTACTTTGCAACCTTTTAGCAATTAAAAATCCACATAGAAGGCATTATAATTATTTTTTTAAAGAATGTTTCATCCGCTCTCTAAAGGAGGAAATTGAAGCAAAAGTCTTGATGTAAATCCAAGTTACTTGGTTAGACACCTATTAATTAACCAAAGAAGTAGATGAGATGTATATCAATCGATAAAACAAAGTAGCCACATTCACTTGTCTCATTCACCCCACTTTGAAAACAACCACTAGCTCCTCCACCTCTTAGGGATGAAGAATAAAAAATTTGTCACCAAAAGATATGGAAGAATGCTAACACCTCAAAATCTATTATAATTGTGGTGAGTGGTATTTTGAAGGGCATAAATGTAAAGATAAAAAAATATTATTTCAAATATATGTATTCCCCAAGACATTCAAAAGACACTCTCAAATCAAAATTTGAATAAACAAGTCCTCATCCTTGAGAAGAAACAACTACACAAACTCCTCATAAGGAACCCCAAATTTATCTCCATGCTTTAACTAGATATTTTACACCCCAAACTCTAAAGTTGATTGACTACATCAAAAAATATAAGGTGATTGTTTTTCTTGATTGTGACAACACCCACGACTCTATTCATGGGAGAGTGGCTAAAGAAACCCGTTGTTTTTTCCATCCCATACATATTTTTGTAATTATGATGGACAATGGTGGTATGATGAAATGTGCATGCCAACATGAAAATATAAAACTTCAAATAAAATAATATCGCCTCAAATATCACATGATCACTATTGGAATGAGTGGTTATGATGTAGTTCTTAATGCAAAATGGTTATGCACTTTGGGACCCAATGCCATTTATTTCTAGGATTTATGTGAGCATTACTAAGGAAAGGAAGAAACATACCCTCAAGGGGATTAACTCTAAATCCCCTTAAATTATTAGCTCTCACCATATGGTGGTGTTATTGAAGAAAGGACACTAGGTAACTATTTCCCAATTCAATATCATGTAGGTGGTGGACATCTCCACATAGGAGATTCACACTAATTTGTGGCTGCTCTTATACAAACATCAACAAGTATTTGAAATACCCCATTTCTTATAACCACCTTCATGTGTTGAACATGACTATGGTATTCATCTAGTTTCAAATAGTGAAATACCAAATGTGCGTCCTTATAGGCACCCTTTTTCATAGGATAGCGAAACAAGAAATATCATTGAAGAAATATTGGAATATAGAGTCATACATCTCATTACTAGCCCTTACTCATCACCTATGGTCATTGTATTAACGAAAAAAGGAAATTGGTGCATTCACCCTAATTTTTGTGTTCTCAATAATTTTACCATGAAGAACAAATTTCCCATTATAGTTATTGATGATATCTTGGAGGAGCTTCATGGAGTTAAGTTTTTTTAGTAAATTAGACCTTCATTTAGGGTACCACCAAATAGGTATGAAGGAGTAGGACATCCCTAAGAGAAATTCCACACACATGAAGGTCATTATGGTTTTTACCAATTCCCTTTAGACTTTTAAATGCTTTATCCACCTTCTAGAGCCTCATGAACAAGGTATTTTAACCCTTTGTATTGAGTTTTGTGTTGGTATTATTTAATGACATATTTATTTATAATAAAAAAATGAAAATATCGTAGAGGCATGATGACATAGCCTTACAAACCCCGTGGGACCATTATTTGTTCCTTAAAAATTCCAAATGAAATTTTGGGGAATCAAAGATTGTACACTTGGTCACATTATTAGTAAATATGGGGTGGCATTAAATCCCAAGAAAGTTGTGGCTATGAAATATTGGCCCTACCCCAAGACCTTGAAGAGATTGTGTGGGCTCTTTGTAATTATAGGCTAATACTAGAAGTTTATGAAACAATATGGAAAAATTGTTGACCCATTAAGACCTTGTTAAAAAGAAATCCTCCTTTGTATGCAAAATGACCATTAAGCAAACCTTCTTAGCTTTAATTTGTGTTGTATGCACTACTACAACATTAGTAGTGGTTCATTTCACTAAGAATTTTATCTAGAATTGTAATGCCTCAATTAGAGGTATTGATGTGGTATTGACGCAAGAAGCGAATCCTTTGAATTTCACTAGTAAGTAGTTGTGTGGTTGTAATTTGGGAAAATCAACCTATGAGAAAGGGATCCTGGCCATCCATAATGTACTTAAGAATTGACACCCATTTCTTATTATGGATCACTTCTAGATCAAATTTGACCATCATATTCTAAACTATTTTCTAGGAAAAAGGTTATCATCACTAGAGAAGCACAAGTGGTTTACTAAGATGCTTAGGTATGATCATGAGATAATATATAAAAAAAGATAAGAAAATGTGTTGGCTAATTCTTTATTAAATTAACATGATGATGAAGAATCCCTATTTTCCTTATCCTTACCAATTCTTATTTATCTTGATGAATCTTGTCAAGAATGCCTAGAAAAGTACACTACATTTCAACTCAACAAAAGGCTCAGAAGGCCTCAACCCTCCTAAAAGTTATACATGGAAAAAATATTCCCTGAAGTATAAAGGGCACATTGTTTTGGTAAATAAATATTCCTTAAAGTAAATGTTCTAAGAAGAGTTGCGTTCATCACTACCATAGGTCACTTTAGCTTTCATAAAATCTATGAACAAACTAAGCACTCCATGTTTTGGGAAGGAATGAAAAAAAACATCCAAGATCTTTTATAGGCATGTGATACTCGTCAAAGAAATAAGGGTGAAATGGTAAATACTCATGGGGCATTACAACCACTAACAGTCCTTATTTGGACCAAAATATCTATGGATTTTATAGTGGGTCTTCCAAAAGCAAGTATAAGAAATAGTCACCATGGTGGTAATTAAATATATTTCTCAATGTGTTCATTTTTGTGCCTTATCCCATCCATTTATGCCTTCCTCAGCTACCTAAGTCTTCATGGATTAGATTTGTAAGTTATATTGAATATCCACTTCCATTATGTTGGATAGGGATACCACATTTACTTGCAAATTTTGGTAGGATTTATTTAAACTTTAGGGTACCTGATTGAAAATTAGCACCACATATCATGCTTAAACTAATGGTCAAATGGAAGTGATCAAAAAGTGCTTAGAAACCTACTTGCAATGCTTTAATTAAAAAATGAAACACCAATGGGTATGATGGTTATCCATTTTAGAATGGTGGTACAATACCATTTATAATGGTGTTGCTGAAATAACACCATATAAAGCTGTATATGGTCGAAACCCTTATTAACATTTTCCTACTTATCAATAACCTTCAAGGTTCATGTAGTGGATCACACACTTCATACTAGAGAAAACATTCTCCACATACTTGAGGAAAATTTGGTTCTAGTCCAAAATATAATGAAGCAACAAGCTAACAAACATCACTTGGATCATTCTTTTGTAGAAGAGGATTATGTGTTTCTTCACCTCCAACCTTATAAACAAGCATCCATTAAAGATAAAACCCACACAAACTACAAACAAAGCATTGTGGTGATCCGAACTTAAAAAGGAACACAAAAAAATATAGATACAACCACAAATACAGAGACGCATAAGAAATAACACTTCATTTCATTAATATCAAAGAACTGAAATATGTTTACAAACAAAATGGAAATAAACTAGCTCGGGCGATGGTAGCTTATCTCTAAGAATAGATGTGGTGGTTACATGCCTCTAAAATGTGTTAAAATGGGGCTCAAAGGCCTATTTATGATTAAGAAACAATAGAAAACCATAAACATCTAGAAACCTAACCTTAGGAGATGAAGCGCTAAAATTATGGGCCCTGTTGGGGTAAACTGGTACATCAACTTCCCGGGGTCATAACTTTGGTATACGATCTTTGTTTGACACGCATGATACCTCATTAGAAATATCTGTCCAAGGACTATAAATTTTGTCTACAAACATTATTTAAAGACTTGCGTTTTCCCATTCTCCAAATAAAACGTCGTTTAGGTCCTCAAAACGGCTCCAGAAGTTCAAGACCCAAAAAACTGCCAAAAATAATAAATTATGCTACAATTACCGAAATTGAAAGAAATAATGGTACAATAGAGGAGCTCCAAGTGGAATAGGCAAATGGCCATAAATATCCATATGGATTAGTCCTCCCCCCTTATGAAGCAATGGTCCCCATTTCATGCAAAGCCTCCATGAGGTGAGGAATTTTTTGTTGAACCTGGTCCTTGGTGAACCACTTGCCCTGGTGAACGAGTTAGCCTGATTTGACAAATCGATATAGATGTTTCCTCTGTTGGTGAGTGTTCTTGATATGTGTTTTCATGATCCAATCAGTTGTGGTATGTTCCATGCAACTTGGGTTTAACTCTCTTGGTGTGAGTTGTTCTACAATGTCGGATGTGTCTAGTAAAGGTGGAAAGTATGGCTGAAGGTGGTTCACATTGAACAATGGGTGTAGGCCAAGGAATGGTGGAATACTGAGCTCGAAATAATTTTACCCTATGATCTTGGTGATGGTGTACAACCCATATCCAAGCGGTCGAAACTTACGGTGGGGCCTAGTGAGGCACTCCTTCTGCAAACGTAGCCAAACTTTGTCACCCACCCAAAACTTGTGTGGCGCCTGATGTTGATCATGTCACTGCTTGTACTTAGCATTGGCTTTGTCCAATATGTCATGGACCTACTGGTAGATGTGCTCTTTCCGAATCTAGTTGAAGATTAGGATGTCATCCAAATACACCACCATGAATGAGTTGGTGAAGGGTCGTAAGATGTCATCCATCAACCTCATGAAGGTTGCGAGGGCATTCATCAACCTGAAAGGCATGACCAACCATTTGAAAAGGCCCTTCTTGGATTTGAAAGCAGTCTTCCACACATCAGAGGGTTTGATTGGTACGTGGTGATACTTGGACTTCAAGTCAATCTTGCTGAAATATTCCCCCCTAGAGCTAGTCTAGAAGGTCATCAATCTATGGGATTGGATACCTATTTCGGATTGTGATCTTGTTTAGTGCCTGATAGTCAATACAAAGTCTCTAGTCCTTGTCCTTCTTCTGTACCAACACGATTGAGCTCCCATAGGGTGATGAACATAACTTGATGTGCCCTTTCTGTAATAACTCTTGAACCTACCTCTTGATTTCATTGTTATCCATAACAAAGAGTCGATAGATCGGTCCATTGAGAAGCATCACACCTGGGGTCATATCAATGGAGTGTTTGACCTAATAGTATAGAGGTACCCCTATGGGTGAGGTGAAGATGTCCATGTACTCCTCCATGACATTTTCCATCTGTTGTTGCCGTGCGAAGGAGCCTTTTGTAGAGGTCGTGACCACAATCTTCTTCTTTCCTTGAGGGAGAATCATAACGAAAGCAAATTTATCGATTTTGGAAATGATCTTACTGCATTGCTTCACAGTGATCAAAGATATGGTGGTAGGCAGTGCCACCTTTGGTATCCTGTACAACTTGTTTCCCAAAGTAATAATAACATTGCAGGGCCTAGATTCATACACAACATGTCGCTTCCACAAGTATGGTTGTCCTAATAATACATCAAAAGCTTCAATAGGAGAAACATCACACAGTACCTCATCTTCAAAAGGCTTGATGTTGTAGGGAAGGTGACACTGTTGGATGACGCAGATATCAGGCCCTTGGTGAAGCCACCTAATGGTGTATGACTGCAGGTGTGTTGTGGTCGATAGGCGTAGCCGCTTCCTAACCTCTGCTGAAATGAGGTTCTTTTGGCTCCCACTGTCGACAATGAACTATAGTGGAGAACCCTTCACCCACATTTGTGAGTGGAAGAGGTGCTCCCCCTCTTATGGATATTTGGGCTCATTCTTCTAGATCTTGGTAGTGGCAACAGTGGCACTAGGCTCCATGTCAATAATTAGCTTCCCTTTGTCATTCCCCTTGTCGAGTTTTGACTCGGATTCAGAACATGCATCTGATTTCGAAGCCTTCAGCTAAGCCACTAGTGACTTCTTGGCCCGACACTCATGTTGTGAGCGGGGATCTTATGGAACTCACACCATTTCCTTGTGTCCTTATTTGTCTTCGTGGTGTTGCTCTTTTCTTGCAGCTTCGACAAGTTGTCCTGGGTCACCCCACCTTGGCTTTGTCCTTTGTTCTGTGGCTTGGGGGTGCCTTTCCCTTGCTTCAGATTCACAGATCCAAAGTCTTACTTATTTTTTAAATGTATGCTCAATCTTGATAGAATATTGATAGGCAACGTGGAGTGAGGGATGTCCAGGAATTCCATGTCATCCTGGATGTACTTGTGTAGATAGCCGAAAAAATTGAGTACCAAATGCCACTCAGAATCCTTGATACCCAACTTCGTGTGAAGGGTATGAAAAATATTTGTGAACTCTGGCACATCTTGGTCCCTTCCCTACCGCAGTGTGGTCCATTTTATGTATTTATCTTCATAGCTCCTGATAGGGTAATAATTCTCCTTCATGGCATCTCAGAAATAATTCCAAGTGGGTGTGGCTAATAATAATGAGGATTCACTCTCGTCCCTCTTCTCTTAGTAGGTTTCCCACCAGTCCTTGATGTGTGGAGCGACTTTGAGGAGTGCAAAATTAATCTTTTCCTGGTTCGAAAAGTCATGAACCGAGAAATATCCTTCTAGAAAAAATTATCCATTTATCTATGACATTTGCATCTATCTGACCTTCAAACATGGGTATGTCAAATTTAACCAGTACCTTCAAGGGAGTGGCACTCCCAAAGCAGTTTCTGAAAGAAGATGCGTTGCCTATGGGTAGTTTTCGAAGGATCTAGGCAAAGTTTTCCATCATCATGTTCCTTTGTCGCTTGAGGGCTTCTTTGAGCAATATTTTGAAAGGATATCCTGCTCCCTCGTCTTTCTTTTCTTCCACCATGGGATTTTGTTAGGGTTTATGAGACTGGTCTTGCAAGGGTTCAACCAGTTCGAGCCTTAACTCCTTGTTGGAGAGGTAAATCCCCTCTGCAGACAGAGGCGATCCCTACTAGCCCAGATCGGGTCTAGCAACAATCAAACAATGCTATCACGCAAGTTCCTAATTGCAAATTAAAGGTGGATGATGAGAGCCTACTTGGATTCCAACGCTAATATTCGTAGAAGAGTCGCCGCTCTCGTTCCTTTGCTCCGGCCGGTCACGATCCCCATGATCTTCGTGAATGGACACCTGCACATGCAAAGAACAACACAAATACAAGCATAAAATCCAATAGATAAAATTATATATCGGTCATAAAAGATATAACTCCAACATTATTACAATGAATAACAAGAGTGGAACCATAATGATAGTCATCTATTATTGATAAACAACAAAGAAGAATACAACCATAGTTTTGACGTCAAATCCTCCTTTGGCTGGGTGATCAGCTACATATGCCTTGCAAAGCTTGTTGGGATTGGAGACAAGCCTCTCTCTCTTTGATTATGAATGCAAAGAAGACTCTTACAACAATCTCTTAGACTTCTGAAAGTATAATTCTCCCTATGCTCGAACTAGCTTGTCCAAGGCAACAGAACAAGCTTTTATAGATGGAGGTGAAGGAGATAAGATCAATCACACCATCTATGGGATTGGGTTTATCCTCAAAAAGCTATTATGGATAGAGGAAAGGGAGATACAATGAATCACGACATCCATGGGATTGGCATTATCCTTAAAAAGCTTCATGAGTCGAAAGGAAAAAACTTTCGCACGTGCGTTTGTTAAAAAGCTTTCCAAAACTCGGTTGGTGTGAGTATAGATCTGAGACAGAGTGCCAACTGGCGCGACCTCTTGGAGGATTTCCCCCGTTGGCGCGAGTAATACACTGTGGATCCGCGCTAATGGAAAAAGGGAACTTTTTAAGGATATTCTGCAGGAGATGTCTTCAGGCATATGAAGTCCATACTTAGGGGAACATAATGCAAGTGTTTTCAAGTTATGTCACTTCTCACAGGTCCCGGAATGAGTCCTCCAAAGTGCGGGAGAGGGGTAACAGGGACGGTGACAAATGGTGACAAATTACTGTGTAACAGATGCCCCCTAAAGTATGAGACCTGAGAGAGAGAGGGGTTAAATGCTTTACAAGAACACAGGCAACTGAAAATGCTGTCGCCGGAGAATCTGCATAGAGAGGTACAACTGATATCTCAAGTACATGATATATGTGGTATGGGCGTAGCCATCCATAACAGAGTACATAATAATATAGATCCATGGTATGGGCGCAACCATCTGGTGAGGATCGATGAATAGACTCAGGCATGGTCGCAGCCATCTAGTGAATGAGTCATGTAATAATCACAATAATCCTCAAAATCGCAGCCTGGATTCCAACAGACAAAATCCAGGGTCTTGCGCTCCATCTCGACCCGAACAAAAGTACAAGTTCAAGCATGCGAATACATGAGTTGAAGTCGAACATGCATGAACATCGTCTGATTACCAGTCAATAATGAAAACTGTTAACAGATGCGAGAGGTACCTCCAATAATGAAAATGGCCCTCAAGGTACTATAGGTACAATCTACGGCGCGCGAATCAGTGAGCTGGCGTTGAACACCCGTAGAATCATTCGATCGGAGGCCAATGATGAAAACCTCACGTCGAACACGAAGAACCTGCCATTGAGGCATACAGGCTCCAAGGCACTGGAAGGGAGTCTCTAGATCAGCTTCCTGGATAATGAGCTGAAGTCGACAGGAAGTGACCTTGATCGAAGGTGGGCCATAGTGTTTCCCACATCATCGACACGAGACCGAGGAAGAATGTTGTGGTGAATCAGAATTATGCGAGCTATCAGAGGGAGGTTTTTATTCTGCAGAGGTCAACTTCTCTTGAACATATCGGTGGCACGACAGTGGACTTGGCAGTATTTGACATCAATGGAACAGAGGTCATGGTGACAAGGCAATGGGCAAATGAGAGGTCAAACAGGATCACCCAAATCCATGGAGGCAAGTGAAAAACGAGATGAGATGTCCCCACCCAGACACGAATGCAAACAAGTGCCATGTTCAAGAGCGACATACTGCTGACACGACAATAATTATGGTTCCATTTTCCCCCACCATTTCTGGCGAGTACCCCAGTTATTTTTATTAACAAGCTTGACGGGGATAGCATATGCTTGTAAAGCATCATCTCGACGGACTCCAATATCATCAAGTTTTAATGAGTCTGACAGAGGAAGAACTTGGCGTCTTTTCATGTTTAGAGAGTTTGAAAAGATAGCAGAAAAGAAAACTCCAAGGGTGTCCTTTTTCGTAAAGTTGTGTCTCTCGAGCCCGAAAAAGTATAAAACAATGCTCGAAAGAACCGCCCGACCATTACGATCGAGGAGTACTTTTCATGAGTAGTGATTTCGACCTGAAAAAGTAAAAAAGCGATCGAAACCACGTCGCTTCGTGACTGTTAACGAACCTGAAACGACAAGGGTCCAACAATCTTTTCGTTTTTACACGGTCAGAAAAGAGTTTAAAGATGACCGCCTCTTATTTACGTTTAGCGAGTCAAGAGGAATAACTCGGCAATCTTTTCGTCTTTAAACGGTCGGAAAAGAGCTGAAAGCAGACCTCCATTTTTATTCTCTTTAACGAGTCAAAAAGGGAAAAATACTCAGCAATCTTTTCGTTTTTTACAAGTCAGAAAAGAGCTTAAAAGGAGACTTGTCCTGGAGGAACGAGTGGTATAAAGGGTAGCAACTGGTTCCGTAAATGATGGAATTGCTCAAAACATATACTGGTCAAGAGGCTAGCTAATAATACCACTCGTCGCTGCGGTTCCTCAGGAAAGGATAAACAACCAAGTGAAAGCATATGATCAGCCAAAGAGATGGTAGCAATGGAATGAAACAACCAAGGTTCATCTAACAGAATTTAGTAGATAAAAGGAAATCACGAGATGTAAATCAGGTATGGGTTCATTTTTACACAAGCTTGAACCATGGAGAACTCTGCTTAGATTCGGTTTCATGTTTACACAAGCTTGAAACGAAAAACTATGCTTGTTATCAGTTCACATGCCCCCAACATATTAATGCAAATCGAGGTACATGCCCCCCAAGCTTCATTGCATTCAACAAAGTGGATGGAATGAAGGTTCACTCTCGAGATCTAGGAAAGACTCGACTTTGTATTTTACGAGATCTTTAATCAAAGGACTCAATTTCGAAAGGGAGTTGTTTCATTTTTTAATGAGGTTGACGCAGTAAAAGAACTATCCTCATAACCCTTGTTTCATTTTTTAACGAGGTTTCCACAAGATCAAAACTATCCTCGGACACCTAGTTTCATTTTTTAAGGAGCTTGACACAGGAAAACGAACTATGCTCCGCCAGACCTAGTTTCATTTTTTAAGGAGCTTGACATAGGAAAACGAACTATGCTCCGCCAGACCTAGTTTCATTTTTTAAGGAGGTTGACATAGGAAAATGAACTATGCTCCACTCGAACTTCATCAGAATGAACAGGAAGTCGGGGCTTCCAAGAGTGCCACTCCAGGTGGAAGGGTAACATCTCGGAAGTCAGGACCCAATGCCCCCAGGACACTATGCACGATGGCGGCATCACTGGATCCAGGCACGGGATAAGTGGCCACGTAGTTGATCTGTGGTGGGGCAGATGCAACTAGTGGATGAAAACCAGGAGGGGATGACAACTGCACAGGAGGCACCCGGGGACGAACGAACGATAATTGATCGATAGTCACAATTCTGCCATCGTGTGGAAAGCAAACCGTACAGAAAAGTGAAGAGACAAGGGCCCCCATGGCATAAACATAGTCACGACCAAGGAGAAGACTGAAATCTAAAGCACCTTGAGTAACCGATACGTCTATATAGACGGTTTTGCCTCCCAAAGTAATAGGGAACTTTGGAAGGATCCCTAATGGTTGACTAGTTCCTCCGTCAAAAGGCGTCAGATTCGGCGCGACTGGCACAAGCTGTGGGCGACCCAAAGCTTGCCAAATAGTGGCAGGCATAAGACTGACAGATGCACCCTCATCCATAAGAGTGTCAGGTATCACTTTATTATAGGCGTGTACCGTGACCCAGAAAGGCACATGGGATGGGAGGCGGGAGGTAGTCAAACGACTCCAGTCGAAGGAAACGACTGAACTACTTGGTGGGGGAATCGTATGATTGCCCCCCTGCTCTAAAAGAACCGAAGCAGGACTCTCGGGAGCAGATGGGATAGGAGAGTCATTTCCGGACTCAGGAGAATTTGAGGAGACGAGAAGAACATGGGAATTATGCTCTTCCGACACAGAGTGATCGATAGGAGGGAAACCCGAGTCGACACTCTTTCCGACCAATGGTTGGTCTGGAACAGGCTTGGCACAGCCAGGTTCGGGAAGAGGGGCCTGGACAAGAGAAGAATTTGAATCAATCTCTTTGTCAACAGGGGGACGATCTCTGGCTGCAGAGAGACGTTGATATCCAACGGGAAGTTGGGGTTAGGGAACTGCGAGACTTTCCAAGACAATGGAGGCTTTATCCATGAGCGGACAAAGGTGAAGGGGATGATTGCCTTCACAAAGTCTACAGGGGATTCGAATCTTCCCTTTTCCCTTACCATTTCCAGCTGATAAGGTAACATCGCCGTGAGCTTCAGAGGACGATGAGGGGCGGGCCGGATCGCGAGACCATACCCCTAAGACCCTGGGAATGCCAGGACAATCACAAAGAAGGTGGTCATCCTTGCAAAATATACAAGGAAACTTGACCTTCTGTGGAGGAGCAGAAGGTGGCCCGACTTGAGGTGGACTCGGAGGAGTAGTGGCACTTTTAGCCTCTCCCTTAGGAGACTTCTTCTTCTTCTTCTTAGCTACCTGGTTACTCGAATCGAGACTTTCACCAGGTGAAGTAGAAGATGAGGACGTAGAAGCATGCGAAGAAGGGGAGAGGTCCACCTTAGAATCAACATGATGTTGTTCAGGTGGAGGGACTGATTGACCAGAAGTTGAGACAGCAGGGACGAAAGAGGTTGGGAACAACCAAATAGGCAACCCAACAGTTAACCCTGGGAGGGACAACGTTGCAATGTAAGGAGCACCAACATTCCCAAAAGGAGGGAAATGACCAGGGTTTCTGTCAGAGGGGATCCCTGGGTTGGTGAACCCTGGAAAGGTTGCCATCGAAAAAGAAGCCTACTCAAGCTAACGCAAACAATATCTAACCGGGTAAATGTGAATCGTAGCCGAATAAATTTTAAGACAAAGGAATTGAACTTGACCTTTTCATGTTTTAAGAGTCGAGAAAAGGACGAAAAGGTGACTCTAGTCTCCTTCGAATTTTTAATGAGCCCGAAGTGACAAAATGCTCAGATGAGGCTTTTATTTTAGGGAGTCCGAAAAGGATCAAAAGTGACTACTATGAAGAACTAGGCAAAGGGTTTACCAAACAAATCCGTAAAACTGCATATACACCTTGGCAGTCATTTGAAAACGAAGGGCTTCCTGTACGGCAGTCAATCTTCCTGAATGCTGTGTTTGGTGCGTTACGGCTTGTAAGGCGGCAGACACGGCTTCCTATGGATAAAGGATGATAACCTAGTGGGGTCTCCCCATATACTCGACGGTACGTGGGAGCTCAAATCCATGCTAGACCACTTGTTGCGTCACGGAAGGAGGAATCACCCAACCTTAAGTGAAACAAAAGTGACTAGGTTTAACGACGCCGGAGCACGTCTCTAGCCTAGACCTCTAGATGTATGCGTTAAGTTCCAATGCATTTTTAGATTCATTCAGTTCATTTTACGGTTGATCTTTGATTAGGTTTCAGTTTCCAGGTCCTACGGTATGTAATCTCTCACAATTTCCTAAATGCAAGCTATATGCCAAAATATATCATTTCATTCGATGAATGCTAGCTACGAGAGAGTTGAGATATTTCAATCAAACAAAATGATCATAAAACAATCAACAATGACTCTAATGCAGCTAATGGAAATAAACAAAACTTTTCTTTAAAGTCACTAATCGCTAATAACAATGAAAAGCTCTAACTTCCATTAACTACTGCAACGCAAAAGAGATTGTTCGTTTTCTTTTCGATGGAAAAATGCACTAAACAAATTTTGAGAGATAATAAAAAAGAGTAAAAAAGACAAATTTCACTCAATGAAAACACAATCAAGTCCTTGAAACACCAAGGCAATCTTTCAAACCAAGAAAAATCACAAAGACCTCAATGAGCTATGTGATCTAAGCCCAAACGAAGCCAAGCGAAATCCAATCGAAAAAGAGGTAAATCGCTTGAATAACACAATAAAAAGCTTTAACAATCACTGAACAAGTGTCAGAGAGTAACCAAAAAGTCAACTGGACCAACAAAAGGCCAAAACTCCTAAGGAAGGCTCGATGCACAAAGCCACTAGATGCCCTAGGGCTAAAACGTGAAATCGGTAGAAAAAAGAAAACACCCAAAGGGTAAAGGCCAAGAACCAGTCAAACAAGACTCTAACACACTCAAGTGATTGAGAGGAAGTATCCAGACACAAAACCCAAGCTTGGAAGGCTCAAAACAAGCAAACTCTAAAAGGTTCCCTGGGCTGGTGCGACTTTCACGCTAAAAGTAGCGCCAATTGAGGATTAGCACGGGCTGTACATTGACAAGTGGCGCCAATTGGCGCGACTGTCATGCAAAAAAGAGCGCCAATCAAGTTTGCTATGCTAAAATAAAAAACAAGCAATCCAAGACTAGGCCAGCAGTACCCAGACAGACCAAGAAGCAAGAGACAACCAAAGAATCAACCCAGAAAGCTGACCAAGCAAGCAAAACAAGAAAAACCAAAGAGGCAAGACAAACTCCGAGCTGTTTAGTTCGTAAACCAAACCGGAGAATGACTGAAGTGGTGTTGATCTACTTCACTAATGCTAAGCAATAGCGTTTCGAAGACTATCTGGCCGTACTTTAGGCTCCGTCTAAAGTTTACAAATCAAACAACAAGCTAACTCCCCAGTGGAGTCGCCAAATTGTTGGAGAGGTAAATCCCCTCTGCGGATAGAGGCAATCCCTACTAGCCCAGATCGGGTCTAGCAGCAATCTGTTGTAGATCTAACCCAGAAATATTATAGATCTGATATGAAAATATAAGATAAATCAAAGAAACCCAGCAATAATATGAAATGATTCTTTATTGATCACAACCCTTAAGGTAGGGCAACACCATACATTCACTCCTTAAGGAAGGAGAACACTCCACAAGCCATATGCCTGTTCATACAAGAATACTTCTCTTCATCTTCATATGGAGTCTCTAGCTCTTATATAGGCTTCATACATACAATACCATGCATCATTACCATGGTTTCCTCATACCATCAACTAATACCATGGGCCCATTACATTATTATTAACTACTTGTGGTCCCTTACATGACATGGGTTAACCACCTTATTTATTACTATGGCCCATCCCATTATTACATTATTACCTTGGGTACCTCCCTTGGTACCCCATATTACCCCCCCTAGGTACATAACATTCCACCCCCCTAAGCATGTTTCGTCCCCGAAACATGGGAAGAACATAAATAATAAGATCTACTCAAGAGAGTAGTCCACTGATACCATGCACGTGCATCTAGCCATCCAAGAGAAAGGTGAATCGTCGATCTCGCTGGTGCCTCGCTTGCTTGAGATGGAATTTGACCGTGGCAGCTCTTCTGTGTTGATGTGTAGTGGGTGGATCTTCTCTCCTCGCTATCCGTCATGTGACTACTTGGTTTCCATCTTGATGGTTGTCTTGCGGGGTGATGTGGGTGATGATATGTTGAAGTTTTAACCCACGATGTCTTTTTCTTTAATTCACCCTGCTGTGGTGCCTGTTGTGGTGTCTTCTTTTCCAATATGACTTCAACCACTGAACCCTCATCAGATGTGTCAGTACCAGTAACATGTTCTGCTTCAGCCTCTGTTTGTGTTTGATTATCGACCATCAAAGGCTCATCATCTGATATGTCAGTCCCTTGAACATCATCTGCTTCCGCCTCCATGTGCTCTACCTGTTTATGGATGGAAATATCCTGTAATGTAATTTTCTTCTTTTTATACCATAGCTTCAGGAATTTTTTCTGCACATTAATATTGATAGTACCCACAGATTCCATCCAAGGATATCCCAAAACAACATCGATATTATCCATCTCTGAAGCATAAAAGTCACCATGAAACACATACTTATCCATAGAAAGCTTCAAATCCTTAAAGATTTGAACATCCTTATCATCAACCTGTGTATTGTCAATTTGTTTTGCTGGGACTTGCAATTTCTTTGTCAAGTTGATATTTATGAGATTTTGCTTGCAACTCGGATTTATATACACAATGATTTTCTCCTTCTGAATCACTCCATGAATCTGCAATAAGGAGACACCCATAGCAATTAAACCCTTATGTGTCTCATTCTCCTTTTTTCTAGCCCGAGACCATTTGTCCAAAAAGACTTTTTCAAATTCTGCATCTGAAATGTTGGCCATCTTCTGGTGGTGGTCAAGTGATAACCACCAATTTTTAGCCTCATCTCTCATACTACATACTATTGGAATCCTCCAATATTTCCCATGTGAGGACTTGTATCTTTGTATAAATTCTTCAACAGTAGGACCATCATCTGTTCCTGTAAAATATAGATCATTGCTAGAAGCCATGAATGGTTTGGAAAAAATTCACTTACTTGGCGAAAATGTGTAATTGTCACAGTTTCGTCAATATTTCTCAGAATCCTTATTATGACCTATTTTTAGAAATGGAGCAATCATTTTGCATCTGCCCATGTGATAGAAATCCTGATCCAGTTACTAGAATTCCAGATCTGCGCTGCTACTCTCCCGCCGTCACCCAAAATTTCTGCAAAAAGAGCTGATTTTAAATCAGCGATATCTCCCTCATCTGGACTCCGATTCGACTGATTTTTTTTTTGAAGTTGGGTATTTTTTCCCAAAGAATCCAGATCTGCAATTAGATTTTGTAGATATTGTACCAAGACGTCTAGATATGCGCCGCAAAATCGCTGCCCTGAAAATTGTCTACAACCCCACTGATTTTTAGATCAGTGATATCTCCTTCATCCGGACTCTGATTCAACTGATTTTTTTTTTGAATTCGACTATTTTTGCACAAAGAATCCAGATCTGTAATTATATTTTACAGATATTGCACCCAAATGTACAGATCTGACCTGCAAAGTCGCCGCCCCCGAAACCCTGCAACAAATAAAAAAAATTTCTCCACTATTTGCCCAAGAAAGTGCTCTGATACCAATTGTTGTAGCTTTGTAGCTCTGATACCAATTGTTGTAGCTCTGATACCACTTGTTGTAGATCTAATACAAAAAATATATGATAATGGAAATAAACCCAGGAATAACAAGATTGAAATAGATAGAAAATGCTTCTTTATTATCAAAACCCTTATGGTAGGGCAACACCATACATTCACTCCTTAAGGAAGGAGAACACTCCACAAGCCATATGCCTGTTCATACAAGAATACCTCTCTTCATCTTCATATGTGGAGTCTCTAGCCTTTATATAGGCCTCATACATACAATACCATGCATCATTACCATGGTTTCCTCATACCATCAACTAATACCATGGGCCCATTACATTATTATTAACTACTTGTGGTCCCTTACATGACATGGGTTAACCACCTTATTTATTACTATGGCCCATCCCATTATTACATTATTACCTTGGGTACCTCCCTTGGTACCCCATATTATCCCCCCTAGGTATATAACACAATCAAACAATGTTATCACGCAAGTTCCTAATTGCAAATTAAAGGTGGATGATGAGAGCCTACTTGGATTCCAACACTAATATTCGTAGATGAGTCGTCGCTCTCGTTCCTTTGCTCCGGCCGGTCACGATCCCCTCGATCTCCGTGAATGGACACCTGCACATGAAAAGAACAACACAAATACAAGCATAAAATCCAATAGATGCAATTATATATCGGTCAGAAAAGATATAACTCCAACATTATTGCAATGAATAACAAGAGTGGAACCATAATGATAGTCATCTATTATTGATAAAAAATAAAGAAGAATAAAACCATAGTTTTGACGTCAAATCCTCCTTTGGTTGGGTGATCAGCTACATATGCCTTGCAAAGCTTGTCGGGATTGGAGACAAGCCTCTCTCTCTTTGATTATGAATGCAAAGAAGACTCTTACAGCAATCTCTTAGACTTCTGAAAGTATAATTCTCCCTATGCTCGAACTAGCTTGTCCAAGGCAACATAACAAGCTTTTATAGATGGAGGAGAAGGAGATAAGATCAATCACACCATCTATGGGATTGGGTTTATCCTCAAAAATCTATTATGGATAGAGGAAAGGGAGATACAATGAATCATGACATCCATGGGATTGGCATTATCCTTAAAAAGCTTCATGAGTCGAAAGGAAAAAACTTTCGCGCATGTGTTTGTTAAAAAGATTTCCCAAACTTGGTTGGCGCGGCTATAGATCTGAGACAGAGCGCCAACTGGCGCGACCTCTTTGGAGGATTTCCCCCATTGGCGCGAGTAATACACTGTGGATTCGCGCTAATGGAAAAAGGGAACTTTTTAAGGATATTCTGCAGGAGATGTCTTCAGGGCATATGAAGTCCATACTTAGGGGAACATAATGCAAGTGTTTTTAAGTTATGTCACTTCTCACAGGTCCCGGAATGAGTCCTCCAAAGTGCAGGAGAGGGGTAACAGGGACAGTGACAAATGGTGACAAATTACTGTGTAACACTCCTTATACCCCAACCTTGTTGGGGACATGCAAAGAAAAACAAAGAAAGAGAAGACTTCTCTAATACCATTGATATGAAGTTAAACAGGAACACAACAAAATATAGATATAACCACAAATACAAAGATGCAACAGAAATAACACTTCATTTCATTAATACAAAGAACTGAAATATGCTTACAAACAAAATGGAAATAAACTAGCTTGAGCGATGGTAGCTTATCTCTGAGAAGAGATGTGGTGGTTACATGCCTTTGAAACGTGTTACAATGAGGCTTGAAGGATTATTTATGATTTAGAAATAATGGAAAACCCTAAACATCCAAAAATCTAACCCTAGGAGATGAAGCACCAAAACTATGGGCCCTGTTGGGGTAACTTGGTACATCAACTTTCCGGGGTTGTCACTTTGGCATATTATCTTTGTTTGATGTGCACGATACCTCATTAGAAATATCTATCTGATTTCAACTACAAATGTTGGTACAAGACTCGTGTTTTCTTGTTTTCCAAAAAAACACCATTTAGGGCCTCAAAACGGCTTCGGAAGTCCAAAACGCGAAAAAACTGCCAAAAATAGTAAATTGTGCTACAATTACGGAAACTAAAAGAAATAATGGTAAATAGGTGGGGTCCAAGTGGAATAGGCGAATGCCCACCAATATCCACCTGGATAAGGTGGACCTTATAAATTCATTCAACACATTGAAATTTTTTCCTACAAAGTATCTCTTCCAACCCACTCCAAAGATTCATATTTTATTTCATGTGTCTTGTCTAAAAATGGCAGTGGCATTGAATTTCAAGGTGGGCACTATCCTCCTAGAAATTAATGAAGAATAACCCATTCAACTCTAATGGAAAGAAACATTGGTTACTAGAGAATGTTAATTGCACCAATGCACAATATAAGAAGTACTGATTCAGTGGAATAATATGCAACCAAAAGATGTCACATGGGAAACAATAGTGATTATACAACAATTTACATGCCACTGACATCAAGTACAACACTATTTTTGAAAAGGGGTCGAGGGGGGGGGGGGAATGTTAGGGTCCCACACTCACCTTTATACTTTATGGTAATTAGGAGTTAGTAAATTAATGTAAGTGCCCATTTTATTTGAATAAGGCCTATTATATAGTGGATAGTTATTTGATGTAAAAATGTTGTCTTTATCAAATAATTCCCACTAAGCAGTTGTTACTCATTGAATATGAGTCTGCAAGTAGTTAGGATTTTACTATTGAGAATATGTTTATAGATCTAGGAGGCTATGTAATTTATTTCTTGATTATTTTGGTAATTGGAGGTCTTACTAAATATAGGTTTCTCTACCTTAGTAGACAAGTGAGCATTACTTTTTCATTTTAAATCATTAATACAAGAGTATATTTTTGCATAGTTCATCTCATTGCCTTTTGTATATGTTTTTTAACATTGATATCCTCTATATACATTGTTTGTGATTCAAATATATGGGTTATGGATAATCAGAAAATGAATGCCCCAATTATAATACCTCATATAGTACAAGAGATATTGGAATTGCCTTGAAGAAGGGATCCACCTGAAGGGATCAATTCCTGTCAGTTAAACCATAGAGCCTAACCCTGAGGGTGTCTAGAGAATGGAAATCATGACCTCTCAATAGAAAAGGTTCTTTAACGACAGGGACTTAACCAATTGAGCTAACCCTCAGGAATTAGCCTTGAAGAAATGATCTCTTAGAAGTATAATATTTAAAAGCAAGCCAAATATTTTAATGCTACAAGAGACTATGTTCTTAGATTTGGAAGAAAAGAAGCACTTGAAAATATGTTTGTCAAATTGATATTCCATTGCAATGAGTTCAATGGGTTAATTAGTCAGTATATATATTGAATGAACTCAACATTAGCTCTATGAATCATGATACATTCCCCTCACTATATTCAAATAACTATCTTCTCACATGCCCCAAATATGGATTTATTCTCATATGTGTGTGTGTGTGTGAAAAATCACAATATGAAACAACCAAGCTTACCCAAATCCTTTGGAAAATTATTTTTTGAATCATGTGAAGAAAAATATGTTAGTGGATGTAAAGATTATAGTGGTGGAACCTACATGGTCAAATAAATGAGTAGGGATATAGGGAATATCTATTTATTTATTATTATTATTTTTTCCATGGAATCCTTAGTCATGAGGATCGGGGCTTACAAGTCCTTAGCCCTAATGGATGCATAGCCTAAGTTTCGGTAAACTAAACCAATTTTGACTATGTTGAGGAAGCCTCCCTCCCCTTTCAAGTTTAACCAACATTTGTTAACTTATGAGGCTTGTGCCACTTTTCTAAGAGATAATTGGAGGAACACAATTATAGTATTTTAGAAGCTCATTGTTATCCTATTTCAAATTAATATATTACATGCCAAAGTAATTTCCAAAGGAATGAGATAAACTAATGTTTTAGTAGGATGATCAAGATCTACTTGTATTAGAAGTAAATATAGTATCATTACAATAATCTTATATATGAACAAGATTTAGGGTAGAAACCCTTTAAGGATTATACACTATAAAGAAGAAAAATGTGAGGCAATTATCTTGGGAAGAATGCAAATGGTACATGAAAAGTAGACCACTTGGTTAACAAAAGATTATGAAAACACTAGGTTCTTCCATAGGTAAGAAAAGGCTTAGAAGAAATTTAATAAAATTTGGAAACCATGGATATCGCCAGATCAAAATGTGAAAATTTTGATTCAATCTTAGAGGCGGTAATTACAAACTACAAAATAGTGTATGTAGAACCACCCAAGGAAAATACTATAAACATCATGACCATAGCCATGATATTTGAAGTTTGGATGAGTGAGATAGAAAATGAATCTCTTATGAGACTAGTCATGAAGGAGAAGCTAAATAAAAATTCAAGATGGGAAATCCCTAAGCCTTTATGGACGGACAATGGATTTTTGCCTAATCTTTCAATATTTTATAATGCAAGGCATTTTGATGATTATGAAAGAATCCAAAACATTAGGTAAAATTCGTGCTTCTTTCAATATCACTTACATTGATAAAATCCTCAAGGATGGGAGCCCAACTAGATTTTAATACTACCATCCTATAATAGCATTACGATACCACTTTTACAAAATCATTTCCAAGGATATAACTACCTAAATCAACCCATATTATTTGTATCTTTTGAAAAATTTAGCTTATTAAACAACTGACACATTCATAATGCTATTTTTGTTTCCTATGAAGAAATACACACCTTAAAATTCTATGGCATATCTACCTTTCTATTAAAGATTGATCTTAGATAGAATTTTCACTAAGCCAAGTGATTTTTTTCTTGGAACCATTCTCATTAAAGTGTGTTTCTTAGTGACACTCATACATTGCATCAAGAATTGTTACCAATATATGTCATAGGTTGTATTAATAAATAAATTAGCCTCATTTTTCTTTCATCCTGACCATAGGCTCTACTAATGATTCTCACTCTCCCCCCTAAACTTTATTATTATTATTGAAGCCCTTAATCAACAAATACAACATGAGTGGCTCTATGAAAACCTAGAAGCAATTAATAGTGCAAAATACCTCCATGTATCCCATATTATTTTTATATATCTTATTCTTTTATTCAATAATGGCCCCATTCAACAAGAAAGGCGCTTAGGTAGAATACTGAAGTTATTCTCATCCTCCATTGACATGAACATCATATTAGGAAATCCTCAATCCATTTCTACCACGTTACTCAAAACATTATAGATAAGATAAACAAATTCCTTCCCTTTTTCCATACCCCCTTTAAATGAATGCATCAAATACCCAAATTTCAAGTTAAAGGAAAGCAACTATAAGTTTACTAGCTATTTATGGTTATTTGATAAATAAAAAAAGAAATTTGGCTCTACTATAACCATTAAATTTTAATGGTAAGTATGTTGGTACTCTAAAAACTAAATTTGGGGAAATCCTTGTTTATTGGTTATCCCCCACATTTATACCAAAAATAATGATCATAACAATTATAATTTTTTTACCTGCATTTTCTATGGTCTCAAAACAAGGAGAGTCGAAGCATCCCACTCATCAAGTAGGATATCATCTCATGACCAAAATTAATTGGGATTGGGAATTGAGGACTTGGTTTTCTCTATGGCCTTAGCAAAAAATGGCTAATATGATTTGATCTCAAATCAAGAATGCTGAAATAATGTTTGTTTCAAAAATACATTCATCCCTATCTATACTAGATTAAACCAATATACATTTGAAAGAAATATCTAGAGGATATATAATCTATAAATCCATCACACAAAGCTTTGTCATCATAGGAAATCACCTTACATAGGATCTAAGAGATGGGAATGAGCTCCTCTTTTTGAGTAATGAAATTATAGGTATTGTTGAAATTAATAGGTTTCTAGTTGTTAGCCTTGAGGGTTTGCTTAATTGGTCGAGTCTCCGCTGTTAAATTACCTTTGCTATTGAAAGGTCATAGGTTCAATTATCTCGACACTCTCGGGGTCAGTATCTATGGTTAAGGTGATAGGAAGTGACCTCATTGGGTCAATATTCCTAGTACAATTATTACATGGACGTAGCAGTCACCGATCTTTAGGGTATGTGAACCACAAGAAAAAAAAGGGTTTCTAATTGTTATGATTGGAAGATAAAGACAAAATAAAATCAATAGACCATTTAATGATTAATATCAATTATTTGAGGATAGATGACACTTAGGATGGAATATTGTGGAGTCTTTAGGACTTGTACATTAGGAAGTATTGTTTTGGGAACAATTTAAACAAATCATTGTATCAAATCAAAATTCGCCTCATGGAGAAGAATGATAATCTATGTTTAGCAAGGAAGGGAAAAAAAGGGAAATAAAATGTCAAATTGGGCTACAAATTCTTAATGACACAACTTGATGAGCATAATTTACAAGACATGGTGATGGAGGGAACCTAGAAACTAAATTCCCCATTAAAGATAAAAATATTATCCTAGCTAGTCCTATATTATTATGCTTTAGATTGAGACAATCTCTTTGAGAGGAGCAAGGAAGATCAAAACATATGTTACTTGCATATATATATATGTGTGTGTGTGTGGTGATTTCATTTCACTACAAAAGATTGTAGTGATGTAAGAACGATGGAATGGTGCCCTCCTTGGGATGGAGATACACTTGATGAAGAGTAGAATAACTATTTTGTTGAATGCAAGAGACTTTGATTTCTTTTCCAATGCACATAATGTGGGGAATTTGGACCACCTTGAATTATGTGAACTTTATGGGTAAGAAACCATCCCCCAATACCATAGTGTGAAAATTTAAGTACTTACTATTACCCCTACATTTAAAGAAAGAATCTAGATTAACCTTTAATTGTTTCTCCTATGCCTGAATTATTATGATATTATCTACTTTGAAACTTATTATTTCTTCCTTCAAACTTCTCAATGTGTCTGCTAAGTTAGAAGAGTGTCCACCACAACACTGCACATCTGATCCATAGGAAGAATCTCATGAATTGTATTCTACCATCTTGCTATTCATATTTGTTCTTCTTGTTGCAAGTATACTATGTCAGATAAAC
The DNA here is from genome assembly GCA_031772625.1 of Pinus tabuliformis. Lineage (NCBI taxonomy): Eukaryota > Viridiplantae > Streptophyta > Pinopsida > Pinales > Pinaceae > Pinus > Pinus tabuliformis. The sequence continues at coordinate 781,215,094 of CM062806.1, read as the reverse complement.
CAAAACATAAACGTAACCAACATACCTCAATATATTTCTGGAGAGGATATCTCGTCTACAAGATCAACTAGATTAGCACAATACATCTATAATCATAACCATAACAATATACAGAAATCATCTTAGCCATAATCTAGTTACCATGCATGACCATAACTACGACATACCATGACCCATATGAGACAACCATAACCATGAAAATGCATGCATAACAACATATAATCACCGACATGCACAACAATTGCATAACTGACATACACTCACGATGATCACATTCCAACAACAACACTATCAACTTCCACATAGCGACACAACTACAACCATGACCACCAACATGCATACACAACAAGTACATAGACCATAAATATAAAGAACACATATGAAACCAACATGTATGCATGGCAAGCACATTCTACCCATCTAGTCCAAAGGGTGAACCATGCTCTCATGCCACTCTGTAACACCCTCCTCCCACATTTACCCAAGATAATTGGTCCACTGGGGTAAACATGTGATAAAGAGTTACTGTGATGTGATTTAACTCCCCAAGTACAATCAGGAGCTACAAAATCTGTAGGATACAACCAACTCTCTCAGGTGCCTAACCCTTAAGACAACTTGATGTTTTAATGACCTAGAGCCCCAATCACTCCCTTAACAAGCCATTAGTGCTGCTTGAACCCTCCATTCGCTCCCACAACAAGGCATCCAAGCGACTGCAATCTTTTCCAAGTAGTTTTGTGCCAGACACCCCAAATTCTGAGCCACTTTTTCAGGGCTAGGACTCATTCCTTTGCCTAGAACTCCATGAGACTCCCATAAATGATAAATAACACTGTAACAAGAATTGTAATGAAAAACTTGAACAAATACTTGACTTTACCCCTACTAGCCATGATAGGCATTTCGTCAAACATATCATAAACATGTAATCTATAGGTCATAACAACTGATCTGAACATAGGGGGTCGAATACTTATATGAGATTCGTCAAGAAGAATTGATGCATTCTCACAATAATTGAATTATTTTCTATTAGGTCATACATTAATCATTCATTCATTTACTAATCAAAACATGATGAGAGCCTATTGACGGTGCTGGACCCACCAACATTAAGGGCATCTCCCCGATATGAAGTCCCAATTACACCTCACACCATTGGTGTAGGAGTCCCATCCGGTATAAAGGCCTGGTTTCCAAATCCATAAAGATTTGCCTTGGCTCTAGCTGTCAGCATAAGAGAGTGATGCACTAGTGTCCTTGAAAAGAAAGGGAGATGTGCCTAGTGACTGCGCAGTTGCAACTGTGTCGACGTTCTTCTACTACAAATGGGAAACAAAAGTGAGCCTATAATTGAGAGGTAATAGTACCACCTAGGTAGAGACACACATGAATTGGAAGGGTCCATCTTACATCCAACAAAATAGTCCATAGCGGATGAGGCAATTGTTACAACCAACAATCAAGGAAAGATCTATCTAGTATCCTACGGAATAGTCCACATGGATGGGACAACAATAACAACCATTACAAAACATTCTCAATAAGATAAGCACTAAAATAAACGAAATAGTTCAACTATATTAGTACATATGAAAGAAAACATGAAATATAAACGTCCACATAATAGTCTTACAAACTTTCATAGTCCATGCATGAAGAACGTGTTGGCCTTAAAAGGTTTCTGTTATTAAGCAAAAGTTCCAAGAAACATGTTTACAATGTACATCACTAGCCCCAGTAGTGGGGCATTGGAGCCACTCCTTACTCCTAAAAAAACTAGATGATTTCTATAATGCCTTGCGGGAGGAGCCAAGGTGAAAAGTCATTTTCTAATACAATGAGGGTGTATATATAATCAAGGGGTGATGTTCCCCCTTGTGACTCTTTGACTGCCCTCATGACTGTTCAAATCACTATGACTTCCACTCTACAACACATTTGAATACAATATACATGGTCTAGAATAGTGATGTGGCATATGACTACTCATGACATGATTGTTGAATTTCCACGATCTTGGGTCTAGGTTAGAATCTTAAAATAATTGATGCTACCAAACCAAGAATCTCAACAAGAACTACTTTGCACAACGGAAAATATAAATTAGTAAATCACACATGCACAAATATACATAGTTTTTAATAAATTGTACAATAATGTACAACCCCAATCTTCGTTATATAAACCAAATCTGAATAATACAATATTCTATGTTATACAAGATACATTAACAAAATTCGGTGCGCAAACTCGAAGTCATATCTTGTCATGCCGATCCTTTGCTTTCGTACTACTCACTAGCTACCCCTTAATCCTTCAGAGGACAACATATAGAGACTCCAGGAGGGCTGCCACCTAACACTGCTGCAAGTCACTCCTGTAGCATGTACACAGGCTAATCCAATCTTCTCTCTAGGTAGGCCTAATTCTTGAAGTCCAATATGCTAAGCTAGAAGTCACCTTTTTCCATCAAGGTGTTGCACTTGGGCACCAAACTTCACCCAACCTTCAACTCCTCTTCATCACTTCAAGATAACTCATCTAGGGCTACTTTGGGCTATCAACACGTTTCCCTCCACCAAACCAATGATGCCCAATACTACACTCTAGGTTCTTCTTCTAGGATGGAATATTCACCACCATGGAAGGTCGTCCACATGGCACCAACATGATGCTCCAATTCTGATCCAAATCTAGTCAATGCCTTTGACCCAACGCACCTCCAAATGTTGCTCGAAATCTATTGTGTTCCTGTTGTTCCTAACTATGATTGGTTAGGACATCTTGGACTATTGCAACAACCCCTAAACAATCACCAAACAGTCCTTAAACTTTTGCGGCCTAGGTAAGGAAGGATCCTCTCCACATGTGCTGTTGTTTTGGGCACTTAAAATCCACTAACACCTCCATAATGCCATGTTTTGGGGTAGCTAGGCCTACAACCTACCACAGATTTGTGTTACCACTTACAGCCCATCCAAAAATTCCTTCTGTTGCCTCTTTTCTACTCCCAATAAACCTGCAACAAAACTCCTTGATCTTGGCCCCCTAGCAAGGATTCATGACCTCCATACCATCTCTTTGGGCCCCAGAAATACCCTTCAAATAGTTCTTTGAAATCCATGCTAGACTAGTCTCCTTTGCTACGACCTAATCCATCTCCAACGAGTTGTTCTATCAAGGCATGCATTACATAAATGGATGACTAAATGAATGCTCACCACCTTCTATTTATACACTAAATGAAGGGCTCCATGAATTGATGAAGAGAAATTTCTTTTGGACGAATTCACTTCAAGTCTACAAGACTTGATTGTCCATTAATTAATTGTCAACTTCAAAAAATCATATCTTTGTTTCTAGAGCTCTGATTTGAGTGATGTTTGGAGCGTTGGAATCAACATGCCAAGCTCTATCACCTCAAATTTTATAATGCTAAAATTCTTCATGGTTTTGGCCCAAATCTCAATGGGTGCAAAGCCCCATACTTTGGTTCCAAGCCCAAAAGTGACCCTTGTGGTGCTTTTCCCTCCAAACCTCGAACCGTAGGGATTGGAGTACCTCCCAAGATACACAAATCAACACTCCCTCTTAGCGAGGGAGGTACTTCCAACACTAGGAAGTAACTCGTCATCATCATCACTGCTCGCAACACTTTCCAAACTCCTGGCGCTCACAATCGCAATAATCCATATTCTGTGAACTACACCCTTTGTGGAAGTATCGTTGTCACTAGAAGCATTTTGCTTCTTCTTCTTTTCCTATATCATTTTCCAATCTCTCCATGATTTCTTCTTGGCAATTGTAGGAGCACCCTTGCTCCCCACTGACCACACACTGTAGTTGGGTTTTAAAGTCTCCCTCTGAACCAATAAGCTCCCTCTTGAACTAGACTCCCTATGAGTCTCTGGAACTTGGACTTTCTTCTCTGGAAAGTGTACCTTCTTCTCGGGAACTTGTACCTTCTCCTCTCAAGCCTCCATGTTCCACAGGCTTTCCCATCAACCTATAGATAACATGCTCTCTAAATCCAAGTATAGTCCCATCAGATTTAGAGCCTCTAGGCATGAGTCTTGCCTTCCCATCCGGAACAAGACCTCAAACTCCTTCCTCTCGATCATCAAGACAAAATGTTAAAAATATGCAACTGTGGTCAAATTCCACATTAGACTACTCATTTGATGGAGATGATGGGTGTCATTGAATTTCTCTTTCCGAGAGGACCAAAATCAACCTAAAGATCACCTCGTTCGTTCAAACAAGAAAAAGTTGGTATTTGATTTATGCACCCACTCATGGATATTAGACCCTATCGACTTCACCCACATGCACACATGGACAGGTTGGTAGCAACATCAAGTGGACCTTTTTGGACACCCCTAGAAGCGTATAAATGCAAGTGACTTTGAAGCTCATTTGGATATCACAACATCAAGCATATTCTTCTCTTCTATCTGATTTGGTTTGGTACACTGGCGAAGGAAAAGGTCTTATGGATGTCTGAAGTCTCAAATTTGAAGGTTGCTGAAAAATTAGGGTTTATGTTCTTTACACTGGCACAACACTATGAAATTTTGACTTTGGTTGCAGGCATACTATAGGCAAGAGATTGACCATGAAGCTAAAGTTGCTCTCATGCTAACTTTATGAGAGATAATTTGGGTTTGACTGCAGTTGACTTTACTACGATGTTTTCTAAAGTTGTCCGAAGGTTGAATCAAGTTGTCTCTGATATATTTAGCCACTATATACAGGTTTCTGAAGTTGTTGGGTTGTATTATTGATCATATTGTATTGGGCTCATTGTACTCTCTGTTGAACTTTTTATGACAATCTAATAGAAGAATAATTTGAAGGGTTTCCCCCTTGTGGGGTTTTTCCCTGGTCTTAGACCAAATATGGTGTCTCTTGTTGATGTGTTGATTGTCTTCTTTGTCATTGTTTATATTGTTCTATCTTCAATTACTGTTGATGAATGGAAATACTAATTGTAATTGGAACTATTGCTAATATTGATAATTGAAGTTTGGAATTGGGCTAAAGTAATTGATACAACATAGAACAATCTAAAAAATTAACATGGTATCAGAGCTAAGGTGAAGGACAAGCCCAAAAGAAGACAAGCCTTGAAGCACTCATCTTTGGAAATTTGAAAGAACTGATCTAGTCAAAGTCAATATGACTTCCTTCTTCAAGAGTGATGAGAAGCTAGGTGACTCATCTAATTTTGCTGCATGGAAAGTTAGGTTGGAGCTCATTGCTGATAACAATGATGTTTTAGAGTACATTCAAGGAAAGGTACTTGATCCTCTAGAGAATGCATCCTCTGCTGCCAAGAAAAAACACAATAAAGGTGAGGGGAAAGAAAACAAATTTATAGTTGATGGTTTACAAGATAATCTACTTGCATATGTTGGAAACTTGAGTAGGTCTAAATGCATGTATAATAAGATTGCATGTTAGGAAATTATATATTACAAAGCAATGGAACACATAAAATATATTGCAGAAATATAAACACAGAAAAAACACACAAAACAAGAGAGACATAAATATACATGGTTCACCCGATGGGCAACGTCCATGGAGAAACAACCAGTCCTTCCTTTTATATTATCCAGCAAAATGAAGAGATACAACCTACATCAAATCCGTTGTAATTCCCTCTTCGCTCTCACACAATCTCCTCTCTCTTTCTCACTTAAAATATAGATCTACATAGACACGATACAATTCCCTCATATATAGCGAGGGGTTTCCTTCTAGGGAAAAAATCCTAAATTAAACATAACTTCTATCGTCATATCTCCGCCTAATGAACGGCCCAGATTGACTATGAAATTACAACATTTTACAAGGGAATTTTACATCTATTTTTAGCTTCGGGGGGGGGGGTCTCCCAAAGATCACGGTCGCCCCCCCTGTACCCCTCTTGTAGTGTACATTTTATGGACGGCGTTGTCGCAACATTACGAAATGGGGTCCAATGCGGTGATACCTGTGAATAAGGAAGATAATTAGGATCCACACCCAACAATATCCCACTTGGAGACTGATTATAACAACTCCACCACTGCTTCAATTGCTGGACAACGACTCCAGTTTGGACCTGGTTGTTTCTCATCTTCTTCATCATACTTGAAGACCAATTGAAACTGAGCAGAATCTCAGTTTCTCCTTGGTTACAACTTTTGTTAACATATCTACTGGATTTTGGCTAGTGTGTATCTTTTCCGGCTTCAACTGTCCATCTTCCAATGCTGATTATATGAAATGGTACTTGAATTGTATATGTTTAGTCTTGGAATGAAATGCAAAGTTCTTTGGAAGATGTATGACACTCTGGCTGTCACTGTATAACCTTCCCAACTCCTGCTTCTTACCCAATTCATCCATAAACCTTTGTAACCAAATCATTTCTTTACTAGCCTCTATAGCAACAACATACTCTGCTTCTGTTGTTGAGAGTGTAACAACACTTTGTAGTTTTGAGACCCAACTGATAGTTGTTCCACCTACAGTACACACATACCCTGTGGTGCTCCTCCTGTTATCTCTATCACCCGCAATATCTGCATCAACATATCCCTATAGAGAAATGTTTGATCCACCAAAGCATAATGCTTGATTTGTGGTACCTCTCAAAAACCTAAGAATCCACTTCACCACCATCCAATGTTCTTTTCCTAGATTGTTCATGTACCTACTTACAACTCCCACTGCATTTGCAATATCAGGCTTTGTGCAGACCATTGCATTCATTAAGCTTCCAACTGTTGATGCATATGGAACTTTAGATATATCAACCACTTCTTCCTAAGTCTTGGGACACACCTCCTTACTTAGTTTGAAATGGCTAGCCAAAGGTATACTAACTGGTTTTGCATTCTGTATATTAAATCTTTTCAACACATTTTCTATGTACTCACTCTGAGACAATGTTAATTTCTGATTCTTCCTGTCTCTAGTTATTCTCATACCAAGTATTTATTTTGCAACAGCCAAATCCTTCATTGCAAATGAGTTTGCAAATTTTCTTTTGAGCACATTTATTTCCTGCATGGTAGAACCTACAACAAGCATGTCATCTACATACAATAACAATATATTATAGCTACCATCATTTTTCCTTTTGAGATAAACACAATGATCAGAGTGACATCTAGTATAACCTTGTTCAGACATAAACCTGTCAAATTTTAGATACTACTACCTTGGAGCCTGCTTTAAGCCATACAAGCTCTTCTTCAACTTGCACACTAGTTTCTCCTTCCCTTTTACCTCATATCCTTGTGGCTGCTACATATATATATCTTCCTCCAAATACCCATGGAGAAAGGTTGTCTTTACATCTAACTGCTCAAGATGCAAATCTTCAGTTGCTACTAGACTTAGAATAGTTCTAATTGAAGTCATTTTAAAAACAAGAGAAAATATCTCATCAAAGTCTATACCCTTTTCCTTTGCAAACCCCTTCACCACAAATCTAGATTTATACCTTTTACTACCTCCATCTTATTCCTTCAACCTGTAAACCCATTTATTTTGCAATGTTGTTTTACCTGCAAGCAACCTAACTAAGTCCCAAGTCTGGTTATGTGCTAAGGAGTCCATCTCTTCTTTCATGGCTTGCTCCCACTTCTTCCTGGTTTCTACCTGCATTGCTTCTTCATAACATTCTGGTTCACCAGAATCAATCAACAATACATAATATAATGAAGGAAAGTATCGTTCAGGGGGTCTACTTATCCTTGTAGATCTTCTAACACCACTTCCAGGTGTTTGAGGTGCTTGTTGTTGTTGTGGTTACTGTTTTTGTTCTGGCTGTTGATCATTATGATTTTTAGGCACCTTCACTTTTTCTTTGATCTCATCAAGCACCGTGTATTCTCTGTTTTCTTTTTCCTGTTTCTTTTCCTGCATCCAATCCTTATACAAAACCTTTTCATTGAATATGACATCTCTGCTCCTAATTATTTTGTGTTTTTCATAATCATAAAAGAGATAACCAAAATCATTAACTCCATATCCAATAAAGGTACATTTCTTTGATTTTTCCTCAAGCTTTGTTCTATTTTCTTTATTAATGTGGACAAAGGCTTCACAACCAAAAGTCTTTAAAAATGAGTAGTTTACCTTTTTACCTATCCTTGCCTCCTCTGGAATACCACCATCTAAGTAACTTGAAGGCCCCCTGTTTATTAGATAAATAACAGTATCTACAACATTTGCCCAAAATTGTAAAGGAAACCCTGCATGCAATCTCATACACCTTACACGCTCCATGGTTGTCATGTTCATCCTTTCTGACACACCATTTTCTTGTGGTAATCCTGGAACTGTCTTCTCTCTGCGAATTCCATTCTCTGAACAATACCTATCAAACTCTTTGCTGCAATATTCACCTCCATTGTCTGATCTGAGACACTTCAACCTTTTTCCTGTCTCATTTTCAACCAAAGCTTTCCATTTCTTGAAAGTATCAAATACATTAGATTTATTTCGAACATAATAAATCCAGGTTTTTCTGGTTGCATCATCAATAAAAGTAACATAATAACGAGAGCCATCGAGAGATGATACCTGAGTAGGTCCCAATACATCTGTATGCACAAGCTCTAATTTTGCGCTCTTCTTTTCTTTCCCAACTCCGAGGAATCTGACTCTCTTCTGTTTTCCATAAACACAATTCTTACAGAAATTTAAATCAACATGCTTCAAACCTGGCAACAAATTTCTTGAGTGAAGAATTTTCATCCCCTTCTCACTCATGTGCTCGAGCCTATGATGCCACAATTTCGTACCTTCTCCTGTAGAGGTTAAAGCATTAACAGAATTAGAAATACCATTGCATAAATACAATGTACCAACCTTCCTCCTTTTTCTATTACCAGGGCTCCTTTAGAGACCTTCTTGGTTTTATCTGTAAAAGTTGTTACACAACCTTCATCTCCCAACCGCCCTGTTGAAATCATATTTTTCTTTAGATCTGAAACATGCCTTACCTCCTTCAACAACCATTGATTTCCATTCTGTTATTTTATGAAAACTGTACCCATTCCAATGATTTTACAGGGTTTATCATCACCCAATCGAACATGTCCAAAATCTCCTTGAATATAATCATGAAAATGTTTCCTATTACGTGTGGCATGGAATGAGGCCCCTGTATCTACCTCCCAGGCATCAATAGTATTTTCTAAAGAAAGAATCAAATCATATTGCAACACATCACCTGTCACATTCACTTCATGATTGTTTTCTTACTGCACGTCTCCTTCTTTTCCCTTTCGAGACTTGTAGTCTTTCTTCCCTCATTTCCAGCACACTATCCCTGATTTGGACTTGGATCTGCCTTTCCTTGACTTACTGTGATATCCTGGGCTCTTTCCTCTTTCCATTTTTCTTCCCCTAGTCTCTGTAGTCAAAGCATTACCTGATTTTTCACCAGAGATTTTCTGTCGCATTTCCTCTCTAAGGATTGCACCGAAAACATCATTAAAATTTAAAGTACTAGATCCAGAGATAGAGTTACCAATGGCCATAACTAAACCATTCCAACTTTCTAGCAATGAGCACAAAAATAACAAAGCCCTAACTTCATCATCAAAAGTTACCCCTACAGAACTTAACTAACTAGTAACTATATTAAATTCATTTAAATGATCAGCAATAGATCCACCTTTTGAAATATTCATATTAAATAAACGCTTCATAAGAAATACCTTATTTGAGTCCGAGGGTTTTTCATATAGTTTGGCCAATGCCGACATTAAACCCTCCATTGTCGTTTCCTTTGAAATATTAAAGGCTACTAACGCCACTAGACACAGTCGTATTGTTCCAAGTGCCTTTTCATCAAGAATATCTCATTCTGTGTCTATCATACTTGTTGGCTTCCTTGTCCTTTTGCTCAATGGTAAGTACAGATCTTTTTGATACAGATAATCTTCCATCTGCATCTTCCATAGCTGGTAGTTTTGGCCATTAAATTTTTCGACCATAAACCTACAATCTTCTGCCATTGCTCCCACTCAAACCAAGAACCCTTCTCTCCTGCGAGTTTATCAGCCAAATAGACCTTTGGCTCTGATACCAGTTTTTAGGAAAGTATATATTACAGAGCAATGGAACACATAAAATATATTGCAGAAATATAAACACATAAAAAACACATAAAACAAGAGAGACACATATATATGTGGTTCACCCAATTTGGGCTACATCCATGGAGAAACATCCAGTCCTTCCTTGTATATTATCCAGCAAAATGAAGAGATACAACCTACAAAAAATCCGTTGTAGTTCCCTCTTCGCTCTCACACAATCTCCTCTCTCTTTCTCGTTCATAATACAAATCTACATAGAAGCAATACAATTCCCTCATATATAGCGAGGGGTTGCCTTCTAGGGCAAAAAACCCTAAATTAAACATAACTTCTACCGTCATATCTCTACCTAATGAACAACCCAGATTGACTACGAAATTACAACATTTTACAAAGAAAATTTACATCTATTTTTAGCTTCCGGGGCACTGCCCCCAATCTCCCGCCGAGGGGGCTCCCAAAGATCACAGCTGCCCCCCCTAGACCTCCCTTGTGACATACATTTTACGGGCAGCAAATGGGGTCCAATGCGGTGATACATATGAATAAGGAAGATAATCAGGTTCCACACCCAACATTGCCGACATGTTTGAGGTCAAAAATTTGAATGAAATCCTCACCTTGAAAAATAAACTCAAAGACACCAAGATGAATAAATTAGAGTCCATACAATCCTATATAATGAGGATCTCTCGTGTTAGAGATAAATTGTTAAGAGTTGGAGAAGTTGTGCCAAACAGGGAACTAGTGGTCCAAACTCTAAGAGCCCTCTATTTGGGAGATATTCATCACTATTATAAGAAACACAAATGTCCTCCCGTCATTTGATGAAATTGTTGGAAAGCTCACTCAAGAAGAGTCAAGGATGATAGGAAGAGGAAGGATTCAAAAGTATGAAGAAGGAGAACCCGCTACATACATCACTCATGAAAAGAAGAAGAAGAAAGGGAAAGGAGGTCCATCAAATTCAAGAAAGCCTCCTCCTCGAACTTCTGGTGGAAGAAAGGAACATGTGAACATTGAATGATTCCATTGTCATAAAATAGGGCACTATGCTCGAGATTTCCCCGAGAAGAATAATGGACCACGATATAACACTAGAAGCAACAACAATAGGTTCAATAATCAAAGGAGGAAAGATGACCGATGGAATGACCACAATGGGAGAAATGATAGAAGAAGAAGAGATGCTCCAAGTGACCATGAAGAAGATCATCATCCACAAAAGAAGTCAAAATTATCTAGGTATGAAAGTAATGGTGTGAATCAATCTGAATATATTCTTATTTATGCTCTTACTATTTCATCTCCTCTAGATTCGTGGGATAGTTGGTTGGCTGATAGTGGGGCCACTCATCACTTCTCTGGTTAAAAAGAAGTTATCTCTAACTTGGTAGAGAGGGAGTCAAATTTGAAAATCATTCTTGGAGACAACTCAACTCATCCCGTTAAAGGTTTTTGATTCGTCAAATTTCATTTGAATTCTAGGGAATCTATTTTATTACATGATGTAATGTATGTGCCTGGGTTAAATAAGAATTCGGCATCAGTCTCCGTTTTGGAAGACAAAGGTATGAGGGTTGCCTTCATCAAAGGAAAAGTTCTTACTTGGCCCATTGGATCACTTATGAAAGAAGCATTCACTTTGAGAACAAGATATGGAGGACTCTACAAGGTCATTGGAAGCCACTACTAGCATTGGATCATAATAAAAATCATCCAAGTGAATTGTGGCACTGAAGATTGATTCCTCTTCATTATGATGCTCTTCTGAAATTGGAGAACTTGGTATTAGGGATTCCAAAGTTTCAAGCTCAACATGATGGAGTATGTATGTGATGTGCTAGCAGAAAAATGACAAGGGGACTATTCCCCTCTAGCGAGAAAAAGACTATTGACATCCTCCATCTCATTCATTCTGACATATGTGGACTGAAGTACTTGCACTCTATTAGTGGATATCTTTACTACATCACATTCATTGATGAATTTTCAAGGAAGACATGGATATGTTTTTTGAAGCATAAGGATGAAGCCTTTGAAACATGTAAGGATTTCAAAGCATTGATTGAAAATCAAATAGGGAAGAAGATCAAAATATCCAGGTCTGATAATGGTGGAGAATACATGTCAAATGAATTCATTGATTTTTGCAAAAAGGAAGGTATCAAGAAGGAAACAATTGTTCCATATAGTCCTAAAAAAATGGTATAGCTGAAAGGAAGAAAATTTCTATAGTAGAAGCCACTCCAGGAATGCTCCATGATAAAAAAAATTCCTAAATTTCTTCGGGCCGAAGCTTCACATGGTCCCGTATATGTTCAAAACAGGGTTCCTCATCAAGATTTGGAAAAAAAACTCCCAAAGAAGTATTTATAGGTGTGAATCCTAACATTAATCATCTCCACATATTTGGAAGTCCCGTATATTTCCATGTGCCGAAGGACAAAATAAGCAAATTGGAAGCTACAGGAAGAAAAGGCATGTTTGTTTGGTATTGTGAAAATTCTAAAGAATTTAGAATATATATTCCTGGTCAAAGGAAGGTTGAACTTAGCAGGGATATTACATTAGATGAAGATGTCACTCTTGGAAAAGATAGAGACCTTCCTCCGCTTCCTCCTCCCAAGAATAATGATGATATGGATATCTTGGATGGCCCATCTGTGCCTAAATTTGAGACTAATATTGTTGATGATCCCATGGAGCCCATGGATCCCTTAGATTCTCCTCCTAGTAATCCTCCTATTAACAAGATACCACTTTGGATCTTTGACACTCTTCAAGATGTTGATAGTCATGTGCTCGTTCAAAGATCGTTTAGAGAAAGGAAGAAGCCATGAAGGTACCAGGGATATGTTGGAGCCATGAGCACTATGATTCAAGCTGAACCTTTCACATTCTAAGAATCCGTAAAAGAACAAGTTTGGAAAGATGATATGGCAGAGGAATATGAATCTATTATGAAGAATGATGTATAGTATGTTGTGCCAAGACCAAAGGATAAATATGTGGTAACTTCGAAGTGGATATTCAAGATCAATCTCGGAATTGATGGAAGTATTGAAAAATACAAGGTAAGGTTCATGGCTCGAGGATTCTCCTAGAAAGAGGGAGAATATTATAATGATATATTTGCACATTGGGCTTGACATATAAGAATTTGTTCAATAATTTCCCTTGCCGCAAGTCAAGGATGGACCCTTCATCAGATGGACATAAAGACTGAGTTCCTCCATGGCATGTTAGAAGAAGAAGTATATGTTGAGAAGCCACAGGGATTCTAAGTAGGAGATCGTAAGACACACGTTTGTAGATTGAAGAAGGCATTGTATGGTTTGAAGGAAGCCCCAAGAGCATGGTACACCTACATAGACAGTTATTTGGTGAAGTTGGGATTTAGAAGAATAAATGTTGATCCCAACCTCTACTTCAAGGTAGTCCAAGCTATGCCATTAATTTTGGTTTTATATGTTGACGATATATTCTGATAGGTAGTAAGCCTTTGATGATCGAGTGTAAGAGGGAGTTATCCTCTGAATTTGAGATGAAAGATCTTGGACTCATGCACTATTTTCTAGGCCTTGAGTTGTGGCAAAGGCCTAGTGAGATTTTCCTTTCACAAGGAAAATATGTTGTGAAGTTGTTGGAAAGATTTGGAATGATAGAATGAAATTCCCTAACCACACCGATGGAAATGAACTTCAAGAAGTTATGTGGAGAAGCTACAAGACCCGATTTGGTGAATCCATCCGAGTATAGACAGTTGATTGGGGCTCTGATGTTCCTTGTGAACACCCATCCAGACATATGCTATGCAGTGAACACATTGAGTCAATTCATGACTGAGCCTCTCCATTCACATTGGACCACTGCCAAACACATTTTGAGATATTTGCAGGGAATGATTACATTTGGTCTGAGATATTCTCCCAGAGATGTTCGACTTCATGGATACACCGATGCTGACTGGGTGGGAAATGTTATCCACCGAAAGTGTATATCTGGATGTTGTTTTTGTCTTAGATCTGATATGATATCTTGGATGAGAAGGAAACACAAGTCCATAGCATTGAGTACCATCAAGGCAGAGTATATTGCTGCTAGCATGGCTAGCTAAGAAGCAGTTTGGTTGAGGAAGCTCTTGTGAGAGCTATTTGAGTAGGTCTTACAAACTATAGTGATATATTGTGACAACAAGAGTGGGATCCATCTAGTAGATAATCCCATGTTCCATGACAAGTCCAAGCACATAGAGATCTGATATCATTTCATTCCTATTATGGTACAGAAAGGAGTCGTTCGACTCCATCACATATCGACAAATGAGCAAATTGCAGATATTCTCACCAAGGCTTTGCCAAAAGGGAAGTTCTTGGTCTTCAGAGAGAATCATGGGCTGATGGATGTGACCCCTCCTGATAAGGGGCACCACTAATTGAGGACACTAAGCCATACTCTTCTCCCCTGTTTGAGCTCCCAGGGTAATCAATTGAGATAGAGGGTTCCTAGGTTTGAGGGAACTCTGGACAATAGGGTATCACCCCTATCTGTTACCCATAGGGTTGGAGTATTAGCTCACCCTATCTTGGTATTTTTATAGTATACCCTAGTTGGAATCATACCCACAAGCTGGACTTGTTGGGATTATCCCTCCCCGTCTGGCCAACAGGTGAGGAGGCTTAGGATTATGATGCAAGTGTTCTACCACATGTTGTTGGCAAGATCAATGGGTAATAGGATGAGTCAAGTAGTAGCTCCCCTACATCACCTATTACTCGATATGGGTTGAGTTGTAGCTCCCCCATGACATTTCCAAGTAGTAGCCTGATGATATTTCCAGGTAGTATCCCATTGACATTTCCAGGTAGTAGCCTGATGATATTTCTGGGTAGTAGCTCGATGAAATTTTGTGTATTAGCCCGATGAAATTTCCAAGTAGTAGTCTGATGACATATTTTCGGCTAATAGCTCGTCGAATGATATTCTAGGTAGTAGCCTACTGATAGATATTTATGGGTAGTAGCCCGTTGATAGAGATTTTGGGTTGTAGCCCGATGGACAGAGGGTAGTAGCTTTTTTCTCCCCATAATTATTCTTCTTTGGATTCAAGAATGTTTCAGCAGATATATTTGAGCATATCTATACACATGATGACACATTAATCGATGGACAAGTTTTACAGGTGGAATTCTCCCTAGTTGAGAGAGAGTGTTAAAAATATGCAATTGTGGTCAAATTCCACTTTGGACTATTAATTTGATGGAGATGATGATGGCATTGAGTTCCTCTTTTCGAGGGGACCAAAATATACCTAAATATCACCTCATTCGAACAAGGAGAAATTGTTTTTTTATTTACGCACCCACTCATGGATATTGGACCAGGTCGACTGATCTTCGAATTCTAGATAGCTTGAGACTTGACTTTTTTGCCAAATATATTGCTCGATATACATTTTCACTAAAGTCTTAAAAGATGTCTTTCTAAAATTTGATTTGGTAGGTTGCACCTATATCAAGTAGCCATACATCTTTCCAAGAATCAAATGAATTATGAAACAATTCTTTAGTTACTCCAATATTGCAAGTGCAACAACATAATGAGAAGATTCATGTGCTTTAGCTTTCATTGGATCTGGTGTTTTACCTTTATATTCTTTGTGTTCTTGCTTGAATTCTTCCCAAGGGATTTTTCATGTGGATGCATCATGTCCATCTCTACTACAATGTATACAATGGATATCATATTTTCTTCCTTGATGATATTTACCCCCTACCTCTGTCGTTCTTCCTTCCAATCCTCTTATGCGCCTCTTCCTCTAGAAGAATATTGTGTTTGATTCTTCTCTTTTTGTACAAGGAAAATAGATTCTTTAGGAGATTGATAAGTTTTTTTTTTTCTCTGTAAATACTAAGTCTATTAAAAAAGTAAAAATATGTACAATGAGGTCAGAGCCTCAGAGGAGGCCAAGGCCATTCCCCGTCCAAAAAAACAGAGACCCTACAGTTTATCCTTTCAGCTGGATTTACAATGCAGACCTTGGAAATTTGAGTTTGGTCCTTGACCAACTGACAAAATTTGCCCAGATTACATTTATCAAGCCCATCAGTGACTTCAAAAAACACAGTAGCATCTGGCATATCTGCCTTTAAAACAAAGTTGAAATCAGTGGTAACTGACATAACTACCTGAAACATGAGACTGAAACCGACCAAGAGACTAGCTGCCATATCAAGGACACCGGAACACAGGCACAAAAAGAACAAAGCAGGTGCACCCAGTGGAGATTATTCCGCCTGGCCTGGAGATGCTTGCATCTCTTCCTTCGCCGGGCTTGGAGAGGCGACCCACGTGACATACCCATCTTCGTTCAGAAGCGGCGCTCCCCCAGAATCCGTGACCAAATGTAAACGGCCAGATGGTCTTTGAGAATGGTCGCGAACAATGTCATCCTCCATAGCTGGTTCTTGCTGCTGAGGCATTCCCTGTGCAGTGGCATCCTCATTCCAGCGCTCAACATGAAACACCCGCCCCGTCATGTCCCCAAGAAGAATGCTGTCGTCCTGCGAATTTGAGGAAGCAGGAGGGGTCGGGCTGACTGGGTTCCTTTCCTCCTCAGAGACAAAAACTGTGAAATTCACAGTCACCACCGGCCTATTGAGCTGGCTATGGAAGACAAATCTAGAGGAATGATAAGAGTTGTTCGGAATGATCCCCTCTTGGTCTGAAAGCGGAGAAGCGGGAGGGACTGAGGCAATTGGGGAAACTTGCTGGGGAGCAGAGTGGGAAGGGCTGGCCCTGATTCCAGACCGACCCCCCCGACGCGGAATACCTCGACTGCGAGGCATTGAAGCAGAAACCAACGACTTGAGAGGGCAATTGAGGCGGAGGAAACCTGAAATGGCAAGCGTGCTGCTGAGGAGATAACAGAGCCAAACGAATATGTCCACAGGGAAGATGAGACAAGGAGAATGAAGCGGCTGAGCTTCATATAGAACAGGATCATTAATTGCCTCCGAGAAATTGAGCCGATCCATAATGCCCGGCGAAATCGAGGACAGAGAGACCATGTCTGCATTGAAGTCCATATCACTTCGAGACTGACCCTTCTTGAATTCACCTGCTTTATAACTTAAACCACCACCGCTGCTGCGTACCCGGATGATCTTGCTCCTGCCATCCGTCAGGCCAGGCGTCGGCACGGCATGCATACTCATTGATGACAGATATGAACACCCGCATCCGGGTGCATGTGCTTTATCTGAGTCTGGTCCTGAGTAACAATTTCCTGGATTTGGGCAATTTGGTCCCTGGAATCTAAGCTGGCAATAGTACCTTCAAAGTAGCCCTCCTTAGCATCCACTCCAATGTTGGCAAGAAGATCCGCGAGCTTATTTCCTTCCCTTCTGGTGTGTTTGAATGTGATTGCTTGGTGCTGGGAAAGCCAGTGATTTATTAGCTCCAGCCTCTGGACCATTCTCCAGCTATTGCTTACCTTGTGAATGGGCGAGCCATGTTGCAGCTTTGTCATCATTCTGATTATGATCTACGAATCTCCCTCTATAATGAGAGGAAAGAGATCTCTTTCATGTGCTAATTTGAGGCCGCGCCATAGTCCCTCCAATTCTGCTGAGTTGTTGGTGTCCCATCCTATCGAGCCCATGAAGATGCATTGAGGATTGCCCTTGTGGTTTCTGAAAACCCCTCCGTATCCTGCTTTCCCTGGATTTCCTTTAGAGGCTCCATCAAAGTTGAGCTGGAGCATGTCTAAGGGCGGTGGAGTCCAGGTGCTTGCTTCCTGATTTTGCATATTGGGTTGATTTTTGGCAATTGAGTTATGGTTTATCTGCAGCCTCCAATTGTCCCATATTGTTTTTTCCTGAGGAAGTGTGGGAAGATCTTCTGAATGCCACTGTCTGATTGAAAGAGTCTCCATGATGTTCTGATGGAATTTGTTCCAGATCTTTTCTAGCGGCATAGTTTGATCTTTGAATATTCTTCTGTTACGCTCTTTCCATATATTCCACATCAGTAAGCCAGGTATAAGGTGCCACAATGTATTGAGGAGGTTGCTTTGAAAAGGCTTTTGACTCCAGTTGCGAATGGTGATTTTGAGGTCTCCTTGCACTCTTCCCTCTTTTTGGCATCGGAAAGCAACCTTCTCCCAGAGTTTCCTTCCTATTTGACAAGTTTGCATAAGATGAAGGGCTGTTTCTTCCTCTTGCCTGCACATGTGACAAATGGATGGTCCTGCGAAGCTTCTTTTCCTAAGATTATCCCACGTTAGAATTCTGTTGTGACAGAGAAGCCATAGAAATGTAGAGACTTTCGGCCAATTGGAAGTGTGCCAGATTTTTTCCCATAAGGGATCTTTGTTTATCTGCCCTTGGATGATGATGTTGTACGCTTCCTTTGTAGAAAAAATTCCCTTCTCTCCATAGCCCCATCTTAAAGTGTCCCTTCCTTCTGATACCCTGATTTGCCTCTTTTGTAATTCTGTCTCGAGAAGATGCTGAGTTTGAGTAGGGCTGTTCGGAAGAATTTGATTTGCGTTTTTCCATTGCCTAAAATCTTGAGCTGTAGCTGTGTTCCAAAACTGATTGACTTTGGCTAATTCATTTATCTCCCGCTCAGCAATTGGAAGATCTTGGAGTATGTCTCTTATTTTTGGTAGTTGCTGCCAGGAGTCCTCCCAAAAGCGAGCTGTGGTTCCATTTTTGATTTCCCAAAAACTATGTTCTTGTATGAGACTTCTGTGTTGTGTGGCTGAATTCCAGATTGCCGATCCCATGCTTATCTCTGTCATGCGTATTCTTTCTTCCATGGGGCAGTTGCTTGCATATTTAGCTGTCCAAAGGGAGGCCCATGGAGTATAAGGATGGGCAAGCCATCTCCACCAGATTTTGGCACCCATTGCCTTATTGCTGTTCTCAGGGTCTCTCAGACCAATACCTCCTGCTTTCTTAGGGAGACAAACTTTTTCCCATTTAATTAAAGCCCATTTCCGATTTTGGCCAGAGCCTCCCCACAAAAAGTTGCGCTGGAGGTTCTTGATTTCTTTGAGAACCCATTTAGGGGCAGCCAGGATGGAGAAAAGGTAGAGGGGCATGGAGTGAAGGACTGCCTTGATAAGAACGATTCTGCTTGCCATGTTCAGAGCTCGATTAGTCCAGAGGAATAGTCGAGACTCTAATTTTTCCAACAGTTGCTTCCAGGAAGAATGTTTAAGGGCTGAGGCCATTAGAGGGGCACCGAGATATTTGGAGGGAAGAGAAGCACAAGTGAAGCCTAGAATTCGACCAATGGCTCTCTGGGTGGGAACAAGAGTATTAAAGAAAAAGATTTGGGATTTGATTCGATTGATGAGGGCACCAGAAGCATCAGAGAAAGTAGACAGAATGGATTTGAGGAGGCGAGCTTCCTGCACTGAGGGATGGCCAAAAAGCATATTATCATCGACAAATTGCTGGTGGGAGAAGGCAGGGGAGTTATTGAAGGAAAGACCTCTTAATTGCTTATCAAGCCTAGCTGCAGTGATGGTTCTACCCAATCCTTCAGCCATGATTACGAAGAGAAAGGGAGACAAGGGGTCTCCTTGCCTAATCCCTCTAGAGGGACGGTAAGTAGCTGAAGGAATGCCATTAATTAACACAGAGAAGAAAGCTGAAGATAACAGGTTAAAAATCCATCTGACCCATGAGTGTGCAAAACCGAAGGCAATAAGAATTTTTTGAATGTACACCCAACTGAGACTGTCAAAAGCTTTGGATAGATCTAGCTTAAGCAACATACCTGGCTTCTTGGTCTGCTTTAGGGAGTGGATTATCTCATGAGTTAAGATAATCCCATCCGTTATCTGTCGACCCTCCACATATCCTGATTGTTCAGGCGAGATGATGAGAGGGAGCAGCGGCTTTAATCTTGTGGCTATGACTTTTGAAGTGATTTTGTAGATTATATTGCACAATGCAATAGGCCTGTACTTATCAGGGGTGTTAGAATCCTCTCCTTTTGGAATTAAGGCTATGAAGGTGGCATTTAACCCCGGATACATCCATCTGAGAGCTCTAGATTCCTCCACAACTTGCCATACCTCATTCTTTATCAGGTCCCAGAATTTATGAAAAAAATTCGATGTAAAGCCATCTGGCCCTGGCGCTTTCCCCTCCTTCATTTGATGAACTGCCTCTTCAACTTCCTGTAAGCTGATAGGCTTGATGAGAAGACTATTATGCTCCTCTGTTATTATCCTGGGAATATTCTTTAGAAGCTTGTTGATGGCCGACATTCTGTTGATGTTGGGTTCCTGGTGAGCTTTCTTGAAGTAGTTGATGAATTCCCCTTCGATGCCAGCATGGGTTTCGATTTTTCCCCCCTGTTCATTCTTAATGTGCGTGATGTAGTTTATCATTCTGCGTTGCACAGTAGTTTTGTGAAAAAATTTTGTATTCTTTTCTCCACTTTTTAGCCATCTGATTCTTGATTTCTGCCTCCATAATGTTTCCTCTTGTTTGTCTCTTTCTAAAATTTTTGATTCTATGTCTTGTTCTTGTTTGGTGAGTTCCTCCGTGCGCCCAACAGTGATAATGGTTTGCTGGATGCGTTTCATCTCTGCGCTGAGCATGGCTTGGGCTTTAAAGATGTTTCCAAACGTGTTGTGATTCCACTTCTTGATAGCCCCTTTTAGATGCTTGAGTTTTTGCTGGAACTTAGACATTTTAGTGCCTTCAGCCGGAATGAAGTTGATCCAGGTCGACTTGACTAGCTCCTCAAAGTCCGGGTGAGATAACCAAAATTCTTCAAACCGAAAGGGGCGTTTGAGATTGTTACCTGGTCTGTTCCATTGTAGCTCTATCGGCCAGTGATCCGATCCTGAGAAAGGGAGAATAGATGCTGTGAACTCCCCTCCTACGTGGGTTGCATTATCTGAGATGAGGAATCTATCAAGACGCGAGGCAATCTGCTGCAAACCTTCCCTTTTGTTTGTCCAAGTGAAGAGGCCATTGCTTGTGGGAATATCTATCAGCCAGTTGTTATTAATGAAGTTTTTTAGTAGATTGCCATCACTGTTTGCTTTGCTTCTGCCTCCTTGTTTTTCTTCCATGCTGGCTGTCATATTGAAATCTCCTCCAGAGATCCACAATGGGAACGGCCTGTCCTTATTGAGCTCTGACAATATATTCAGGATTTGAGCTTTTTGGGCAGTATCCTGAGGAAAATAGACATTAGTTATCATTCCATGGGTATTAGTACCTGAGAGGTGAAAAGTTGCCTGAATAAAACTCTTGTTAGCTTGTATATTGTTGAGTTGAATAGCTCGTGCATCCCAAAGGATTGCCAGTCCTCCCGAGGCTCCTTGAGCATCAACAGCTGTAACTAGCCCTCCTGGCCAAGCTTTTGCTGCTATCTTTTCCAAAATTGTTGAGCTGCATTTCGTCTCCTGCAAAAATAGAATACTTGGTTTTTCTTGCATCAGCATATTTTTTAGTAATCTACCTTTCCGCGGGCCATTTAGCCCTCTGATATTCCATGATATCAACTTCATTGAGAGGGGTGGGGGTTTGGGTTGAAATACTTGGTCAGTTTGGCGTACCTCCCTGACTCTACTAATATCTCTCCAATCTTGATAGTTCTTTCCAAAGTAGATTTTCTGCCTCTCTTCTTATTGTCCTTGGTGATGAATTTACCATCCCATGGACTTCCTATTTGGACTCCTAGCGAGTATTTCTTCTGTGCTCTGTTCAGAACTTCAACTAGGTTATCCACTTGCCTTTCTGGAATTTTTTCAAAATTCCCTGTCTTGCATGCTTGTTCCAAACCTAGAATGTCCAGCTCCCCTATATCTAGGGGTTCCGGATCTTCTTCCATATTTTGAGGTGCTTGAGAGGAATCCTCTCGCTCATGTGAAGATTTCTCGTTTGACAGCGAGTACTCAACTTCCATTCCTTGAGAATGTCCTGGCAGGGTTTTGGCTGGGTAAATCAAGTTTACTTGCTTTTGGGTTTTCTTTCCTTCTTGCCCTGATGTCTCACCTGGTTG
Source organism: Pinus tabuliformis (assembly GCA_031772625.1). NCBI lineage: Eukaryota > Viridiplantae > Streptophyta > Pinopsida > Pinales > Pinaceae > Pinus > Pinus tabuliformis. The sequence continues at coordinate 781,192,937 of CM062806.1, read as the reverse complement.
TTCTTGATGGGCCTCTTTGTCTTGCGCCTTTTCCTTCGCTGGATCTTGCTCCTCGTCCTTGTCCAATATTTCAAAACTATTGCTCGTTGAGGGCATTGCCTTATTGACTGGATTAACCTTGGGATTGCCTGTTGCTTTCCTGTTCCCTCTCCTTCGATTTGTTACTTTGGTGAATCCATCTGTTGTTTGATTGTCAGAACTTTCTTGAGGAGAGGGTATCTTGTTTTGAGGACAATCTCTATAGAGATGCCCTATTTCATGGCATTTCCGGCATCTGAAGGGCACATGTTCATAATCTATAACTTGAATCCACTCAGAGTCTTCATGAAAGAAACTTACCGTGTCTGGCAGCGGTTGCTTGAGATCCATATAGACGCAGATCCGAGCATAGGATGTATATCTGCATAGCTTTGTTTCTTCTGCAATCTTTACAAACTCGCCAATAGAGTTCCCGATTTCTTGTAGAGATTTTTCTTCCCAGTATTCCCATGGTAGTGAATAAAGCCTTATCCACACTGGCGCACAACTCAGATCCTCCTTGTCTGGGTTGAATCTTTCGACCCAGCCTTTTAGGTATAACCCGGCGGAATTGAAAAAATACGGGCCCCCATCCAGAATCCTGTTGCGGTCTTCCAAACAGTTAAAAACTGCTGTGAAGAAGCCCTTGGCTCCTAGATGCAAAGAGAGGTGCCCCTTTGGATGCCATTTGGTATTGATCCAGCTTCTCAGTGCTCTCTCCGTCGGCCATGTTCCTATGAATTTACCGATTAGCGCATGGTCTCTCATGTACTGAATCCTAGCATTGATGCGTTCACTTGGGAAGTCCACCCTTGGTCTGTGGGCCGCTACAGGTTTGCAGGTTGAAGAACTTGCCTTATTCCTGTCACCTGCGTCGATTTCCTTTCCTTTCTGCTGTCTGTTGTCGATGTCATTGCCGTTCATTTCCTTGTCACTTTCCTTGTCGGCCGTGGACCGCGCTCGGTTGTCCCGATCGGGGGGAGGCCCGTGGCCCTCCCCCTGAGGGTTTTGCATTTTTCCCTGTACCTTATGGGCGCACCTTCTTGATCGATGTATCAGCAAACTCTGCCGGTTGTACCAGGATTGACAGGCCTGCCGTTTGCAGGTTTCACAGAAACCCTAGGGTTGGTAGCGCATCCGTGAGCCGAAGTTATTATCTTATTATCTTTTGCTAGATAAAATATTAGTCTAGGAGATTGATAAGTTGCCTTCCTCTTCCCAAAAAATTTCTCCCATCCCACAAACTTCTACATAAGAGTTTCAAAATTAATATTCTTAAGTTGGGCACTAGCTTGTAGGATTCAAGATAGTGAGAATGCGGAGGGCCTTGAAAAATGCTATGAGAGGGATGTCCATTTTAATTCTAGTGGATTTTACATCATGAATAATAGCTTTAATTTATAATATTAGGGCTAAGGGGACCATCGTCCTCTAATTTCAAATTGAAGAGCTTGATCAGCAACTAAACTACTTCTAATTTTGAATGTGAGTCATATAAATATTTCAACTTATTCAATGTATCATAATCATTTTTAATTGGAATTTTATGACAACTCACCTATTACTCACAAAAGAAACAATCGGGGAATAGGCCTTGTTATCTTTGTCCTCCCATATGGAAATATCTTTATCTAATGTGGGCTTGGCTAGAAGATTGTCACCTTCTCCTTCACAAACACCTTTCCATAGGTCATTGAAGATAAGGGTGTGCTTGGTATTTCTTGATCATTCATGGTAGTTTTCTTTTCTAGTTAGCACTACACCAAAAATGGAGATGAGGGAATGCATTCTTAACATTAATAATAGTACCTCTACCTTATTGGATATCTAAGAGTGCAATCCAAATTATATGCTTTTGCTAACCTTAAAAACAACACTTTTGAAAAAAAAATGCTAGTCTTCAATTCAGAATCTTGTTCATTGGCAAATCAAAGCATGTATTTTCATATTTATTTACACCACTACCAACAAAGGAGATCTAATGTAATATTTAATCCAGAACAAGATATTTACTCTTGCTATAGTCTACTCTACCTAGTTAAGGTTGAAAGCATGGGAATTATACAAAAAGCACAAGAATTGACAGTGAGAGGAAAAACAAACACAACAAAAAAAATTCAAACAAGGAAAAGTTATTCTCAGGTTGTAGAGAGGTAGGAGATGAGCTAAGGAAACACAAGAATTTCCAATGAGATAATGAAGCAATTAAAGGACCAAGTGTATCATTCCATGCATTCTGACTCCTAAACAATTCAAGGAGCCCGTGGAGAGAAACACAAATACCAATGGACAAAAATGTAGAGGAGGTATCAAAAGCGCTTTGAGACAATTCTGGACAAAATAAAATAGAATATAGAGTGATATTTGTCTATTGAATGAGAGCATGAATCGTTGTGGGATTGTGTCCAATGATTTCCTTGATTGCTTCACAATATCCAATGAAGTTTCCCATTCCTAATCTGGGGAGTAGAAGAGGAAGATGAAGTTGATGTTGATGGGGAAAATTATTAACTTGAAATGATGCAATCCCTGAGAGAAGCGAATGTCAATAACAACATTATTGGATCGTACCAATCAACTTTAATTGGTTCCTTTCAAATTGTAGAATCGATTGAGATGTTTACCAGGAGAATATTAGTAGTTGTGTTATGCATTGACTAAGAGGAAAATTGAACCCTGCGATATATGGAACACATATGCTTTCTTTATCATTCCCAATGGATGGAAAATTAAGTTTGTAGTTGCATAGGCATATCAAATGGAATTTTAGGTTTGCAGTTGCACAAGTCTATTAGATGGAATGCTAGGTCTATAGTTGCATAGGTATGTCGAATGGAATGTTAGGTCTATTTCACAAGTTTATTTGTAGTTTCATAGTGTTCTCCCATGTCTTTCAGTCTGCATGTAGGAGGAGTGAATAGGAAATGTTTTTGAGTGAGTGAGAAGGAACCAATAGGTTCTGACTTAGTAGAGAGAACAAGAAACATTTCTAAGAATTGAGGCAGAGAATCAACAAAATTGATGGGCAGAGGGACAGTGTTTTGACATGAAGAGGAGTTACACTAAGAGACAATGTCTAAAATTGGCTCTAATACAATTTTAGTCCGGGAAAGTAACTCCCAATATATGTATTAAGTGTCTAACAAATTATACCTAGACACAATTGTAATAATTATTACTATAGTCATATACTAGTCAAATAGTTTACAATTGCCCAATTATATGAGTAAAATAGTATACCAATTTCCCAAAGGTTTCCCCTGGCAACTGATGAACTAGAAGTAAGTTTCAAACTTAAGCAAGGCATTTTATGAGTCAGTGATGAAGAGATTCTTGAATGACTACCTTCATATTTAAAGTTCAATATGCCATCCGAATTCTCTTTTGTTATATTTAAGTTACTTTCTAGAGTGTATTTTTCCAAATCTCAGGTTTTGCAAAAGCCCCTAGTCAAAGATAAAACCAAGCCATTGAATATAAAGCTTCACATAGACTTTAGAGTTGTTGAAAGGGGTGAATTTAGACACTTTGTATCTATGAACCCTGTTCTTAAGTGTTTTTTTTTTAGCATCCAAATTTCTCCTTCATTCAAATAAGACTAATTTAAGTTATTAACAATTCTTACAATACTTAGAATTGACGGATGAAAATATTTCCTATCTTGAGCGGAAAAGGCTAGAATAAGTAAAAATCCAAAAGGTATATGTTTCTTTCCATATGAATTTATTTTTATTTAGTTTTTTTTTTTTATATTGCAATAGATTTTATCTAAATATGGTAAGAAAAGCAATCTAAAAAATTCCATATAACTATTCTAACATAAATTTATGCTTTTTAACATAAACTAACCTGAATGATACAATTAACTACATGAAACAAAATAAATTAAATTATTGAGAGAAGAACTCCATTAGGTTAAGATAAAACTAATCTCAACCAACAAGATACTAGTAAGAATAATCCATCAATGGAACTGATCTCCAATAATAGCATGAATAATTCATCATGCTTAGTATAATGTCTTGACTCTATTTAACCAAGATGGAACCAATCCCCAACAAAAACAACATATGAAATTCTCCCTACTTGTAGGAAACTAGATAGTTCATTATTTGCATAGCTGAACTATAAGTAAACCTTTCTTTTCATTGCCAAGTTTCTCTAGCCAGTTAAAGTTTGTGAGGTAAGGAAATTGTCTACAATAGCAATGGTCTATGTATCTAGATACAATGTTGCTTCTTGCTATGAGTATCATGAGGTGTTGAGACTCTCTATTGAAAATTCCAGTTGGTCAAATGTATATAATGCAGAGGGTAGGCATATAATGTCAATGAAAAGTCATTGTTTGGCAAGGACAAACATGGGCAATGTCAGATAGCATCATGGAATGAACATATATTAATATTAATTTATCAATGAAATATTTTGATTACACAACATGTAAATTTTCTTCAAAGTTTGATTTAATACTTATAATTATCGAAACTTGCACCATCCATTTGTATTAAATGTCAAAATTTAGATTATTATAAGTTTGTTAAGGGAAATAAATGCATTAAGAAGCACCTGTAATAAAACTTCAAATATATATATATATATATATATATATATATATATATATATATATATATATATATATATATATATATAGATATATATATATATATAGATAGATATATTATCTAATAATGCTCAACATTCCTATGGTAATCCAATTGTGGGATTTTGTAGCCTAAAGACAATCAGAGACAATATGGGGTGTAGGTCAGAATAAGGCCAAATATGATATTTGATGGGAAAGGGGATAAAAAAACCTTTAGGAAATAGTAGAGTTTAGTGGCACTCCTTACCTAAGGGTATTGCGCCAAGTAATAATTGTGTCTGCTATCGGTGGGGGGTGTAAGTTTGGTAAATTATATTTCTTGAAGGCAGATTGATTTTGGGATATGCCTAGCATGTGTATTACCTAGCTCTTAGATGAGGAATATAGAGTCAAAACGAATTTTAAGGCAAAGTCTCATCTCATGTCATTCAAGTAACTGCTATTTTGGTGTTTCAAATCTTCCTTTTGTGTTTGTTTGTCGTTCACTCCTTCTCAAATCAATCTGGGAGATCTACTTTTTCATTGCCTATTTTCTTGGGGCAGCTAGTAGTTTTAATTTTATTTATGATCTACTATTGAGATAGAAGTGGAGTAGGGTGTGGAGACAAAAGGGAAGTTGGCATGGTAATTATTCGATGGGGATTAGTTGGATTGGGTTTGGCCTCTACTATTTCTATCCTTTAGTTTCTTGGGTTTTTGTCATTCTTGAATATTGGTGTGTTTCACTTGGTCTTGATATCCTTACCGATAATCGGGGGTGCTAGATGTTAGAAATTATAGCAGGAAAGGCTCAATTTGACTTGTGCCTTAGTCAAATTGAGTAATTTGATTTTCCACATCAATGGGATGATTTGGATTGCAGTTAACTTGTGTGACATGTCCTTGTCTCCTAGTTAGATCAATAAGTTCGAGTTATAGGTTTGGAGTTGATTTTTGCATGTAGTGATTGCTAAAATTTAGCAATCTAGTTTAGTTATTTTTAGTTGGATTGAGTTAACAAAGCTTAAGTAACTAGATAATTCAATTGAATGTCAGTTGAGTAGTAGAATTATTGTTAACTCATTGATCTCTCAGTTAAACTAGACAATCAATTAAAAATATCCCAGACATGCATGGAATTCGAATTTCCTAGCTGGAGTGGATGAAAAGGCACATTGTAATTATCAAGTATATACTAGTTGAGTGTACAGGCTTGGCATTGATGCAGGGGATCAATTCTTAAGGATTTGTGCAAGGAAATGGGAGGGAATTCCTATCTTTTAGGACCTAATTTCCTTAAGGATTGCACAAGTAAATAGGAGGAAGTTGAGGCCTTGAATTGGCTAAGTGTTGGCCAGAGCAAGATAGTCAATAGGAGTATAGTTTTATAGTGCAAGGTGTGCTTCAGGATCGAAGAAATACATTGTAATAGTTTCTCATTCTCATCTAATTAATGAAAATCAAAGGAGGGGTTTTTTCCTAGTTGGGTTCCCCTGTAAAATCATTGTGTTCTTGTGGTTTTGATGGTTTCATGTCATTGCATTTGTTTCTAAATTGTGATTTCCATTCCGCAGAATAGTATAGGAAATTTGTAATCTCTTGTTTTCAGTGTGAATTCATTAGTAGCAGAAAATTTCTATTAATTTCTACATGGTATCAGAGAAGAAATCAAACTAGAAACCAGTCAATACATCTTCTCCTTCGAAGATTTTGATTTCTAGATTTAGTGAAGTAGTTTTCTTCCATGCGGGAAAATGTCTTTCAACGGATTGAGAATGGAGTATGCCCTCGAGGGAACCTACAATTTCATATATTGAAAGGACATGATGGAATTTTTACTTGATGTTAATGGAGTGTTGGAATACACAAAAACTAGCATTCCAAAATCAACAGTATCAGATGCACAATAGTTAGCCTAGTGGAAGAAGGATACCGCAAAATCAAGGAGGATCATCTTGGAGGGTCACGAGATACCACATAGTCTCGAATTTACATAGCAAGGAGACTCCATTTTCCATGTGGAATACCCTCACTAAGTTATTTGAAAATGGTAGTGACGTCAGGAAATTGTCAATGAGGGACAAGCTCAGAAACATCTTCATGCATAAAAAATATTCACTCAATGAAATTACCTCTCTAGATTCACTCAGTGTCGAGATGAGCTTGAAGGAGTTTGAGAAAATATTCCATCTTCGGAGCTAGTGAGCCTAGCTCTCCTAAGACTTCCAAAATCATAGCATAGATATCAAGGCTCCGTAAATAGAAGGGACAAATTTACAAATTGGGAGAGACTTTGGTCTGATTTGGTGCAAGAAGAAACTCGAAGGAAGTCTAGCGATGGTGTAAAATCCAAAGGTGAGAAGGAAGAGAAATTTTCCTTGGTTAGGAAGGGAAAGAAAGCTAAGGGAAAGAAGGACCAAAGCAAACTAGATTCCGACTAGAACAATGGCAAGAACAAGGACCTAAGCAAGATAAAAAAAAAAAAATAAAAAATAAATAAAAAATAAATAAAAAATAAATAAAAAATAAAAAATAAAAAATAAAAAATAAAAAATAAAAAATAAAAAATAAAAAATAAAAAATAAAAAATAAAAAATAAAAAATAAAAAATCCTTGCCATGAATATGGGCACTATGCAACAAAGTGTCCACACAAAAAGTATAACATGAAGCCTTCAGGAGGAGCAAGAGGTGAATTATTTGCCTCATAATTCGAATTAGACTTCACCCCAATTTAATGCACGACCAACATTGTAATGGGGAGTGTGTGATATATAGATTCAGGTGCCTCGTTCCATGATCCAAGTCCGGGTATGACGAAGGACCCTTCCAAGACCTTTTACTTTCTTGATGTGTTAAATTGCATTTTTAAAAGAACATTAATGAATACATTTGCATGTTGTAAAGAAGAGGAACAAGACAATCATCAACACATGAAAAAATAAGCATTGATAACGGAGTTCGTCCAAGAGGGACTACGTCTCCAGGCCACAGTGTCGATGGTGTAGGTCGCTGCATTAAGTGTTGTCAATAGTGTTGATGTACACAAGAGATGGTGTCGTAATCATACAAGGAAAATTCCTTGACGGAGGAGTGGCTCTAAGAGATGTTCCGCTACAGGAACTCTCAATCAAAAGACTCCTATCAGTATGACATAAAACTCATGCATGATGAGCATCCCGCCAACATGGCATAAAAGGGATATCAATGCAAAAACATACATGACAACAACAAGAGTATCCCAACAACATACAACAAAGGGATCTCAAAACATAACATGATGAATCATGACAGCAAGTACATCACATTGATGATTCTGCATCGTATCAAGCAAGGAATCATGAAAACATGTAAGAAACAAATCCTGTAACAACATCAATCAAGGATCTGTGCAACATAATGCATAAACAAGAAGTACATGAACACATCATATACCTCACAACCAGAGGCCATCTCAAGAAGCGGATGTCAAACTGCTGAAGCTGTCTAGACCATTGATCTCACGACATCGATCACATGAAAATGACTGCTCGCACATGAATGTGGACATCTGCACTGACACTTAGAAAAGTGGCTAGAAAATGAAGTGAGAGAATGAAAAATCTGAATGTACCATCAGATTTGTGGCGTCGAATAGTGTAAAATTGACTGTTCAAAATCTGAATTCTGAAAAGTTGAGAATCTGGGCCTCAAGGAATCTTTTAGATTCCCCTTAGATTCCTCAAATATTCTGCTCCATGGGTGGACTGGAAATCTGCAACTCAAATGGCGAATCTAACCTTTCCATTGTGATCGTTGCAGAAAACCATGAAAAAACAAGTATAAACTTGACTATATTCCCACATGGAAAAATTTTACCTCCTCGAGAAAATTTCAAGGCTCATGGTTCTGCTCCCTGTTTTTGCAGCAATCATGGTTCCACCTTCATCTTGAAAATGGCTGAAAAATGCAGAACTCTGATGGAGACATGGACAACACCATTGCATTCATGGTGACGAGAAGTGTTGAATCCATATAGAATTTGTCAAAATCTGACAAAGTGGAAATCTGGCCCTCCTGCAAAATTCATGGTTCCTGCATTAAAAATTAATTAATTCGCCTTGATTTGCGTGCCTGCTCCTGGATCCTCCATCACTACCTGTGCATTGAAGAAATCTAGTTTATGTAAATTTTTGGGTGGATAAACCAAGGAATTAGTTGTGGCATTGTGGTAAATAAGGAATTTGGTAACCCCGCCCCTCCTATATCTTTTCACATGATATATTTGAAAAAAAGTAACATACATAAATGGGGGGTCAGGTCCACATTGGGCAGCCTGCCCCCATACCCCAGCGCGCTATTTCATTGTAACGTGATATGGTTTAAGGTTGGTGTATAGTGTTTTTGGGGTTGCCCGCTTGGGGGTCGGCCACGTGGGCCGGGTGGGTTCGACCCTCGCCGGTCTTGTAGCTCTGTGTTGTCAGTGCGTTTAAAGGCGGTTGGCGTTTCGGGGTGTGGGCCGGGTCCACCGTCGGTGGCTCGTGCCCACCCCAATAATACGATGATTGTAATATATGCGGAGTGTATGGTGTGAGGGCTCGGCGGGGTGATGGCCGCTGAGCCAATATATTTCTAATTTTTGGTAAGGTTACGGGAGGGCCGATGGGGGTGATGGCTCATCAGCCCAAAAATTATAATGATAAATTTTGGGGGTGGCGGGGGTGGCGGGGAGTGTCTTTTAAAATCTTTAGAAAATAAGGGTCATTGGGCAAATTAACGAGGTTGCAATTTCGACCGATTTCAAGAGCTAGGTTTATGCCTTGGGGTCGGTCAAATTGTAGGACACTTAAACTTGGCCCACAGCCCAACTTTGACCAAAACTTTGACTGGCTCGTTCTCCCTCATACAAGCTCGGATTGACGAATTGTTCGCACCTCCATGATCACGACGATGAGATCTACGCTCTAGTCCTGGGTCAAAGTCATTCTAAGAACTTTGATTCCCGAGCATTCATAAGCCCTCTATCTTGTGTGTCTCTCTGGAGCCACCTGGATCAATCCTCCCCATTGAGGAGCTTTTGTTCCTCCAAAAGCATGAAAAATAATCTGCAACTCCTCTGTACCTTGTTTGCATCACAAGTGTCCTAAAAAGGTCTCGCTTCCATCTCCTTCACCTTTTTTCGAAGCCTTAAGCGACGAACCGAAAATTGCAACCTCTGCAACATGTAGTACATTGTTTTGCAAATTACATGCTTGAATGACATGACCAACTAATGACCCAAACGTCCCACACTTGCCACGAGTCTATAACACATACTCGGTGGTCAATTTTACATTAATATGGTCGCAATACCCCAGCTATGACAACAAGGCCGACCTACCATGGTTGCTTCAACAAGTGATGGTAAACACATCATCACTGCAACACATGATTTACATACATAAGGCCAAACACTATTGTTTTGACAAGTGATGGAAACATAACATCATTTTCAGAGTGTAAAATGCGACTCAAAACATGACCAGACATCATTGTTGCTGAACAAGTGATGGAAAACGCATCATCACTTTTACATTTTAAATTGCAACAAATGATTTACAAAAGAATGACCATGAAATGACAACATGTCTAGAACCATTTTTCACTTATCAATGTGAATGGGTCACCTCCTTGTGGCGGTTTTGCTTGTCGAACAACTGCTTCACCTAGTTCACGCACCAATGCTTTGTCTTTAAGGCACTGCTCTAGATGGAGCCTCCAACAAGTGGCTCTTTGATGGCCACTTCTATCGCAATGACTGCAGTAGGTTTTCTTCCTCCATATCTGCTTAACCTGTTTCTTTTCATGCTGTTGAGAGGGTCTTTCACACATCATCCTTTTGTGTGCTGCCATTCTTTTCCAACACTAAGAAAATGTATGGTTAAGTAATCCACAAAAGGTACATGTTTTCTGATGCCATGTTTTATGTTCATCATTAACAACGTGATTATAATCGAAATGAACACTCGAATGTCGAGAGTGGTTACACCTTTCCTTGCTATCTTGGGTGTAAGTATGTCGATGAGAGCTTGCCCTAGCTCTTTCCCTGCAATGGAAACTACCATGGGATGATGGGGATGGGTTCCCATCATTCTCTTCCCTCGACGATTTCGATGATGTCTTGGAAGCATACGACACCTTTGAACATTCTCCTTTGGTGTATCTCGAGCCTGCAAATCGATGTTCGTACACAACCTGCAAAGGTTGAGTTATGCCTTGGTTATTAACACCAATTTCTTCTTCCTCCTCGCGCTTTGTCCTTGTAAGGGGCCTCATGTTTGTCCCTGTAATTGGGATCTCCACATCTCCAAAATAAATCATACTATGTGACAATTAAATTGAAAGGAAATAAACATCTTTTACCTCCTCCTTCGATTTGGAAAGAACTAATGAGGGTTTCTCATCACCAGTTGTTGGTGGTTCACTAACTGTTGTGGCGCATTCCCAACTTCCTTTCTAATACACCCAAGTATTGTTTGACAAGGTAATTCCTCAAATTTGATGGGGTTGAAAATGCCTTGGCCATTAACGCCCAAGCCTTTTCCTTCATACCCCATTCTCTTCAACAGTTTGGAGCCAATTCTTGTGGTATGATTCTCAAAAACAGTGAAATCATCATCAGGAAACATACATGAAGATGGAAAACTACTTTTTACCTCACATGGGTCTTGCTGCAGCTTTTCCAAGGCCTCGTCCTTTGCTTTCAGTTGTCGTAGCAAACTTTGTTTACCCTCTTTCTCTTCATGTAAGCGCATCTTCAATTCAGCATTCTCTATTTGAAGATTATGTTTGTTTTGCTTCAGTTCTTCCATGGCCTCTTCTGTGGCTTGCAACTGAAGCTGCAATCGCTCCTTTTCCTCTATCTCTTTCTGTAGAGTTTCATACATGATTTCCACTCTTTTGGAAATGTTGAGCATGGTCTCGTACATCGCTTTTTCATCCTTTGTTGCTGCACGTTCCATTGTTCACACTGCAATTCACATCAATGCAAAGACCGCTCTGATACCACTTGATCTAGGTCCGGGTGTGACGAAGGACCCTTCCAAGACCTTTTACTTTCATGATGTGTTAAATTTCATTTTTAAAAGAACATTAATGAATACATCTGCATGTTGTAAAGAAGAGGAACAAGACAATCATCAACACATGAAAACATAAGCGTTGATAACAGAGTTCGTCCAGGAGGGACTACGTCTCCGAGCCACAGTGTCAATGGTGTAGGCCGTTGCATTAAGTGTTGTCAATAGTGTTGGGTTGTGTTATATTCTTTCCATGGGTAGTCCCAGTTTTGGGATCCAGGGGAAAATCTCTGTGTATATGTGTTATGCTCTTGCATTGTTTATTTTTTGTGTTTTAGAATTCGTATGCAGGTAATTTCTGTATGGGGTTAAAACCTACATTTGGTATCGGAGCTATTTTGGCTTCAAGGGGATGCCTTTGTTGTTGAGGGGTTTCACTTGGGCCTATGGTAGACCCTGTTCAGTGGGAGATCTACGAGATCGATTCTGGTGGTGAAAGAAGATGGCGAGCAGTGGAAAGATAGAGATCGAGAAATTTAATGGTGATAGCTTTGAGTTGTGGAAACTCAAGATGGAGGATCTGTTGGTGGATAAAGATCAGTGGATCGCAGTAGATCCAGGTACTAAACCAACGAGAGTGTCCGATGAAGAATAGAAGAAGTTGGATCGGAAGGCAAAGAGCACAATACGATTGTGTGTCTCAGATTTAGTATTATTGAATGTATCAGGGGAAGCTACAATGAAGGCTTTGTGGGACAAGTTAGGGACTTTGTACCAATTTAAGTCTCTGGTGAATAAACTGTCACTGTGGAAAAAGCTGTATAACTTGAGGATGAAAGATGGAGACTCGGTGACAGAGCATCTGAACGCATTTAATACTATGGTAAGTCAGTTAACGTCTGTTGATATTAAAATTTCAGATGAAGATAAGTGCATCAGTTTGTTGTGTTCTCTACCAGATTTGTGGGATAGTCTGGTTATTGCAATAGGTAGCAATGCAATTACCTTGCAGTTTGATGAAATAGTCTCATCCTTGCTGACGGAGGAGACGAGACGAAAAAATATGGAGAGCCAAAATGGTGATTCCTTGTCTGTACGAGGATGGTCCCAGAACATAAACAAAAATAAGTCATCGAGTGGGAGATCTAAATATAGAGGGAGATCCAAATCTCCAGGAAAACCTGTAAAGGTGGTGTGTTGGAAATGCGGAAAGGAAGGGCACTACAAAAGGGACTGTAAATCTAAAACTCCTGACAAAAGAAAGGGATCTGATGATGCTTCTTTTGCAGAGGGAAAAACCACCTCAGATGAAGGTGGGGATGTGTACTTGGCTTCTTCAAGTACACATGTAGATCACGAGGCATGGTTGATTGACTCAGGTGCATCCTTTCACTTCATTCCCCATAGAGAGTGGTTCTGCGAGAATGATAAATACTATGGTGGTGATGTCTTCTTAGGGGATGATAGGAAGGCTAGAATCGTTGGTCGCAGAAAAGTAAAGTTGAAGTTGCAAGGTGGAAGGGTTAGAACACTTCCAGGTGTTCTGCATATTCCTTCATTAGCCAGAAATCTGATTTCTATAGGCAAGTTGGATGATGCAGGTGTAAAAACAGTGTTCGAGAAGGATACCTGCAAGATGGTTCGAGGAGCACTAGTATTGATGCGGGGATTTCAGATTGGAACTATGTACAAGCTACAAGGTAGAAATTTTGTTGATGGGTTCAACAGTTCTATGGTTCCTAAAAGTGGAGCAGAAAATATAGTGGTCTCTGGAGAGAAGACCATGCTGTGGCATCAAAGGCTTGGACATATTGGAGAGAAGGGCATTCGAATACTTAATGGTAAAGGTATGGCAGAAGGTATGAGTAATAGCTCTCTGGATTTTGATTTCTGTGAAATTTGTGTATATGGGAAGCGGAATCGGGTGAGTTTCCCCTTTGGTGGTAAGAGGGCGAAACAGATATTAGAGCTTGTGCATAGTGATGTGTTTGGACCTGTCAAGGTTCCATCACTAGGTAAGTCTGTGTACTATTTATCATTTATAGATGACTTCTCAAGGAATACATGGATATATTTCCTTAAGAAGAAATATGAAGTCTTTGACAAGTTTAAATAATTTAAGGCTCTGGTGGAAAAATAGATAGAGAAGAAGATAAAGGTGTTGAGGATAGATAACGGTGGAGAGTTTTGCAGTAAGGAATTTGAAGAATTCTATAAGAAGTGTGGTATAGCATGGAAACAGACTACTCCATATACACCTCAGCAAAATGGAGTTGCAGAAAGAATGAACAAGATGTTGACGGAAAGGGCATGAGGCATGCTCAGTCGTGCCGGGTTAGGACATGAATTCTGGGCAGAGGCGGTGGAGACAACATGTTACCTGTTCAACAGATCACCTTCATCAGCATTGGAGAATAAGACTCCACAAGAGGTATGGACTGGTACGGAACCCTCTCTTTCACATCTAGGGTATTTGGATGTGATGCATATGTACATGTTCCAAAGGAGAAGTGAACCAATTTGGATAGTAAATATGAAAAGTGCATCTTTATTGGGTATAAGGATGGTCTAAAGGGTTATAAGCTTTGGAACCCAACAATAAGGAAGGTTGTGTACAATCGAGATGTGGTGTTCAGAGAGGTGAAATATGTTATTAAACATGAAGTAAAACAAAAGGAGCTTGAGAAGATAGAGTTTGAGATAAAGGAGGAAGAATCAGACTATACAACAGAGGAGGAATTAGAAGATGAAGAGCCACAAACTCCGGGTGTAAGAAGATCAGTTCGAGAAAGAAGGCGGCCAGAAAGGTATAGTCCATCTGCTTTTTGTTCAAATTTTTCTTTATCTATTATTGATGACGATCCCAGAACTGTGAAGGAAGCAGTAGATTCATAGGATGGAAAACTCTGGAAAGAGGACATGGTTGATGAAATGACATCTTTGCACAAAAATGAGGCTTGGGATCTGGTGGAGTTGCCGGATGGAAGGAAACCCATTGGAAGCAAATGGGTGTTCAAGAAGAAGTCAAATGCAGGAGGAAAGGTGGAGAAATACAAAGCTTGGTTGGTAGCAAAAGGTTATTCCTAGGTGCCGGGAATTGATTTTGGTGATATTTTTTCTCCTGTTGCGAAAGTAACTTCTATTAGATTACTTTTATCTGTTGCTGCTGCTTTTGATTATAAGGTTAGAACAGATGGATGTGAAGATAGCATTTATTCATGGGGATATGGAAGAGGAGATCTACATGAAGCAACCTAAAGGCTTTGCGGTGAAGGGTAAGAAAGAACTGGTATGCAAGTTAAATAAGTCTCTGTATGGGTTAAAACACTCACCAAGGATGTGGTATCAAAAGTTTGACACATTTATACGGGGACTTGGCTTCACCAGAGGCAAAGCAGATCACTGTGTGTATTTTAAGTTAATTGGTGACCGTGTTATTTATCTGGTCTTGTATGTGGATGATATGTTGCTGGTTGGAAATGACAAAGAAATTATCCAGGTTTTGAAGACCCAATTGTCCTCCAAATTTGACATGAAAGATATTGGTGCTGCAAACTATATTTTAGGCATAGAAATTAAAAGAGATCGGGAAAAGAGGAAGCTCTGGTTAAACCAGAGGAAGTATGTTGAGACAATACTATAGAGGTTTAATATGCAGGAGAGTAAATCGATGAAGGGTCCTATTCCTGTAGGTGTAAAGTTATATGTTGAATAGTGTCCCAAGACACAGGAAGAGGAAGAGGATATGTCCTGTGTTCCATATGCAAGTGCAGTTGGTAGCCTGATGTATGCAATGGTTTGTACTAGACCAGGCATTGCACATGCAATGGGAGTATTGAGCAGGTTTATGGCAAAACCAGGGAAGGAGCACTGGACAGTAGTGAAGCGGGTTTTCAGGTATTTGCGTGGCACTAGTGATTATGGTTTTTTTTACCAAGGAAGACTAGGATTGTACAAAGTGTTGGATATTCATGGCTTTGTTGATGCATACTGGGCTGGAGATCTGGATCAGAGAAGATCTACAAGTGGGTATGTGTTTAACCTATTTGGAGGTGCAGTCAGTTGGATGAGTAAGAAACAATCTATAGTGGCACTATCAACTACAGAGGCAAAATACATGGCAGCCACTCATGCAAGCAAGGAAGCAGTTTGGTTGCAGAGATTGTGTTCAAGTATGGGGTTAGTAAAAGGAGCTATAAGGATATACTGTGACAGCCAAAGTGAAATTTTCTTGGCAAAGAACCCTGCTTACCATTCAAAGACAAAGCACATTGATGTTCAGTATTAATTTGTGAGGGATATGATAGAGGACAAAAAGGTGTTGTTGGTAAAGGTGGACACTTTGAAGAATACTACAGATGCATTGACAAAATCTATGAGCTCTGAGAAGTTCTCCTAGTGTAGAGAAACAATGGGTGTTTCAGGGCTGGAAAAATGACTAAGCTCTCTTGTGTCCCCCTATGGAGCCCCCCTTGTCCGAGGGTTTTGAGGGGGGTGGGTATCCCCCCTCTACGGGGACTGGGGTAGTGCCCCAGGATTTTTTTTTTTTGGACCCTATATTAGGTTGGGCGAACCTACCTATGGTTTTTTGGTCCATGGTTTTGGACGCGATGGTTTTTGGTCCATGGTATTGGATGCTTCAACATGTATAAATATGTAATTTAACATTGAAAGGAACATAGTGAAAAATCAAGCTGGTAGTCCCGGTTTTGGGATCCAGGGGAAAATCTTTGTGTATATGTGTTTTATGTGTTATGCTCTCGCATTGTTTATTTTCTGTGTTTTAGAATTCGTATGCAAGTAATTTATGTACACGGTTGAAACCTACATTTGGTATTGGAGATGTTTTGGCTTCAAGGGGACGCCTTTGTTGCTGAGGGGTTTCGCTCGGGGCTGTGGTAGACCTTGTTCAGTGGGAGATCTGCAAGATCGATTCTGGTGGTGAAAGAAGATGGCGAGCAGTGGAAAGATAGAGATCGTGAAATTTAATGCTCAGAGTTTTGAGTTGTGGAAACTCAAGATGGAGGATTTGTTGGTGGATAAAGATCAGTGGATCATAGTAGATCTGGGTACTAAACCAACGGGAGTGTCCGATGAAGAATGGAAGAAGTTGGATCAGAAGGTAAAGAGCACAATACGATTGTGTGTCTTAGATTCAGTATTGCTGAATGTATCAGGGGAAGCTACGATGAAGGCTTTGTGGAACAAGTTAGGGACTTTGTACCAATTTAAGTCTCTGGTGAATAAACTGTTCCTGTAGAAAAAACTATATAACCTGAGGATGAAAGATGGAGGCTTGGTGACAGAGCATCTCAACGCATTTAATACTATGGTAAGTCAGTTAGCGTCTATTGATATTAAAATTTCAGATGAAGATAAGTGCATCAGTTTGTTGTGTTCTCTACTAGATTCGTGGGATAGTCTGGTTATTGCAGTAGGTAGCAATGTAATTACCTTGCAGTTTGATGAAATAGTCTCATCCTTGCTGACAAAGGAGATGAGACGGAAAAATATGGAGAGCCAAAATGGTGATGCCTTGTCTATACGAGGACAGTCCTAGAACAGAAACAAAAATAAGTCATCGAGTGGGAGATCTAAATCTAGAGGGAGATCCAAATCTCCAGGAAAACCTATAAAGGTGGTGTTTTGAAAATGCGGAAAGGAAGGGCACTACAAAAGGAACTCTAAATCTAAAACTCTGACAAAGGAAAGGGATCTAATGATGCTTCTTCTGTAGAGGCGAAAACCACCTTAGATGAAGGTGGGGATGTGTACTTGGCTTCTTCAAGTACACATGTAGATCATGAGGCATGATTGATTGACTCAAGTGCATCCTTTCACTTCACTCCCCATAGAGAGTGGTTCTGCAAGTATGATAAATACTATGGTGGTGATGTCTTCTTAGGGGATGATAGGAAGGCTAGAATCGTTGGTCATGGAAAAGTAAAGTTGAAGTTGCAAGGTGGAAGGGTTAGAATGCTTCCAGGTGTTGTGCATATTCCTGCATTAGCTAGAAATCTTATTTCTGTAAGCAAGCTAGATGATGCAGGTGTAAAAACAGTGTTCGAGAAGGATACTTGCAAGATGGTTTTAGGAGCACTGGTATTGATGCGGGGAGTTTGAACTGGAACTCTATACAAGCTGTAAGGTAGTACTGTTGTTGATGGGTTCAACAGTTCTGTGGTTCCTGAAAGTGGAGCAGAAAATCTAGTGGTCGCTAGAGAGAAGACCATGCTGTGGCATCAAAGGCTTGGACATATTGGAGAGAAGGGCCTTCGAATACTTCATGGTAAAGGTATGGTAGAAGGTATGAGTAATAGCTTTCTGGATTTTGATTTCTCTGAAAATTGTGTATATGGGAAGCAGAATCGGGTGAGTTTGCCTTCTAGTGGTAAGAGGGCGAAATAGATATTAGAGCTTGTGCACAGTGATGTGTTTGGACCTATGAAGGTTCCATCACTAGGTAAGTCTGTGTACTATGTATCATTTATAGATGAATTCTTAAGGAATACATGGATATATTTCCTTAAGAAAAAATATGAAGTCTTTGACAGGTTTAAAGAATTTAAGGCTCTGGTGGAAAACTAGACAAAGAAGAAGATAAAAGTGTTAAGGACAGATAACAGTGGAGAGTTTTGCAGTAAGGAATTTGAAGAATTCTGTAAGAAGTGTGGTATAGCACGGCAGAAGACTACTCCATATACACCTCAGCAAAATGGAGTTGCAGAAAGAATGAACAAGATGTTAATGGAAAGGGCAAGAAGCATGCTCAGTGGTGTTGGGTCAGGACAGGAATTTTGGGCAGAGGCGGTGAAGACAACATGTTACCTAGTCAACAGATCACCTTCATCAGCATTGGAGGATAAGACTCCATAAGAGGTATGGACTGGTACAAAACCCTTGTTGGCATTATGATGCATGTGTTGTACTTGATGGCAACCCTCTCATAGAAGAACATCTCACTTACATATAACTAGATCAATCTACAGATGTGACTAAATGCATGGGAGGCAGGACAACTCAAAGGAACAAGAAGATCAAGTTCTAAGTGTGACAAGTTAGCTTTTCCATCAAGTCCAAAGGGGGATTGTTGGCATTATGACACAAGTGTTGTCCTTGATGGCAAATCACACTAATGACAAATCATAGTGCAGAAGGATAGCAGCAAGGAATTGATGATCAGACTACAAGTATGAAGAAAAAATATATATACGCAGGTTCACTATATACCAAGTAGGGTATACACGCAAGTTCACTATATACCAAGTCGCGTATACGCAGGTTCACTATATACCAAGTAGGGTATACAAGCAGGTTCACTATATACCAAGTCGTGTATATGCAGGTTCGCTATATACCAAGTAGGGTATACATGCAGTTTCATGCACGAAAAAACGCGTACATGTCGGAAAGCTTACTTTTGGTCCGTGGTAGTTAGTCCTTGGTATTTGAACCTATGGTTTTGGACCATGGTATCTCGACAAGTGTGTTGATCCCAAGCATTGGGCTCTTGGTATTGATTTATTATGGTTTTGGACCGTGGTATTGAGCAAGGCCTAAGACTATAAAAGGAGAAGAAGATCATTAGGCAAGTGCATCCAAAAAAAGTCTTGAATATCTAAGGAAGGATGAGATCCAGTATACAGATTATGGGTTGATGATGCATTGCTTGATCTGAGATAAGGAGGGATCTCACCGGTTGATGGAGAACAAGATCTAAGGATAGATCGGGATCAAATGGTTTGAAATGAACTATCTTTATATGGTTGATTATGCTTATTCTAGATCTGCATACTGACGCAAGTAATGTTCTATAAATGTTATGAGTATGACTGATGTCTGGTACAGCTGCAAAGTTATAAGAAAATATTTTTAGATCTGTACGCGGGTTGGCCTTTGAATAAGCGCGTATATACGCGGGTTTGATTCATCGTAGTAGCGTATACATTGTAAAGTATGATATTTGAAGTTGCAGTTGGGTCTGATTGTTATTACAGAGTTCTGTGTCTGCTCTGTGTTCTGGTGACGGTGTTGTTAACAGGGTTTCAGTGATTCAGAGTTTGATGATGCTAGTAGTGATTGTTTTGAGCTTCAATGATAGTTATGGGTCCAGTATGAAAATTTGATGAAACGTGGCCTTCAAATTATGTGTTGTGATTCAGGAGTATCCAGTCTGAAAATTTATAAAACGTGGTACCCAGAGGAGAGAAGATTGTAGGTCGGCGCCTACATACTAGTATCTTAGCTAGTACAAGAGCAAAGGGGGTTGGAGCTCCCTTCCAGGAGAGTCTGGAGAACGAGAGAAGGTTGTAGCCTTCTGCAGGTAGTAGCCCGCGTGCTGGTAAAGGACTGCACCAGTACATTGTAAAAGAAGTTTCTTAATAAAGGAAGATAGAAAGAATTGCAGCAGGTGGTTTTCACCCACATTGGGTTTCCACCTTATATCATGGTGTTCATGTGTGCTTCTTGTGTGTGATGATCTGTTCTATTTTTACTGCACCTGCTTACTGTTCACATGGTTAATGAATTTCTTTTGCACTAACTAAAGATAAACATTTAATGGATTAACTGAATCATAAGTATTTTGGATATACGCTAGTTGCTTTAGACACAGCTGCGTATACACGCGGGTTCCCTTGAATGAAGTAGCGTATATGTATCTAAGTATGGAAATGAAAAAGTTTTATTGATCTGATAATACTGATTCACCCCCCCCCCCCCCTCTCAGTATTATTTCCAACAATTGGTATCAGAGCAGGTCCTTTGGTAGAAGCTTGATCGCTTGAAGGAGATCCGTGGAACTATGGGAAAGAAGCTTAAGAAGAAAGCACCTAAGAAGAAGAAGGCTTCTCAGAAGAACTATGACAGTGGCTATATTGATTGGGGTTTATGCAGAAGCACTTCAAATTCAGAATCAGATTCAGAATCATTTCAGAATGAAGATGAACTATCAGGTACAAATTTGCTATCCTCTGATATTCCAACTATCTATCCATTTGGAAAAGATGGAAGTAACGAAACAACTGAATGTGTTCTTATGGGTGAGGAAGAAGGATATCAAATAGAGGCAGAATTTAACAGACTGACAAACAAAATTAGTGAACAAGAAAGACTTCTAAATGTAAAGAGTGGTGCCCTCAAAGAAGCTGTTACTAGACTAAAGGCTCAACGAGAGTTATTCAAGGACAAATATCAAAAGTTGCAGGATGAAGTAACATCTCTAAGAGATGAAGTCAATGAAAGAAGCACAACCATCAAGAAACTTAGAGATAGATCAAGTTACTATGAAGTCTTGAAGCCACGATCCGCTCGCTAAAGGAAGATCTTGAAGAATCAAAGAAGCAGAATAAAGATCTACTCCAAGCTAATGAAAAACATGTAAACGAAGTTATCAGCCTAAAATCTCAGCTGGAATGTGCCTTCAGAATTTGTCAAATGCAGCAGGATGTGAATGAAGAACAAGAAAAGGAGATTCAAAAACTAAGGCATCAGTTGGAAGAAGGAAGGAAAGCTGAAGAAGACATGAAGAAGCAATGTCTAGAAAAGGAAGAACAACTTCAAGTTGAGGTAAATATCTTGAAAGGTAAATTAGAAGAAAAGGATAAACTATTACGATTTCAAGATATTACTAAAGCCTTGGATGATATTCTTAGTAGTCAAAGGTCTCCTGCTATCAAGACTGGTCTTGGTTTTCATGAATCTGTTGAAGGTGAATCTAGTTCACAAGGTGAGGCAAGGAACTCTAAAGAGAAATCTAAAATGATCAACAAGGAGATGAAAGGTCAACCCCATCAACAATCAAGGAAAGAGACTCCTCAAAGAAAATCTTTTACTCCTCCTATGAATAATGTTGAATGTTATAATCTTGGACATGTTGCAGCTAGATGTGGAAGAAGAAGGGTTCAAGACCATCATGTAGAAAGATCATCACATTCAAGGTACTTTAATGGATATTGCTTTGCTTGCAATGTGTTTGGTCACAAAGCTGTTGATTGCTACAGGAGAAATATGAAACATGTAAGATGTTATGCATGTAACAAGCTTGGACATATAGCAAAGGAATGCAGGAACAAAGGATGGACATCACACCAAAAGGAGAAAACATCATCACACTTGAAGATATGGAAGAAGAAGGAAGTACAGTCAGACAGATGTGGCACAACACAATGTACTCGGATACAGCACAACACAGACATAGCAGACTTAGAGGGAGCTGAAAGTATAAAACTTCAGTATCCTGAATCTCATACGCAAGTTCCATAAAGGGAAGTCGCGTATATACGCGAGTTAGACACTGCAAAGTCGCGTATATGTCAGTCTGAAGAAAATGCAGTAGGGACAGGTTCAGGAAAAGGATTTGTTATGTTTCAGTCCATTATTTTCTCTGTTTGATAATGTTTACAGTCTGCTGAGGATGTGTGGAAATGTCTTGATACTTGTAAGATGTTTAGAAGGGTTTGATCCTAACTTGATGATGATGATGTCTTGATGCTTATTGCTGATATATACATGATCAGATCTAACAGTAAACAGATGGCTCAGGTTTAGGGGGAGCATATGCTTTTAATGCATTGTTGGCATTATGGTTAATAGTCCTTGGTGATGATGCTTATGTGGATAAATGATTCATCTTGCTATGATATGGTTATGAGTTTTTCAGATGATTCTTGGGGTTACATAGGTGATATTTAGATCAGATTTGTGGTTGATTCTCTAATGGTGCTTACATGGTGATCTTCATAAGGATAAGGAGCAGTACATAATTCACATCTTCTTTACTTGATGATGAGTCACTCATATGCTGTTGTCATCATATGCATAAAGATCATATAGTTATGATGCAGGCACTCATGTGGATAAGGATTGTTGCTGTTGTTTTGTCAAAAGAGCTTGAGCTCAAGATACATAGTGCTGATACATGGATGACTAGTCAAAGTCGCTTTGTTGGAGACATAATGATGAGTTCGTATCTATATGATGATAGGTTGATTCTTACATATGTTGATTGATGCAAATGTTCCCAAGTAATGATACTTGGATCATGTAGAGCTTGATGTTGATGAAATGGCTATGGTGGTTTCACACATGATATAATGACTCTGAATTCTGTTCAAAGGGATGAATTGATGCAGACATACCTTGTTATAGGTTGATGACTTACAGGACATTTACAGGTTGGTGATCTGGAATTAGTTGTACGCGAGTTTCACAAGGAGTATCCGTGTATATACGCAAGTTTCTGTGGATACAGTCGCGTATATGTTGGTTTGAATAAAATCAGTGGGTGAGAAGAGTCTGATATGGGTCTGACAGAGACCATCTGGCACAGGTTCAGGGGGAGCAGATTAACTTCTAATAATGCATTGTTGGCATTATCTTAGAAGCTCTTGGTTCGTGTACACAAGCTGTTTTGGTTAGAACAAAGGCAGAGAGAGAACAGAAGGATCTCTTGGTTGCTGATCTGTATGGTGATTGACAAATATTGGCGATATCAGTTATTGGTGACTTTCATAAAGTCTTGCTCTAGATATTTCAGTCATATATCTCTTTTTGTGATATCTCTTTCATGGTGTCAAGGTCATGTAACGGCCTATATTGGTTTCCCCACTATGCATGGGATGAAGATGAAATGTTCTTGCTTTATCATGTGTAAACTCTTCATGTATCCCCACGTGGTTGGGAAATGGATGTATGTATTGAGTCTTTTGCTGATAGGAAGGTCACTTATGATGTATAAGTCATGGTTCTTCTTGAAGAACATCTTTTTGCAGATTTTGCCTTCAGTCAGGAAGAGCATGAACAACACACTTCAGCAGTACAGAGACTTGGCATGGACAGATTGGTACACTTTAGCATATACAAAGGGGGAGCACATTTGGAGATTTCAGCAGGTACTCAGGAGGAGTATGGACAGCAGAATGATTATCAAGGAAAGAGAATATCTTGGTCCACCCTTTGCCCTTGATGTCAAAGGGGAGAGTGATTTGGTGTTGTTGCCATCAAGTCCAAAAGGGGGAGATTGTTGGCATTATGTTGCATGTGCTGTACTTGATGGAAACCCTCTCATAGAAGAACATCTCACTTACATATAACTAGATCAATCTACAGATGTGACTAAATGCATGGGATGCAGGGCAGCTCAAAGGAACAAGAAGATCAAGTTCTAAGTGTGACAAGTTAGCTTTTCCATCAAGTCCAAAGGGGGAGATTGTTGGCATTATGACACAAGTGTTGTCCTTGATGGCAAATCACACTAATGACAAATCATAGTGCAGAAGGATAGCAGCAAGGAATTGATGATCGGACTACAAGTATGAAGAGAAAATATATATACGCAGGTTCACT
This sequence comes from Pinus tabuliformis, assembly GCA_031772625.1. NCBI lineage: Eukaryota > Viridiplantae > Streptophyta > Pinopsida > Pinales > Pinaceae > Pinus > Pinus tabuliformis. The sequence goes on along the minus strand of CM062806.1, from coordinate 781,168,956 downwards.
ATATACCAAGTAGGGTATACACGCAGGTTCACTATATACCAAGTCGCGTATACGCAGGTTCGCTATATACCAAGTAGGGTATACAAGCAGATTCACTATATACCAAGTCGCGTATACGCAGGTTCGCTATATACCAAGTAGGGTATACACACAGTTTTATGCACGGAAAAGCGCGTACATGTCGGAAAGCTTGCTTTTGGTCCGTGGTAGTTAGTCCTTGGTATTTGAACCTATGGTTTTGGACCATAGTATCTCGACAAGTGTGTTGATCCCAAGTATTGGGCTCTTGGTATTGATTTATTATGGTTTTGGACCGTGGTATTGAGCAAGGCCTAAGACTATAAAAGGAGAAGAAGATCATTAGGCAAGTGCATCCAAAAAAAGTCTTGAATATCTAAGGAAGGATGAGATCCAGTATACAGGTTATGGGTTGATGATGCATTGCTTGATCTGAGCTAAGGAGGGATCTCACCGGTTGATGGAGAACAAGATCTAAGGATAGATCGGGATCAAATGGTTTGAAATGAACTATCTTTATATGGTTGATTATGCTTATTCTAGATCTGCATACTGACGCAAGTAATGTTCTATAAATGTTATGAGTATGACTGATGTCTGGTACAGCTGCAAAGTTATAAGAAAATATTTTTAGATCTGTACGCGGGTTGGCCTTTGAATAAGCGCGTATATACGCGGGTTTGATTCATCATAGTAGCATATACATTGTAAAGTATGATATGTGAAGTTGTAGTTGGGTCTGATTGTTATTACAGAGTTCTGTGTCTGCTCTGTGTTCTGGTGACGGTGTTGTTAACAGGGTTTCAGTGATTCAGAGTTTGATGAAATGTGGCCTTCAGATTATGTGTTGTGCTTCAGGAGTATCCAGTCTGAAAATTTATGAAACGTGGTACCCAGAGGAGAGAAGATTGTAGGCCGATGCCTACATACTAGTATCTTAGCTAGTACAAGAGCAAAGGGGGTTGGAGCTCCCTTCCAGGAGAGTCTGGAGAACAAGAGAAGGTTGTAGCCTTCTGCAGGTAGTAGCCCGCGTGCTGGTAAAGGACTGCACCAGTACATTGTAAAAGAAGTTTCTTTATAAAGGAAGATAAAACGAATTGCAGCAGGTGGTTTTCACCCACATTGGGTTTCCACCTTATATCATGGTGTTCATGTGTGCTTCTTGTGTGTGATGATCTGTTCTATTTTTACTGCACCTGCTTACTGTTCAAATGGTTAATGAAGTTCTTATGCACTAACTAAAGATCAACATTTAATGGATTAACTGAATCATAAGTATTTTGGATATACGCTAGTTGCTTTAGACACAGCTGCGTATACACGCGGGTTCCCTTGAATGAAGTAGCGTATATGTATCTAAGTATGGAAATGAAAAAGTTTTATTGATCTGATAATACTGATTCACCCCCCCCCCCCCCCCCCCCTCTCAATATTATTTCCAACAACCCTCTCTTTCACATCTGAGGGTATTTGGATGTGATGCATATGTACATGTTCCAAAGTAGAAACGAACCAAGTTGGATAGTAAATATGAAAAGTGAATATTTGTTGGGTATAAGGATGGTTTAAAGGGTTATAAGCTTTGGAATCTAACAATAAGGAAGGTTGTGTACAGCCAAGATGTGTTGTTTAGAGAGGTGAAATATGTTATTAAACATGAATTCCAACCAAAGGAGCTTGAGAAGATAGAGTTTGAGATAAAGGAGGAAGAATCAGACTATACTGCAGAGGAGGAATCAGAAGATGAAGAGCCACAACCTTCGAGTCTAAGAAGATCAGTTCGAGAAAGAACACAGCCAGAAAGGTATATTCCATCTGCTTTCTGTTCAAATTTTGATTTATCTATTACTGATGATGATCCCAGAACTGTGAAGGAAGCAGTAGATTCATAGGATGGAAAACTCTGGAAAGAGGACATGGTTGATGAAATGACATCTTTGCACAAAAATGAGGCTTGGGATCTAGTGGAGTTTCCGGCTGGAAGGAAACCCATTGGCAACAAATGGGTGTTCAACAAGAAGACAAATGTAGAAGGAAAGGTGGAGAAATACAAAGCTCGATTGGTAGCAAAAGGTTATTCCTAGGTGTCGGGAATTGATTCTGGTGATATTTTTTCTCCTGTTGCGAAAGTAACTTCTATTAGATTACTTTTATCTGTTGTTGCTGCTTTTGATTTTAAGGTAGAACAGATGGATTTGAAGATAGCAATTCTTCATGGGGATCTGGAAGAGGACATCTACATGAAGCAACCTGAAGGCTTTGCGGTGAAGGGTAAGAAAGAACTGGTATGCAAGTTAAAGAAGTCTCTGTATTAGTTAAAACACTCACCAAGGATGTGCTATCAAAAATTTGATACATTTATACGGAGACTTGACTTCACCAGAATCAAAGCAGATCACTGTGTGTATTTTAAGTTAATTGGTGACCATGTTATTTATCTGGTCTTGTATGTGGATGATATGTTGCTGGTTGGAAATGACAAAGAAATTATCCAGGATTTGAAGACCCAATTGTCCTCCAAATTTGACATGAAAGATCTTGGTGTTGCAAACTATATTTTGGGCATGGAAATTAAAAGAGATTTGGAAAAGAGGAAGCTCTGGTTAAACTAGAGGAAGTATGTCGAGACAATACTGCAGAGGTTTAATATGTAGGATAGTAAATAGGTGAAGGTTCCTATTCCTGTAGGTGTAAAGTTATCTATTGAATAGTGTCCCAAGACACAAGAAGAGGAAGAGGATATGTCCCGTCTTCCATATGCAAATGTAGTCGGTAGCCTGATGTATGCAATGGTCTGTACTAGACCAGACATTGCACATGCAGTGGGAGTATTGAGCAGGTTTATGTCAAAACCAGGGAAGGAGATTTGGACAACATTGAAGCGAGTTTTCAAGTATTTCTGTGGCACTAGTGATTATGGTTTTTGCTACCAAGGAAGACCAGGATTGGATAGAGTGTTGGATATTCATTGCTTTTTTGATGCAAACTGGGCTGGAGATCTAGTTCAGAGAAGATCTACAAGTGGGTATGTGTTTAACCTATTTGGAGGTGCAATTAGTTGGATGAGTAAGAAACAATATGTAGTGGCACTATCAACTATAGAGGCAGAATACATGGAAACCACTCATGCAAGCAAGGAAGCAATTTGGTTGTAGAGATTGTGTTCAAGTATGGGGTTAGTACAGGGAGCTATAAGGATAGACTGTGACAGCCAAAGTGCAATTTTCTTAGCAAAGAACCCTGCTTACCATTCAAAGACAAAGCACATTGATGTTCAGTATCACTTTGTGAGGGATATGATAGAAGATGAAAAAGTGTTGTTGGTAAAGGTGGAAACTTTGAAGAATACTACAGATGCATTGAAAAAATCTGAGCTCTTAGAAGTTCTCCTGGTGTAGAGAAACAATGGGCGTTTCAGGGTTGGAAAAATGACCAAGCTCTCCTGTGGCCCCTTGTGGAGCCCCACCTGTCGGGGGGGTTTGAGGTGGGTGGTAGCCCCCCTCTACGAGGTCCGAGGTAGCGCCCCGAGAAATTTTTTTTTGGACCCTATATTAGGTTGGGTGAACCTACCTATGGTTTTTCGGTCCATGGTTTTGGACGCAATGGTTTTCGGTCCATGGTATTGGATGCTTCGACATGTATAAATATGTATTGTAACATTGAAAGGAACATAATGAAAAATCAAGTTGGTAGTCCTGGTTTTGGGATCCAAGGGAAAATCTCTGTGTATATTTGTTTTATGTGTTATGCTCTCACATTTTTTATTTTCTGTGTTTTAGAATTCGTATGCAGGTAATTTCTGTATGGGGTTAAAACCTACAAATAGTGATGATGTACACAAGAGATGGAGTCGCGATCATACAAGGAAAATGCCCTCACGCAGAAGTGGCTCTAAGAGATTGTGGAGTACCTAGGAAGGTATGTTTCGATGGTCATTTTGGTATCTTTTCATTAGAACTCAAAAGCCTTTTGCATGAGAAATCTAGATAATGATAAGAATTTATAACGAAACACGAGAGATTAATGAAAAGCACTGATAGTCGTCATTTCTATGTGCAGGAGGGAGGAAATACGGGAAGTGGCCATTCCAAAAGTAAAGACAAAGCTGAGCTAACTGCTGTCCCTTTGACGGAAGACCGGAAACGAACCAGATCACAACGAATCAACCCAAGAAAGGACGCGGAGATACCAACACGAAACATAAAAAGAAAGAAGTAACGCAGTATTAATGATTCTGCGAATCCCTCAGGATCTAAGATCCTGAGGGATCGCTATTTTGCCTATTTTCTGTACCTAGATATCTCCGCCATTTTCCCAATAAAAGGGGTAGCACTGTTGGCTTCAGGGAGGATCTTTTGTGGAGTGTAATTTCTTCTAAGGAAGATCAGGACTATGATCTTTATGTTCGGTTGAAGACTTGAGTTCCTGTAATTTTATTGCATGCTTTAATACAGACTTGTTCACCCTTTTATATTTGAGCTTGGATCTATCTTAAGCGGTGTATCCCTGGAGGCTAAGGGCCTGGCCCTGGAGGACACTTGCTCTTGTATCATTACGCATGGTTTCCGTGTGGTTTGTTCATAGACGTATTCTGGTAATCTACTGTGTTTTGAATATTCTATTACATGCTCTGTTGTGATTAAGTCATTCCGTGTTCTTGAAACTTTATATTAATGCTATGTTGTTTTACCAATTCTTTAAGCATTGATTAATCCCTACAGGACACTGTTACTTTATTACAGAGTTCTTCACGATTGTGTTTTTGCATTCTAACAAGTCATTTGGAAAGATCTGTTTTACATGGATATCGAATGTGACTATTCTTTATTATGAGATACAGTCGTATGTGTTTTAACAGAAGCAGATTAAGTATGGTGTGTTTCTAAGGTTCTATAGTATTGTTCCATCATATAAGATTGAGGGATTGGTGTGTTGATTGGCATGGTTAAATAGAGTTGCAGCTTAAAGAACTCAGTTATTACTTATTTCGATTACTATTCTATTCTTGAACTGCTGTTCCATTTACCTGTTGTTCCATTTATTTGTTGTTCCATTTATTTGCTGTTCCATTTATTTGCTGTTCCATTTCAATTTGTTGTTCCATTTCCAGATTGCTAATTTGCTGTTTCTTGAGGACGGACTTAGGCTGTAGAGGACCCTAGCATCTGCTACTTGGTCCCCAGACCTCTGATCTACTCCCGTCGGCTATGAAAGGGATGTGTTATTGCTACCAAGCCCTTGGCTGACGTGTTGTTCCATTTCATTATCACTTCTTTTATCTGATGTTTCATTTCTAATCATTAAGAATGATCCTAGGCTGTAGCGAGCTCAGCATCTGCTATTTGGCTCCTAGACCTCTGATCTATTCTCATCAGTTATGAAAAGGATGGGTTATTGCTACCGAACCTTTGGCTGATGCAATACTTGGTGTGATTTAGTCCTTTGAAGTAGTTAAGTTGTAGACTTGCATTAGTTTACTTTCATAGTTGCAAATAGTTGTACTACAAGCATTACTCGGGCAAATGCTAGCCTCAAACTGAGACACCCTTTGAAATAACCAGACGATCCCAGATTGACGTATTAATGTGAGGTAACTAGAGGTGAAAGAGACCCTTTTTATAGCTCTACATTTTGGCGCCGTTGTCGGGGAAGGAGTGTAGCTATTTGTCTTTTTCAGAGTAGTGTACGAACCGGCTAGGGAAGAATTGGGTTTTGAAAACGGAAGGTAAGAACCTACGTACGGAGCATGTAAAAGCCTTGCTCCTTTGCCCGCTTTCCTGCAGATTTGCTGTTATCTGCTTAAAATTTAGTAGTTCAATTGAGTGCATGACTAAGCAAAAAAAGCTAGAGAAAAATCCCAAACCGTTAGCAAAACCAGAAAAAGCTAAGGGACCGGTGACCCTTGGTCGATCGACATACATAGACGAAATCTATAAGAAAGCTGAATCTCAGCCTTCAGTAGGACCCAGGAAAGTTATTTCCAAACAACCTACTAGTTCCCTTCAGGCCTCAGGCTCACCATCTGAAGCCTTTGCTGAGGTGCATAGTCAGACTGATGAACAGGACTTTCAAGAAATTGAAAATTCTATTCCAGAACGACTGCAGGAAGGGAATCTAAGCAATCTTTGTGAAGGAGAAGGGGAAACAGGGGAAGTTGGGGAGCCAAGATCTCCTCCTAGGATAATTCAGCCATTAAATAGCCCAGATAAGGGGAGCGCGGTAAAAATTATTATTGAAGACACCCCATTTCCTCAGACAGAAATTCCAGATAGGGGAAGTGCTATTAAAACTGTTCCTGTTAAAAATATTCCTCCTCAACCTAGGAATACCCTCTTAGATCTTCCGGAAGGTTATTGGCATATATTTGACCTAATGGCTCAAAATCCGCCAAACACCCAAACTTCTACATTACAATACCCCATAGTGGATTCCGCAGCAAATGCTCCTATGAAAGCAATCCCCCTTCAACACATTCCTACATTTCACGGACTTACATCAGAGGACCCCGATGCATTTTTATTTGAATTTGATGTGCTATGTAGGGGATATGATTACACCACTGACCCCCAGAAATTAAAATTGTTCCCCTCCACTTTGAAAGGGGCGGCTTTAAGATGGTTTATGGGTTTAGGTGGTGGAGTTATAAATAACTGGGAACAAATGAAAGAATCTTTCCTAAAGAAATATCAAGATTACTGTAGGTCTAGAGAACTGAAAGATGAAATATTTCAGATGATAGCTAGACCAAATGAAACATTAGAAGAATACGTGGAACGTTTCCAGTATAATCTGCAAAGATCCCCTTATGCATCGTTGCCCTTGCCTGATAACGTGTTGAAAACAGCATTAATAAGGGGCATGAAAGAACAATGGATTGAAACATTAAACATTATGGGGAAAGGGGATATATATCAAGAAAGTTTTGCTGACATAATTGATTTATGTATCAGGAGTTCGAGAGGCAGTACACGAATCAAACCAGCAGAACATGATCGATTTGCACGGGAAAATAAAATTTCATCAGAAGGAGTAACACGTGTGGAAATTGGGAATTTACTTGAAAATTTTAAAACTGATATACTAGGAACACTGACTACACAATTGGACGTTTTGCAGACTAAGCAGAAACAAATGGAGGCAGAACAGAATTTAGCAATTTTCTGCCCCAGATGCAGGAAAAAGCATAGCCACAAGGAATGCCCACTAGATACAGTTCAAACATGCGCCATTTGCACAAGGGATCACTCTACAGAAAATTGTCCCTCATTACCTGGAGTGAAAGCGGTATATAAGGAAGCAGAAGAAGAACCAGAAGTAGTGTATCTACTTAATCAGCGTCGACAGTGGCAGCCGCGACAAACTGGCATGTTTTCAGACCCATCTTCTTCTTTCCAGTATCCACAATACAATACTCAACAGTATAATACGTGGCAAAGTCAGTTTCAACCCCCATTTCCAAATTGGTCATCACAGTCATACTCTTCTGCAAACCCGTGGCTAAATCAGACAAGCCAATATGGCTGGTCGAATCCTCCTTATCCCCCACCATACTGGCAAAACAACCCTTATCCATTGCAATCGACTCCCCCCACTTCACAAAGTTCAAGCTGGCAGAATAACTGGCAGAGACCAACACAACAACTAGTAGGAAACATTCCTTTCCCTCAACCTACACTACTAGCTTTACAGCAAAACCCCCAATCTAATCTCAGACCCCAACTCCCAGCCCAGCCCAATCCCAATCCAAATAACAGACCAGTCCAATCACTCCAAATTTTAGAAACACCAGAAGAAGGACCCGATCTGAGGGAGTGCAATGATCTGCAGTTAAAATCTGGGCGTATCATTCAAACAGAGGGAAACAAAATAGTTCAGATTGAAGATCAGTTACCTAGAGAACAGCTGTCGCAGGAAGAGGATGAAACAGGCAACAAAATCAGAATCAAGTAACTACATCCTCTCCCCCGTTCCCAGAACGTTTAGTCATACCTCGACCTATACAGCAACCTAATTTTGACATTCTGGGAGAATTACAAAATTTGTACATAAAAATCTCGTTCCTTCAGGCCATTCAGGACATCCCAATATACACTAAAACTATTAAGGAACTATGCATAAAAAGACCAAGAAGGAATGTCATAGATAATCCAAGAGTTCAAGTAGTCGGCACTTTATCTGACCTATTATCAGGAAAGGAAACACCTATTAAGTATGAAGACCCAGGAAACCCAATAGTAACTGTTCAAATCTATGGCCAAACCTTAACCAATGCCTTAGTTGATCTTGGAGCTGCAATCAATATATTGACCACCTCCACTTGCCAAAAGTTAGGAATTACATCTGTAGAACCTACTTCAACTTTGCTGGAATTGGCTGATCGATCTGTGGTCAGGCCAGAAGGCATATTGCATGATGTTATGGTCTCAGTTGATTCCTGGGAATACCCAACTGATTTTCTGATAATAAATCCTAAAACCTAACTAGATGGACATCCATTGATCTTAGGAAGGCCTTGGATCGCTACCGCTGATGCCTACATCGGCTGTCGACAAGGAAACATGATCATAACTAAGGGGGCAGATATTAAGAACTTAGTACTATATCCCCCAGCGCAGCCAAGCATCACAATAGTCAAAACTAATAGGCACCCTGTATCATATCTTACTGACAACATTAGATCTCCATTAACTATACAAGAAGAACTAGAGTTCAGAAATCAAACAGAAGATGATGCCATCAGTAATTTTATTAGTCAAACTGAACTCACATCTCGTACCCAGTGTCATATGATAAAAGCAGCATTTGATAACGAAGTAGAGGAGGAACCTCTCAAAGACGTGCATGACCATACAATTCCTGTCACGTCTGTTGCACATAGTAAAATAGTGGAAATCGAACCTGGGAAGACCTTAAACATTAACACCAACCTTACACCAGAACAAGAAACAAAACTCATCCATGTTTTAACAAAATATAAAAATGCATTTGCATGGGATTACCCCGATATGAAAGGAATTGATCCTCAATTGTGTACACACCACATCTACATAGAGAATGATGCAAAACCTATTAGACAACCTTAGAGAATATTAAATCCTCATCTAAAAGAAGTAGTAAAAGCTGAGCTCCAAAAACTTTTAGATGTTAACTTTATCTACCCTATCTCTGATAGTAAGTGGGTCTCCCCGCTTGTGGTGGTACCGAAAAAGAATGGGAAGTGGAGAATCTGCGTGGACTATAGAGAACTAAATAACGCAACGCAAAAACATCACTTTCCTCTCCCATTCATCGATCAAGTATTGGACACTTTGGCAGGAAAGAAATTCTTTTCTTTTCTTGATGGTTTCAGTGGGTATAACCAAATACAGATTGCCCCTGAAGATCAGGATAAAACTACTTTTACTTGTCCTTGGGGAACATTTGCCTACCGAGTTTTACCTTTTGGTTTATGTAATGCCCCTGCCACATTCCAAAGGGCTATTCTTAGCATATTTGAAGATCTAATAAATGAAGGATTGGAAGTATATATGGATGATTTCACTCCATACGGAGAAGAGTTTGATCCAGCATTGGAAACACTAGAAAAAGTCCTACAACGTTGTATAGCTACCAAGCTTTGTCTAAGCCATGAAAAGTTCTACATGATGATGACAGAAGGACTTATTCTAGGGCATTATATTTCAGCAGCCGGCATACAGGTAGACCCAGCCAAAATCCAAATACTTTTGCTTATTCCTACTCCTACTACTCAAACAGAGGTACGTAGCTTTCTTGGATTCTCTGGTTATTACAGAAGATTTATAGAACATTATTCACGTATTGCTGCACCATTGTATGCACTAACTGGTAATGTTGATTTCCTTTGGACAGAGAAATGTGAACGTGCTTTCAATGACCTGAAAAAGCTTGTATTTACAGCCCCAGTCCTTCGCGGACCAAACTGGGATTTGCCATTTCAGATATCATCCGATGCCTCAGATACAGCCATTGGAGCGGTCCTTGTTCAGGAGGAGGATAGAAAACCATACGCCATTTATTATATTAGCAAAAATCTAACCCCTGCTGAATTAAATTATACTGTAACTGAAAAGGAATTTCTAGCTGTTATACATGCTATCAATAAATTCAGACATTACATCACTGGATATCCCGTTTTCTTGTACACAGATCATTCTGCTATAAAGTATCTAGTGAATAAACCTGTCACAAACGGCAGAATAACCAGATGGTTGATTTTATTGCAGGAGTTTGACATTACAATCAAGGATCGACCTGGCAAAGAAAACCTGGTAGCTGATTTCCTCTCAAGAATGCCAAAACCAGTTGATGCAACAACAGTTGAAGATCAGTTTCCAGATGAGCATCTCTTTGCTGCTGCTGTGCAAACACCCTGGTATGTTGATGTCACCAATTACCTAGCAGTAGGTAAGTTACCAAAACATTTAACCCCTAATGAAAGAAAACAGATTGTCCAGCAAAGTACCAGATTTTCCTGGATTGGAGGCTATCTGTTTCACACAGGGGCAGACATGCAAATCAGGAGGTGCGTTCGACAAGATGAAATCTTTGATATATTGAAAGCATGCCATGACCAACCATGCGGTGGACATTTTTCTGATCACAGGACTGCACATAAAGTATTACATACAGGGTATTATTGGCCCACGATTTTTAAATATGCAAAGAAATTTGTCCAAGCATGTGATAGTTGCCAGAGGGCGGGACGCCCTAGTCACTCAGATGAGATTCCCTTGAAACCACAGCTAGTCATTGAACCATTTGAGCGATGGGCCCTTGATTTCGTGGGGCCAATCAACCCACCGTCAAACCACAAAACATACATTCTAGTGGCAACAGAATATGTCACTAAATGGGTTGAAGCGGAAGCCTTGCCCAGGGCTACAGAAGAATCTGTTATACAGTTCCTGCTCCATCTATTTGTCCGCTATGGCCTCCATAGAGAGATAATCACAGATGGAGGGCCACAATTTGCTGGAAACAGGATAGCGGCAACACTCAACAATTATCATGTTCAGCATAAAATGACCACCCCATATCACCCACATGCAAATGGGAAAGTAGAAAGCAGCAACAAGATAATAGAAACAATTCTAACCAAAACAGTTGCATCACATAGACGCGATTGGGCTGCTGGACTACCAGAAGCACTGTGGGCTTATAGAACAACATGGAGAAGCACCACTGGCCACTCACCGTACCAGCTTATGTTTGGAAAACAACCTATCTTTCCTATAGAATTTGAAATCCATACATTACGAACAACACAAGAAGTAGGGTTAGATTTAACCGAGGCACAAACTAATCGATTGCAACAGATTAATGAGCTGGATGAAATTAGAATCTCTGCACTTCAACATACTGCCCTGATACAGCAGCAAAGAGCTAAGTGGCATGATGCTCTCATAAAAAACAGAGTCTTCCATGAAGGAGACTGGGCTCTTTTATATGACTCTAGATTTCAGGACTTCCCCGGGAAACTCTAGACTCGACGGTTGGGACCATATGAAATTCAGAAAGTACACGACAATGGTACCCTCACACTAATTACTATTGATGGTTCTGGGTATACCTTTAAAGCAAACGGCCATCGAGTCCGTCTCTATCGCAAACCACTTACTCGGGAGTCCTTTTGCCAGCAATTACGCCAAGATTCAGACATGGAGATCTTACGGGAGGAAGACAAGTCTCCTCCACCTGTAACTCGCTAAGAAGTTTATTTTTCTTTCCAATTTGTACATAATTCTTTGAATTATTTTTGTACATATTTTTTTTTTTACAGCATGTTGTGATTTTTGCTGTTCCTTTTCCAAAAGGAACAACACTTGTGATTTTTGCTGTTCCTTTTCCAAAAGGAACAACACTTGTGATTTTTGCCATTCCTTTTCCAAAAGGAACAGCACTTGTGATTTTTGCTGTTCCTTTTCCAAAAGGAACAGCACTTGTGATTTTTGCTGTTCCTTTTCCAAAAGGAACAGCACTTGTGATTTTTGCTGTTCCTTTTCCAAAAGGAATAGCACTTGTGATTTTTGCTGTTCCTTTTCCAAAAGGAACAACGCTTGTGATTTTTGCTGTTCCTTTTTCCAAAAGGAACAGCACTTGCGATTTTTGCTGTTCCTTTTCCAAAAGGAACATCACTTGTGATTTTTGTTGTTCCTCTTCCAAAAGGAACAACACTTGCGATTTTTGCTGTTCCTTTTCTAAAAGGAACAGCGCTTGTGATTTTTGCTGTTCCTTTTCCAAAAGGAACAACACTTGCGATTTTTGCTGTTCCTTTTCTAAAAATGAACAGCACTTGAGTGTTTTTGCTGTTCCTTTCTAAAAAAGAACAGCATTTGTGTGTTTTTGCTGTCTCTGCAAGAAACAACACGGTTTGATTTCTGCCGGTCTTTTCCAGAGGAACGACATTTGTTTGATTTTATTGAACTGCACCATTGATTTCCACTGCTCCTTTCTCTAAACAAACAACCGTTGTTGTATCTTTCCTTGAAACTGCACTACAGCTTGTCCCTTCTCAAGGATGCAGAATCCTAATGGTCTTTAGAATACAACTATCTACTTATGTGATGGAAACAAAAGCACAATATACGAAAATCGGTAAATCATAAATCGCTATCCTTATAAGCAACTACCCTGAATTGATGAAAGGATGTAGGGAAAAGATATGCTTACTTATCACCTTTTCTTGCCATTGTTCTACTAACTCTGTTCTGATTGGTAATCTTTATCATGCTGATTTTTTTTTTTTTATTATCATTCGCCAATAAGATCAAAGAGTTTATATCTTCCTATTGGGATTTTAAGACTCCTTCCACCATTCCTACTCTTAAGGAGTGTGGAACCACCCTTTGTGTATAAACAGGAAAGGTTCTCTATTAAAACCAAGAAAAAAAAAGAAGTAAGCAAAACAGTTTTGTCAAATTGCAGGATAGGGAGTCTCATTACGAGCTAGCCTACCATGATCATCAGGATGGAAGCAAAGTGGCATTCCCATTAGGGCCACCACACCCGGGAAATGGTCCAAAAGGTATATCAAAATAAATAAATAACCCTTGGAACAGGAGGTCTCATCACGAGCCGGCCTGCCCACTATTCGCTCCTTCCTCGTGAATGGCACTATAACTAACTGGTTACCAAGCCTGCATAGTGGCCTACAGTTTTGACATCACATAATACTTCCTCGCATACACAAAGGACTATGGTTCCCGGGGTGAAATAAACAACTCTGCGAAGGTTATGGACACCTGTTGGCAGCAGAGCTCTGTTAATGGTATTGAAGTCGTAACCTTTATACCAATGGGTAAGGAAATTATAACCTTTGTATCTTATAACGTGATAATTTAATTACCCAGCCATATCCTGCATGACTATTTATTACCGCCAATCATTACGGAGCTAGTGACAGTGACCGCATGGGGCTCGCTAATTATGGCAAATGTCTATTCCCGATCTGCCATCAACTCACCGCAGTCGCTTACGTATTAAAAGCGATTCAACTTTTCACCTCGATCCCCGTACTACGCTGTTTTTGCGGACATGGCATATTTTCATAAGCTGCTCCATAAAGGCCTCGCGGACGAAGCAGACGCTGCTCCTTATTTGACGGCTGGGACAGCCTATCATATTGCGGGGGGGGGGAGTAACCTCATTATTCCCCAGAATACGTGTCAGCCCGTTATTCGAGAAGATCTTGTACTTGAGCACAGCACGGCTCAACGGTATGATCATTTGCCATTTTTGTTTCTTCTGCATGAATCGCTGTTTGAAGTTATTTCCATTAAACTTGAACGAGAAACTCGCCACCAGCTTCTCTGCGAACAGCTGCTGTTCCTTTGAGAATCTGCAAGTGAAGCCATGGGTGGAAGGTCAGTCCGCAGAGAACCACAGACATTGACTGCTTCAGCTGCAGCCCGAAGAATTCTGAAGAAAGCAGGATGGTTGACCTACCTCAAACGGTTGAAGGAGTCTAATGAAATTGTGGCGAAGGAATTTTTACAAAACCTGCAGGAAGATCATTCCACAATCAGAGGAAAACGAATAGAGGTCACGGATGATATAATAGCAAAATTCACTGGACTACCGGCCACAGGGCCTGTGTGGACAACAAAGAAGGAAAGACTGCAGAAGATTGTGGAAATCTTTCAGGACGAGGGCCAGAGCTTAACAGTTCGAGAAAAAGGGGTGCTACCAGCAACGCTAGGAGAGCCATGGGCGGAATTGGCGAAAATTGTCCATAGCTACATTACTTGCGAAGGCAGAAAAGACGTGGTAAGACCACGACATCTAAAACTCCTAGCTGTCTTAAAACAAAAATGTTCTATGAATTTACCTGCATTGCTTAATTCGCTATTGCATGATGTGGCACGAAGCATGAAAACGACACAGCACAAAGAATCTGTGGTTAGCCACCACGGATTAATTCGTTTGATAGTAAACCATAGTCTTACCCAGCAGCAGAGCAGCTGGGAAGAATTAATTGATATCATTAATAAAGGGACGGCCACGTCTGGACGCCCAGAAAAACATAAACAAATTGATAGCACACCCCAACGCCTAGAGAAGCGAAAGAAGGACGCTTGCACAGAAGTGCAAGCTGAAAGAAAAGCCAAGAAACAAGCAGAAAAGCAACTTGAGAAACAACCCGACTTTAGTACATCTGAGCAACCAGCAAAACGTAGAAAGTCGGCACGACTTGCAGGGTTACAAGCAGAGCTGAAGAAACCCCGGGCTCGCACGAGCCAAGCAATAGAAATTATAGATGAGCAATCGGCAGAGACAGATACAGAAGAAGAAAGTAATGAGGAAGTAGAACAGTCCACAAGGACAGAGGCGGAAGAAGAAAATAGCAGAGAAACAGAGCAGTCCGCAGAGGCAGAAACAGAAGAGGAAGACGAAGAACAGTCAGCGGAAACAGAAACAGGAGAAGAAGGACAGGATGAAGAAGAAGAAGAAAACGAGAAAGAAGAAGTTGAGCGGCCCGAGCAGGAGGAAGAAATGGAACAACAGGGAAGAAGCCCAGAACAAAACCCGATGGGGGAAGATGAATTGGCCAATATTCTGGCCAATATGGGCGAGTATGGCCAGCCCCTGAGTCCATCCAACCTCCAGGCCGAAGAAGAAACCCAGGAAAAAGATGCACCCAAGGAAGTGCATACGGAAGAAGCAGAAGTAGAAATTTCACCCGTCCATGATGAGAAGGAAACAGAAAATATCAGGCAGGAACGGCCTGTTCCCAGTCAGAAGGCACCAGAGGAGAATCCAGAGGAAATAAGGGCAGAGGAAGAATTGGCCCAAGAAACAACAGAGCCAAGAGAGGTTCTTACCCCGGATCAACCACCTCAAGAAGAAAATCTGGAAATTAGTCACACTCCAACCCACGGCAAACAGTCAACTATTCTTTCTGAGAAGTTGATGAAAATAAGGGAATTGCAAAAGGAAAAAGGGACACTGTTAAACGTAATAGTCAGACTTCGCCAGCAGATTAGGCTTCTAAAAGCAAGACAAAGGGGGGTAAGGACCTCAACAAGAAAAAATCCGACCACGCTATAAGGCCCCGTAAGAATAAAAGGTGAAGAACTGGGAGCCGTTCCACTACTCAAAATCCTGACGGAAGCCAAACTACTGTCCCTAATGAAGCAGAAAGACAAACTGTTGTTCCAATTAAAACAGAAGGACAGACTATTGTTCCATTTCAAAAGGAACAGCAGTGGGTTGGAGTTCATGTTAAAATTGAAAAAGATGATAAGGAGGTTCAGACGGAGGCACCACCTTCGGGAGTAATAAGGGTTATGAATTTAAAGCAGCATAATAAGAAACTCAAGTAAAGTTCCCAACCTCCACAAATGCATGGAAAAAGGACCCAAAAACAAGAACCCTCCACCATCAATTGAAGCAGGCTCAGCAAGAAGTAGAAAAGCTCAGGGAACAAACGGTCCCCCGTGAAAAATATGAGGAATTACAGCAGCAGTTAAGGAACGTCAACCTGTCAGAAAGCCAAGCCTTCGAAGGATGGCAAAGGGAGCAAGAGAAAGTTGCCAAGGTAACCCGTAGATTAGATGTAGTCATTAAACAAATCGATACCTTGTGTGCTCTGTACAATGATGCCCTAGCATGTAGAGCTCCTGCCAAAAATTATGCCCTGTTTCTAATGGAAAGATACTTACAATTGAAAATTAAAGCCGTTAGGGCAGGTGCTCCCATAGAAATTAACACTATAGACGATTTTATAAACTGCTGTAAGCATTATGGAGTAAAGGTACAAAGGTTATTGTGTGAATTTTACCTGCATAACCTTGTACTAGAACAGGAGACCGAACTAAACCCTGGCCCTTTTGTCGGAGATATTCAATTACAAGCATTCATTTCATTTGCAGTTAATCAGATTAAATGGCTCAAAGCCTACAATGCATTTCAAAGGCAAGAAAATGGATTAGACCTATGGGTAAGAGCTGAGCCTAGAGACCCGGAACAGTTATGGAAAAGTCATAGAAATCTCATGAGGGCTCCAGGCGTGATTGAAGCATTAGGACCCATGCATGAAGCAATCATTCGGCAAGGGCTTGAATTCTTTTCTTCTATTAAAGACCCTGCCATTGAAGCAGCTAAATTTCGATATCGGGTATCTAATCCAAATATTCAGCTCCAAGAGCCGTTTAAGTATGAAAATTTTAAGCTTGCTGCTAGCCGATTCCCCCTCTATGGTGAAATTGTTTTGAGGGCAGGGCCATCCTGGTTAGGATATAGGTTCCGGAGTCCAATCATTTGGCATCCTGCACTCGGATACCAAGCCCTGTATGAAATGCCCGAGGGCCAGACAAGCCATTTCTTTGATCATCTAGTTTCGCATCATGGGTGTAGGCCCCCACACGAAATTCCATCTCTAGCCTACTCCCTCACTGCTCTGCATGTCAACTACAATGTTTTCATGAGGCCATGAAAAAAGGTAAGCTGGGGGGTGTGTGGAGTACCTAGGAAGGTATGTTTCGATGGTCATTTTGGTATCTTTTCATTAGAACTCAAAAGCCTTTTGCATGAGAAATCTAGATAATGATAAGAATTTATAACGAAACACGAGAGATTAATGAAAAGCACTGATAGTCGTCATTTCTGTGTGCAGGAGGGAGGAAATACGGGAAGTGGCCATTCCAAAAGTAAAGAAAAAGCTGAGTTAATTGTTGTCCCTTTGACGGAAGACCGGAAACGAACCAGATCACAACGAATCAACCCAAGAAAGGACGCGGAGATACCAGCACGAAACAGAAAAAGAAAGAAGTAACACAGTATTAATGATTCTGCAA
The DNA here is from genome assembly GCA_031772625.1 of Pinus tabuliformis. Taxonomy (NCBI): domain Eukaryota; kingdom Viridiplantae; phylum Streptophyta; class Pinopsida; order Pinales; family Pinaceae; genus Pinus; species Pinus tabuliformis. The sequence goes on along the minus strand of CM062806.1, from coordinate 781,151,623 downwards.
ATCCCTCAGGATCTGAGATCCTGAGGGATCGCTATTTTGCCTATTTTCTGTACCTAGATATCTCCGCCATTTTCCCTATAAAAGGGGTAGCATTGTTGGCTTCAGGGAGGATCTTTTGTGGAGTGTAATTTCTTCTAAGGAAGATCAGGACTATGATCTTTATGTTCGGTTGAAGACTTGAGTTCCTGTAATTTTATTGCATGCTTTAATACAGACTTGTTCACCCTTTTATCTTTGAGCCTGGATCTATCTTAAGCGGTGTACCCCTGGAGGCTAAGGGCCCGGCCCTGGAGGACACTTGCTCTTGTATCATTACGCGTGGTTTCCGTGTGGTTTGTTCATAGACGTATTCTGGTAATCTGTTGTGTTTTGAATATTCTATTACATGCTCTGTTGTGATTAAGTCATTCCGTGTTCTTGAAACTTTATATTAATGCTATGTTGTTTTACCAATTCTTTAAGCATTGATTAATCCCTACAGGACACTGTTACTTTATTACAGAGTTCTTCACGATTGTGTTTTTGCATTCTAACAAGTCATTTGGAAAGATCTATTTTACATGGGTATCGAATGTGACTATTCTTTATTATGAGATACAGTCGTATGTGTTTCAACAGAAGCAGATTAAGTATGGTGTGTTTCTAAGGTTCTATAGTATTGTTCCATCATATAAGATTGAGGGATTGGTGTGTTGATTGGCATGGTTAAATAGAGTTGCAGCTTAAAGAACTCAGTTATTACTTATTTCGATTACTATTCTATTCTTGAACTGCTGTTCCATTTACCTGCTGTTCCATTTATTTGTTGTTCCATTTATTTGTTGTTTCATTTATTTGTTGTTCCATTTATTTGTTGTTTCATTTATTTGTTGTTCCATTTCAATTTGTTGTTCCATTTCCAGATTGCTAATTTGTTGTTGCTTGAGGACGGACTTAGGCTGTAGAGGACCCCAGCATCTTCTACTTGGTCCCCAGACCTCTGATCTGCTCCCGTCGGCTATGAAAGGGATGTGTTATTGCTACCAAGCCCTTGGCTGACGTGCTGTTCCATTTCATTATCACTTCTTTTATCTACTGTTTCATTTCTAATCATTAAGAACGATCCTAGGCTGTAGCGAGCTCAACATCTGCTATTTGGCTCCCAGACCTCTGATCTATTCTCATCAGTTATGAAAAGGATGGGTTA